>OY720465.1:33543887-34221387 GCA_963082715.1 Harpalus rubripes
TACCTTCAATAAAAGCTTTTGTAACTTATTTCGATAAGATTTTTTAAAGTTATCCGAGATATTCTCACATTTTACGTTTTAGAATCAAACGTCATAGATCTCAGTTGTTCTTACAATGCGCAGATCCCCATTGCGCATATCTTCTATCTATTTAAATTGGAAAGGTCCATTGCACTTGACACTGACATCTTTCAATCAGAATTTTCTTAATATAGCAGCTGTTTCTAGTATAGCTGGCTAGTTGATGAATTTTATTTTTTTTAATAATTTTATAACTCTAATGGCCGGTTTTATAAACGTCCAAGTAAATTTACTTCCAGAGTAAATTTATTCCAATGAACAAATTCGAATCAGTTTTTATGTTCTTATGACATTAAAATTATTGCTGTCAAAAAATTGCGTTGCATTTGTTCAATAGAATAAATTTACTCGGGAAGTAAATTTACTTGGACGTTTATAAAACCAGCCATAACTATATTATGCAGTCAAATAGTATAGAGAATACAATGTTCTTTAATATTCATAATATTAAATTTAAAAAAATGATATTTAACATCGTTTTTTTAAATTGTAGTATTAGAATTATCGTAGACTAAAATTTTGTTACACACACACACACACACACACACACACACACACACACACACACACACACACACACATACACACACACACACACACACACACACACACACACACATAAATACATACATATATATACATATATGTGCTTATTCATTAAAAACTCACCACCGAATTTTTTGACCAAAGACAATACCTTCCTTACCTAAAGGTGACGGAAGATAAAAAAGAAATAAATAAATTTGATGTAAACATCACACATTATCTGCAGCTATTGTGGTAAAGTAAGTCATGAACAATTTTTATTGTTTTATTATGCAAAATCAAATTTTGAAATTTCACATTGACATGGTGTCTAGTATCAGTCAAATATGTCAGTAATTCGCGACTTAATTAGAATAACAATTTGGATACATGTATTTACATTAGCTTGTTTTGTAAGTATATTCTACGCTTTTAAAATAGTTAATAGCTACTCCTTCCCATTTTTACAGGCACCTACAGATAGATACAAATTCGGGGATATTTTAAATAGAGATAGAAACTTACCTGACGTTTTTAGAGTGTTCAATGCAACTGTGACAACCAAAGCGCCGAAGAAAGTGGATATAGATTTTATCAATTATTTTGACTTAAAGGTTAGACACAATTAAAGAAAATATAATAATAAATTTAAATATAAATTATTTTAGGACGACGAAACCAGATTATTGTTACCAATATTTTTGAATGAGGATGAAAAAAGAATTGTTTCTGAAAGATTGTAAACTAAATATTAATAAAACTTTTTATTTTTTGAGTAAGTCTATCTAAATCTAAAATAATGGGATAAATTTCATACCTGAATATATTCCTATTTAACGTAGAAATATGTGATGTCGGTTTTGTGCATTGTGTTCGCTTATAATTTCTACAGAATTTGATTTTGACTTACTAAGCCATGGGCGCCGTTAACCCAAAATCCAAGAGGAAGAGGGGCAAACAAGTAATATTTGAAAAAAATCAAAATAGGTACAGAATCGTATATTTCTTACTAGTAAGTAATAAAACAAACTTTTCATCTTTATAATTTTATATTTAATTGACCTTTAGGTTAAGAAAACAAAAAACGAATATTTCTTCGTTTTAAGCCAAAAACTTATATAACTTTTTCTATTATTTTCACTTTATTTTCTTCCACCTTCTTTTTATGCACACTTAATAGGCATAATTCGGACAGCCGATTTTCCTCCATTGTAGACCTAAGCCAAATCTTCACTCTCCTTGGAGTAGAGAAAGAACACTCTATTGAACATGTTCTTGGGGGCATTGTGAAAAAAATTTGGAACGCAATTTTCATAGTGGGAAATAATTTACATTCTTCTGAAATTAGTTTTTAAAAATCCATAATCATACTTCTTCCAACTACATGTATTCTCTCTATCATTTTTCTGAGTTGCTTTTCATTTTCACCTAAAACAACTACATCACTCGCATACGCTAACGATTTGACTGCATTTTATATTTCATGTTAAATGGATATAGAGTTATAAAATTATAAAGAAAATAAATTTCATAAATTAGCCAACTATGCTAGAAACAGCTACTATATTAAGAAAATTCTGATTGAAAGATGTCAGTGTCAAGTGCAATTGACATATTCGAAGTATATTTGTGTTATAATTTTACTCGAAACAGGATCTTTTTGCTCGGAAATATAGGAAACTGTATGTATGGAATTTGTATAAAATACATACAACTGTAGAAAGGTAATGTACATACAAGAAATTTAGAATATTTTGCAAGGAACTTTCTGTGTGGATTTTATAAAAAATACATACGCATTTACGAATATTCTACCGGTAGATATCGCATCTACCGACTGTGTTCGAAAACACAAGTGGTAAAAAGTTACCGTGTTCGAAAATTGTTCAATATCTACCTGATCCATCTACCGGATTCATGAAGAATCTAATCTCAAAAAAAGGTAGTGATGCAAAGCGAAGCGCGCGCGTTAAAAGTGGAAACGTGTTCAAAATAGAACTCTGCTCAGTTTTTTAACTACGTCAAATTTCTAACCTGTTTCAAATTTTTTCATAGGTTATGGATCTACCCTGTTTATCACTTGCGTTCTTAAAATATCGATTCTGGTAGCTATAACCTGATAAAAAGCTGTTTACCGGTAACAGTTCACCGGTAGTTCGGAAATACCTCATATAACTGACGGAAGGTAATGTGCTGGCCACATCAGATTTTTTAATACAAATTTAATGTTCCAATGAAAATATAAAAAAATGTACTTTTAAAAATACAAAAAATTGTCGAGAAATCTCGGAATAATTGTCGAGAATCGAGAATCTCGACATGTAAGTATCGTCTTGTCTCGTGAGTTCGAGTTTCGAGACGAGACGAGATTCGAGAATGTCTCGTCTCGTCAGAAACACTAGCCGCCATTAATTTATTTCCATAAAGTTTCGCAAGTATCACAGTCTATACTGCGGGTCCCAATTGAAATCTACTATTATTTGACCTTGATTTTATAGGGAAAAGGGGAGGCAACTACCATGGGCGCCCGCACACTTTTTTACAAGGTGGGTCGAAATTTTTGTTTTAAGAAAAAAATGCGCCGCAAGCGAATTTTTAATAATTTTCAAGGTCAAACGTGTTTTAATGCAAAGTAAGATAATATAGAGTTCTTTACAATGAAGCAAATTTAACAAATTATTAAAAAATTAAAATCAATATTTTATGACGAAAATGCGTATGTATGCTCTAAAAGCGTAGAATTGACCCTTCTACTAGGCTTTATGATGCGAGATGCGAGCATAAGTAATAACTACAGAAACAGACGATCTGAAAATACAATGTTGCATTAAATTAAAATATATTACTGAGTAACAATATAATTATTCTATTGAACTGCTCAAAATAAAATGTATAATAATTAAATGTTAATTAAACCGCGCTCCTCACAAAATACGGCAACCCTAATCATACGTAGGTACTTTTAATATAAATAAATATGCAATGTCTATTCATTATTTACTTTTCTATTTCTTTATTTCTATATAACAGTAAAATCGATAATTGTGAAAGTTTTGAGAAGAACGTGGTCATAAAATGATTAGAATAAACTACGGCATATTAAAGAAAATACAACACCGAAGATAATGTAATATAATAACAGTACATAACATAATTTACTCATTCTGACACTTTAGCTATTTCGTACTTAGTAATAGATAGTATGTAATAAATTTTTGATTAAAATATAAGAAAATATTACCAATAATTATTAAAAAATACAATGATACATTGAAATGAAATTTTTTAAATTGGATACAGTCCATAAATGAAAGGGGGGTCAGTCGACTCTTTCGACCCCCCCCCCCTGTGGGCGCCTATGGCAACTACTACATTTTTTAATCTTAGATTATCTACAATTTCTTACGATTCTTCGTTAAAAACCTTCTGGTTCAATTCTAGATAAACATGTCCGTCATCCCCATCACGAAAATTTGGCATTCCCTTCTTGAACTACAAGGAAAATCCGAAATTAAATTGTGATAAAATGAACAAATGGCTTGTGTAATTAGCGGCATATTTTAATATTCATTTACCCGCTCTCGCAGATTCATTTTGAATTGAAATTCCCGGCCTTCACAGCACTTCCAACAAGCTACGAGCAGATTTTTCTTAATTGACTAAATATTTATTCTAGCCAGAAATTTCAAGAATAAATAATCGAGTTAAATGTTGCTGTATATATTTTCTTTTTACTTAACAATTCTCTCCAATAGCTGGAATTATGGACGTTTGCAAATTGGAAACTCAAATAAAAGTCGAAAGAGGTGGTTCCGGAAATATTTATACAGGGTGTTCATTTTAAGTGGTACATTATTGCTAACTCGAGAATTATAAGAGCTACGACGTCGGTTAAATAGCAAACAATTTCTATTTTACTAGACTATTTTAATGAGCGTCAATAGTTATTTGTATCACTAGGCTAGAAACTGAATATTTGCGAGACCGAGTTTATTTTGCAAATACGAGATCTCGCAAAACAGTTTCTGGGCGTGTGATACACAAGATTTTTTGTACCGACTTCTCCATAAATTCTTCGTATATTTCTCTACACTTTATTTTGTTATATAACCTAAAAAATGAACATATATTTTTATCGGTTTTGCATTGCAAGTTTAATTATAATTACTTACATTTGAGTTTAAAATGCGTAATTATTTTATATCTATTGAAAATATGACATACAAACATTAGTTATATATATTTTATATACATTCGCATACTTTTAATGACAGATGGCGGAAATTCAATTGTATCACGTGAAGTTAGTTGAACGGTTGAAGTTACAAAACAAACTAGTCCTAAAGTTGGAATTTATAATTAATCTATACGAGATGTCAGTAATGACAGCATATTATTATTTTTAAGACAAAATTTAGTTCTTTAAATTACAACAATTAAAGATTTAGCCCTAAAATTTGTAAACATTATGCAAATTCTTGTGTTGAATATTGAATATAATCTTAAATTGACATATCACCAGAACAGTAATGCCTCCTTTTGCCGGCCTAGGTCAGCAACAGCGCATTTTTGGAAGATTTTGAGTTCTGTAATACTAGTCAAAATGGACGGAGCTACGAAAACCACTGCTATCGAAAACATAAAAGAAGAGCAAAAAAAAAAAAACGAAAAATAGTTCCAAAAGTAACAATCGCAGATTACTCTTCAGATGGCTCCGATGAGGAAACACTGTGATGTGTATTGGCTCATATTTTTTGAGCACAGAAGATTGGTTGCAGTAGCGAACATGCAAAATCTGGACACCGGGCAAGTTAAATTGTACGAAAAAAGACCTATTTTATGTTTACCTAAACTTCAATTTCGTTCGTAAAGGCATTAGTCAAAATGGTCCAAATATATATATATATATATATATATATATATATATATATATATATATATATATATATATATATATATATATATATATATATTGTTTGCTTTTAGTTCAGTCATCTGAATTTTGTATTTTCTGAGGTAATAAATAAATGTTTATTTTTTCATTTTTCTTTTATCTGTTATTTTATCTTATTACATCACTGTTAAAATTTGTTACAAATTAACACTGGCCCTATTACTATTGACACCAATTAGGTGTCAATTGTAACATTTGTAATCCCTGACTAAAAATCCTTATTCTTTTATATTTCTCACATTTTCAAAAGTTTAAAATTCAAAACATTATTCACTAAGGTGGGTAGGTTCTCATATAGGTAATTTAAAAATTTTGAAATGTAACGTTAACTCGTGAAAAATAAAAATTTAAATTTTGTAAAAATTGACACCGGTCTCCCCTACTGTATTTAATACGCGAACCTTTATTTGGTCTGTTTGAGCTGTTGGTTCTCCTATTTTCTTAAATAAATAAATAAATAAATATAGGTAACTCAAAAATAGGGAGTGGGTCTTTTCGATAAGTTTTTATTACAGTATTGTTGATAAATCACATAAATCAATACGGGTCATATTTATAATTCTCTTCGAAAATTGAAAAATCAGTTTTTCTTTGTTCATATTTACATTGTCTTCCCTCCGCCATCCACAAATTTAAATTTCAATAACGAATCTTTAGGAAACTTTTGTCGGTATAATTGTATAAAATTAAGAAAGAAAGTAATCAAAAATTTATTAAAAATTATTGTACACATGAAATAGCTTTCAGGGCTAATTTAAATCCTCGGAAACAATACAAAGTTTGCGGAATCGAAGACGGGAATATAGAAATGTTGTTGATGGCGGTGGCGATGCCATGGCTCGCGGAATAAACCAATTTAAGTTTGAAAGAAACTCGATTATTTTTCTGCGTTCTGTTTATAACTTAATTAATGTAGCCGCGTCGTGGTGTATTGTGATAAGGACACAATAAAGAACTTACTCCTTCCAATTTTCCTCGGCGAAGGAGTAAGGAGTATACACTTTATCACACCAGAGTTTACAAATTTGTATTTTTAAATTAACGTCATTAATTAAAGTGATGGCTTTGTTTGTAGTAGAAAATATCGTGTAGGGAGGAAATCGTGTTATATGAAATTAAAGGTGCATTCACAAATGAAAATTAGGTTTTGATTTATGGTTTATGCTTTAGACTTAAAGCCTTTGGCCGCATATTATGTAATGACTCCAATCACACTTCAGAATTTAGGGCCTTTAAATCCAAATCAATCAAATCATAAAGCTAAACATTGTAAGGTCCAAACTTTAGGTTTATGATTTAGTTTGACGTCACAGGCTTCACCAATGAGAACGAGTCCGAAATGATATATATATATATATATATATATATATATATATATATATATATATATATATATATATATATATATATATATATATATATATATATATATATATATATATATATATATGTAGAGTAGGAGCACAGACAAACAGCAAGCAACAGAACGGGCGCTTTGCGGGTAGTATTTACTCCACTAAAATGTGGGTTTTTTGAATGTCGGCCTCTGTGTGCAGCCCACAGAACTATATTTAGTGGCCCAAACATATATTGTAGAGTACATGATAATGAATTAAATAATCAACAAGGGCGATTTTATCCGAAAGCCAACGAAATGTGCCGAAATAAGACGCGCTCAAATACGTAAAATCGATTATTATACGTATGTACTTTAATTTAAATTTACAGTAAATTACATAGTTTTTGGAATATTACTCAAAAAGTAAAATGATTTGTTGTATGATATCAGCAATTACTTCACCAAATCATAATAAACTGAAATGTGAAAAATGTGATGCTGTTTACATATGCTAATCAGGATGTGATGTTACCATTAGAATAAAAGAACACGAAAAATAATTACCCATTTATAAACACATTTGCAAATTAAAAGAAAACGTCTATAGTAATTTTACCTCCAAAATTTTGCATACTTAAAGGAAAGGATCCAAACTAAATCTACTGGAAACAATAGAAATAAGAAAATCAATATAATATCCAAAACAGACCAACCAGATCAGCCTTTACAATTCACCCCTAATAACATTCTTAGAAAAACTGTAAATTATACAACCTCCATTCACAATTCACCCAATAAGATTTCAGAAAATTGTTGATTATTTAGACCCTTCCACAGACGCCTTTTATATATCAGCTACACTTTATTGTTAAGTCACTGTAGATTTGAAGGTGCTATTAGTGAAAACAAAGTTAAGTGAAAACAGTGAAACAAATAAATGAAGTAAAATGAGTCGGTCAAAGAAATGTATATATTTAAATTGCTCTTCTGTTGAAGAAAATTTAAAATATTATAGTTTGCCAAAAGATGAAGAAAGAAGGAAGCGATGGCTTATAAACAGTGGAAATAATAATTTATTAATACTGCCATTCTCCACTCTGAAACATAAATATATATGCGAACATCATTTTAATGAACAGAGTTTTTCAAATCTAACAACGAAGAAACTTCTGAAGAACGCTATTCCAACAGCATTTAGTGAGGTACATTTTTTTAATTAATATAAAATGTAATAAATATAATGGGCGAACTTGGTTTTAAATCGCAACATTTTTATCTTTGCAGTACAGTTACAATTAAGTATTATTTTAAATCTATAAACTATATGAGTAAAAAATGTCTGTATCATTTTATTTTGTGAAAAGGAAGTTTGGAAAACAACGCGAAGCGGAGTGTTCCAAAGCTTTGAACAAAATAAAAACATTTTTAGACGTACGTACCTATATCATTTTTTTAATAATAAAAATACATTTTAGTTTATGGTCTGTAATTTATTAAATACCCAACGTTTCATTTAAAAATATTTCTAATAATTTTTTCTATTTCGGTGTTCTTATGAGTATATAAAACCACTGTTTATCACTGAAAACACGTCGTTTAGAAGACCTATAAATACACTGTTTGGTCATAGGCACCTATATAGGTAGCTATGGTTTGATATTTGATACAATGTATTAATGTTTACTATATGTCAAAATTATGGTTAATTGTTTAAAATTTTGATATGTTATATTTTAAGCCAAAACACGACAGGGGGCTCTGCGTAAAATTAATTTTATTTATACTTGCCAGAAAATTCTTCAGTTATGTCAGTAAACCTTTTAATCGTAAAACATGGGAGCATAATAATTTGTTACAAGTTACAATGGTCAAAGACAGTTTTTCGAAAATTTAGTTTTTGATGAAGTCTAAATCAATAAATCTGTTCTAAACCATCGCCATGGTTTTGGTTAAAACTTTCAGAGCCAAGTACGGATTACCGCCCATTACGTTTATTTTTAAATTTTTTTATAAAATTTCATTCGTACTCACGACTGGTTCGAGTAGTTAAGAAAACAATTTTTGATCGGAGTTTAAACAGTCAAATGGAATTTAGTGGGCAGAAATAATTTTGCCACTCTTTTTAATAAAGTCAAGCTTTCAGTTTGCTTAGAACCATCCTCGGTACTCTAAAATGTGTTCCAATCCATTCAACTGTATAAATCCCGCTTCAAAAATTGTTATCTTATATATTTATATTTTTATATATAATATTATATTATATATTTTAGAATAATAGTCAAATCAAAGAAAATAAATATTTAACTGTTTGTATCCCTCAAAAAACATATGGGAAACGAAAAATGGAAGAAACTAGCTTGCCATCTATTGTTAAAGATGGTGTTTTAAGAATTATAACACCAAATAAAAAAACCCGTGTTGTATTTAATTCCAAAGAATTATCAGAATCACCAACTGCAGGAACCAGTAGTCCATCAATTTGCAAGAAAAGTTTATTGCAAAAGTTTTCCTCTGATAATGATAATAAGCGTCTTAAACAGACTATTAGGAATAAAAATAGACGAATTAGGCAACTAGAACGTCGTCTAAAAAAATATAATTTGGAGAATGTAATACAACGTTCTCCGGTGACAGAAGATATAAAAACATTTTGTAAAATGCAGTTGCTTCACAAAAAAAATACAAAATGGAATCATTCTGAAAAAAAATTCGCTTTAGACTTAAGATATCGTAGCCCTGCGGCATATACATATTTGAAAAATGAAAAAAAATTCAATCTACCAAGCGGGAGAACAATTAGACGTTGGTCAAATGTTTTAAAGTTAGAACCTGGATTTACACCAAATATTTTTCAGGCCTTAAAATCAAAAGCTTTGGAAATGGAAGAAAAAAACAGAAATTGTGTTTTGATTATAGATGAGATGCAAATTCGAAAATATATTAAATATATTGAACATTTGGACTATATAGAAGGGTACCAAGATTGGGGGGAATATGGAAGAAAAGAAAAATATGCTTCAGAAGCCCTCGTTCTAATGATACGAGGACTGCATGAAAATTATAAATTTCCTATCGCGTATTTTCTTTCCGGGTCTCCCATACCAGGAAAAAATTTGAAAATAATTGTCACTGAATGTATTAAAAAAATGAAGGATTGCGGTTTTCTAATAAGAGCTATAATTTGCGATCAAGGGACAAATAATCAAAATATGATGAAAAGTCTAGGAGCTACTGAAACAAAACCATTCTTGGTTTTAGAAGGTCAGAAGATATATTGTATATACGATTTTATTCATCTTCTAAAAAGTGTACGTACTAGGTTACATCAAACTGATTTTACCGTTGAAGGCAGAAGAATTAGCTGGAAAGATATAAGGCTTGCGTATCTGGCAGACATTAAAAATGAGTTGGCGAGAAGTATGTGTCACCTTAGTGAGGCACATATAGATCCGAACAATTTTCAAAAAATGAATGTTCGCTTGGCTGTGCAGATTTTTAGTCAGAGAACAGCCGCTGGAATAAGGACTGCGAAAGAAAAGCAAGCTATAAATAGTAGTACTGCTTCAGATACAGCAGATTTTTGCCTTAAAATGAACAATCTTTTTGATATTATGAATAGCAAATATAGCAGAACAAAAAATCCTTATTGCCGAGTTTTATCTGAAGCAAATGAATTTGGATTAAGAGTATTAAAAGATGCCGTTAATTGGATTCTAACATGGAAAGTAATTGTACCGGAAAATAAAAATATTAAAGAAAGACCTCCTTGCTTTTTGGGAATGGAACAAACTATTCGTGGAACACTGGATTTATGGAACGATCTTAAAATAGAAGGATTTGGTTGCCTCCGTACTGCACGTTTAAACCAAGATCCACTAGAAAATTGTTTTAGTGAAGTGCGAAGACGTGGTGGTTTTAATAGATACCCAAATGCAACAGAGTTCCGTAACAGTTTGGAAGATATTATCATTAATGGTATGACATCTTCTAATACTCAAGGAAATTGTTTAAGTTCTTCCATACCTTTACTTCTCAATTTAGATGATATTGTTAATTTATATGAACAAGAAGAAGATACTAATATTAATTTAGAAAGTGATGACATTGAAGAGCTTTTACCAAATTGCCCGAAATCATTTGTTTTAGATAAAACGTCTCTGGAGGATTGCTCAATAGCATATTTTGCTGGATGGGGAGCATATAGAGTCCTCAAAAAATTTAATTGTACCATGTGCAAAGAATCGCTAGCTAAAACAAAAAAATTAAATAGCCCTATAGACAGTTTAATCAGGGAAAAATGTTATACGGACGAAACTAATTTAATATATCCTACAGAATTATTCTATAAAATTATGAAATATCAATTAGAAATTTTCTGTAAATATTTTAAAGATAAAAAAATTTGCCGAAATATTAAACAAATTTTGTTTAATACAGCCATAGAGGAAACAGAGAAAATGTATCCAAATTGGTATTCAGATTGCCGCAATCATAAAGAATATTTACTGAACATAATTTATAAGACAAAGTTGTTCAAAGAATGCAAATGGGAGAGCGATGGTATTAAAAATAGAAACAAAAAAATAGACAAATTGAAAGTTGTATCGCATTCAAATTAAATCAACTAGTACGAAGCAGCAATACTTTGTAACTTACCTACATAAATTACACGAAATTTTCTATATATGACAGATACAACAATATTTCACTTGAATGAAATGTTGGTATTTATATATATATATATATATATATATATATATATATATATATATATATATATATATATATATATATATATATATTTGACAATCGGTTTATTTTCATTACAAGTTGTTTTGTATGTCAACATATATAAATAATATTTATAGTTTTGTTAATGTATATATTTATATTTATTAAATGATATTAATTTTTGTTATTAATCAATATGTGGATACCTCTTTATTATCTCCCTTAATTATAAATGCTAAAAGAAAATCCCAAAAAATATATTTTTTAATATTTTCAATGTGTCCTTTTTATTATATACCCAAAGGATTAATACTTAATATTGAATTCATAAATTAATTAAATTATCGTAACTATTTATTAGAATTTATGTATTTATTAAATGTTAGCAAATCTCGAAATCTCAGTCATATAGCATATATTCAAACCGACGTTTCGGCACTCACTTGTTTATTCTTCATGGTAAGTAAGACTACAGATTTTTACATACAATCATGTACACATAAATATATTCGTTTAAACGAGTTTTTCAAACTTTTGCAAAACGCGCATACATATCTATCTGTTCAATCTCAAGTTTCGTATATAATTTATGCAGTTACAAAACAAAAGAAATAATTAAGTCTTTTTTGATCTCTACAATTTTTATTTAATATATTTTTTTCGAAAATAATTTAGGGATTAACGCACGTAAACTATTTTCTTATAGATAAAATTTGTTTAATGGATATTGTTTCGCGCCCTACAAAAATTATTTAACTCGAAATTCATTTATTTCTATTTGGGATCAACAACTTTCTAATTACTTGTTCCTATTTTATCTCCCCTCAGTAATATTGGAATTCGTCGATTTTCGATAGATTCCGTCAGTTCTCGCTACCCTTACTACTAGGGAAAATAGTTTTGAGCACTGATTCCGAACCATTGTCAAAACTATTTTCTTATGCATATCGATGCGACTAGTACCATCTTTTGCTGAACGGGCGAATTAGAAAATGATGTTCAATTATTACCATTAGGCGCCCGTTCTGTTGCTTGCTGTTTGTCTGTGGTAGGAGATATACGTTGTATTATAAACTACTCTACATGTGTAAAAATATAACTAAGAACGTTAAACTAGTATAACATGTAAAGCAAAATAATAAACACAAATGAATTTGGATCAGAGCGAAAACGGGAAAACACTTTTATTTATTTCGTATCTAACAACATTAAAACATTTTCATAGGTGTCTTGATCGAACTGTGTGATCGACACATGGTTGCTAGATGTAACTGTAACATATATATATATATATATATATATATATATATATATATATATATATATATATATATATATATATATATATATATATATATATATATATATATATATATATATATATATATATATATATGTATGGGGTCTCGTGGCCGCGTGCCTGAGTGTCAGGTCGCGAATCTGGGGAACTGGGTTCGATCCCGACCGACGCCAAATATTTCCAATTTTAAATGGCACAAAAATGACCCCTGTGGTGCACTCTCCACGCCAGCAATGAGTGCCCGTGAGGTGACGCCTGGTAAACGCCCGCACGGTACAAATATATCATCATCATTACCGATATCTGCATACAAAGCAGATTGGCACACCCAGCAATGGGTAATATGCCGTGATGATATATTTATTTATTTATATCTATATATTATAAAAATTAAAGATTATTAAATTTTCTATAGATTTGCATAAATACTTTTTCTATATATTTTATGGTTAAATTTATAAAATTATCTATAATTTAAATCCCAGAACCTTCACTTTAAACAAATAAAACGCAGTTATTCAAATGTATGTAACTGACAGATAAATGTCACTATCACAGAACTAATCATTTCAAAATAATATTAGTAACGTTTTAAAAAGAAAACAGTAAATAGAACAATAGAAAAGGAATTCAATACAGTTTCCAGCATAACTAAATATGTAGGTATGTATTTAGATTAATAAAACTTAACGATTCACAAAAATGTTTAAGCTTATCCTCATTTTTGAATTAGTGAATTCTATTCTATCATGGTATTTAAAATTTAATCTTCATTTTATTATAGTTCTGGTGGCTCAATGGTTAGAGCAACGCCTCATGTCATGAATGCCCTCGGGACTCTGGGTTCGAATCCCACTAAGGCATGGATGTGTGTGAATGTGAACCCACTCTGTAATTGGAACTTAATACTGTTGAGGGGTTTAAAAAAGGGTAGTTACTTGGATTAGACTATATTTTAAGAAATAAACTGTCAAAATTAGAGTAAAATTCGCTAATCCAAAAATAAGGATTAACTTAATAATTTTTGTGTCTCGGGCTGTAAATGGCGGGAGGTATTGTGTTGGCCACACCAGATTTTTACTTCCTTGTACGAAGTAAAGGAAGTATTGTAATCGCGAAAAATTTCGGTTTTCAGATTTCAACGGAAATATCCATTTTGACCATCCCTGAATCCATTTTGACTAATTTCGTCGTGACGTCTGTACGTACGTGCGTATGTATCTCGTATACCTCAAAAACGGTAAGCCGTAGAAAGTTGAAATTTTGTATTTAGGACTGCTATAACATCTAGTTGTGCACCTCCCTTTTTGGTCATTACATAATTTCTAGAAATGATACTTTATTTGAAGCCTATAATAGATTTTAATGAAAAACTATTTTAAAATATAATCTAACACTTTTCAAATTTGGTATATAAGATGTTTATGTCAATTGGAATAACATAGTAGATTTTGGTTAAAACAAGCTAACCGGAAGTGACATATTACCTGAAGTTGTTAACAGCTTTTCTCCAATAAAATGGTTGCATTTTGATTTTAGAAATAAATGCTTCCAATAAAATTTTTAGATAATTAAATTCTGTGTCTAGCACATTAAGTATTATTAAATTAGCCCTTTGTATAAGCGAGATATGTATATTTAAAACTTATATACTTTTTGGTTTTTGTAATGAAGCTTGCTATGGATTAGGACAAAAAATAATAATAATAAAAAAAAATGCTAATGTCAAACTACGTCAAATACGTGGAATTTTATACTTGGGTCTATACTTCATATTGGTCTTGTGTAGAAGGAAGTCGTGTGGTGTCCACATCAGATTTTTTCTAATATTATACATGTAAATTGATTGATTTGAAATATAATCCATAAAATTAGTATACAAAATTTCAACTTAATATCTTGCACTAGGGAGATACTATTCACAATTAACTGATTTTCCATGTTAATCCCCCATTTGTTGGTTGGTCTAAACACCCGGTATAATTTTAATAATGATTGCCATTAAAATGTCTTTCACTAACAAGTATTTAGATGTGTCTTCATTTTCCAAATAATGTCCTATACTTGTTATATAGAATCGTCTACTCTACATGTAACAAAAGGTTTGATTTAGCGTATGTGTAATTTGGTTGGGACAATCTGTAGCATTTGGTGTGTGAATGCGTCGTAACAAATGGAAGAGAATAGCGGCGCGGTCATCCGGACGCCAGGCCGGGCTTCATCATCAGCAACGCAACGCGACGCTCGCAAACCAGCTGCTGACTATGCTCTCTCAACGACGACGACACATAGGCGTCGAGTACGAATAATAAAAAATAAAGGGGTACATATACTCTCTGAACTTTTATGGTAGAGTGGAATGAACTCTCTTACTATTGTTCAAAGGAAAGGGTTTCGCAATAGGAACGACATGTTTTTAAAACATCATAGCAAATAGTGATGCACGCGAGGCGAGACGAGACGCGAAATATAAAATATCGATCTCATCTCGTTTTCGGATCTGTAATCTCGATCTCGCTCTCGCTCTCGCACATTTTTTTAGGTCTCGTTTCGATCTCGCACGAGAGTCTCGCTATAGAAATAAGCGCTTGCGCACTACGTATTTACGTAACAGTTTAACTACAAGAGACAAGTTCGCACCAATCGCACCGTCTTCCGTGTATTTGCAGTCGTATAAGTATCAATACAATAAAGGTGCATTCACAAATAAAAATTAGGTTTAGATTTATGGTTTATACTTTAGATTTAAAGACTTTGGCCGGATATTATGTAATGACTCCATTCACACTTCAGAATTTAGGGTCTCTAAATCCAAATCATAAAGCTAAACATTGCAAGGTCCAAACTTTATTCATCAAAAACTCAACACCGAATTTTTTGACCAAAGACAATACCTTCCTTACCTAAAGGTGACGGAAGGTAAAACATATCGTTCCTATTGGGAAACCCTTTATTTGCTGTTTTGCATTAGCTAGAGATATTTTACCAGAACTTCAAAGAATAATACTACAGGATCCGGCAGAAGAAACAAATGGTTTTCAAGTGGAAAGAAAGAATGTATACTGAATTCTAAAAATTATGGACCATGTGTATTGTCAATAATTCCAGCATGATTTTTGAACAGAATGAAGGTGCATTCACAATTGAAAATTAGGTTTATGGTTTTTGTTTAGGTTTAAGTATGTCATTCATAAATGTAAGTTTAAATTACCTGAAAATTAGTTTTGATATGTACAGATATCTATGTAAATGCTTCAAAAACAAGATTAAAATATCGGTAGAGCAGTACTCAATAAGACACCTGTGCGCTGTGAAACTATCATTCGCTTGGCATTATTGGTTATATTTCAGCAATTAAGTTATGACAGTCTCCATGTTCTTCTCGTATTTGTGTAAAAAGCCAAATCCACCAAGTGAATACTAAATAAAGATGGGTGTATATATCTATATTATTTCAGACTCGTTCTCATTGGTGAAGTTTGTGACGTCAAACTAAATCATACACCTAAAGTTTGGACCTTGCAATGTTTAGCTTTATGATTTGGATTTAGAGACCCTAAATTCTGAAGTGTGAATGGAGTCATTACATAATATGTAACCAAAGTCTTTAAATCTAAAGTATAAACCATAAATCTAAACCTAATTTATTTGTGAATGCACCTTAAATCCATGGGCGCCCATACAATGTTGTTCGGGGGGGGGGGGGGGGTTTGGGGCAAAGTCAAGAATATAAAAATATAATATAATAAAAATAAATATTTATGGAAAAAAAATACAATACAGTAATAGTACATTATTAACCGAGATGGAAAGTGTTTCATTACTGTCGAGGGCGAAGATAGCTGACCAAGGCGCGAAGGTTAACAATAACTAACTTCCCAACTTTTTAAAAGTCAGAAATTGTTATATTACCAACTGATTGTGAATAAACAACATTAACTACTTATTCTTTTTCCGAAAATGCAAATTTTAAATTCCTTGCATCTTTGGCAAATTCATTTAGAACTTCGTCTATATATTTTTGTTTATTTTCGCTTATGTAATCGCGATAGAGGCTCATCATACATAAACCGTCTAGCCGATCTTCGCTAATAGTATATCTAATCCATGTTTTCACTCTTCTTAGAGTGCTAAAAGATCTTTCCACAGTGCATGTAGTTGGAGGAAGACAAATTAAAATTTCTAAGGTTTTGGAGATTGCTGGGTAAAATGTACAATATTGTAAAAGTTCTGTTACAGGAGTTTCTTTAGTAATAATCATTTCTTTATTTGAAACCCAATATTCTTCAAAAAAATTGTTAATTTTACAATACGAATGAATCTCTTTAGCTAGTTTAGTAAAATTATTATAGTTTGTTTGTTTTAAATTAATCGGATGCAAATTATAGAGCAAAAAGGCAACATTATTATCTTTCGAAAACCGAGAATTTAAAGAACTAATTAAGAAATCTAAGTAATTTATAAAAATTGATTTTTAAAAATATTCTCGCACAGAATTAGCTTCGTAGTTTGCACGGTGAATTTGTCTTCCACCACTAGCGACTCTCGGCATTTTTAATTCAAGATCAAAATTTTGTGCAACTTCTTCAGCGCTATTAAATAGTTCAGTAAAAATTATTTCTAAATCAGAGTTCCTTTGTTTATTAAATATATCCAATAAGTGATTAATAAGTTTCTGTACAGCTAGTATATCAACAGAAATACCCTGCAAAATATTTGTTACGGGTTCCAGAAGTGCCGAATATTTAGATATTATTTTACGGGAAACAATAAAATAACTCTCAACAGTAGCACTTGATAGTTGTGCTTCTAAGCACGATTAACTTCAGCTATGGTATTGGTAATATTTTTATTTATAATTTGTACTACGGATGTATCTTTTAAATTGTGTGCGCGCGAAGCGTATATATACTAACTTTATGATGAAGATTTGAACGTTAGGAAATAGAACGAAAGAAGAAAACAACAAGGCGATGTAAGGACATTAGGATGCGACATAAGTAGCCGTGGCAAAACAAATAAAAATGGTAACTTTGCTTTTAAAATTCTTAAAATTAGAGAAAAGTTAGGGGGGGGGCAAGTGCCCCCTCTTGTACACCCCCCCCCCCCCGCCCTATGGGCGCCCATGCTTAAATCCCTGAAAATTCTTGTTCCCCGTCTATGCGCTCCATTCTAATTTGTGGTAACGTACAACGTAAATTTGTGTCTAGTAGTGAAATAAAAACAAGAGTCCAGTCCGAACAGCTCGTTTTGGCTGAGTAACACCGCTTTAAAATTCATTCTATCATTGCCCATTCACGCTGCAGCTTGTCACGAGATATATTCATTATATTTTTAAGTGATTTTTAAAAAGTGCCTTGGATGCATAATTATTTAAATGACGCGGGGCCACGGCAATTTATACACGTTTTTGGATATGCTGATTACTTCCTTTATTAATTTTCAGAGGAATTTTGATACTGAAACGCTTATGGTATTAACATATTCGCACAATATTAGCTAATTAAAACGAGGCGGTAAAAATATCACTGTTTCTGAAAATAGGGTTCACGTGCATGTGTTATCGTCCAAATACAAAATTTTCGATATTAGGACCTGTAGAAAAACATGCAAAACAAATGGAGTTTTAGGAAATTAAATTAATGACAGCTAATATAGCCTATGAAATATGTTTAACAGAAAATGTAGTTCTCCTGCTTTGATTTTACAATTTCATTTGTTTGAAAAATAAGCGAATTAAAAAAAAATCTGATGTGGCCAGTACATTAACTTCCGTCAGTTATATGAGGCATTTACGAAAATTCTACCGGTGAACTGTTCCCGGTGTATATAGGTAAACAGCTGTTTATCACGTTAAAGCTACTGGAAATGATATTTCAAGAACGCAAGTGGTAAACAGTGTAGATCCATAACCCTTGAAAAATTTTGAAAATTTGAAATAGATTAGAAATTTGACGTAGTTAACAAACTGAGCAGAGTCCTACTTTGAATAAATTTCCACTTTTAACGCGCGCTCTTCGCTTTGCATCACTACCTTCTTTTACCTCCCGCTATCCCTTGGTAAGGGAGGTATAGGGATCGTGCTAAAAATCGCATATTGAGATTTTGGTAAATGACCACGTTTTAATGTCCCTAGAATCCAATTTTAAAATTTTCACGATGATGTCTGTGTGTATGTGTGTGTGGATCCTCCACTCTAACTCAAATACTATCATTCAGAAAATTTTGAAACATTGTATTTTCTGTAATGGAAAGAGCCACTTAGATTTTGCTGAAAATCGGATAACCGGAAATGGCACTTTATTAGAAGCTCAAAATAGTTTTTCTTCGAAGAGTACCTTTAAATGTTATTTTTTCAAGATTAATGTTATTATAAAAATTAAAGATTATTAAATTTTCTATAGATTTACATTAACTTTTTCTATATATTTTATGATAAATTTATAAAATTATCTAAAATTTAAATCCCAGAGCCTATGTTTTAAACAAACAAAACGCAGTTATTCAAATGTATGTAACTGACAGATAAATGTCACTATCAAAGAACTAATCATTTCAAAATAATATTAGTAACGTTTTAAAAAGAAAAAAGTAAATAGAACAATAGAAATGGAATTCAATACAGTTTCCAGCATAAGTAAATATGTAGGTATCTATTTAGATTAATAAAATTAATAATTCACAAAAATGTTTAAACTAATATTCATTTTTGGATTAGTGAATTCTATTCTATCCCAGTATATAAAATTTAATTTTCATTTTTTTTATAGTTCCGGTGGCTCAATTGTTAGAGCAACGCCTCTGTCATGATTGCCCTCGGGGCTGTGGGTTCGAATCCCACTAAGGTATGGTTATGTGTGAATGTGAACCCACTCTGTAATTAGGATTTAATCCTGTTGAGCGGTATAAAAAAGTAGTTACTTGGATTAGATTAGACTATATTTTAAGAAATAAACTGTCAAAATTAGAGTTAAATTCGCTGAAGCAAAAATAAGGATTAGCTTAATTTTTTTTGTGACTCGGGCTGTAAATGGCGGGATGTATTGTGTTGGCCACACTAGATTTTTGAGATTAGATTCTTTATAAATGCGGTAGATGGATCTGGTAAATATTGTACAATTTTTGAACACGGTAACTATTTAATTGTCTTAATATAGTAGCTGTTTCTAGCATAGCTGGCTAATTTATGAAATTTCATTATAATTTTATAACTTTATATCTATTTAATATTAAGTATAAAATGCAGTCAAATCGTATAGAGAATACAATGTTCTTGAATATTTATAATAACAATAAATGTGAAAAAATGATATTTAACATCGTTTTTTCAAGAGAAACTGTTAAAATCTTCAAATGAGGGTACTTCCGGTTGACCAATTATAACCAAAATCTAATCGGCTCTTCATATGGATGCAACGAAGGTGAATACGAAAGAATTATAATATTTGGATCGAAGACAAAAATTTTGTTACACACACACATACAAACACACATACAGACATCATCGTAAAAATAGTAAAATCGTATTCTAGGGACCTTAAAATGTGCTTATTCATTAAAAATTCCACCGAATTTTTTGACCATAGACAACACTTTCCTTACCTAAAGTTGAGGGAAGGTAAAAAATATATCATACGAGCTCAAAATGGTGGGAAATTTCTAATCTGGATTTTCATTTCACGTTTGTCATGAAACATATCTATCTACTATAGTAATTGTAATTATCCAATAGCATTGTCCAATGTAGCACAATGTTTCAGTTTGACTATTTATTTGGATCCGAGTCGGTCATGATTTTTGCCGTGTGTAATACTTTAAGCTACGCTAGTATCCCCCACGAGTTACGCAGACCGGATGCGGATCTGTCGCTGTGGGGGTGAAGTGAACCGGAAGTGAAGATTACCACACTAACGTGAATAAATTGCCCTGACCGCCGCCAGGACCAGACTCGCGTATATTTCACTAAACGGATGCCCGGTGTTACAAAACGTACAGATAAAAACCAGGTTTATTTTTGATAACTCCAAAATATGTTTAAATGTGGTGGATTTCACATATTGTATTGGAACGTGTGGTACCGCCGCTGCGTTGAACAAGTGTTTAATTATAGCGATGATGCAATCGCGTTAGCAGTCGCGACGTGTTTAATTACTTCCGATCGCCTGAACCTTTTGTGTTCAATATTATTATGAGGTCGAAAATTCTAGAGCTCTCTAGAAGGTAATGGCAGCTATATAAAAGGGACGCAGCTATGCCCAAGAGTTAGTTAGTTACATTCAGAGACATACAGATATTCACATAGAGTGTTAGTGATTGTAGCACTGACATGTCAAAATTAAATGTCAAATCTATTTGACATTGCCTGTGTATAATGACAGTCAGTGTAACCATAGATAAAAAAATCTGATGTGGACACCACACGACTTCCTTGTACACAAGTGACACAAGATCAATATGAAGTATAGACCCAAGTATAAAATTGCACGTATTTGACGCAATTTGACATTAGCATTTTTTTTTTATTTTTTTATTTTTTGTCCTAATCCATAGCAAGCTTCATTACAAAAACCAAAAAGTATATAAGTTTTAAATATACATATCTCGCTTATACAAAGGGCTAATTTAATAATACTTGATGTGCTAGACACAGAATTTAATTCTCTAAAAATTTTATTTGAAGCATTTATTTCTAAAATCAAAATGAAACCATTTTATTGAAGAAAAACTGTTAACAACTTCAGGTAATATGTCACTTCCGGTTAGCCTCTTTTAACCAAAATCTACTATGTTATTCCTATTGACATAAAAGTCTTATATACCAAATTTGAAAAGTGTTAGATTATATTTTAAAATAGTTTTTCATTAAAATCTATTATAGGCTTCAAATAAAGTACCATTTCTAGAAATGATGTAATGACCAAAAAGAGAGATGCACAACTATATGTTATAGCAGTCCTAAATTCAAAATTTCAACTTTCTACGGCTCACCGTTTTTGAGTTATGCGAGATACATACGCACGTACGCACGTACGTACGTACAGACGTCACGACGAAATTAGTCAAAATGGATTCAGGGATGGTCAAAATGGATATTTCCGTTGAAATCTGAAAACCGAAATTTTTCGCGATTACAATACTTCCTTTACTTCGTACAAGGAAGTAAAAATGATAATGTTAGTTACGATTTCTATTTAAAAAACCTAACTAACTAACTAACTTTAGATTTAAAGACTTTGGCCGCATATTATGTTATAACTCCATTCACACTTCAGAATTTAGGGTCTCTAAATCCAAATCATAAAGCTAAACATTGCAATGTCCAAACTTTAGGTTTATGATTTAGTTTGACGTCACAAACTTCACCAATGATAACGAGTCTGAAATGATGTAGATATATACACCCATCTTTATTTATTATCCACTTGGAGGATTCGGCTTTTTTAAGCAAATGCGAGAACATGGAGACTATCATAACTTAATTGCTGAAATATAACCAATAATGCCAAGCGAATGACAGTTTCACGCCGCATAGGTGTCTTGTTGAGTACAGCTCTACCGATATTTTAATCTTGTTTTTGAAGCATTTACATAGATGTCTGTACATATAAAAAAGTAATTTTCAGGTAATTTAAACTTACATTTATGAATGACTTACTTAAACCTAAACAAGAACCATAGACCTCATTTTCATTTGTGAATGCACCTAATCGGCCTAATTCACTAAGATAGTTGTTAACATAGTCGTTAGGTAACAACTGGGAGTTAACAACGATTTTTAGCAACTCTTGCAACAACTGTCATTCGATTGATATTCAGTAAATACATAATTAACGACTTTGTTAAAAACGGTCGTTGTGAACAATCGTTGTTAAATATAGCAGTGAAGTTATTAACAAATGAGTTAAAAGGCATGTCGATTCTCAATATTTGTACATATTTCTACTCTATTTACAACCTAAAGTGACAGATTTTGATTCGTTTGACATTTGAGTTTTTAATAATGAGTGATAAGAAAATTTGGGGTGCATTTTGGACTAATTAAATAACAAAGCTAGTTTTGAATTTCAGTTCTGATAACTGCTAGTTGGAAATTTTGCATTGGTTGATTGACTTCAAAAATTTAAATTTTGCCCTGTAATCTCTTTATAAGACCCATAGCTAGGCGTAGAAATTAAGTGTTCGGGCATATACTGACTGATGTTTGAAGCATGAGACTATCCAATTCACGAATTAAACGACACTTGCTCAGTTTGAATACCTTTGTAAATATTTTTTCCCGATATCATGGTTGTTAATTTTAACAATTTTGCTTAGGGAATTAGGCCGTATATCATTCTAAATATAACAACTACAAATTTGTTGTCATTTTAATCTGATTCATTTCTATATTTTCTTTTTCATCAATGTCCTTATTGTCTCTATCCTTTCCCCCACGTCTGTATCTTGAGCCCTTGAGCGAAGCTGCTGGCAGCCACTTGACTTGCGGAGCAGAGCTGAGCTCGGCTGTAGTGTAGTGGTCGAGGCGTCGACGTCACTGCCGACGCTCGTCGTCGACGTCGCTTGACGCTTGAAGCTTGACGCGGCGTCTAATGCCTAGCCACTTCCCAATCCGATTTCAATCTCTTTGTTTCTCGAGGGGGGAAGGGGGTGGGTTGTACAGGGTTGGAATACGAGAACATTTGGGAAAGTGATGGTACAATAATCGTAAGAAGAATTAAATGCTTTTTTTACAGGCAGTTCTAAAGACTTTTTACCTCCCGCTACCCTTGGTAAGGGAGGTATAGGGATCGTGTTAAAAATCGCATAATGAGATTTTGGTAAATGACCACCTTTTAAGGTCTCTAGAATTCAATTTTAACATTTTCACGATGATGTCTGTGTGTATGTGTGGATCCTCCACTCTAACTCAAATACTATCATACAGAAAATTTCGAAACCTTGTTTTTCAAACCTTTTCTGTAATGGATAGAGCCCATTAAATATTTTTGAAAATCGTATAACCGGAAATGGCACTTTACTAGAAGCTCTTCGAAAAATACCTTTAAATGTTATTTTTCGAGATTAATGTTATTATAAAAATTAAAGATTTTCAAATTTTCTATAGATTTGCATTAATACTTATTATATATATTTTATGGATAAATTTATAAAATTATCTATAATTTAAAACCCAGAGCCTACGCTTTAAACAAAACGCAGTTATTCAAATGTATGTAACTGACAGATAAATGTCACTATCAAAGAACTAATTATTTCAAAGTAATATTAGTAACGTTTTAAAAAGAAAAATGTAGATAGAGCAATAGAAAATGAATTCAATACAGTTTCCAGCATAAGTAAATATGTAGGTATGTATTTAGATTAATAAAAATTAACTATTCACAAAAATGTTTAAGCTAATCCTCATTTTTGTCTATGAATGTCTATTTATAGCGGTGACGTAATCGCGCTAGTAGCCGAGCGACGTAAGCAAACAGGTCGCAACGTGTTTAATAATTACTTCCGGTCGCCTGAACCTTTTGTGTTCATTATTATTATGCGGTCGAACATTCTAGGGCTTTTCTAGAAAATAATAGCAGCTGTTTATAAGGGGTGTAGCTATGCTCGAGGGACACGGTTAGTTATATGGAGAGACATATGGAGACATTTACATGAAATGTTAGAGAGTAAAGTGTTAGTAAGAAGCAAAGCAGTATCATAGTGAGCGTATGCAGTTTGCGTCGAATAGGTATTCGGGAAGTTACTGATATATTGGGATAGCTATGGATGTAAATACTCGTTGGGGTGACGAGTATTGGGAAGCTAAAGTGTACAAGGACAGTAACGGCGCGTCGGGAAGTTACTGGTATACCGGAATAGCTGTGAAAGAGAATACTCGGTAGTGTTGAAAAGCATTGTGAAGCTAAGTATACGAGGACAGTAACAGCAGTACCTAGTGTTGAAGAATTGTGGCATACGGACAGTCGGTGATACTGAGGCTGTGGAAGTTAGACAGAGAGTTAAATAAATAGACAGACAGAGTTGTGAAAGAGGAGACTTCTGTCCGAGCAGTTGAATATACAGACGCTGTTGAGCCAGTTGAGTACATAGACGCTGTGGAGGGTTGGTAGGCGGACAGTTCGACGTGATATAAGTATATAGTAATATAAATATAGTGATATAAATATCGCGTAAACAGTCTACAAGAGTCTGCAACAGACCGGCAGTCTAAGATTGGAACGCGTAGTGAAATAAATAATTTGTAATACCGTGGAAATAAATAGTAGTGTTAATTGATTAAATAAATAGTGTTAGTGTTACCTAGTTAATTATAGATTTAGTCGTAATTAGTTTGTAATAATTGTTTAATATTAGTAATAGTAACTTTCATTATAGTTTAATAAAACCTTAATTTTAATTAATAATAATTGTCTAATATTTACAATTCACCCAAATATATAAAAACGTTACATATTCTATCCCGGTATTTACAATTTAAACTTCATTTTATTATAGCTCCGATGGATCAATGGTCAGAGCAACGCCTCATGTCATGAGTGCCCTCGGGGCTCTGGGTTCCGAATCCCACTAAGGCATGGATGTGTGTGAATGTGAACCCACTCTGCAAATGGCGGGAGGTATTGTGTTGGCCACACCAGATTTTTTAAGTATTGCATCGAAACCCCATCGTAGGCGAAAACGCAACGTCTATATTGTGTGATGTAGGAAACTGTTCGATCAACTATCTTTCTCTCCCTGTATGTTGTTCTAGTTTCAGTGGAGAGTGATGCCAGAATCGCGCGTTACGGCCCTTGGGAAAGCATTCCTGCTTGGCTTGCAGGAAAGCTGGATGAGAGCAGGAGCTGACTGCTGGTCTCAAGTGCGTTCAGTTCTAACGCATTAGCACATTTCCCTACACCCTTTACCACAATGTCTGGAGTGTCTGCTATGTCTACAGTCCCCAAGGGCTAACATACATACAGATATATACTTGTACTATGAAACAGATTATATGTTATGTTGGGCTGGGATATCTTTAGTGTTATTTGAATAGTTACATTTAGGAAATAAATAAGTATATTGTGACGGTTTCAATAACACCTGATGTCTACAATTCGTAATTTTGGGAATTCTTGAATTAAATGTAAAGGTAGTGACTACAATGATTATTAAAATTAAATAAGGTTTTCAAATTAGTTTGATATATTAGAAAAGCTGGTGTGGCCAACACAATACCCCCCGCCATTTACAGACCGAGTCACAAAATAGTAATTTACATTGCAAGACCGTTACTTAGAACTTTACAGGCGAGCACGGTACCTAAAGAGCGAGCGAAGCGAGCTTGTTATCCATGCAAGCACATAAATTTCGGGTAACGGTTGAGCATTGTACAATGTTTTACGATATACTGAATCGTAAATAACTTGAAAAAATTATTGAAATACACCACAATACATTAAACTATTTGATCGAAATAGTCTTTGAAAACATATGGCGAAACAAAAAATAAATAGAACTGTATATATGTTGCTATGGTTTCAACAGCCTGTAAATTTTCTAACGGGCGGAGCCCGTAAAAACCTTCCTAAACACTACAGACAGAGCTCTGTTATAAGAGGTTTACGATGCAGTATAACGTAAAAGATTAAATTAATCCTTATTTTTGGGTTAGCGAATTTTGCTCTAATTTTGGTAGGTTATGTCTAATCTAATCCAAGTAACTACCTTTTTTGATAATAAAATGATGATTAAATTTTAAATACCGGGATAGAATAGAATTCACTAATCCAAAAATGAGGATTAACTTAAACTTTTTTGTGAATCGTTAATTTTTATTAATCTAAATACATATCTACATATTTACTTGTGCTGTATTGATTTCCTTCCTATTGTTCTGTTTACTATTTTCTTTTTAAAACGTTACTATTATTAATTTGAAAAGATTAATTCTTTGACAGTGACATTTATCTGTCAATTACATACCTACATTTGAATAACTGCGTAACAAAGGAGTTTGATTGTTTAAAGCGCAGACTCCGAGATTTAAATTATAGATAATTTTATAAATTTGTAGAAAAAGTATTAATGCACATCTGTGGAAAATTTAATATTGTTTAATTAGGTACCTTCCGTCACCTTTAGGTAAGGAAAGTTTTGTCTTTGGTCAAAAAATTCGGTTTAGGGTCCCTAGAATACGATTTTACTATTTTTACGATGTCTGTCTGTATATATATATATATATATATATATATATATATATATATATATATATATATATATATGTGTGTGTGCGTGCGCGTGTGTGTGTGTGTTTGTGTGTGTATATGTGTGTGTGTGTGTGTATGTGTGTGTGTATGTGTCTGTGTGTGACAAAATTTTCTAATGCGATAACTCTAATACTACAATTCCAAAAATTATAATTCTTTCGTATTCCTCTTCGTTACATCCATGTAAAAAGTTGATTAGATTTTGGTTATAATTGGTCAACTGGAAGTATCCTCATTTGATGTTTTTAACAGTTTTTCTTGTAAAAACGATGTTAAATATTATTTTTTCACATTGACTGTTATTATAAATATTAACTCTGGAAACAGCTGCTATATTAAGAAAATTCTGATTGAAAGGTGTCAGTGTCAAGTGCAGTTGACAATATGTTTGTGTTATAATTTTACTAAAAATATAGGATCATTTGTTAGAAACTTTCTGTATGGAATTTGTATAAAATACATACAACTGCCTTAAGGTAACGTACAAGACATTGTATGTATGACATTTATATAAAATACATAGAACTGACGGAAGGTAATGTGCTGGCTTTTTTTAATAATAACACAAAGATATTTTTCAAAGAAAAACTATTTTCAGCTTCAAGTAAAATGCCTTTTCTGATTATGATTTACACCAAAATTTAATGGCTTTTTTCCATATTAGAATAAGGCAGAAAGGCAAGGTTTCAAATTTTCTAAATGATAGTATTTGAGTTAGAGCGGAGGATCCACACATACATACACACACATACACACAGACATCATTGGGAAAATGTTAAAATTGAATTCTAGGGACCTTAAAACGTGGTCATTTACCAAAATCTCGATATGCGATTTTCAGCACGATCCCTATACATCCCTTACCAAGGTTAGCGGGAGGTAAAAATGGCACGTAAGTATCATAATACATGTCATCAAGAATCATTCAATTTTTAATGCGCAGTGAAAAATACTATACACTTCTATCACGATCTTTGACTTATTACATAGCGACCGCTATACAGACGCATAGCAACCGTTCAACAAACACATAACAAAATTTGGTGGCGATAACTTTCAAAATATGTTTCGACAATATTAATTGTCGAGGCCTCTGCTATAAATTTGATATTTTAGTGCCTTAAACAAATACCTATTTTATTCGATTAGCAAATTTTCCGTTACTTTACTAAAAAATCGTCATTGATTGTTTTTGCATTAATCCGCATCTCGTACATCCCTATCCTTCTATCCTTCTGCCCTCTGTTCCACCGTAAGCTCTAAGCTCCCCCAGCTTTCCGAATCGGTAAAGCGAAAGCCGTGCTTTTGCCAACCAGCCTACCCGTTACCGGTCAGCCACGTGAAGCATGAACCGGTCAGCATGTCAGAGGAAACATCATGGCTAATGAATTAAACAAGTAGAACTTACCAGTGAGTTGAGTCGCTGATTGACGGGCGAAGAGATGGGTTGAGTTCTGACGTCCTGAAATCCTGAAAATATATCAGGAGTTAGGAAGGATTAGAAATCAAGGATGTGGAAATAAATATATATCATGATTTGATGCCTATTGTTATGCTTGTATTTATACAGGATGTTAATGATTATGCTTTATTGCAAAATGACATGAATAATGTTCTTGATTGGTCTTTAGCCTCTAAGCTTTTATTTAATTTTAGTAAATGTAAAATTATGACCTACTCTTTAAAGCAAACAACAATACCGTTTAACTATCAAATGAATAACACAATTTTGGAGCGAGTAAATTTATTCAAAGACAGTGACGCGGTTCATACATCAAAACTTTAATGAGGCATGGCATGTAAAGAAAAAATACGCCGCTGGCGAAATTTTTTTCATTCAAGGTCAAATGCTTTATAATTGAAAGTTATATTTTTTATGGGCAGCTGCATGTTTTTCCCCTTTCATGTTCAAAAATAAATTGCCGGACCACGAAACATTTCTTCCACCTTCGAATTAAAATTTTGAATTTCATTTTTTCTTGCACTATCAATTGCGGTAGAAATATTTTGCTTCCTTAAAAGAACTAATTTACAAGTTGAAGCAATGTGATCTTTACGTATGTTAGTAGTACTAGTAAAAAGTATGCACGGCCAACAAAATAATTTATTAAGTACTTTACTGCCGACAAGCCAGTTATATTTATCATAGCAGGTGTTAGTTGCATCTTGCCTCCTTCTCCAATATATATTAATGATGTACTAAGATTTGAACAAAGCAGAGATGGTATGTTTGTTTTAATTCTTTAACAAACAGTTTATCTTCATAAGACAGTCGGTGAAAAGAATTTTGTGAATTAAAAAAATAATATCGTGCTAAAAATCGCATATCGAGATTTTGGTAAATGACCACGTTTTAAGGTCCCTAGAATTCAATTTTAACATTTTCACGATGATGTCTGTGTGTATGTGTGTGTGGATCCTCAACTTTTTCTGTAATGGAAAGAGCCCATTAAATTTTGGTGAAAACCGGATATCAGAAAATTTTCACTTTACTAGAAGCTCAAAGTAGTTTTTCTTCGAAATATAGTTGTTTATGATGTAAGTGTGAAAAGTGACATTTTATTTGGTGAGAAGGTAGTGGAAGCGAAGTTATCCAAACCTTCGAACAAAATAAAATCAATTTTAACACGTATATCATACACTATTTTTTCTACAAACACTATTTTTTAATTTAAATTTGTATTTCAATAATTTTTTGACATTCACTTTTAACACTAGTGTCAAAAGTAACAATGATCTGTCACTTTTAACACTGGTGTCATAAAATGACATTTTTAACGCTAAAAATAAACAATAAAAAGCCCACTTTTAATAAATTTGTGGAAAAAATACCTTTAAATGTTATTTTTTCGAGATCAATGTTATAAAAATTAGAGCTTATTAAATTTTCTATAGATTTGCATTAATACTTTTTCTATATATTTTATGGATAAATTTATAAAATTATCTATATTTTGAATCCCAGAGACTACACTTTAAACAAACAAAACTCAGTTATTCAAATGTATGTAACTGACAGATAAATGTCACTATCAGAGAACTAATCCTTTCAAAATAATGTTAGTAACGTTTTAAAAAGAAAAAAGTAAATAGAACAATATAAAAGGAATTCAATATAGTGTCCAGCATAAGTAAATATATATGTAGGTATGTATTTAGATTAATAAAAATTAACGATTCACATAGATGTTTAAACTAAGCCTCATTTTTGAATTAGTGAATTCTATTCTATCCTGGTATTTAAAATGTTTAGAGCAACGCCTCATAAGTCATGAGTGCGCTCGGGGCTCTGGGTTCGAATCCCACTAAGGCATGGATGTGTGTGAATGTGAACCTACTGTGTAATTGGGATTTAATCCTGTTGAGGGGTTTAAAAAAAGGTAGTTACTTGAATTAGATTAGACTATATTTTAAGAAATAAACTGTCAAAATTAGAGTAAAATTCACTAATCTAAAAATAAGGATTAACTTAATCTTTTCTGTTACTCGGGCTGTAAATGGCGGGAGCTATTGTGTTATGCCACACCATATTTTTTAAAGTAAAATAATAATATAAATTTGAGTGACAAGCAGTAGGGTAAGAGTAATACATTATTTTTCATCTTTATGTACACTCAATTAAATACTTCTTGTTTTATATTTGAACTGACTATTTAAGAGACCATATACTTTTATTTTCAATATATAAATTTGAGTGACAAACAGTAGGGTAAGAGTAATACATTAATTTTCATGTTTATGTACACTCAATTAAATACTTTCTGTATCATATTTGAACTGAATATTTAGGAGACCATATACTTTCATTTCCAATATCTAAATTTGAGTGACAAGCAGTAGGGTAAGAGTAATACATTATTTTTCATCTTTATGTACACTCAATTAAATACTTTCTGTTTCATATTTGAACTGAATATTTTGGAGACCACATACTTTATTTCCAGTATATAAATTTGAGCTAACCAACGAATATTGTTTTTAAGAACAACTTGAATTTTAGATTTTAATTTATAAGTAGCTTTTACAGTCCCATAACTTTTACAACTTCACAGATTGTACAGAATATATTTCAGTTTCAGATTATAACTTATATAGTATGTGTAAAGGAGGCAAAACGGTAACAATCCCAAAATACAGGCCTCAGAAATTGTAAGATAAGATCTAAAAAAGATGACGGTCCAAGCGTCAGGGTATAAAAAGATGAATGTTCGACAGCGATATACGCAAATTATAACAATTTTTAACCAATTGCTAAATATTTACCACTGAATTACACAATTAATAAAACCACCAAAAAACGGAAAAAGTTTGGACGAGTGACTGATGTAGCGAAAAAGCTCCGACTGCAAAGTCATGAAACTGGTGAAGACTTTTCTGCGAACATTTGAAATGTTCTATTAACCAATGTTTCAGAACCAATTCCAATAACTTGTCATTGAATTTATGAAATTGAAAAATATGGGAGTTCATGGACTTTCATAATTTCTACCTACAGTCTATTCCACGAGACCTTTCATTAAACCAGGACTTCGAACCGGAGCTGAATCGAAAACCGTAAACCGGCAAAAATAACGGAGAAATTCTGTTAGGTCCCACATAAGTTGAAACTTGACCCATCTGTGGGTATAATAATTTTAAGAAATTTTTTTTTTTTTTTTTTTTTTTTTTTATTTCCTTGGACACAGTACATAGTGTATGGAAAAAGTCGATATAAAAGAACACAGAAAAGTTACATGTTAAGAAACTCAGATAGTTTATAAAAATTTTTGTTAGTTAGAAACAATTTTAAATCTTTTTTAAAAATATGAACATTCCTTGCAGATTTGATAGAAACCGGTAGCTTATTGTAAACTTCCAAACCAAGTCTTTGAGGGCAAGTTTTAATTATATTTAATTTCGAGCTGGGAATATAAAATTGGTCTTTGTGCCTTGTATGATAATTATGTTTATCTGCAACTAAAGAGAAAGAATTTTTGTTTATGTGTATGAAAAGACATGTTTCAAAAATAAAGATATCGATTACAGTTAAAATATTAAATTTCTGAAAAATACTTCTGCATGATGCAATATTTTTGATTCCAGCCAAACAGCGAAGAATTCTCTTCTGAAGAACAAACACACTATGACTCGCGGGTGAATTTCCCCAAAAACAGATTCCGTATCGTAACTTGGATTCCACATGAGCATGATAGAATAACAGTAGTTGATGTATATGCAGGTACTGTTTGAGATATCGAATTTGATAAAAAATAGTACTTAGTTTACTAATAATTTCTTCACAATGTGGTTTCCAGTTAAAATTTCCATTTATAGTTAAACCGAGTACTTTAGTGGAGGTTACATTGGTTTTTGTACTATCACCAAATATTAAATTAATATTGTCAAAATTTGTATTTTGATGTGGGCGAAAAGTTATAATTTTTGTTTTATCGTCGTTAAGATAGAGTTTATTTTCATGAAACCACTCACATACTGATTCGACATTGTTGTTACAATTGTTAATTAGATCATTTTTATCTTTACCGGATATAATCAATGAGGTATCATCAGCATACAGAACAGGTACACAATCTCTTGTTAATACCGATGTTATATCGTTAATGAAGATTATGAAAAGTACTGGTGCTAGTACTGTTCCTTGAGGCAAGCCCACGTCAATTATTATTGAGTTAGAGCGTGCAGTACGATTCTGTAAAGAAGAATCAGAATAAGAGAGTGTTACATATTGTTGTCTTTTGTTCAGAAAGTTGGAAACCCATTCGAGTGCAACCCCTCTTACGCCCAAGTGTTCAAGCTTAGCAAATAACAACCTGTGATCAACGCAGTCGAATGCTTTGCTAAGATCGCAGAAAATACCCACTGGACATTTTCCCCCATCTAAACACTGGATTATTGAATTATATAGGCAATGTAATGCTTTGTTGGTTGAACTATTAGCCCTAAAACCAAACTGGTTATCATTTATGATACAATTTGTATTTAGGAAAGGTTCAAGTCTGCGCAGAAAACAGTATTCAAATATTTTGGAAAAAACAGAGGTAAGAGCAACAGGCCTGTAATTATTTAAGTTCATTTTATTCCCTTTTTTGTATACTGGAATTACTTTATTACATTTAAGAATTTCGGGAAACTTTCCAGAGACAAAGGACATATTGATAATATGTGTTAAAGGATGGACTATTAAAGAAGCTACAATTTTTATTAAAAAACTAGGTACTTCGTCCGGGCCAGCTGATTTCTTATTTTTTATACAAGTTTTAATAATAGACAGTAATTCTGATTCAATTAAGGGATAAAGAAATAAATTACAAGTGCGGCTTACGTAATTTCCGCGATTCTTAGCTTGTGCGTCGGTCACAGGTATTTGCTTTATGATATTAAGAGGGGCATCCTTAAAAAAGGTATTAAAAAGATTAGAAACAATATTAGGGTCATTTATTTCAGCATTATTGTGCGAAATACTAATATTAGATGATACACGACTCTTTGTTTCGGAATTAATTAGGTTCCATGTACTCTTTATCATATTGTCAGATGATAAGATTTTGTTTTGAAAAAAAGATTTTTTTGTTTCACTCACCAGAAGACAATGTCGCTGCTTGGCTGATTTGTACTCAGGTGTTAATTCAGGGTATATTGTTTTAAGTTCATGTAAGAGTTTTAAGTTTTCACTGGATTTTTTAATATTAGGATTTACCCAGCATTTCTTGTTATTATGAGCTTTTATTCTCTGCAAAGGAAAATGTTTGTTAAAATAATGCATAAAAATATTATAGAAATGTATATACATTTCGTCAACTGTATGTTTAATGAAAACATCGGACCAAGATTCATTTTGCAAATCTAGATAGAAATTATTAATATTTGCTAAACTAAAATTTCTCTTATAAGAGACTGATGGTCTGGAAGGCAGATAATTAAAGTTAGTAGCTAATAGGATGCAATTATGATCAGATATAAAATTCTTTCTAACTACATACGTACAATGTTCAATATTAGTGTAACAATGATCCAGAATATATTTACCTCTGGTGGGATGTTTAATAATGTTAATGGCATTGACTGTTAAACATAATTTGCTAAGACTAAAATAATTACTAGAGTCTCTTTTTGGGTCAATGTTAAAGTCTCCGCAAATAATTAGCTTTAAATTTGGCTTGAAGATGACATCTAAAACAGCCTCCATATTTTTATAAAAAATGTTGTAGTCAGAACCTGGAGATCTATATACATTCATAATTACTACAGGACTTTGAGAGTTTCGTTTCCACAATACAGCACAGGCTTCAAAGTGTTTTTCTACACAAAACTGTGAAATATCAATTGCATCGAGTTCATTACACACTGAATCGTGACCCCAAATAGCTACCCCACCTCCTTTATATTGTAGTCTACAGGAATCCGAAATACAATGAAAATTATTAAAATTAATACAATGTACATTTTCTTTTCTGCCCCACGTTTCTGTCAGGCATAAAAATTTTAAATTTTTATATGTTTTTAAGTATTCGGTGAATATTAGATTCACTTTGTCGTCGGTTAACGCTTGACAGTTAAAAATTAGAAAGTCCACTGAGTCATGCCTCGCAGTTGCGTCCTGGTGAGCCTGAACGGTTGTTACTTCACTGCTGGTTTGTTGGCAATTCTCATAAAAAAACGGTTAACACACGTGCCCTCTGGCCACATATCTGGATCCATAGCTTTTTGACGATTTGCTTCGTAGATCGAAACCTTAAATGACGAATACTGTTCTGGGTGCTTTGCATTAATTTTATCTACTATTACTTCTGGAAAAGTATTAATTAGAAATTTTTTTACGTCAGCTGTTGATGTCTCCGGGTGTAATCTAAATACGTGTAGATGAGCAAATCTAGGAACTGTTTTTAGAGTACAACTGTTATTTTGTTTAGTGTCCTTTTTACCAATTACGGGAGTGTTCGGCCTTTTGAAAGTATTTCTCGGGTTCCCTTTTTGATCCTTGTAAGTTTCTTCTTTAGTCATATCATCACTTCTTTCTTCACTTAAAGTTTGTCCACTTTGTTCATGTCTTATGTTTTTGTCGCCATTTTGTACAGGTTTGTTTACATTGGGTTTGTTAGAAACTTCTTTGAAACTACCAGTCGGTACAGTCGGTAAGTCGATAGTATCGTTATTATAATTTTTATTTTTATGTTTATGTTTATTACCAGTTTTGCCAGATGGCGACTCCGAGACGGGAAAATGTTTATTAATAACTATTTTATTTAAAACGTTTAATTGTTCTTTGAGAATATCAATTGTATCTCTTTGATTTGAGATTATTTCGTCTTTTTGTTTTAATAATTCCTTAAGATAGAATATTTCCCCACTATTATTTATCTCTTTATTATCACATACTGTTGAAAATGATGAGTCACTATTATCACTGTCAAAATCGCAGCAATTCGTAGCGTTATCACTAAGTATCGGTAAGTTTAATATTTTAGCGCAGCTTGGATGCGATATTGACCCACATTTTATGCACTTTGGGCCGTTTAATGTTGTTTTATTACACCTTTTGCACATTCCATCACTCACCACATTTTGTGAAGCCGCCATCTTATCTGAATTGAATACTTATATGACCAATCTGAGTTTCGAAATAAGATTAATACACTTTGTTATTCCAAAAGCATTAGATGGGGTTTCAAACTTTAAAATTCGCGTAATGAAAAAACAAATTTTGTACCATTTATCTTTTTTCCCCTGGCTCTTGGCAGTTTGATGTCGGAAAAACGATTTTTTCTTTGTTGAGAAAGGCGGTTTTTAAAAATTAGCACCGGGCGGCAAAATGTCTTAAGTCGGTACTGACAATAATTGAACATGTATGTATAAAAAGGGACAAAATGATCTCTAAACACAGTGAACGTGAAAAAAGCAAGAAAGACTATTATAAACATGTTCATGTTTTATATATTGTAGAAATAGTGAATAATTTTTTTTATTCATATTACAATTAAAATATTATGTAAAACAATATAAATTATTATTTATTAAACATATTTTTAACTTTGATGCCCCATTTTTTCATTAACATACTTGAAATATACTAAATATTTGTATACAAAACTTGCAGATATCGTAAGTGCTAAATTACACTTAAAAATATTATTATACATAAAATACATACTTACATTATGTAGCACATCACTTTATTACAGTTGAAATGCACTATTTGAGTCTATTTTTACACTAAAAGTCCTTATTTTACACTAAAGCACTCAAAAACGTTTAAGAGTCCACCATTAAAATCACTTGACACGTGCTACTGATTTCATGTGCATTTGTTGCTAACAAACCAGTGCGCCCAAAACTGTTTCATCGCGGACCAATACATATTAGAATTAGACAGTAACTTTTGTAAAAATATCGATCTATAATGATAATTTGAAAGGTTTAATACATAAATAATGTAATAGACAGTTTATTTGATTACTAGATCATGGCTTAAGCAGTTCAAAAATATTTTTGTCCACTTTTTACCTCCCGCTACCCGTGGTAAGGGAGGTATAGGGATCGTGCTAAAAATCGCATATCGAGATTTTGGTAATGACCACGTTTTAAGGTCCCTAGAATCCAATTTTAACATTTTCACGATGATGTCTGTGTGTGTGTGTGGTTCCTGTCGACGCTCTAACTCAAATACTATCATTCAGAAAATTTTGAAACCTTGTATTTCTACCTTATTCTAATATGGAAAGAAGCCGTTAGATTTTGGTGTAAATCAGATAACCGGAAATGGCACTTTATTTAAAGCTTAGAATAGTTTTTCTCCGAAAAATACCTTTAAGTGTTATTTTTGTCGAAATTTATGTTATTATGAAAATTATAGATTATTAAATTTTCTACAGATTTGCAGTAACACTTTTTCTATATATTTTATAGATAAATTTATAAAATTATCTATAATTTAAATCCCGGAGCACAACTCCTTGGTTACATAGTTCATATCTCAAATATATGTATGTAACTGACAGATAAATGTCACTGTCAAAGAACTAATCATTACAAATTAATAATAGTTTTAAAAGAAAAGAGCAAAACTGGGCAGTAACTAGTTACTTTAGTAATTTAGTTACTGACTAGTTACTTTTACCGTAATTTTTTAGGGAGCATAGATGCTACCTGAAAGTAGCATCTATGCACGATTAAATTTTTATTCGGGGAGCATAGATGCTACCTGAAAGTAGCATCTATGTACGATTAAAACTTTTTTGGGGTGCATAGATGCTACCTGAAAGTAGCATCTATGCACGATTGAAGAAAAAGAATATTTTATTTTCAATACGATTTGATTACATTTTATATTTTATATTCAGTGGATATTGAGTTAAAAAATTATAAAGAAATTACATTTCATAAAGCAGCCAGCTATGCAATAAAATAGGAAACAGCTAATATAAATTTAAAAAATCTGATATATGGCAATGTCAAGTGCGGTTGACATAGTATTTTTGTGTTATAATTTTACTGCAAATATAGAATCAATTCTAAGAAGCTTTCTGTATGGAATTTGTACAAAATACATAGAACTGAGGGAAGGTAATCTAATGGAAATATAGAATATAGTTTCAATTAAATATTTCTTTCTCTTTGAATAATTAAAAGTATGGAATATTAATTTATATAAAATGTGAGAGAAAGCACGTTGTTCTATATTATTTAGAATTTTATTTTAAATATGTTTAAATTGTTCCTTCAAACAATAATATACACAACCATTCTTTCCTTCCATTTCTTGGAAGTTCACAGTCAATTTTCTTTTGAAATGGTTTCAAATTAAATTTTGTGAGTCATAAAAACAGTCAATGCTGTCAAATAAATGACTTAGAAACTTTGAAATTTGTCAAATTGTAATGATAATGATGATTCGAAAATGTTTTTTGGTTAATGCCATATTTTCACTCACAATAATTCTTTACAAAAATTGATTAACATAAACTAAAGGTTATTAAATAAGTCACCTACCTTTCAGCACCTGAAAATTTCTAATAATATCTCTGAAATAAAAAGGAGGTACATGATGGGAAGTACGGGTGTCTCATTTTCGATGTTTTTTTAATGTATCTCGGGTAATATTAATTATAGAGCAAAACCGTTTGCACATTCCAGGGTCAACTTTTCCAGAAATGTTTAATAGTCACCACAGGAAATTTCGATCATCTTTTGTTTCTGAGCTACAGGCAAAAAATCGTTTTTCGCTCATTTTGAAAATATATCATATCTTATTTATTATGATAGTTAGAAAAAAATTGTTTCTACAAAACTCTTACCGTTTTTTAAATAGAATAAAATGGCGTAATTAGATTTTTTGAAAACTTAATAGTTCTCGAGATACAACACAAACTTATGATTTTTTAAATGGGAACCTATGTTGAAAATAGTCTCGTCTTTTGCTTATTTTATAAGCTTTTCAATGATATATAACAAGTCTACATTCTTTTGTTTATAAATAAGATATGAGATATTTACAAAATGAGCGAAAAACGAGTTTTTGCCTGTATCTCAGAAACAAAAGATGATCGAAAATTCCTGTGGTAACTATTAAATTTTTCTCGAAAAGTTCACCATGTAATGTGCAAACGGTTTTGGTCTATCATTAATATTACCCGAGATACCTTAAAAAAGCAACGAACATGAGACACCTATACACAATACAGGGTGATTCATCGGTCTGTCCTGTCTTTATAACTCTTTTATTTTAAGTCAGATAGGAAAACTCTTCAAATATAACTTATATGATATATTATTGTCTATCTACGTACCATATGCATTTGTATACAGGATGCTCCGTTTAAGCGCAACAATATGTAACTTTATATTTCTTAATAGAATACCCTATATTTATTTATTTATTTTGATAGTAAATTATATTCCTTTTAAAAAAGTATTAAGTAATAAGGGGTCTAAAATTATAAATTAAGAAGTTATTTACGTTCATAAAAAATTGTAATTCAGAGTGGAAAAAACCATAATATAATACAAAATTTTGATCCCTTTTTATTAACACTTATTTTAAACATTACACTAATTCCGAAGAAGCTATTAAAATTTAGTGACAGACTAAATAATGCAAAATTATAATAAATGCTCGAAAACTTGTCCTTCAATAGATTTTTCTATTATAAATATCAACAATGATAAACTAAGAGTATTTGGACAACTTGTTTGTTTAAACTCGAAACAATTGATCAAATTATCCATAGCTTATTTTGTTAATAATAACATGATAGAAACAAATCATTCAACGAATAAAGGTAAATAATTTCTTAATTTATAATTTTAGACCCCTTATTACTTAATACTTTTTACCTTCCATCACCTTTAGGTAAGGAAGGTATTGTCTTTGGTCAAAAAATTCGGTGGTGAGTTTTTAATGAATAAGCACGTTTTAAGGTCCCTAGAATACGATTTTACTATTTTTACAATGATGTCTGTATGTGTGTGTGTGTGTGTGTGGATGTGTGTGTGTGTGGATGTGTGTGTGTAACAAAATTTTCGTCTGCGATAACTCTAATATTACAACTCCAAAAATTATAATTCTTTCGTATTCCTCTTCGTTGCATCCATATGAAGAGCTGATTAGATTTTGGTTATAATTGGTCAACCGGAAGTACCCTAATTTGAAGATTTTAACAGTTTTTCTTGAAAAAACGATGTTAAATATCATTTTTTCATATTTAATGTTATTATAAATATTAAAGAATATTTTATTTTCTATACGATTTGACTGCATTTTATACTTAATATTAAATGGATATAGAGTTAAAAAATTATAAAGAAATTAAATTTCATAAAGTAGCCATAGCTTTGGAAACAGCTACTATATTAAGAAAATTCTGATTGAAAGATGTCAGTGTCAAGTGAAATTGACATAGTGTGTTTGTCTTATAATTTTTACTGGAAATATAGGATCTTTTGCTTTCTGTATGGAATTTGTATAAAATACATACAACTGCTTTAAGGTAATGTATGAGAAATAATAATAATAAATCTTTTATTTCTGCAGATACATTACACTGTATATAGAAAACGTCACAAAATAATAATTTTCTGTATGAAATTTGCATAAAATACATGCAACTGCCGGAAGGTAATGTACAAGAAATAGAATATTTAATTTAGCAAGGAACTTTCCGTATGTAATTTATACAAAATACATAGAACTGACGGAAGGTAATGTGCTGGCCACATCAGATTTTTTAAAGGGAATCTAATTTACTATCAAAATGAATAAATATATATCGGGTGTTTCATTTAGAAATATAAAGTTACATATTGTTGCGCTTAAACGGAGCATCCTGTATACAAATACATATGGTACGTAGATAGATAATACTATATCATATGAATTATATTTAAAGAGTTTTTCTATTGACTTAAAATAAAAGATTTATAAAGAGAGAACAGACCGATGAATCAGCCTGTATATTGGTAGTAGGTATATTAAATAAAACAACTATTGTTTATATGTTTTGAACAATGTCCATATTATTTTGTCCCACAAACACACGGCACGTTGTGAACCTTGTCTTACCACTGTAATATTATATGTACATTGTATAGAATTGTGTATACATACATACGGACAACGGGTTTGAACCCGAACACCATTACATAATAAACAAGTTATGTTATAAGTATTGTTCTTATGTTACAAACTTTATCTGTACATTACAACTTTTATTAGTAGTTCATTCACTACTCTTTCCGTCTTATAATCATAGTGTAAAATCTTGATATATCATACGTACTTATACTTACAATAATTTATCAATAATTGAATATCTTTAGTCAAGTCGAAAGCATCCAGGAATTGGTTATTGCTTGTTTATTTTATTGCAAAGCCAAAACGGCTTGTAAAGTACATATATCGGTGGAGCAAGTGCGTAGGAGTCATTAGTCGCTATTTTATTTTAGGCGCAGTGGCATATTTCAAATCTCCCGCCAGAATTTATTTAGAGTAACTACATTTTGTTACAACTACAACGGGAGATAGTGTATAGGTTCAAATGGTTCATTCTTACACCTCATGCTTGCACCATTTTTTTGTGTTTAACGAAAAAATTGTATGGCTTGTTGATGGTACCATTTTTGGTGTGCCATTTCCTGTGAGGGGCGTACCAGGCGTCACCTCATAGACACACAAACATAAACTATAAACTTCAATGAATTGCTATCAGACAATCACTTATATATGGTACAACACACATAGACCATAACAAAGTAACATAAATTTGTATGGTATATATAAATATGTCTGGAATATTTATGGCAATACCAAATTTAATCCATATATTAAAAATAAGAAATATTCGTTTTCCGAGAATGGACTGTGTCATATTTTGAGTCAGAGCTCAACGTTTCGCCCGCAGTCGTATGGGGCATCTTCAGGAGCAAGGGGAATAGTACTGTCTTAAACAAGGTTACCCGACGTGTCAACCACGCTAGAGGCCAAGTTTAAGCAACAAGAGGGGGAGACTCAGTTTACAAGGTTACCCAAAACTGAGTCTCCCCTTCTTGTTGCTTAAACTCGGCCTCTAGCGTGGTTGACACGTCGGGTAACCTTGTTTAAGACAGTACTATCCCCCTTGCTCCTGAAGATACCCCATACGACTGCGGGCGAAACATTGAGCTCTGACTTAAAATATGACACAGTCCATTCCCGGAAAACAAATATTTCTCATGACTCAGACTGTGGAAGCCTACGCAATTATTCAAAAATACTGTAAAATTTTTTAAGGGCATATAGTACAGACCAAAATAAGTAAAAAAGTTTAATCAACACAGGACTGATCTTCAACTGTTTCCGAGAAAAGCGAAAAATCTAAAAAAAAATTGACAAAGATAGTGATCGAACAAAATTTTGTCTATGTCAGTAAATAGACTATAAAAAACCAATAAAATTTTATATAAAACGTTTTTCTCAATTTCTAATAGTTACGAAGTTATTTGAAAATATTGGCCAAGGTCGCCACAACATTTAACATAGTACAATTATTTGATTTAAAAAAAACAAAAGCACATCTAAGATGACCTCTGAAAGGTAAACAAAAATCCCATTTAATCAAAGTCGTAACTCTTATAGTTTTCGAGGGAGCAGACATAAACCCCGTTAAAACTCATTTTTCACTGCCTCAAATCTCGTGGAAGATCGAACCCATGTTGATTAAGCTTTTTTACTCATTTTGGTCAGTACTATATACTCTTAATTTTTTTACAGTATTTTTGAAACACCCTGTATTCGTCACACTACGTTCAACGTATAGAAAATCTAGTATTACATGAAAAATATCAAAATATTTACGTAATATTTGCAAATTTCAATGTGTACGAGGTCTTCGTAAATGATATAGCTAATTATGTAAAAAGTATGGATGGTATATATGAACCATAATTTCATTTATCTAAATTTGACTAATTATAAGTCATTATAATAATAATATATTTATCTTTATTCTTATTCGAATCAAAGAACACGAATTATCATTTATATAAACAATATAAAAATTGTAATATTAATATTCGAAATTGCATGGTACTAATTGAAATTATACTAATATTCATAATTATATTGTTTTATGCAAAAATCATATACTATGTATATTTTTTTCATTGTAAATATATATATAAAACATGTAACAATTAAAAATATTGTACATACATTTTGTTGTAATCCATTATATTTTTTTACGTGTTATATAATAATGTTTAATTTATTATTTGAATATTTTGCATATTATATGTACGTAGATATATATGTATGTACAAATTTTTCCTCTAAAACTAGTATAGAATAATTAGGCCCTTTTATAAACTTTTGGGCATAAAATATGTAACAACAATAAAACATATAAATGTACCATTTTACACTTATTACTAAGTACCATTCTAAAAGCACTGCTATATATAGTACCATTAAAACGTATATTTAAAAAAATGACAACCATTATTATCAATTTTTATTTAATATCATTCGTACCATATTTCAGGTAGTTAAAAATGTACCATTCCTTAGGTGTTCTTATACCGGGTGTCTACTTTATTTCCCGAACATAGGAAATTCAATGTTAAAATTTTATTTGGCGATATCTCTTTACCTATTAATTTTGGAAAAAAAAGTGTAATAAAGAAACATGTTCGGAATAAAAACGTGCATCGATGAGTTGTTCAATTGTTTCTTATGAACGAGTTATAAGCAGAAGAAAATTCTCGATTTAAGGCAATTATCAGAGTGTCTCGAAAAATAAAACAATAATTTATATTTGATGTTTTTGGCATATCTGATAGATTTGACATTTCATTTGATTTTATTATTATTATTATTATTAGAATTTATAATTATTTTTTTACTTCTAGATTGTCTTAATAATAATAATAATTATAATAATAATAATAATAATAATAATAAAATCAAAATAAATGTCAAGTCTGTCAGATATGTCAGAAACAAAAACACAAATTATTGTCTTATTTTTCATGGCACTCTGATAATAGACCTTATCAATTTAAATATGGGCCCAAGCCACAGTTTTAGGAGAGAGTGTGTGCTGCCTCTATAGTGGGGTTTGCCGTAATCGCGATTCTCAATGAATGTTGGTGTGTGCCAACACAGTTACCGTTTTTTTGTTTCAACTTTGGTGTGTGCCATTGTTGAGCGTTTCTTTTTATGAACGAATCTTGCAAGTATCGCTGATTCATTTGTATTAGCCGATTGTATGCTAGCGATTGCTACTTTCATTTGTTTTGTTGTTATTATAGTTTTTAATATATTTTAATAAAATATTAAAATTCATTACATATGATTTCATGGTCAAAAACCGAACTCTGTCTCCATTGAGCTACCCGAGCTCTTTTTGGCGTTCAAGCCACTCTTTTCAGCGACGTTATATGAGAGATCTTTACTGGATTTACTACCTTTCCTGTGCTGTGTTATCAACCGATCGATTGGCGCCCGAGAAACGCGTTTTGACAGCAAGGAGAACTACAGAGAACGTCAAGTAAAGTTGACAGGCATTTCTGGCCATTACAAAATGGCGCCCAAGCAGAGACTGTTGACTTCTGGCCATTACAAGAGATAGAATATATGTGCAAAGGAGATCTGCGCATAGTAAGAACAACTGAGATGCATGGCGTTTTTTTTTAAAAAAAAATAGACGTAAAGTGCGAGAAATATTTCAGATAACTTTAAATTTTTTTATTGAAGTTAAAATATTTTAATAACTAAAATATTTTTGTCGTTTCGTTTGACAGCCCAACTGGCAGTTGTTCGCGCCATTTTCTTACTATTACTATTTTATTTTGCTTCTATCCTGTACATACGAAGTAATTAAACAACAAACTTGGTACTCATCGATGCAATTTTTCATGAGGAACGTTTTTCATCATTGCATTTTTTATCTAAAATTAATAGATAAAGAGATATCGGCAAATCAATATTTTAACATTAAATTTCCTATATGCGCGAAGAAAAGTAGACACCCGGTATATCATACTATACATAGGATTTTAACATGTACCTAATACTTCCGTAATTTTCTGCTTTCCTAATTATTTTAAGTAAAATACCTTCAAATAAAAGTTGTAGGGAATAAATTTTTATATTAGAAATATATTTTTCATGGCAGAAATTAGATATGAAAATGTTGAAAATCACTCCAAAAATATAAAATAACAAATATTTAACCATTTATGTCAATTTAGGTTTGTATATTTCTATCAGGTATTATTTATAATTTCTGTTTCAATAAACAATTATCTATTAATTTAAAAACAATTATTTATTTGAACATAAATTATAAAGAAAAATCAATTTTGACAGAGAAGCCGTTTAAACATTTGATAATATTTTGTTTTAATATATTTTTGGGGTGATTTTCGGCAGACCTAACTTCTGCCAAAATAAATCATTACAAATTAAATGTGTTTATTGATTCAGATGTTATTTGAAGTTTTTTTTTTATATAGAACAATTAAAGAAGCAGAAAATTAAAAATATTACATGTTAAAGTCCTATGTTCGGGTGTTCGATCAACCTGTATATTAATTAATGTATCATACCATCCATACCAGTTCATTTTATATACTTTAAGTACCATTCCTAATGTTTTCCTCCTTTTGTACCATATATAAGTGACTGTACCATTTTTTGGGAGTCATTTAATTCTGTGCCATTTCCAGGTGGCAATACACCCAAACAATTTCCTAAATACTGGCGTGTACCACCGCCAACCATTCTACCATTCGAACCATTTGAACCATATGCCACAGCTTGAACCAAACGGGAGCTAAGGTCGCTAATGAAGGTAAGGGATGCTTAACGTATGGTATGCAAACCACCGATGTAAACCTTACAATATAATAATATTTATGTATAATGTATATCATATAATATATACAACATTTTGTGTACATTTATTTCTTAACTTAATACGTATATAAAAGAACAAAATCAGTTGGGTTCATGGTGATCGACTAAACTTGGCCGAAATTTAGGGGAGGGGTAGATTTAGGGGGGCTGCTTCGAGAGGGGAAAGTACCTCATAATATTCACTACTTACTTTTGTATTGGTGTTTTTCTGATGGACACCCATCCCAAAATGGACTCCCATCATGCAAGCTTGATTATATTCTTCTTATTATACTCAGGAACTTATATTCTGAGACCAATTTTTAGTGTGAAACTCAAAATACAAGTTGCAAAATGTTAAAATATGACTTCTTAAATATATATCATCACGGCTTCGGCTTGTTACCCATTTCTGGGTACGCCAATCTATTTCTAACAGCAGATTTGATACTGATGATATATGAATTGTATAGGGAGTACTCAAAACTGTTACTGATATTTATGTTATCCCAAAATTAACTGACAAACAATATTACGTTTTATTTTTATTACTAATAAATATTTATATACAGAGTTCATTTTAAATGGACCACCATTGCTATCTCGAGAACTATAAGAGCTACAAAGTTGGCAAACAATTTCTATTTCACAAGACAAATTTATATAAAAGAAAAATTATTTTTTTTGCTAGTGATTCTCAAAATATGGGACATAACTTTTTAATTTTAAATGAGAACATATATTTTTTATTTGCTCATTTGTTAGAAAATTTAATACAAAATTCAGTGATATTTTTATACCCTTACATAACGTTTTTTTTTGAGAAAAATGCATGTAAAGTTTTCTACTAATTTGATTAAAATATGACTATAATAAGAGTGCCACGAATGGAAAAAATAACTACATGTTATTTTTATTACATAGAATTAGAGGGCCCTGACCTAAAGAAGTGAATGTTTTGTTCTTGTAAATGATCATAAATGTCAACTCAAACAAGATATTCATGTATTTCTTCCATGGAAATCTAATTCTATGTTAAAAAAATTAACACGTATTCGTTTTTTCCATTCATGACACTCTTATTATAGCCATATTTTAATCAAAATATGAAACTTTACATGAATTTTTCTCAAAAAAATCATTATGTAAGAGAATAAAAATATTATATCACTGAATTCAGAATTAAATTCTCTAACGAATGAGCAAATAAAAAATATATGACCTCATTTAAATTTAAAAGTTAGGTCCCGTATTATGAGAAATACTGGTCCAAAAAAATATTATTTTTTCTTTAAGTTTGTCTTGTGAAATAAAAATTGTTTGCCCATTAACCGTCTTTGTAACTTATAGTTCTCGAGATAGCAATGGTGGCCCATTTAAAATGAACACCCTGTACTGGTAAAATGTGTATCAAGGGGTCACCCATCCAAAAACTAACTGCGTTTATACCAGCTTGATTGTATTTTTTATTTAAATCGTTCAGAAACTTGTAAGGTTATAAATCGGTATTACTGTTCTAGTAAACCGTCAAATTTTGAAAATTTACAAAATATAGCATATAAAATAAATTGTAAAGTTTTGTACCAAAATTTAGGCGAAGATCAAATTAGATTAAAACTACCATACAACCCTCATATTTTAAATTTTTAACATAATCTAAATCCCCCTCTTTTCTTTGTAAATTATTGTACCATAATTTAGGTGACCACAAAATTAACTTCCAATACACCATCAACCCCGTATATTTTCAATTTTATATAGAAACTATAACCTTCCTTTTCTTTGTAAATTATTGTACCATAATTTAGGCGACCACTACTTTAGCTTGAAGCAACCATACTATCAACCCCATATGTTTCATATTTCTACGGTGACTAACCCCCCCTTCGTTTCCCCTCGAAGCAGAACCCCCACACCCCCCCATACCTACAACTGTGTACCGCTCAGAACCATCTAGAACACAAGCCAGTAACATGTAACGGAACTAAAACTAGAATCTAGAAACTAGAACCTAGACGCTATCTACGGGGAACGCAGGGAGGGACTTTTGGGTACATTTAGGTACATTTAGGGACGGCGCAACCCATTCACATGCGGGATAGTTCTGAGCTCACGCATACCACGCATACCAGCTGAAGAGAGGCGGGGGGACCAGAGACACTAAGTTTTCACCCTTCCCAAGAAATGGTACAATGAAGATTTGGTTGGAAACTTGACAATTTAATGATGGGAACGGATGAAAATTATTTTAAAAACAACATAATTGGGTATAAATTTTTTAAATTATTATTGTTAAACTATTATAGACCGGGGTAGGTGTTGAAAAAAAATTGTATACCTCTTCCGATCCAACAAAAGTTAAAAAAATATGAAAAACTTTTTAAACGATTTATTAGGTTGCTGTAAAATGTATTATAGCACTATTATTATTTTTTTTCAAAGCCATTATCATAAAGCTTGTACAGAATGTCTCATTTTCGATGTTTTTTTAAGGTATCTCGGGTAATATTAATGCATATTCCAGGGTCAACTTTTCCAGAAAAGTTTAATAGTCACCACAGAAATTTTCGATCTTCTTTTGTTTCTGAGCTACAGGCAAAAACTTGTTTTTCGTTCATTTTGAAAATATATCATATCTTATTTATTATGATAATTAGAGAAAAATTGTTTTTACAAAACTTTTACCGTTTTTTAGACTAAATAAAATGGCGTAATTCGATTTTTTGAAAACTTAATAATTCTCGAGATATAACACAAACTTATGATTTTTTAAATGGAAACCTATGTTGAAAATAATCTCGTCTTTTTGCTTAATTTATAAGCTTTTCAATGATATATAACAAGTCTACATTATTTTGTTTTAAACATTAATAAAAGATAAAATATTAATTTATTGGAGTAAAAATATTGGAAATAATTAAGAAACAAATGAAAAACAAAAATTATTACAGATCAATATTTGTTTATTTTGATTCTATATCTATTAATTGTGTTCTCAAAATTATTCTTAACTAATTATTTTTGGGTTAGTTAAATTACTATTTATTTACGTTATAGTTGGCTTTGACACAATCCGAAAAAAACGGTTTAGTATACCTTTGAAGTAAATAAATTGAAAAAATGAGTAAAACTGAAACAAATACTATTAGAAATATGCAAATGATGATAAGTAAGAGATTTTTTTATTTGTTTCTTAATAATTTCCAATATTTTCACCCAAATAAATTAATAAATCGTCTTTTATTAATGTTTACAACAAAATAATGTAGACTTGTTATATATCATTTAAAAGCTTATAAATTAAGCAAAAACACGAGACTATTTTCAACATTGGTTCCCATTTAAAAAATCAAAAATTTGTGTTATATTTCGAGAATTGTTAAAAAAATCTAATTACGCCATTTTATTCTATCTAAAAAACGGTAAATTTTTTGTAAAAACAATTTTTCTCTAACTATTATAATAAATAAGATATGATATATTTTCAAAATGAGCGAAAAACGAGTTTTTGCCTGTAGCTCAGAAACAAAAGAAGATCAAAAATTCCTCGAAAAGTTAACCCTGCAATGACCAAACAGTTTTGATCTATCGTTAATATTACCCGAGATACTTTAAAAAACATCGAAAATGAGACACCTGTGCAGAATTAATTTTCAATGACAATAAAAAATATTAGTTTAACTAAAAGTCAAAATTTTTAAATTTATTTATTTTCTCTAATTCATTAAGCAAACCTCTAAATAACTCGGTGTCTCAAGTCCTTCCGACCTTCAAATAAGTCAATATGGACAGCACAATTTATAATTTTCAGTGTATATTAAGGCCCACGATATAAAGTTTGAATTATACAACTGAAAATATATTTAATATTGTCGTGATAAATTTTCCATTTAGAATTTTTTTTGTTTTTATATTTTAAATATTTTATTTTTGATAAACAAAGTCATATAAACCCTAGTCACAAACTATGACGAAATGGCCTATTGAATTTGGCGCCTTAATTTGCAACACCGCTACATAAGAGACACCTAACGGATAGATCGGGAACGGAGACGTTGTTGCCAAATTGGACATGAGTATAGTTATACCATTTGATATGTTCAAAAATTTCCTTCTATGTTATCAATTCTACTTTCAGCAATTGTATATCAATACCTACTTCCAAATGTCTAAACTGCCTCACATATGACAAAACTTTTTTCCACATTTGAAGCAAATAACAAATGATGTACTTTAACTGGTACAGTTTTTAAACCATAATTTGGGTGACAATATTTTCTTCTCAATAAATAGATGATAGCAAAATAATATGTACATTTATAATGTACCATAATTTAGTATGACCATCCTTTTAATTTATAAATAATTTAAAATAATATGATTTATTTTAAAATGGTTAATAATGTACCACAATTTAGGTACAATAACAAATATGGCATTATAATAAAATTATTTAATGAACTCAGAAAACGACTTATTTTTTAAATCATAAGTAATTTAAAATAATATGCATAGCTTCAAAATGGTATACTAATGTACCAGAATTTAGGAACAACGATATATATATGTCATATTAAAATTATTTGAACAATTTGTAAAACGCTCATCTTTTGTAAATAATTTAAAATAATATGTATTACTTTAAAATGGTATAACAACTACCATAATTTAGGAGCATTAAAGAATATGTAATTAATGTGATATATACTTAAATTATTTGTACCATTTTGTTAAATATATAATCATCATAGCTTATTACCCATTTCTGGGTGTACCAATCTGCTTGAATCCATCTTGAAGTCACCCAAAGGTGTTGTGGAAAGTGCACCCTAACAATTTAAAATCCCCCAAGTCATTTGCAACACTGCTATACTACTACCCTTCTCTTTACTAATTTCTTTCTAATCCCCAATTTGGCAACGTCGTTCCGAACCAACAAAGGGCCAAAAATAGTCTACAAAGGATATATCCGTACGTATACACAGGTCTGTAATAAGTAAAATTCGTTGTAGAAAGAAAATGAACAATTTTTGGCCCTGGACATTTAAGGCTGACATCGAACAGAGAAGCACATTGAACAATTGAACATCGTCGAATGGGGAGATGTGGTGATAGTCTTTTGTTTGGGGACTATACAGATGGTGTGATTGGTTGTACAAATAATAATGTTTTTAATATAAAATAAGTAATATTTTATTTAATTTGTTTCATAAATAATTATTGAAATTAAAAATATGTTACACTCTACCAGAATTTGGGCATTGCACAAAAATTTTTCTCAAATCTGGTTTCGAATTCCCGAAAAGTCTGGTATAATAAGAAATTATTTTTTATATAAAAATACACAATTATAAATAGTATATTCCAGTAGCTGACTTACTACGGCCCCCAAAAAATATGTACCATTTTTCAGGCACTTCTAATTTTGGTGGAAAATGCACCACACTCTTTATTTTGTTTAATTGAATCATATCTTACGCACATCTACAACTGTTTTAAGAGTGTACCCCGCTACCACAAAATCAATTCAAACTACAGTAGAAAATACATTACCACATATTATCTGGTACAACCATTCACATCTCCTTATAGTTCGCACCCTTATCCTCATTCGACTTGTAGCGGCGTACAATGACATGCTAGGTAAAGCAACCTTATAGTACTCATTAGTACGTATTTGCTAATCCAAATACTGAACCCACTTAATGAACTCCGAACCAATTTAAAGGGTTCAGAACCCACTGTGGGTTCCGCAGCCGAGGGTTGGAGGGTAGGACTAGGGTTCTCCACCGAATGGGTAGCGAGCAATAGAGGGAGGTACCGTCAGAGACACAGGGAGGTGACGTTATATTTATGAGTTATAGTCCCTAATAATAGGGAGGTTTCGTGGTTCAGAAATACTATTTTGGTGAGGTTAAAATTTAATTGATATTTTTTATAATAATAGTTTGAGTTGTCAAAATGACAATATTTTAACGGTTGGAAAATGATACCAAATGGTTGAAAGTTTAAAGTAGCCAAAATAGTCATAAAAATTGACTTTGTTTTAAGAACATATGCAAAAAATTACTAGTCAAATTATTTTAAATTTGGCGGTAAATAAAAATAAATTTGAATTAAAAACCATTTTCAAATAGATTAAAATAACATATACACCTATAAAATGGTACACATATGTACCAGAATAATGTGACTCTAATATTGTTTTCTTGTTAGCTCTATACAAATTATTCCGTTAAATAATTTGAATCATCAATAATGAATTAGGCATCTGCCTGAAAAATATATTACTCACTTTCTCCCAAATTATGGCATTATACAGACGTATTTTGCTAAGATTTGAAAATTATTTTGACATATTAAATGTTTTTGGTTGTCATTTTTAAAGTAATCTTTGATTTTTGTTTGTGTTTACTTACCGCCTCCGCTGCCTGATCGGTAAGTGATTCACTTCACTCACCGATTAGTAATTTGCAATAAAAACCTACTGCCTTGGACACCATATCGGTAAACATTAAAAAAAACCGATCGTGAAAAAATAAATTCATTCTGAAAGTTTTGTATACCATAATTTAAGACAAATATATAACCTATAATGTGTACCATAATTTGGGACAAACAGAGTACCATATAATCAACAGTTCAATGATAAGCAAGCTAGTCGCATAATTAGTTTTAAAAAATTTGAAAATTTTGTGTACCATAATTTAGGACAAATATATAACCTGTAATGTGTACCATAATTTGGGACAAATGGAGTACCATATATCAACAATTCAGTGATAAGCGAGCTAGTCGCATAATTAGTTTTAAAAAATTTGAAAGTTTTGTGTACCATAATTTAAGACAAATATATAACCTGTAATGTGTACCATAGTTTTGGACAAATGGAGTACCATATATCAACAATTCAGTGATAAGCGAGCTAGTCGCATAATTAGTTTTAAAAAATTTGAAAATTTTGTGTACCATAATTTTGGACAGATATATAACCTGTAATGTGTACCATAATATGGGACATACAGAGTTACCATATATCAACAATTCAGTGATAAGCGAGCTAGTCACATAATTAGTTTTAAAATTTTAGAGAGATTTGTGTACCATAACTTGGGAGAAATATAAAACCCGTAATGTATACCATAATTAGGGGGTGACAAATTAGCATAGTTGGAGCTAATATTCGAATAAAATTTTGTCATCCATTGTTAAAAATGGTGGTAGGTATGTATTATTATAAATATATAAATTAAATATTAACCTTGTTGACTATTATAATTGTTTTATAATTATAAAAACCACGCGTAGATATATGTATGTACTGTATATATTAATTATAGTAATTATTAGACTAATCTACATAAAATCTTTGATACCTTTTGATTATAGATTAATTATAACTATAACATATTTATAACATATATAGGGTGGTCCAAAATGAACCTATATATTATAATATATACCAGTATACTTTATATTATGTATAATTAAATAAAATTGCACTAATTTTGAATACTAGAATAGTAACTTTATATTTCCTATTCTTCTAATTAAAATTAAATTAAATCTTAAATATAAAGGAACATTAATTTAAAACAAAATTGTAATATTAACAAAAGAATAATACTGGTACGGTTTATACAGTGTATTCATAACGCCATTTTGGATCAAAGTTTGAACTTGGCATTAGAATACATGGTGTTCACTCTACAGTATGTAAAAAATATATTTATAATATTTTTGGACCAGAAATTGTAGCCAGAAATTTTTGTCATCATTGTGTAATGTTATAAAATTTCAAATTAATCCTACAGTTTGAAAAATTGCCACTTTTCGTACTCTTCTCGCTTCTAGTATATTAAAATATCTCTTTTCGAAATAGTATAACATTACAAAAAAATATTATTTATTCATTTGTGTTGGATTTGTTAATTTGATCTAAAAATCGATGAAGGATGTATAGTAAGAACCCACAAAAATGGACTTAAGATTTATGATTTATTTTTATTTTAAATAATAATTGGAATGACGTTTTATTAAAAAAACAATACGGTATATTTTTTCAATATATTTAATGCATATTTTAACGTATTGTTTTACGTGTCGAAATTTGAGACAGAAAATTGTGTCATGAATCATGTAACTCATTTTGTTGTTTCGACTATTATTTTCTATATACAGGTTGTAGCGGCTCGTGGGTTAAAGATTTGTTAGGTCTTTTTGTAATTAGTAATATGTTTATTAATATGAAAAATTTATTTAAATGGTTTTAAATGTCTAATTTTCTTTTCGTAGATCGCAAATTATCGACCTAATTCTCTAAGCAAAATTGTTAAAATTAACAACCATTTTCAGTTGTTAATTTCAATGTCAGTAGTTGCTAAGTTCAAAATCCCAATTCACTATTACATCAAGTTGCTAAAATTTAACAACTAGTCGTTACGTCGAGTTGTTAATCTAGCAACTGCATTTCTCTCGTTGTTAGTATTGAACAATCGTTGGTAAATGGTTTTTCTTGAAAATTTTGTGTTAGGAAATAAACTTTTACTGCAAATAGAGGGACGGCAGCAAAGGTAAACTATTTATAAACTAATATATACCTGCATGCCCAATAATTATATACATTTTTAAACAAGATTTTAGATTTATGCAAAGAAATTTGCGAGATGTTAGTAATTCATTCCCGATCCTGATATCGAGAAAAAAATATTTACAGAGATATTCAAGCTGAGCAAGTGTCGTTTAATTCGTAAATTGGATGGTCTCAAGCTTCAAGCATACTGAGTCAGTATATGCCCGAAGGTCTCATGTTACAAGATGAAGGGTTTTGCATTTATTCCAAACTTAAATATTTTAATTACTAATATTGAACAAATTTTCAGATTCTTTCTCGAAAAGATCTAAATTCAATTTTTTGAAATTTATTTTCATTTACCTTACACATTTAAATTTAAACGGCCATTTCAACAATGTCAAATTTCTATTATTTTTCTGCTAAAAATCCTAGACGATGGTCATGCGTCATTCCTGATGATAAGATTCTTGAAATTTATAATATACATACTTCAGATTCTCCCAACACTTAATTTCTACGCCTAGCTATGGGGTCTTATAAAGAGATTACAGGGGAAAATTTAAATTTTTCAAGTCAATCAACCATTTGCAAAATTTTCAACTAGCAGTTATCAGAACTGAAATGTAAAACTAGCTTTGTTATTTAATAGTTCAAAATTATTATGAAATCTACCATTAGAGAATAATGTTCCGCGGAACATCTTGGATACCAAATTTTCTTATCACTCATTATTAAAATCTCAAACGTCAAACGAATCAAAATCTGTCACTTTAGGTTGTGAATATAGTAGAACTATGTAAAAATATTGAGAATCGACATGCCTCTTAACTCACTTGTTAATAACTTTACTGCTATATTTAACAACGATTGTTCAGAACGACCGTTTTTAACAATGTCGTTAATTATGTATTTACTGAATACCAATTGAATGACAGTTGTTACAAGAGTTGCTAAAAATCGTTGTTAACTCTCAGTTGTTACCTAACGACTATGTTAACAACTATCTTAGTGAATTAGGCCGTATTTCTAGCCTGGCCAACGCCGCTACTAGATTGATGCCTGGCATCTGGCATTGACCGTGTGTAAGCGTATAGGAAGGTGGTTGTCTTCGTCTAACGCGCATGTGCGCATATGCGCATAACACAATATGGTTACAATTTTGTGACCAAAGACCAAACACAGTAGTGTGCTCTGCAAGTAACGCTAACGACACAATCGACTGACTTTATTAAAAATTATTGAATTCAAAATATTTTATTATTTTTATTCATTTCTGCTTTGATAAATTCGGGAGGTCATTGACCGAATAAATGAGCCGCTACAAACAAAACTTATAGCCATCTGCATTAAAGATCTTGTATGTTTCTGTCACTATGTTTGTTTTACAGGCACTCATAGTTGTTGTATAAAGTGCACCACAAAAGCAACACCAATCACATCAGGTCACTTGTTCCAATATACACTAACTTTATCTCACGGGCACTAATAGCTGTTTTATAGAGTGCACCTTTTTCTCCAATCATCTATATAAATAATTTATCAAATATTTAGTCTACAATTTCTGGTTTGTCCAATGTGTCTCTGCACGGTACCAAATTCAAATTCAGGGTGTCAAGGATAAAGAAAGGATATCTAGGGAGGAATCCAGGAAGACATGCTCTCCTGCAGGACTTGGAGATCCTGCGAGGATTATTGCTTGCAGTCAGTCAACACGACACGTATCAGGGATCCTAACAAAGGGAAGATGGGGTCTTCAAAGGAGTCGCCAAAAATGAAGAGTGTACTGCCCTTTAGCTATAGTTTTATGTATTAGTGTTATTGTATGTTTTATTTCGTAATTATATGTGGTATAACCAAATGGTCATCCATCCTAATAGTAACTGTGCTTTATGTTGCTTCACGTTGTTTCTTGAAAATACTTTGTCAAAGACTATTTCACTCATAAATATATAAACCAATCCAAATTCAGGATTCTACCTAGTTCCAAATTTCATTTCGACAAAACAGCGTCAAAAAAGTTTTTTCGCACCCTTTAAGCCAATAAGATGTCGTATTTTTACATGCAAGTGAGTTTTGATAAGCGAAAATTTTTTGACGTTTTAGAAACATGTTGTTTACATACCTGTCAAAGTCTGTATAATTTCAGTGTTATCAGTTTTTATTAGAAACTAGTCGATTTGGATATGACTCTATTTAAAACGTTGAAAAAGCAAACTGAAACATAATACCTCTAAACACAATAAATATTTACAAGATTTTTGTCAAGAAAAAAATTATATAAATAATTACCTGATTTTTATTTTGGAAATAGTCATCCGAATACCATTCGTGGTTAAATTTTAACCTGGAAAAATTTTCCGATTGCTTTACTCGAGCCTGTTGCCAATTTATTTCGTGACATTAATCAAAAATTACTCGTTTGACAACTCGTAATTTTTTTGTCAATGCCACTCAATAAATTGCTAGGCAACCGGCTCTCGTAACAAACTGAAAATTTTTGCGGCAAAATATTACCACTTATGATAGTATATATGATAAAATTATTTTTAATTAATTATTTCAAAACTGAATTTCATTTAAACATATTACAAAAAATTCATACGAATAAAGGTATTCCACAAGGTAACTGACATTTCCATAACGTTTTTCTGAGAATTTTTTTTCTTGACACATCTTTTAATTGGCTCTGATATGGTGCCCAAACTGCAAAAAGTAAAATTGTTTTCAAAGTTCAAAGTACATTTAACGAAACAAAAAACCACTGACAATCAGAGCCGTAAATATAGGGCTTTGCGCGCCTGTGGCAAAAAATGCGCCCCTATATCAAGAAAATAAAAACTAGGGATCGACCGATATGATTTTTTGTGGCCGATACCGATATATCGGCCATAAAATTTTGTCGTAAATTTTTTGCTGTATAAATGAGGTAAAAGTGATTTATAATGATATACTGTTACCGTTGCCCGCATTAACCATAAATAAATCACAAAAAAATGCAGAGCAAATGCAAAAAAAGACATTTTTCCATTGATGTACAAAGCTGCAATAATATATTTAGCACCACCGCCAAGTAGTGTTGTTAGTGAACAGCTATTTTCTTCAGCTGGAAATGTATATGAAAGCGCAAGAAATCGTCTAACTCCGGAAAGAGCAGAAAGCTTAATTTTGTTAAATCACAGCTTGCCAAAACTTAACTTTAAATATTAATTTGTTTAACTTAGTGTGTAACTTTACTTCTACATTTTTAATGACTGTTTTGCTAAATTTTGAATAAGAATAAACTTGATTTGTTTTTTATTTAGTGTTTCTGTTTTAATTTCCTTTAAAAAATCTTTAGCAACTGAAATATTAAGCAATTTATATTTTTTTAGGCCGATACCGATATACGCCGATATCATTATATTATTGAGTCTATTTAGAGTCGATTGGTATCGGTCCCAGAACGAGGAAATGAAAAATAAAAACAAAATCTGTTTTGCCTTCAATAGAACTAGCTTCCTTCAATATTTTAGTCCCTAATTCACCCCAATTATAACCATGGTTAACATTTTCCGCCCCTAAAAAGTAAAGGATGTTGTATTAAGCGTCGATGGGCGCCAAAACGGAGAAAAGCGGAGTGATTGGTTGCCGGCGATTTACAAAGTTACAAAAAAGAATTGTTTAATGTTTTATTCGTTTTACGGATAACAGAATGTATTAACTGATGAGAGATCACAATTTGGTGATAAACTGGATATTTTACAGGTAAATTAAATTATTTACTAACTTATCACATTTTTTGGTGACCGTTAATGAATAAACATTACGAGTATGTTCGTATTGAAATAATTTGGTGACCAGAATTTAGTGTTTCGTCTCTTTATTATATTGATATTTATACGACTGCAAATACACGGAAGACGGTGCGTTTGGTGCGAACTTGTCTCTTGTAGTTAAACTGTTACGTAAATATGTAGAGCGCAAGCGCTTATTTCTACAGCGAGACTCTCGTAAGAGAACGAGAGCGAGATTACAGATCCAAAAACGAGACGAGATCGATATTTTATATTTCTCGTCTCGTCTCGCCTCGCGTGCATCACTAGAAAGAATTTTACTGAATCACCAACGACACCTAATTTACTTGTTTGGCCGCTTAGAGAGTGAGAAATATTTATTTGTTTGTATTCACAGATTCGGCTTTGTCTCGTCCATCTGTTTAGATTTCTTTTGATATTAAGAGCCTGCTGTTACTGTCACGGTGAAGTAAGCTTGCCCGAGACGTGGGAGACGAAGAAGGCAGTAGGTTGGGCCGGCAAGTACTCCCATTTCTACAGAGTATACACCCCTAGTTACGAAATATTGAAGGCAGACAGGCTACAGGCTAGCACTTTCACTGTCCAAGCCTTATGACTCCGCAACAACGGCTTAAAAATCACAACTACTATTCCGGCTATATATTTCAGAGGTTAAAAAAGAGAAATCATAGACGTTTTATTCTAAAACAGAATAACCACGTTGTTTTTTTTATTAAAATTAAATTAAAATTAAAGTAAAAAGCTGCCTATAGCTTATAGCAGGAAATGTTTTTTGATCATTATACCATGCAGTATACCACCACAAGATTGAATCTGATTGTAATAAAGATTAAATGCGTCAAGTATATTATTTTCAGAATTTATAGTACCTATGTGTACATATTGATTGAAGGTCACATATATCATTGTAACTCTTCCACTAACTAAACGAAAATTCTTTCGAGGAATCAAGTCCCTTCGCTGTCTTCCTCATAGTAGCTAAGAAAACAGATCTGGCGATAATATTCTGGGTGACGTGGGAGTTTTCCAGTGCAATAATTGCCTTTCGGTTTTATCTAATTATCTTTTTCGGCAAGTCAGGTTCTGTAGAGACAACCTCACTGCAAATCTGTTTCCGGACATCTTTCTGTACCTGGCTGAGATTTTCTGGTACCATTTTGACACAAACTTCGTCCATGCCTACTTGGTCATGGTCATGCAATTTCTGTCGTACTTATTACATATTTCTGGGTTTGCCAATATGCTTTTATCTGCAAATTTATATAACCTCAAAAACTATCAAAGCTCCAAAGCTGTTGTCAAGTCTATAGTTTAAAAAGTCAAAAGGCAGTACTTTCTGTCAAAATCTTTGGCTAATCCCAAGAAGACCTCATGATCCCTCTCTACTTTCATAATGAAAACATATACGTCGAACTCAAAAGCACGAACAGCGTAGCAATAATAGCACAGTGATTAAAGCTAAAAATGCTGGTGTCTTTAAATATGCTAATATTATACACGAACGATCATCGTAGTACAGTGTCATAATCCCTATGTTTAATATACATGCGTTCAATATAATCTTAACACAGTTTATGTTTATCAAAATATATAAAAGAAAGGCCCCGGATTCACCGGGAATCGTCTCGTATTGCTCTCGATTGACTCCTCGTAAGTGGTAAGTGGGCAACGAAAAAAAAGCCACTATATTGACATTAGTATTGACATGTTTCAGAGTTGAGAACATACACCATTCACACAGGAGATGGAAAGAAGGACTTGTAATACGTAATACATTTACAATCAAAATTGGACCCATTTAATCTAGCTCCAAATTGGTTGTAAATGTATATGTACCTTTCAAATTTTGAGTTGAACTATGTTGCAGTATATGGCACTAACTAAATACTAAAATTGTTGTTTAATCAAATTGTCGCTGGAAACAAAATATCCCAATTAACTTGTTTTCATTTTGATAGTTTAGTTTTTTCGATTTGAGGCAGCAAAATGTCATATAAGCTAGATATTTGTAAAGGAATTTAAAATTTTATTGGGCGAATGCCTAAGTGTGATATTGTTGCAGTTTATCCCGAGCACAATATCTCTGTGGCAACAATTTATCGAACAATAAAAGATTGTGAAGAAGGTATACCCTGTGTTAATTTGCGCAAAGTGGTTGACCAAAAATTTTGAGCCACATGAGAGAACAAAGATTAATTGCAGCTGTTAAAGACAAAGTTGGAGTGTCACAACGAACTGTAGCCGAAATGAGGTGGTGTTTTGAAAAAGAAGAAAGGCACCGAAATATATCCCTAGAAGTTGTCGTGCGTTAAGGCGCATTCATTTTCGCAATAAACTTATTGTAATGGATGACAAGAAATATTTTACTCTGCCCCATTCAGAGATAAAAGGAAACGATTGTTTTTATACTAATGATATGGAAAACACACCAGTCAAATGTCAAGTTTAAAGGTAAATCTAAATTTGAGAATAAAATATTAGTATGGTGTGCCATTTCTGAAGCCGGATATATCTCGCAGCCGTACATTGGTCGTGTTCGAGGAGAAACCTTACCTGCACAACTTTATATTCAAAGATGCCTCTCTAAATTGCGTTAATTTTTAAATACACATCACGCTAATGATGATATGTTTTGGCCTGATCTAGCTTCATGCCATTACGCCAGAATAACTAGAGACTGGTATAACGAAAACAACGTTTGTTCCGAAATTGGACAATCCTCCCAATGTACCTCAAACTCGACCAATAGAAGAATTTTGGTCAATATTGACCAGAAAAGACAAGGGATGGGAAGCTGCAAATGAAGAACAATTACAACATCGCATTTATAAAAAGATTCGAGAAATCGATCCAGATGTTGTCCAGAGGATGATGGGGCAAGTCAGAAGAAAATTAAGGGCCATTGCAGATAATGGTCCATTATCAATAATTCAATCAATAGTATGAATTATAAAAAAAACAACCCCTTGGGAGTTTTGCTTTATTTTAGCATGAAATATCTGAGCTCACAGATGGTAAACCTTTTTAGAAATTTGAATACTAATATAATAACATATTTGAATTTCATTTGAATCTGTTGTAAATGATTCCGTGATAGAACCACCTTAATGGAAATAGAATTTCTCAAACTTTGATTTAATAATTTCAACGGATTTTGTGGGTCCCAATCGCTTATAATTTGCGCTGTTTTACTTTAAAATCCTTATTTTCTATTGCTTGTTGCACAAGTTATTGAATTAATAATTTAAATAATATTATTTTCTAGATCCAAACTTGCAACATAGTCCCCCCGTATAGTCCCATCCCTTCCTTCCTTCTCCCCACCTCCAGAAGAACATAGGACACTTCGATACCCCCACCACCCGAAACTAATATGAAAATAGTCTAAGGGGTGTCCAATACCAATATATGAGTGGTAGGCATACCGACCAATAGGAAACGAGATGTGCACATTCATAGAAACATTAGAAGATCGTGCAAGTGTTCATACATGCACTCACACATCGTGCAAGAGTGACGTCATACCAATGACGTCACCACACATTCTGTCTACGAAATATGAAAGTTTGTGGTGATAGGCTGGCAATGAGCACAACAATTTGGAAAGAGGAGATTCAAACTTCAATCAGTGTTGGGGTTCTGCCGTATCGCCAAGCCGAAATGTTAGACTGACGTCATTTCGACGTCATTTGGACGTCACTTGGGCGTCATTTGATCGTCATGCTATACGTCATTTCGACGTCATTATGACGTTACGGCTGTATCCCAGCCCTGATTGGTTCCAGAGGTGTTGTGACCAATCCCAGCCTTCAATTGTTTTGTACTGAGGATATAAGCAGTTGTTTACAGTCAGGCAACAATCATAATACATAACAAGCCCTTTGGCAAATATATAATTAATAATTAACGTAAAAATATAAAATCATATACATATACCTCACCATGTGATTTTGTTTATTTAAGGTCTCGTGCAGCCTGGCCAAAAGAGGGCAAATTTCCTTTCGAAATGCCGTATAAACGTTATATCACATTTATTATCATCGAATAGCTGCTCTACTGTACGGACCTAATCCGAAAACAACTTAACAAGAATAGGGTAGCCGCCCTCAGAGAACCAGAAGTTAGGTTAACAACCTTTTGTATGGTAACCACCAGATATATGGTTTATTATATAGTTTTGGCTGTACCATTTTGCTATAAGCAAGCCCGGATTAGCATTTCTTTACGCCCTAGGCCAAAATTCATGACTGCACCCCTTTCCCCTCTCAATATATACCGAGTTTTAATAATGTTTGATTTCATTAAATTTTTGTTCTATATCGGTGCCTTTATGAGTCTATAAACGCACTGATACATAAGTGATATATCAACATCAAAGTGCTGTCAGTAAACAAAGAATTTTCCCGAAGCTCAATTTGTTAGCGGGAAGTGCTACCAACGTAACTGATTTTACAAGTCGCATTTATTAAAAATCTAATAGAATTATAAAATTACCTCAATAGAAAAAATAATATAAAAAACATGTTTCATAAGAACTGTAATCGCACTCGTCCTTTGTAAAACGCACCGCGAAGCAGCTCGTTTTCCAAAGTTGGACTCATGGGTTAACAGATTGCCTTATGAAATTTGTTTTTCACTATACCTTTTGGGCCCTATTCTGTATCTCAGTGGTTAATATTTAACCACTGGTTAAATTTTGTAACCAATCAAGTATGTTGACATATAAGAAAAAAGGGATTTTTAGTTGTCAAATCAATAACTATTGGATAAATATTTTTATCGGTTACAGGATATTATTCCATTGTTATCATGTACAAAAGTAGGCTGGTAACTAAGTAATAACTGTATCTGTATGGTAATATTATTACCATACTGACTTGTCACCAACGATCTACAAATGAAAATAAAATAAAATGAAAGTATAATGCTCTTCATTAATACATACAGATAACGTTAATGTATAGTTCTAAATACGGTTTATTTTATTCTAAAATACTAAACATGAGGAATAAAGCACACAATTTGAATATTTGTTATATTGTCATATGTCAAAAAAATTGTTCTGTTAACCATAGCATTCTGAAAATAGCATCAACAAGACAATTTCAAAAAATCATATTTATTAATATAGTCCAAGGTGTAGTATCTATAGGTGAGAGCACGAGATGCGTTGACATGGCTAAGTAACTGGGAAACAAAATGGTGCCAAGGCGACCCGTTACCATTTGACAGAAAATGTTTTGCTACAAGATGCACAACAGGGTATGGATGAAATAAAGAGGAATATAGTCTTTCTAAGGTGCCAAAGTGTGCAATTTAGCGGCAGCCAGCTACACTATAATCACAGAAACAGGTACTAAGATAAATTTCTGATTGAAAGATGTCAATGTCAAGTGCATTTGACATATGCTGTTTTATAATTTTACTGGAAATATAGAAACGTTTCTATATGGAATTTGTAAAAAATACATACGTAGAACTAACAAAAGATAAAAGGTAATGATTGAAAATATAGAATATTATGAGTTATATATGAATAATTTAATATTTTAAATATTTGGTGTAAAAACCGGGTCACAACAAAGCCTGACATCTAGCGGCACACCGTATGAACTAGCCCAGTTAGTTAGCCATTCTTCGTAATGCGTTGGAATACGTCGTGCACTCACCTATAGATACTACACCGTGATATAGTCTTAATTTTCTGAAACCGATAAACTATTGAACAAACCACGGATGTTATGAATCATAACAAGCCTTAGATGTCTTAAAATGAAACCGACACCTTCGGCAATAATGATATACATAACATTCTTAGGTATGTTAATAGATATAACCAGTGGTTAAAAATTAAATACCGAGTTACAGAATAGGGCCCATAATCAGTCATCGAAGATACATTTACCATCTTTTTATAAGTAGCTAAAGATTACAACTTTTATTTTGCTCTCGAATGTAATACATGTAAACAATAATTTTGGATTTATTAGATGCAGTTTTTAATTCTGAACAGTCAAGACAATTTTACCATTGTATTTGCTAAAATTCATAAGTAGACACCCGGTATATAGATATTAGAATTATTTAAAATCTTCGACAACAAGATTTACCAATCACTCTACTATATAAATTTGTATAATTAAAGCAAATGTGACTGTTTACGTCGTCTAGTAACTGCAGGCACTTCTCTCTTTCCGTTTTGCCATTTATTCAACTACTCTACCTGCGCCCCCTCCTGAGTCCTAGGCTATGGCCTAGGTTGGCCTTATAGGTAATCCGGGCCTGCTATAAGTAGTTGATACTGATATAATCTCATTTGTACCATACGGGTGATGAATGGCTTGTGGTGTGCCAATTTAGGCCAACCTCCTTTTGTATGGTAACCACTAGAAATATGAATTATTTTGTATTTTGCACAGTTTAGGTTATTAATTTACTGTGGGCACTCCTAGTTGGTATGAAGAGTGCACCACAAACCTCCCCATAAATAAAAGTATGGTATAAAGAGTGAATGGTATAAATGATGGTTAAGCGTACAAATTGTTGTTAATCCAAAAATCTAACCATGGTTTATTGAGGGTGGCAACCTGTCTGATGATACAAACCCTCCTAGGGTGTCATCGTTGTGTGGATGATCTGTATCATCACCCTCGTTTGACCGGCCATAGAATTTCACTTATTAACAGGAAACATTGATATATTATTATTCAATATCATAATATATATTATAATAATTATGTATAACCTATAATATAGTACTTTAGATTGATTTCTTGTTCTACGTTACTAACAATGATGACAAGATTGTACACAAGGTCGTTCTTACGTTACATATAGTATAGTATAGACGATACAGTGTACTCGGTGAGGACAGGAAGTATTTACAGAGAGTGGGAGCGAGGTGGGGACAATTGGCGAATCGCAGGGCTCCACGTCACGGTCAGCAGCCAATAGGGAGAGGGGAGTTGTGTGCCAGAGCCAATGAGTGGCGAGGATAGAAATCGCGCTAAATTGACGGCCTATCAGAGAAAGATAAGTGAGTTCCCGCTGTTTTAACAGCCAATCAGAAAGTACCACGGGGATGATGGATAGTATAAATACGTTTATTTTGTAGAAGGGCGATTTGGATTAATATTAGACTCTTTTATGCAATGCTTCTAACGTATTTTGCATGATCAACGCACAAAATTAAAAAAATAAGATTTGAATATTATTTTGACATTAAAAATTGTAAATTGTCATTTTTAAAGTAAATTTTGATCGTTGTTTTTCCACTTATCGACTCCGCTTCCTGATCGACAAGTGAATCACATCACTTACCGATCAGTAATTTGTAGATAAGATTACTGTTCGATCGTGCAAAAAGTACTGTTAGATAACTCATTTTGTTTGTACCATAAATTATTTTTTTTCAATATATTAGATACTTGAAGATTTTTGCATTTACGTATTATTTTGTACGTTTTTCTTTTTTACGTATACTTTTTCAGTTGTTCCATATTTTAAATTAAATAAGTTTTGGAAGCAGTACCGCCAAATTTTGCATATATACGACAAAACAAGCCCTAGAAGGTAGTACCTTCAATATTTCATATTGTATATAAAACGATTTTCCAGTTATTTCTGTTTGGTAGTCCTAGAAAAGATGTACCGTCAAATTTTGTGAAATGTAATTAAATAGTTCTGGATAACCAATAATACCATCAAAATTTCATATTAAATATGATTTTTTTCTTGGTATTTAACATATGTACATCAACATTTTTGGTTGTATCATGAAATAAACAACAAAATGATCCCCAGAGAAGGTAGTACTATCAAAATTTCATATTAAGTATCGAATTATTTTTTTTTATTTAACCTGAATCACTTTTGGTGATCCAAGAAAAGTAGTACCACCAAATTTTGTAAATTAATTCAATATTTTTGTTTGTACCAGGAAGTACACAACAATATGGACCCAAGCAAAGGTAATATTATCAATAATTCATATTTTATATTAAAGTTTATATTGTTATCATCTCTGGTAATCCAAAAATGGTTGTTCTAGTTAATTTTGTACCATGAAATACGCAAACAAAATAGGCTTCAGAAAAGGTAGTATCATTGATATTTAATATTATATATCAAATTATTTTATTGTTCTTTAATTTGTATTACTTTTGGTGAGCCCAGAAAAGTAGTACCACCAAATTTTGTAAATTCAATTCAATATTTTTACTTGTACCATGAAGTAAACAACAAAATAGGCCCAAGCAAAGGTAATATTATCGATATTTCATATTTTATATTAAAGTTTATATTGTTATCACTTATGGTACTCCTAAAATGGTTGCTCTAGTTAATTTTGTAAATATAATTTAATATTTTTGGTTGTACCATGAAATACGCAACAAAATAGACATCAGAAAAGGTAGTACCATTGAAATTTAATATTATATATCAAATTATTTTATTGTTCTTTAACTTGTACCTCTTCTGGTATTCATAGAAAGGTTGTTCCATTAAATTTTGTAAATAAAATTATTTTATTAGTATTGGTATGTAAATTACACAACGAAATGAGCTCTATAAAAGGTAGTACCATCAAAATTTTATATTGTATACCAAATTATTTAATTGTATTTAACTTGTTTCACTCCTGATGGTTCTAGGAAGGTAGTACCATCAAATTTTGTAAATTAATTCAATATTTTATCTTGTACCATGAAATACACAACAAAATGAGCCCAAGCAAAGGTAATACTGTCGATAATTCATTTCTGGTAATCTTATAATGGTTTTGCTAGTTAATTTTGTAAATATAATTCAATATTTTGGTTGTACCATGAAATACGCAACAAAATAGGCTTCAGAAAATGTAGTACCATTGAAATTTCATATTATATATCAAATTATTTTATTGTTCTTTAATTTGTACCACTTCTGGTTTTCCTAAAAAGGTTGTTCCACCAAATTTTGTAAATAAAATTCTTGTACTAGTATTCATACGAAAAGTACACAACGAAATGAGCCCTATAAAAGGTAGTACCATCAAAATTTTATATTGTATATCGAATTATTTAATTGTTATTTAACTTGTTTCACTCCTGATGGTTCCAAAAAGGTAGTACCACCAAATTTTATAAACACAACTCAACATTTTTGGTTATACCAATATTAATATACAAATCGATCTTCTAAAAAGTTAGTAGTACCATCAAAATTTCATATTATACCCCGTATTATCTTTCTCTGACCATTGTGTGGCACATATTCCCCTCTTCCCATTTTCTGCCACCACTTTCTACCCCAGTTGGTTTAAAGAAAATACATAGACCAACATTACATCGGAGTACCACCTGCCATCTGTTGGAGCCCCGTGGTATTAGAGTGCATTTCCTGTGCTTCCAAACATTTGGTACTTATATTCACAATGCACTTATCTTATATAAATAATAATCTAACTTGCTAAAATAAAATTTAATATAAAAACAACTCTATCGATAAATAAAATACAGCGAACGAAGGTAAATAATTTCACCGAGGCAACGTCGATCAACTGTCCATTACCTCATTGGTCCTTAATGTACAATAATAATATACGCGTTATGGAGGATAATGTATCCGAGATACCCTGTAATACATACAATGACTTGTGGGCAATATAGACTGGAGAAGCGCAAAAATGAAGCCAAGATAAAATTTATTACAATACTACTTTTGTGATTGACTATCCATCCATGCTTGATTTTATACATTATTTATAATATAGGATAATATATGTTTATTTATTTGATATTATATTGACATTACGTATATTAATTGTATTTGTTGTATAACAGGCGTCACCTCACGGGCTTTCAAAGCTGTCTAAAATTTTAGAAAATAAATCATATAAGTGTTCTAAAACAATGGGGGCCATAAATACGCCTTTCAATTTCAATCAAAATACATACCTACAAAATTTTATGCATGATGATTGTTTTGTAAATATAGCACATAATTTACAATAATAGGGTATTCTCTCATATTTTTTTTTATTTTTCTTAAAGAACAGTTATATCTAAGAGTACCTGTGAAAACCCGAGTTAAAAATTCTTTTAATAAGCGAGATATTAATTTTTAAAATTTGATTTTGTTGTGTAACGTACTAGTTGTACAGTACCAGCGCTGTACTATCAGTGATTCATGCGGCGTCTTATCACATTCAAACATGGAGTAGGGATTTAAACTGGTCTCCCATTGGAAGGTCATCTAGTACATCAGCAAAATTGAAATGTTTTATATCTTTTGTAACAATTAATTTATAATATTATTTTTTGTTTTTTCCCTGTTGTTTACCTATCAACACTAATATTTTTAATAAATTTTTAATATTGGTAGTTCTCAGAGAATACCCTATTATACTGAATTTTGATATTATTATAAGATACCAGAGATGGGTATGTCTACGCGTCGACTTTGATTGTCTACATCTGCGTGTAGACAACGTGTAGACAATACATTTATACGTAAACAATGTAGACAATGTAATAAAATATGATTGGATATGAACAGTGAAGTATTGTTTTGTTCGATCCAGTGTTGCCAAATTAGGGATTATATCATAAAACTAGATATATTTGCACCATTTTAGGAAAATTTCGTGGTTGTTTTCAAGTTTCATTTCACATTAAATGTCACACGAATGCATTCCTCAGGTTTTTTTTAAATAAATAATATAATATTTCACAGTAAATAAATTCAAAAATTTAATATCTACATTGTCTATACTTCCGATTATGTCTACGTCATCGTCGACACGAAAACTATTACATTGTCAACGTGAAGTAATCTTTACGCTCATCCCTGTAAGATATTAAGAAATTATACAGCAGAACTTCGGTAATTCGAACGTTCTTTAATCCGAATTCCTGTATTTCGAGAACTTTTGGTTCTCTGTATATTTTTTATTCTTTTTCGAAACGCTTATATGTATATTTTAGGGTAATAATTGAAAAAATTGCTGTTCCGTAAAACGGTAATATATTAAAAAAGAACTGTGTAAATTAAGGAAAACTGGTGTCTGTTAAAAATAGTATATTAAGTATTAAGAACGGTAAGGACAGTTTACCGACCGAAGATAATGTTTGGGGACTGAGCGAAGCAAAAGTCCCAATTTTGTCTGAGATCGATAATTCCTTAACGTTCTTGATGCTTATACTATTTTTTGTACGATCGACGCACAAAATTTAAAAGAAAAATAAGATTTGAAAATTATTTTGACATATTAAAAAATTTTAGGTGTCATTTTTGAAGTAAGCTTTGCTTTTTGTTTTTATTTATTTACCGTCTCGCCTCCTGAACGGTAAGTGAAGCACATCACTTACCGATGTAAGTCACATCACTTACCGTTCAGTAATTTGTAAATAAAACCTACTATCTTGGAAACACTATCGGTAAACATAAAAAATAACCCGATCGCGCAAAAAATAAGTTTAGAAGTCTGTTTTTTATTTATTGTTTGTTAAATAGATCCAAAACAGCTTATTTTATAAATTTTAATTGATTATAGATCAAATGTCATAAAAACTACAAAAAATATTTTCGTCTGTTAAAAACAGTGCTTTTTTCATAATAATACGTTCTTAAATTGTTTTTTTAACGCTGTCTCCAAACTAATCTGTCCTGTGCCTCCCGCTTCAGCTTCTTGTAATTCTTTTCGTCCTTAATTTTAGTTAACATTCGCAATATTCTTTTTTTAGAAACAAATGAATATTGTGTAAAATTAAAAAATTTATTAAAAATAGTTACGTTTTTACTTACTTGTACGAAATAAAGGAAGTATTGTAATTTTGACCATCCCTGAATCCATTTTGACTAATTTCGTCGTGACGTCTATACGTACGTACGTGCGTACGTACGTATGTACGTATCTCGCATAACTCAAAAACGCTAAGCCGTAGAAAGTTAAAATTTTGTATTTAGGACTGCTACAACATCTAGTTGTGCACTTCCTTTTTTGGTCATTACATAATTTCCAGAAATGGTACTTTATTTGAAGCCTATAATAGATTTTAATGACAAACTATTTTAAAATATAATCAAAAACTTTTCAAATTTGGTATATAAGACTTTCATGTCAATTGAAATAACAGTAGATTTTGATTAAAACAGGCTAACCGGAAGTGATATATTACCTGAAGTTGTCAACAGTTTTTCTGAATAAAATGGTTTCATTTTGATTGTAGAAATAAATGCTTCAAATACGAGTTTTAGAGAATTAAATTCTGCGTCTAGCACAACAAGTATTATTAAATTAGCCCTTTGTATAAGCGAGATATGTAAATTTAAAACATATCCTTTTTGGTTTTTGTAATGAAGCTTGCTATGGATTAGGACAAAAAATAAAAAAATTGATGTTAATGTCAAATTACATCAAATACATGCAATTTTATAATTGGGTCTATACTTCACATTGGTCTTGCGTACAAGGAAGTCGTGTGGTATTCACATCAGATTTTTTTTATTATTATTTATTTAGTAAGGATAAATTACTATTACTGAAAAACGTCAAGTGAGAAAAATTGTACACATTTGTATTAATAAATTATTAAAGTTATATTTTCAATAGGCACTAGTGCCCTTTGATTTACACTTACTTCCGTTTTAGGTATCGCAGCAATTTTCTTCAATTGTCATCCTAATATGTACCTATAACATCACGACTTATTACCCATTTCTGGGTGTGCCAATTTGCTTTTATGTTAAGGGTGCTTACTAGGTATCACCTGACAAAAACATTAAAAATATTTTGAAAAATATGATATTAGAGACAATGTATATTTGGATGCATAAAAAAATAAATAATTATATTGGCTTCACTTTTCACAGCATACATCTTTGAATCTGTGGCAGACCAAGTAATCCGTTGTATGGAATATGCATATCAAGTAGTCTAAACCAACCATTGTTAATCAGCTGTTCCGACGTAACCTCAGAACAGCTGATACCAAACACATCAACATTTACAAATCTCCCAGTCTATACTGTATTAAGTCACCGGTTTCGTTACTCAAAACGGTAATAACTAATCCAAACATAACTAAACATAGCTGATTCTGCTCACGTTTTGTTTCGAGGACATAAGTCAGGGATATATGGAGGGTGGAAAGGTTTAGGAAATCGGCTACAGAACATCGAACATTAACAACAACAACGAGTGCAGGTAGACTGCGACTGCAGAGGGGGCGGGGTAGTTAGTGAGAGAGGGGAAGGAGATGGGTAGGGGTGAATGTACAGTGCGGTGGTGGGGGTACGTACGCGCAGACTGCTCAGTGGTAGCCGTTGGTGAATGCTGCTGGAATCAGCGGGCCCTGGAAGTTAAGATATCCACGTCATAGAGAGAGGCTACCCAAATAGTATCCCTAAAGTAACGACAAAAACAACAATAAATCAGTTATTAGTGCTGTCAAAAATGCTACGGTAAAAGGTTATACTACTAAACGGTTACTGTAAATCGGTTAAAATGGCGTATTACGATTAAATAATCACGGTTAGTAATCACTAAAAATGCAACGGATATCCGGTTTCATCGCACAAGTACATTGAAAACGTAAACAACTACAAAACGAATGCAAAATGTGTGCAAATGGGGTAGAATAGTGTGACGTCACAGTATAGCGCGAATTATGAAGAATTGTCCTAAGCAAAAACGATACTTTCAAAGTAGAATCTATTGACAGAACACATAACGGTCAGAATTTAAAGGCTTGTAATTTGATGCTGATATTATTGTTATTATGAAGAAGTTAACTTTGAGATATTGATAACATCAAATTGTATATATTTTTCTAATACTTCGTAATACAATATATACAAATTAATAAATAACAAAGGTTTTATTTCAAACTGAAATCAACTCTGCACATTTTGAACTACAGAGTATCAAGTTTGCGCAGCTTCAAGCATATCCGAGAGTTTATCGACATACCGACTGAGATTTTGTTTATCAGCGTTTTTGAGGATTTTCAAATCAGTTCTTTTCAAAACTTTAGATTTCTTCTTTTTAAGTTTATAGTTCGTAAATAACTCTGTCTATGCAGATTAATATATTAATAATATGTCGTGTTCTTAGGGTTCTATAACCTAAAAATGGTTCGTTGTTTTTCAAACGGTTCTTCCGGCCGCTTCACGCGATGTTTCACGACCATCTTCCAGATTGAACGAACATGTAATTCTATGCAAAGTTTTTTAAAACATATGGGTCGATTCTGTTCATATCTGTAAATCTTACAGATCTGTACATTTGTAAATAATGAAAAAAATCGCAGCGAAACCTGCTACTCTTATGTATAATTTTATATTAAGCAACAAAAATAGATGCGTTTCTGTCAGGTTTTTACAGATTTACAGATCTGTAAGAGTTACAGATGTGAACAGAATCGACCCATTAAAAAGAATAATTGTTATTAAAAATTAGAGTAATATGTTTTGTTTAATTGAAAAGGTAATATTCAAACTTAAATGAATGATATCTTAAATAGCTAACTTTTCTTAATTAAGTAAGATATTGGCGACGAAATGAACTGCTTAAAATTATAGTTCTTATTTGCGGTGTAGGTTCACTTTGAAAGACGTGTTTACCAATAGGACAGTAGTTTAAATGAAGCGCTCCGCATATGACGTAATTACTGAACTACCATATTTGTATTGGAAAATTAAATTTTTCTTCAAAAAGTAAACCGGTTTCACAATCTGTTGCAGAACTAGTAATCACTCTTAACGGGCTACTATTTTCTACAGATTTTGACAGCACTAACGATTACCAATTGTGCACGATAAGAAAGACGAAAAAAGAATAAATAAAAAATACCGACAAATTTCATGAATGAAAGAAAAAAAATACATCACACTCAAAAAGAAAACACGGAGAAATAGAATTTGATGAATACCACTGCAATGTAAATAAGGATACGAGGCGAAAAAATACAATTTGAAGACTTTTTTATACTAATTATATGTTCCAGGATATGAGAGCCATATTTTAGGAAGCCCTGTATGATTGTACTGTATACGCTATAAACAATTTTTTTGTAGTTTAATTAAAATATAATTACGGAATAATCGTAAATGCTTTTTAAATAAATAAAATAAAAGGTAGGTATGTACATACTCGTATATTCTGTTCATGGTAAGAATGCCAAAGCTGTTGAAATCATATAAATGGTTCAAGAGATCTTCAGATACAGTACAGTAGATTTAAATTATGTTTCACAAATACAGCTTTTAGAATAGACTCCGAAAGTGATGACGTCAAATTCGAGCGGCAATTACAAAATTTGAAAGTAGGCTTCCGGTTTCTTAACTGTATTTTGAAAGAGTTGTGAACGAACCGTACGAGCGCCACATTTTAAGTAAGTAGTAAGGATATTCTATCTTTATCTGGTCAGTAGAGAACAAACTTACATATGGTTTGAAATATGACCGCTAGGCCGCCACAAAACATATGGCATAGATGGCGTTATGCATTTGTTAATTTAATTTAGAGAGTACTATTAAATTATTAATTATTTTAATTAGGAAATAAAGACAATCTCGAGGGCGCTAAAGGATTTCGCGGACAAGGTGTACACAATATTTTTTGTGCAACCGTAAAAAATATGTAATTACAAATTTTATTAATTTTAAACAGTTTCAATGTAAATAGAAAGTTAGCTTTCAAGGTTTCTATGGGATTAACATTTGATGAACAAAACCATGCAATTCTCAAGTGTCAAAGTGGTTGTTTACCTAATTTCGCGGCCGCTACCGCAATAACGGTCGCGAAATTGAATTTCGCGGCCTGTATTGCGGCTGCGAAATGCTTATTTGGCGTCTGCTTGCACAAAAAACAATTTTTGGTTTGAGACCTGAAATTTAAAGCCCCCTCAGTTTAAAAGGACCTAACCGCGAGCTTCCTGCACCTGTACTTTTTTAATGTTTTAATGCACCATTTCAGACGATGTTTCTTTTGACCGCCATTTAATTTATGAGGATGCAACGGTAACAAACTTTCCTGCCTTTTAGATGATCGAGCAAAATTTTATTTATAGCGGTCATTCCAATGCCTAAAGTAACCCGTATAATTCTGTATGTGACACGGTTGTCTTCTTTAATCATTGTACGAATAGCAGCTATGTTTTCATCCGTAACTACAGAAATTAGCCGATCTTCTCGTAAATTGTCATTGAGCGAAACTCGATGAAATTTAAATTTATTGTACCAGCTGTGAACAGGCCTGAAACTAGGTGCTTTGTTTCCAAAAGCATCCCGACGCTTTTCGATGCATTGTTTTGGAGAGAGAGAACTTTTAAAATCGCAAAATATCATGCGTACTTTAAAGCTGCATAGAAAATTACTGATAACAGATAATGAATTGTAACAAGAACTGTTATGCTACTTAACGATGAACTTTTGGTTGTATTTGTTTGCAGAAATTTTGATACTACCCTCGTATATTTGATCCAAGTACCTTAGGCTCAAGCCACACTATGCGTTTTGGCGGGACCGGTTGACCGGGAAGACAACAATTTATTGTTTTAAATGAATGCGTCCACACCGATGCGGTTGCGGTCCGGTTGCCGGATACTACCGCAGCATGTTGCGGTTTGGCGGGACGGTCAATTTGCCGCATGACAACTACAACACATTGGAGATATTGCGAGCGTTCACAAGGGTCTAGTTTTGTTTTTTAATAGACAACGTATACTATTTGGGCTCTGCACTGATCAGATGTTGGTCCGACTGTGTCCGAATCAGATTTTCATTGCTACCGTCCTGTTTAGTGGGATATATATGGACGCTGTACGATCCATCCCGTTTAACCGGATGCGTTTTGGCGGGACCGGTATAACCGGACCGGTTTAACGGGAAAACAACAACTTATTGTTTTAAATGAATGCGTCCACACCTATGCGGTTGCGGTCCGGTTACCGGATACTACCGCAGTATGTTGCGGTTTGACCGGACGGTAAATTTGCCGCATGTCAACTACAACACATTGAAGATAATGCGAGCGTTCACATTTGTCCTGTTTTTACCCCAGCCGCAATTGATATTTATACAACATAATATAAAAATGGAGAGGAATGCGGAACATCAAGTTTGTATTTGTCATTGTCAATAGGGTAGTAATGACATACGATAGTACTCAAATAATTTATTGTTATACTTTTGTATATTTCCGAAAAGAGTTGGGAATCTTTCTCGTTCAGAATTGAATGGATGAACCCAATATTGGAGTTTTATCAGCTCGCGAAGCAAACAAGCAGCTTCAATTTCGCAAATAATTTCATTTTTAAAATCATATCTACCTATACGGACCATTATTAACTTATTTATATATGTACTTATTTGTCTGTCACAGACTACAAACTACTTGATTTAAAATATTTCGCTTGGTTTTATTTTTAAATAGAATCGAGTTGTCATTGCTGCTGTCCTGTTTTGCGGGATATATGTGGACGCTGTATGATTCATCCCGTTTAACCGGATGCGGTTTTACCGGTCCCGTCGAAACGCATAGTGTGGCCCGAGCCTTAGGACTAATATATATATTATTTTAGAGTGTTTTGCATAACCTTTTTCGTTCGAAGGGTCGAGTGCACCACGTCTTGAATTTGATAACATTTGTAGTATGCTTAAATAAAGAATGCTTTTAAATATATCTCTGGCATTCTTCCAAGAACAAAACATCTCCTTCAGTAGGTATTACCAACTACACAAAAACAAATCCGTGCTTACCGGTGAGTAGTTCAGGGGCGCACGACTGACAGCAATAGCAGGGAACCCGGAGGGCTGCGGGGAAGCGGCCTGCACATACCCGGCCACCGTGTCGGCGCTGCTGCTGTACATGTCGATGGTGGGCCCCGGGGAGTTAGCGGCCGGGAAGCCGGCGCGGGTGCCTCCCGCGTGCGGCGACGCCGGGGGCCCGAAGCCACCAGCGGCCGCGGCCGCCGCCTGGTAGTTGTTCATTACTGCAACGCATGCAAAGCGAACAAGAAGGTTAGTTAACATCATCAACGAAATTGTGTTCCACTTCGTAGGGAAATGGATGAGAGTATTGTAAGAGGCGAAGGTATAAGGAATACAAAAGGGTAGATGGTAAAGATAATACCAGCAGAATACGAGGCAAGGCCTATCTAAAAGAATCCGATCTTCGTTTGGAGCGTTGGGACCCTAATCCCCGTCAAAGTACACATTTAGCCTATTAATCTTTCCATTGATGGAAGTACCTCTGAAAGCCTTCTTTTTTTTTGGGATGGGTTTAGTTCTTGACATTTTGTGAAAATTATTGGGTGTTGTAAAAGTATTTTTTAAAGTATAGTATTACAAAAGAAAAGTGCTAGAAAAGACGGATGTATCTCAGCAGGGGAAAAGCAATGTCAGTAATTTGGTTGAGTAACTTTTGTCACAGAGGCGATGTGAAACGCCGTTAGGAATTCACTTCTGCCCTCAAACACCCGAAATGTTCTCAGTTACTTGACCTATTATATCGTGTTAATTTTTAAGTTAGCCAATAAGGGTATGAGGGTTGGACTTCCTTGGTGGAATTGGGGTGAAAATCTAGAAAAGATGAGTTTAAGATGACCTCATCTCGGGAAGTCTTGATCTGACTGTTGATTGTGACGTTCTCTTTTCCATTTGGCTGTTTTTAATTATCTTAGTGACATAAATTTTTGTTGTTCTTGTGACTAAAGTAATTGTTGAAGTCTGCGTTCTCCCAAGTTGATTAGAGTGTTAATTTAAATTTAATAATTTTTCTTTGTTTCTTCAGTAGTGTGTTAGTTTAATAATGAAGTGCTTCATTCGAGGCCGACCTGTGATGAAAAGTAAGTAGCCTGATAGATTACTTGATTTCTTAGTAGTTGGTGTTGAATACTTAGCGCTGATAGCAATTCAGTAAGCTTAAAGCTTATTCTGAGGTCGCCCTTTTAAAAATTTAATTACTTTTATGGTACCGTCCTTTAACTGTAGTCGTCACGATCATTAGTCGTTAGTTCTTGTATTGTTGTTTACCATTTATTATTGTGTAAATAAATAAGTTCATCTACCAGTTCTCAGTTTTATTTGTTTAAGTTCTCCCAAGTATTTTCAGTCATTGCGGAAGAGTAAGTATTCTGTGTGAATATTGTTTATTTCGTAAATTAATCTTTTTCGTACTCTTTGTATTGAGTCCTGCTATCCGAGGACTTTTAAAACACGGATGGTGGTGGCAGTAATACCCTTGATCCAAATTAAGTTTTACATTAATTAAATTAGTGTTTCACTTGCGGGTCAAGTATTGAAACAAACCGTTTTAAATGGGTAACAGGAAAGAGTTATATTCAAAATTGTACCTCGCATCCTGTTATAGTTTCTTGACATTTTGTAAGAATTATTGTGTGTTGTATAAGCAATTCAGTAAGCCTAGAGCTTAATCTGAGGTCGTCCTTTTTAAAATTCAAAAATAGTTTTATGAGAGTCAGGTACCGTCCCATAAACAGTAGCCGTCACAATCTTTAGTCATTATTTTGTGTATTATTGTCAACCATTTATTTTTTATGTAAATAAATTGTTAAGTTGATCAACCAGTTCTCAGTTTTATTGTTTAAGTTGCCCGAGTTAACTATTTTTAGTTATTGCGGAAGTGTAAGTATTCTTTGCTAATATTAACGTATAGTCCTAAAGTTTTGACAAAATTTTTAGATGTTTTGTATTTATACCAAATAACGTTATCACAATTAACTTGTTTTCATTTTGACAATTTAGTTTTTTCCATTTAACGCAGCAAAATGTCATATAAGCTAGATATTCGTAAAGGAATTTACAATCTTGTTGGGCGAATACCTAAGTGTGATATTGTTGCAGTTTATCGCGAGCACAATATCTCTGTGGCAACAATTTATCGGACAATAAAAGATTGTGAATAAGGTATACCCTGTGTTATTAACCAGAAAAGTGTACGACAAGGGATGGGAAGCTGCAAATGAAGAAGCATTACGACGTCGCATTCACCAAAAGGTTCGAGAAATAGATCCACATGTTATCCAGAGGATAATGGGGCGTCAGAAGAAAATTAAGGGCCATTGATGATAACGGTCCATTATCAATAATTTAAATGTTAAATATTAATTCTTATACATATTAGCAATATTCTTTTTTACCCAATTGAAACTCAGCTCAGTATATAATTGAGTTGAAATGAAGTGAGTTGTGATTAGTGCAAAAAGAACAAGTTTAATTCCATTTTATCACTTCCTTCTTTACCGATAGTATTTGCTGTAGCAGCAGTCAAAATTATTGACTTATTTTCTGATCTATGGTACTGTTTATGAACTAAAAATGGATAATTTTGAATATGTATTACTGTAAGTATATCTGTATATGTGAATATAAAATTTGTTGTATTATACAACCTTAAAATGCAAACTGAGTGTTTCAAAACATTTTGAGTTTTGTAAACTGGTAGTGAGTTTTGTAAACTGGGAAAGGGGGGAAGTGAGTTTACTCAGAACAGCTCAGATCAGTTGTGTCAAAAAGAACAACGATTTCCGGAATATATCTGAAGTGATCTGAGATTTTGTCCAAAAAGAGTACAGCTATTGTTAATTGTTGTAATAATTAGTTTTAAAAGTAAAAGAGTTTTAAGTATCTAAAAATTTTCTCAAAACTTTAGTACCATACGTTATTTATATTGTCAATTGATAGACCGCTTCTATTTCATAATCTTGGCATTGAGTCTTTCTATTCGTGGATTCTTATAACACGGATAGTGGTGCCAGCGTTACCCTTGATCTAAATTGAGTTTTGCATTAATTAAATTAGTGTTTTACTTTCGGGGCAAGTATGCAAAACCGTTTGTTAAACGGGTAACAGTAGTGAGTTATTAAATCAGTACCTCGCAACTTGTTATATAAAAGTGGTGGCAGTGGTGGGATATAAAAACACTGTTGCTCTTTTGCTATAAGATCAACAAAAATGAATTCAAGATAAATTAGATAAACCAAAAAGAAAAAACCACATTATAAACTTTTCTTCTACAATCTATATTTCTAGTAGGGGTTATATAAGGGTTTCGTTTAGTTCTCCAAACCCCAAACGAAGTCCCCCATACTCCCATAATCTTTACCTGATAAGGCCTGAGTCAACAACGGCGTATTGTTATTTGGAGTGAGTTGTCCATTAGTTAGGTCGACTGCAACACAGAAACAACACACGTTAGTATTTCCATACTTACACAATCCATCAACATATGTTTGTGTCCTATCGAAGTAGCGTCCACCGTGGCAACGGGAGAGTATAACTAGGACTAATATTGGACTAAAGTCTAGAACTGAGAACTAGACTGAGAGATAGCTGCTAACTAGGAAGGAATTTATGTACACACGCCCACACAACAAGAAAGAAGACAGGGTACTTTGAATCTACAAACCGTCAAGAAGATTGTCTCCTAAGAAATGGTATATATGTAGATTCAGACTTTATGATCTCTAACATACATTACTAGATACATGAGATGTATATTTCGGTGGTAAAGATAATAATATCAAAGTGAACTATACATATATAAAAAAAATATTAAATGTTTGTAAGTTCTGAAGTGTTTTCTTTCTGTGTTGTGTATGGCAAAAGAATTTTCTGTATATATACATTTTATAGGAGTCTAGCTACCACTAAAGACCAATATGGTAACTTAACTAAAAGGAGGTTAACAAATCTAAAATACAACATATCTGTAAATCTACTATGTCCAAAATAACTTCGAACATGGTATATTATAGACTTATGAAGTCAATTTGACCAGATCTTCACATAATACTTAATTGCCTAACGCACAATTTCTTCTTCTATTATAGGTACAAACTCAGTTTTGTTTGTCGAAAATGATGTTGCATAAACTAAAAGAAAATTCCGGTGTTAAAACTAAAAGAGAAGAAAACCATTTTGCGTCTAAAGACGAAATGTGGACATTATTACCCTAGGAGAGATTTTATTATTTTGACAAGTAATGGCATTTTTGTCTAAAGACTGGTTTATGTAAACTTAAGAATTTACCTTAGCATAAGTATAACAGCATTAATAATTCGACTATAGACAAATGCGTGCTACGGTATATGTAGATGTAACCTTAACCTTAGCATTATGCAGTAACCCTAGAATACGGCAATTTCTAAATTTTTAAGTGACTATTTCACTTATAAATTTATAAGTCAATCCAAATTCAGGATTCTATTTATACTGTATCTGTTTTAAGATTCCAGTGGTGCAAAAATAGGAGCAGATTGATCTTGTTGTTTGATTGGATAATATCGGGGTATTATCCAATCAGAAAACAAGATCAATCTGCTTCTATCTTCGCATCACTGCAATCTTAAACCAGATACAGTATAGTTACCAAGTTTCAATTTGACAAAACAACCACACAAAAAAAAATTCGCACCTTTTAAGCCAATAAGATATTGTATTTTTACAAGTGAGTTTTGATAAGCGAGAATTTTTGACGTTTTAGAAACATATTGTTTACATACCTGTCAAAGTGTATATATTTTCAGTGTTATCAGTTTTTATTAAAAACGAGTCGATTCGGGCAAGAATTTATTTAAAACGATGAAAAAGCAAACTTAAATATAACACCTCAACACACAATAAAAATTAGAAGATTTTGTCAAAATATATAAATGATTACCTAATTTTTATTTTGGTAATAGTCATCCGAATACCATTCGTGGTTAAATTTTATCCTATGGAAAAATGTTCCGATGCTTTACTAGAGCCTGTTGCCAATTTATCTCGTAACATTGATAAAAAATCACGCGTTTGACAACTCTTGATTTTTTTGTCAATGCCACTCAATAAAATGCTAGGCAACCAGCTCTCGTAACAACCTGAAAATTTTTCCGGCAAAAATTTACCGCTTATGATATTATATATGAAAATGCTAATGCCGACCAATCAGAATAGTGTATGTTAGTGCCCGATAACTTGATTCCAGCAACTTTTGAAAAAAATTGTCACATTGTCTTGAGTAAAAATGAGTTGAAAAAGGTGTCCAATTAATTCAGTTACTTAAACAATACAGTTATATGATAAGAAAGACGTGTTGCTGTTAGGAAAAATGACATTACTGGCCTTCTGTTATTGGTTAGCCCTAAGAAGTACATGTACCAGACAACCGGCTGTTTCATCAAGCACATCGCTTGTATTAAACGACGTCACTAACAATGTTATCCAATCAAAATGTGTAGTTGCGATGAGAAAAACATATTATCACTTGCTACATTACGTAGTTTCTATTTGTCAAAATATTTAACTACGTCGTTTAATATAAGCGATGAGCTATATGATACAGCCGAACGTAAGGTAAAGTTTAATGCAAAGTCATAATGCTAATTCTAAGGTAAATTCTTAAGTTTACAGCTTACATATACCAGTCTTTACTATTGTCTGGATTTCGCAGGTAACAAATTCAAAACTGCCGCATCGGTAGCATCAATAATTATTAAAACAATTTTCAGCAAATTATTGTCTATTAAATGTCAATAAAATTTCTAAATTATTTACTCTTAAAAATGTAAAAAATATATTTAAAACAATAAAAATTAAATGTAGATTTACAGATACGTATCCAAAAATTTGTGTCCGCTCCCCATAAATTCCAAGCTATACTAGCCTGCAACTATCCTTCAGTACAACAATTTATACAAAATCTAAACCGATTTTAATCGTAACATCCTTCAAAATAGGATGTTATTAGTACCACGAAGATATTAATAAACATTTCAAAAGAAATGTTACTGAAAATATGAAATATTAACAAAAATCGATAATAATCGATATAGATCTCCCGTAGCCGACAGAAGACGTCAGTTGCTCAAAGAAAAAAGACAAAACAGAAGATAAAATAGTTCTTCAATCTTTTAAATCATTCCAAAATCAAATAAATAATCTTTACGAAGAAATAAAATTTTGTTTACTTGTATTTTGATATACCGAGTGACTATTAAAAAACGAATCCTGTTAGGAACTCCATAAATCAAGAGTACATTCAGATATGGATTTAAAATTGTATCAATTGCGATCGACGCCGTTTCTGGATATTGTTAACCATGTCGTATATTTTTATTTTATTTTATGTTTTGTGTACTAAATTATTATCGCAAGATTTCTTCTAATAATGGCACCACTCTTAAGTAAATCTGACTTAGGGTCACTTTTACAATCATTAGATAAACCTCGTATAACGCTATACCAGGTATAAAATTGTATTTTACAAACCTCGGATAAAACTCAGATAGAATAAACACCACTATTTCTTATCCCATGGAAATGGGTCGTATAAACATCGGATAACTTTATCCCTGGTTCTTATGGTTACCACGTAAACACAAACGATGTGTTGTTATTCTTACGTATGACAGATATCAATAAAGTATTTCATCATCACTCTCAGAATCAAAAATATCCTTTATATCATCTAACATCGAAAAAATGCAAATTAGAAGGCATAAATAATAACAATATTGAAGAAAAATAGTCTAACAAGAAGATAATTTTATTCTGTCAATACCAGCATAAAGTGATTTAACGTAATTCCTGGTATAACTATCTATTAGATAAAAATGCATTGTAAAATACAGTTTTGTTTATCGAGGGTATAGTTGCTAGGATAAAGTTATACCTCCGTTAACTATACCATAGTTTATCCATCATTTGTAAAAGTGGGCCTTTTTAGTATATTATATACTCAGGGACTAAAGTGCATATTCAATCCTGTGGGTGAAGTTTATTTTCCGAGCCGAAGGTGAGGGAAATAATCACCTGAGGGATTGAATGCACTTTAGTCCTGTGGTATATACGCTATTTTTCGCACTCCCGTATCAAATGAAACCATATTAGTGTAAAAGAAATAAATCTTACAATTTGACAATACAAATGTCAAAATTTTTGTTCAAATTTAAACTCAACGCCTGCTCAAAATGTAGTGCAGATACTATATGATGTTATGGAAACATCTTGTTTATTTTTACTTTAGTCCCCTAGGGATTTTTTTCATATTTAATCCCTCTGGGACTGAATTTGAACTTTAGTCCCTGAAATGAGTGATTATAATCGCTCTTTAGTCTCGGGAGTGCGAAAAGATTATTGCAACTTGTTATCGAGACAAAATTGGCACAATTTTTAGGGAAGAGGTGGCCATTTTCTGAATCAATTTTCAGAAAAACTGGGAGTGGAAGGTCAGTAATTAATTAAATATTTCAAAGTTTATAATTGGGTAACTCTCCGGTTTTTTAAATTTCGTTAATGACGATATATCTTACCGTTCGTTAAGCGTTCTTAAAAATATTTTATCTGTTTTAAAAGAATGAAGAATATTTTCTTTGAGCAACCGAATTATACTAACACTTACTATATAACACTGATACTACAAGGGTTATAGTCCCTTGCTAAACTACAGGACTAATAAGGCATAATTTAAAGGACTATAAGGACTATATAGCCTATGTAGGACTATTCTATAACTATTCTATTCACTCACACAACACTCACTCATGGCTACACTAGACTACTTTATAAAGTTATAGGACCCTTCTCTAGGACTAACTAGGCTAGAGAAGGACTAACAAAAGTACATTGTTGTCTATTGTCTAGGACTATCACGGCGACTTGAAGACTAGACTATGACTGATAGCTAAAGCTAACTATGAGTAGATTAACTATTACAATTTTATATTGACTAGGCTGATCTACGTTGTCTATTGGGAGCTTTACCAAGGGACTATTTTTAGAGAATAGAACAGAAAATATTTGGTTAGACAAACTGGTAAAAGTAAAAAGAGTTATGCAATTTTTGCAGAGGTAGCTACACTTAGGAAAATAAATTGCCCTGAATTTTGGAATAGAGTTATTTTCTCAGAAATACTTAGAAGGCATATAAAAATTCTTACAACAGCCCTATTATTGTTAATTCCGGAGAAAAGCAATAATAAAGTTTTGGAGAGGGGATATGTGACGTCACGTAGGAGAATTAAAATTCATTCGATAAAATTATCAATCATAGAATAATCTACATTTGCAAATGACTGGAATCTGCTTTTAAAGAACTCAGGTTCCATTTTTAAAATAATGTATGGAAACAAAAACTATTATAATTACCCCTTAACCTTAAAGTTTATTTAAATAAAAAATAAATACTTATTTCGACAACTAAGTTCTCATCATCAGTAGTACAACAACGGAAAGTTAAACAGAGTAGTCAAGATTACTCAACATGTCAACTATGCCAGAGGTCCTAACAACTCTGAGAGTTGTTAGGACTCTGTTTAACTTTCTATTGTTGTACTATTGATGATGAGAACTTAGTTTTCGAAATACGTATTTAGTTTTTATTTAAATTAATTTCAAGATTAAGGGGTAATTATAATAGTTTTAGTTATATTTAAACTTAGACTTCATCTATTATTAATTTTTATGTCTTCGAAATCCATATGAGTCAATGTCATATGATAAAATGTCAATGTCATATATGATATGACATAATCACTTCAATACAAACCTAATACACACATTGTTTCATTAATAATTTTGACTAATTTATCACTGACAACATATATTCGATTTTTTTTTCATAGTGCCATCGTTGATATAGTTTTTTGTAAATGAAAAATGCAGAGTGAAAATATTCGATTGTTTTTCTTTGGATAATTTGATTATTTTATATTAATATGATCTGACAATTATATGTCATTTACCATCTTGATTGTCAATATGTATTCAAAAGGGGATAACAAAATTATGAAAAAATTGGCATTACTAGAAGTTATTAATTAAAAAAACAACCAATTCTATTTGTGTTCTTTAACGGGAATAATGTTCTCACGGTGAAAAACAGAAAAATTTAGGTTTAGTAAACGATGGCAGCAACATTTTCTAGGTATGGAAAATTTGAGAATAACAGAGTTAAATTTGATGAACAATTTTCGATATTTTTACACAAAAATTCAGTTATTTTGAATATTTTAAATTTCGCAGAAAACGATTGTAGTCCTATGACTTTCAGTAACATTTAATTATATTTTAGAGTTACTATTTAGTAATAGACCTTTTAAATTTAACGGCTATCTCTTTCTATCGCTGCAAATAGTAAGAAAATGGCGCGAACAACTGCCAGTTGGTCTGTCAAATGAAACGTCAAAAATATTGGAGTCATTAAAATACCTGTATTCTCGGTGAAAATTTGCATCGTTAGACATATTAGCTCTAATAAAAGCTTTTGTAACTTTTTCCAAGAAGTTTTTTAAAGTTGTCAAAGATTTTTCTTACATTTTAAGTCAAAAATTTTTAGAAACAAACCTCATAGATCTCAATTCTTACTATGTGCAGATCCCTATTGCGCATATCTTCAATCTCTTTAAATTGAAAAGGTCTATTGGTAATAGCCCAAATCTAATGCATGTGAAGCCGTATTTATAGTATTATCTCCGATTTTCAAGTTTATGTAGTCAAAATTAGCCAAAAAAGGGAAAAATAAATTTGGACAAAGAAAAGCAAAAGTTAAAAAATGAAATTAAAATTAAAAGTTTATATGCATATTATTTTTCATTCATTTATCATCTCTTTTTGAACACATATTGACAATCAAGATGATAAATGATATAATTATCATATTAATGTAAAATAATCAAATTATCCAAAGTAAAACAATCAAATAAAAAAAAATATATCAACGGTGGCACTATGAAAAATAAAAAGTGCAAAGTTGCAAAGTTTTTGGTGGAACAGGTCCCAGGCTACTGAGCATCAAAGCTAATCGGTCACGAGTTCCTGGTCAAATTGAAAAGTGTATAAATAGATTTTTTGTGCAACCGGACGCGAAATAAGCATTTCGCAGCCGCAATACAGACCGCGAAATTAAATTTCGCGACCGTTGTTATGGTAACGGCCGTGAAATTCATTTCCCGGACGTTGTCATGGTAGCGGCCGCGAAATTAGGTAAATAATCACTTTGACACTTGAAAATTGCATGGTTTTGTTTATCAAATGTTAATCCCATAGCCACCTTGAAAGCTAATTTTCTATTTATAATGAAACTGTTGAAAATTAATAAAATTTGTAATTACATATTTTTTACGGTTGCACAAAAAATATTGTGTACACCTTGTCCGCGAAATCCTTTAGCGCCCTCGAGATTGTCTTGCCTCGGCCGCAAGCGGCCTCGGCGACAATTTTTCTCTCGGTACGCTAAAGACTGATTTCGCGGCCTTGATATACAAATAACTATTGTGAGCCACTGTATATTTCTCGCATGTTCCTAGAGTTTGTCCAACCAAGTATCTCTGCATATAGGCCCCTTATTGTCCCTATGGTAAGGCCCCCATCTCTAACACAGTATGACTGGAGACACGACTGCTAGAACGGCTATTAGTCCTACTAACACTCGTTACTCGCCCCGTGTTCCTGTTGCATCTTCTGGCGTGGCTTATATACACGCGCTGGCCTACCCTAGTGTTGGAAGAATTGGGACACACAAACACATTTGCCACGTTTTGACTTTACCCGAAAAAAGCACAGGCCAAACAGCAAGAAAGATAAGTAGCTTCTTCCCAAGACTTGAGTTGTGTTTGTTGTTATGTTTTTATTTATACAGGCTGTCTCACAACTCGCGCCCCAGAGCGAATGAGGAAACACGAGACTGCACTCGGATGTGTATTTTCGAAGAAAAAAAATCTAGCTTAAAAGATATTTGAGAAAAGACGTCTTTAAATTGACCAATCAGAGACCTACACCTTTAACGTGTGTTTGCCGTAATTTTACGTGACTAGGGTTTTATACAAATCAAATCTTCTTTAAAATGTGTGGGCGGCTGTACTTTTCGAAAAATATAAGTGTCAAATTAAAATTGACAAGGTGAACAAAAAAAGGAAATTTTTACCATGTATTCAGCCGCTGATTACTTAGAAATGATTATAATTTTCGGAGAATGTGGACGTAACGCTAGAGAGGCAGCACGAGTCTATTGGGAACGTTTTCCGGATAGGAATCTTGTGGATCATAAAGTGATATTGCGAGCCATCACAAGGACGCATGAGACCGGTCAAGTTATGCCAGATCGAAAAGAAACTGGTGGTGCTCCCAGAATCGCTCGTACAGTTGAGAACGAAGAAGCTGTTTTAAATGTCTTTGAGGAAGATGGTACCACAAGTATCAGAGTATAAATTGCATTACAATAAAAACGGTTCTTTTTAGAACCATTTCTTGTTTTAATCTCAAAGAATTCAATTGACAATATTTTCGTTTAACACATTTTACACAGCTGCTACAACACGTTGCACTGTACGATATAAATGATGATCTCGGATGACACCTTCGCTAAACTAAATTTGTTGACAGTGAAAAGTCAAACAAATTTTGTAACTCACTAGTAGTATTTTTAAAACCAAGCAACCAGTTTTATTTTGTAATAATATCATCACACCTCAAGATATCCTTCCGGGATTGGTGGATTAAAAAGTCTTGTAACTCCGTTATGCAAGCAGCCGCAAATTATTTTCTTCTATTTGTTGGCAACCTATAGTCGTTGGCAAGTGCCAGTTTCGTCTGGGGCGCGAGTTGTGAGACACCCTGTATACATATGTATAGAATACGTAATTCGTACATACTTCTTTTAAAAAACAATAATGATAATATAATAATAATAATAATAATAATAATAATAATAATAATAAAAAGGAGACTTCAATATGAACTGCTCAGATATTCATTTAATATCAGCTTTTAAAATTATAGGTAAATTTTTAAACATTTTTGTGGCAAATATGCAGTTGTCTTTTCACTATGTTCTACCATTCGATAATACTTATATTTGGACACTGTTCTAATTTGAAAAATATCTATTCATCTATTTAGTTCTAGCCTATAGGTACTAGAATAGAGAGATATTTAAATTTAGAAATAGTTAAGAGTGTTTTGATATTTCGAGTGGTAGAGTATACAGTATATTGTTTATCACGTGACCAGTTGGACCAATCACAAAGAAGACATCCCCACTTTTCATTTAATTTGCACCGGTAAAAAATTAAATATCCCCTCCATCAATTTTGATAAATAAAAGTGGGAGATAATTCCAATCAATCAAATTGAAGTATCTCCTTCTCTTGATTGAGTCCAACCAATCACATTGCGGCGGGATGACCACGTGATCACAATCCCACCAATCACAGGTAAATAACACATCCACGCATGGTAGATTCGTTTATTTTACATATTGCTTCAACGATCAAATCAGCAGTCTCAATAACATATGAGTAACATTAGGCTTACAATGTACAATACACATACTCTCTTACTCACTAATGGCATTCATATTCACATCATGTACATATCGGTCAGACTTTGACGCACAACACGGTGAGGGAAGGGGCCGAGTATACCCGGCGCCATCTTGAACGGTCGGGGGATAGTTACAGGAGAATGGTGCTCCATATTTTTCATATATTTGAAGATATTTGTAATCAAATTATATATTGGGATCATTTTTTTGAATGCAAAAATAAAAAGTATTGCTGATAGACAAAATCTATTTTTAGATGGCAGAAAATAATTTCAAGTTTTAAATCATGCAGATTTAAACAAAACAACCTATATATACTGATGGATACAATATCTGAAGCTCATCATTGCACGTTCCAACATTCGGGCTATTTCTTACCGAATAAGATTATCAAGCAGGGTTTCCGTGAGATATCCCCATTAAAAATATCACACGGCGTAAGGCTCGGGCCACACTATGCGTTTTGGCTGGAGCGGTTTAACGGGACCGGTTGACCGGGATGACAACAACTTATTGTTTTAAACGAATGCGTCCACACTGATGCGGTTGCGGTCCGGTTGCCGGTACTACCGCAACAAGTTGCGGTTTGACCGGACGGTCAATTTGCCGCATGACAACTACAACTCATTGGAAATAATGCGAGCGTTCACAAGGGTCTGGTTTTATTTTTTAATAGACAACGTATACTATTTGGGCTCTGTACTGATCAGACATTAGTCAGACTGTGTTCAAATCGGGTTGTCAATGCTGCCGTCCTGTTTAGCGGGATATATGTGGAAGCTGTATGATCCATCCCCCTAAAACGCATAGTGTGGCCCGGGCCTTAGAGTAGTGATTTTTATGGGGATATCTCAAACCAGATGTATACAAACATCGCCCTATAACCCTTCTTCAATTGAAGAATCTTATTCGACAAGAAATAGCCCGAATGTTGGGACGTGTAGAGAGGAGTTTCAGAAATTGATTGTATCAGTATTAGAAATTGTTATATTTTATACAAAAACTGAAAGTTTCTAGGCCTATCTTGAATTTCAGTTTTGAAGTAGTACTGGACCATATTTCAAAAATGTATTTATTCAAAAATTATGGCGGTCATATACAGGTGTTTCCTTTAAAACAACCAAAGCTTTTTTGAGCGAACTAATAAGTTTAGAGAAAATTGTTTTATACCAAAAATGATCAAGAATAAGGGGATAATGTATCAATAGTAACAAACCGAATATTTAACCAGTGGTTCTCAAACGGTAGAACAAAATTACATATTTTTTAAATGGCACCCTATATAATTTTTTAGCCCTATAAATAGAATATTATTTTCTGATTTCAACGATATAAATATAGCATAGGGTTATATAACAATTATTTCGAGAAAAATAGTATTAAAAACTAGAAATAATGTAATAAAAAATGGGTTTACTACTAGCGTAACTAAGCAACAGACGTATCAATGCATATGTACTGCATAGCCTATTATAATATTATAACAATATTTTTAATACCATTTTTCTCGAAATAATTGTTATACAACCCTATATACCATATTTATATCGTTGAAATTAGAAAAAAAATCTATCTAATGGGCTAAAAAATTATATAGGATACCGTTTAAAAAAATATAATTTTGTTCTGCCGTTTGAGAACCACTGGTCGAATTTTCGGTTTGTTATTATTAATAAATTAGTCCCATATTTCTTGATCATTTCTTGTATATAACATTTTTTCTAATGGCATTAGTTTGCCCAAAAAAGCGCTGGTTGTTTTAAAGGAAACACCATGTATATTTTTTAGAAACTTCAATGGCTTGTTGCACTGGTGGCAATGAAATGTTCAATAAATTATGATGCATTTTTTTCTTGTTTAAACATTGTTTAAAATTTAAGCCTTGGAGCAACTGCCATAAGTAATGTTCCATTTTAACAATAAAATATGGTACAGTACCATGATACGATGTAAATACCAAATTTTGTATAGGTATGTAAATATATATTTTTTTCAACTTTTTATGTTTGTTAGTTCTAGTTATAGACAAATCTATGTATACGTCTAAATATGTATACACATTATAGTTTTGAATATGAAATATTTTTATATGGAGCATCATTCTTATAAACGAGTATGGCAAGCAAATATAACATACATTATTATGTGAAACATTGCATAACATATGGCATATGTATATAGGATTTGGGATAATATATAAGACATATAATTGTGGGGTGATTTTAGCATGATTTAAGGGCACTCCATACCTCTGTGAATTGATATTTGTGTATTAAATACATGTATTATCACGCCTACTAAAAATATTAAATATTAAACTTTTCAAAAACAATAATTCTTTTAGGGCCGGTATTTCCATCTCCGGATAAAGTTCGGAATAACTATCCGTCAATTAAATGATAAAATATCGCATCGAAATAAAAGCATAAATGAAGTAAATTATATTGAATGTCATTTTTTGATGCGATATTGTTCATTTATCCGACATATAAGTTATTCAGCACTTTATCCGAAGATGGAAATACCGGTCCTTAGCGCGGGCAAATTTATTTGAAGTAAAGAAAGCACCAATCAGATATTTTAAAGACATATGCTACTAATCAAAGACGTATGATCTTCCCAGACAGTCACCCATCCTGGTAAAAACAATGCTCACCCTTGCTTGACTCTATAGATCATATACGAGTGTACGTATCTAATATAACAAAATTATTGATCAATTGAATATCAGATATTAAATTAAAATAAAATGTATCACTTAAAAATGGTATAAAATTGTACCATACTTTAGTAGTTATATGTATGTTCCTATGTATCCATTACGACAAAATCATTGGATAATTAAATACCAGTAGATAACATACGAGTATTTTAATTTTAAAAGTTTAAAATAAAATGTATGTTTTAAAAATTGTATAAAAGTGTACCATAATTTAGGTGTCGTTAAAAATGTCCACGAATTGGGTTCGTCAATTTTTGATCAAAACTGTATCAACCTTTGCTTGATTATACAGGCTGTCTTTCAACTTTGGGCAAAAACTTTAAGAGCATTATAGTACTAACAAAAATGAGTAAAAAAGCTTAATCAATATAGGTCTGTTTTTTAACTGTTTCCGAGATAGACTATTAGAAACAAAGAAAAACTGACAAATATAGTGATCGAACAAGATTTTGCCTATGGAAATAGACTATAAAAATACAATAAAATTGAAATCTCAAAGGTAAACAAAAAGTCTCGTATAGATTTCGAGATAGCAAAGGTAAACCTCGAAGAAACTCATTTTTCATTGCCTTATACAAGTATATCGGAATAATGATGCACAACGAGGCGATAGCACTCTCGCATCTCGTCTCGTCTCGTTGAATTATGCGAGACGAGAACGAGAACGAGATTGCAGTTGGATCGATATAACAATTGCGAGAAGCGAGAAATCTCGCGAGTCTTGCAATAAAAAGTTTTGTAAACTAGCTTTGATTCATAAATTCAATGAAAAATGCACCGTACAAGGAGTGGAGTCAACGCTAATTCGTGCATAAAACACGTGAATGTGAAAATTATATGAATTCACTATATTTTTGGGCCTATCTAGAGTCAATTGGTATCGGTTCCACAGCGAGGAATCGAAAAATAAAGACAAAATCGGTTTTGAATCCAATAGTTTTCTCCAATATTTCTGTCCCTAATTCACTCCAGTTAAAACCATGGTTAATAAAAATTTTGCCACCTCTGAAAAATAAAAGAGTGGTTGATTGCCGGCGGGTTACCAGTGTAGCGGTTTTTTATGACCAAATTTTACTTAAATAGTGGCATATATTTAATAATAAAGAGTAGATTTAATTCGTTTTACTGATGACAGAATGTATTAACAGATGGTCGTAATGAAATAGTTTAGAGATCACAATTTGGTGATAAATTGGATATTTTACAGGTAAATTAAATTATTTACTAACTTATCACATTTTCTGGTACCGTAAATGAATAAACATTATGGTCGTATTGAAATAATTTGATGACCAGAATTTAGTGTTTCGTCTCTTTATTATTGTTATACGACTGCAAATATACGGAAGACGGCGTCTTGGTGTAAATTTGTTTCTTGTAGTTAAACTGTTAAGTAAATATGTAGTGCGCGAAATGACGTATGGTCCTAAAGTTTTGAGAAATTTTTTAGATGGTTTGTATTTATACCAAATAACGTTTAATCAAATAGTCGCTGGAAACAAAATATCACAATTAACTTGTTTTCATTTTGACAGTTTAGTATCTTCGATTTGACGCATCAAAATGTCATATAAGCTAGATATTCGTAAAGGAATTTACAATCTTGTTGGGCGAATGCCTAAGTGTGATATTGTTGCAGTTTATCGCGAGCACAATATCTCTATGGCAACAATTTATCGGACAATAAAAGATTGTGTAGAAGGTATACCCGAATGTTACGTAAATATGTAGTGCGCAAGCGCTTATTTTTATAGCGAGATTCTCGTGCGAGAACGAGATGAGACCCAAAAAAATATGCGAGAACGAGAGCAAGATCAAGATTACAGATCCAAAAACGAGACGAGATTGAAGATCGGACCCATGTTGATTAAGACTTTTTTACTCATTTTGGTCAGTACTATATGCTGTTAAAGTTATATTTGAAGCTGAAAAACACCCTATATACATATATATATATATATATATATATATATATATATATATATATATATATATATATATACATACCGTGTATCTGTCTTAAAGGTGTACATAAGAGATTGAGAGGGGAAATCAGTTTTTTGAAATTTCCTACTCGCCTAATTATTTTAAGCAAAAACGCGTCAAATAAAAGGGCACAAAATTCTGCATCTAAATCAATAAACAGAATTACCTTTACATGTTTTGTAACGACAGAAATTAAATATGAAAAATTCGAAAATTACGTTGTAAATATCGACAGCCATGGAATTGAACAAAAAATAAATAAATGCTTGACGTTTTGTCAAATTGTAAGAAACGTCAAATAAGTTAACTTACGTAGTGACAGATGAAACGTCAAGCATTTTTTATTTATTGTTCAATGCCATGGCTGTCGATATTTTCAACACAATTTTCGACATTTTCATAATTAATTTCTGTCGTTACAAAGCATGTAAAGGTAATTCTGTTTATTGATTTAGATGCAGACTTTTATGCCTTAAAACTTTTAATTGACGCGTTTTTGCTTAAAATAGTTAGGCGAGCAGGAAATTGCAAAAACCTGATTTCCCATGTTAATCTCCTATGTATGAGTCTATGTATTCTTAAAAACACTACCATACTACCATACTACCAGCTATATTAGTACCTACGTTAGACTGTTATTTTAATATAGAAGACCCCTTTCGAAAACAATAATTTATTGGATAAAAATTTGTACACAACTTATCGTCTTTCTATTACAAAATATGTAATACTGTTTGATCTTCTGGCATTCATTCTCGGTCATACAGAGTCAGGGGTCAGCCAATGGCAGGAAGTGGCCTATGAGGATTGGCCAACCACGTTTACGTTTACATAGTCCCCCAAGAGAACTCGGTTCTCACCAGCGTTTGGTACCACGCCCACCACACCTGAAGAAAGAAATCAGACTCAGAAGAAGAAGGGAAAGAAGACTGTTAGTGACACCAAAGGGTTACTGGAAAGTTAGAACGAGTTAGGGCACGCTAGGACACTTGGGGGACTATGTTAAGACAATACAATAGGGTAACTACGCCTAATTATTTCAATGTAAAGAAGAATTAGTACGAAACATCTTGGTTTAGTAACTATGAAGATTAGAATTATTTGTAAGGGGACTACGTTTCTAAATTTCTAAGTCAGAACACATTACTAAATGGCACAATAACTTATAGTAATAATATGTAAACTAATCAGTTGATTCATTGTTAGGTGTTTTTTTGTTATATGTAATTCAACCGTAGAAACTAACGCGAAATAACGTATGGTCCTAAAGTTTTAAGAATTTTTTTAGATTTATACCAAATAACGTTTAATCAAATTGTCGCTGAAAACAAAATATCACAATTAACTTGTTTTCATTTTGACAGTTTAGTTTCTTCGATTTGATGCAGCAAAATGTCATATAAGCTAGATATTCGTAAAGGAATTTACAATCATGTTGGGCGAATGCCTAAGTGTGATATTGTTGCAGTTTATCGCGAGCACAATATCTCTGTGGTAACAATTTATCGGACAATAAAAGATTGTGAAGAAGGTATACCCTGTGTTAACTTGCCCAAAAGTGGCCGACCAAAAATTATGAGCCACATGAAAGAACAAAGATTAATTGCAGCCCTTAAAGACAAAGTTGGAGTGTCACAACCACTGTTTTAGAACACTTTCTCGAAATGACGTGGTGTTTCGAAAAAGAATAAAGCCACCAAAACATACCGTGGCCCAATTAGGAAGAATCCCTAGATGTTGTCGTGCGTTAAGGCGCATTTATTTTCTCAATAAACTTATTGTAATTGATGACGAGAAATATTTTACTCTGTCCCATTCAGGGATGAAAGGAAACGACGATTTTTATACTAATAACACGGAAAACAGACCAGACAATGTCAAGTTCAAAGGTAAATCTAAATTTGAGGATAAAATTTTAGTATGGTGTGCCATTTCTGAAGCCGGATATATCTCCCAGCCGTACATTAGTCGTGTTCGAGGAGAAGCCTTAACTGCACAACTTTATATTCAAAGATGCACAATATCTCTGTGGCAACAATTTATCAGACAATAAAAGATTGTGAAGAAGGTATACCCTGTGTTAATTTGCCCAAAAGTGGTTGACCAAAAATTTTGAGCCACAAGAGAGAACAAAGACTAATTGCAGCCGTTAAAGACAAAGTTGGAGTGTCACAACGAACTGTAGCCAGAAGATTCGATGTTTCGAAGACCACTGTTTTTAGAACACTTTCCCGAAATGACGTGGTGTTTCGAAAAAGAAGAACGGCACCAAAATATATCCCTAGATGTAGTCGCGCGTTAAGGCGCATTCATTTTCTCAATAAACTTATTGTAATGGATGACGAGAAATATTTTACTCTGTCCCATTCAGAGGTAAAAAGAAACGATGGTTTTTATACTAATGACATGGAAAACACACCAGACAATGTCAAGTTCAAAGGTAAATCTAAATTTGAGGATAAAATTTTAGTATGGTGTGCCATTTCTGAAGCCGGCGTGCTCGAAGAGAAGTCTTAACTGCACAACTTTATATTCAAAGATGCCTCTCTAAATTGCTTCAATTTTTAAATACACATCACGCCCATGATGATATAATGTTTTGGCTTGATCTAGCTTTATGCCATTACGCCATTAGAGACTGGTATAACGAAAACAACGTAGACTTTTTTCCGAAATTGGACAATCCTCCCAATGTACGTCAAATTCGACCAATAGAAGAATTTTGGTCAATATTGACCAGAAAAGTGTACGACAAGGAATGGGAAGCTGCAAATGAAGAACAATTACGACGTCGCATTTACCAAAAGATTCGAGAAATGGATCCAGATGTTGTCCAGAGGATGATGGGGCAAGTCAGAAGAAAACTAAGGGCCATTGAAGATAATGGTCCATTATCGATAATTTAAATATTAAATATTAATTGTTATAATTATTGTTAATTGTTGTAATAATTAGTTTAAAAAGTAAGAGTTTTAAAAAAGTTATCAGTATCTAAAAATTTTCTGAAAACTGTAGGACCATACTTTATAGTCGTCGTGTAAGCGTTAATGAACCGAAAGAGTTTTTAAGTAAAACCTATTTTCTATTGCTATAAGTGCGCCATATGTGGTTTTCGCTATTGTAGTCGAAATTGCAGGGATTATAGAAGTCATAGAAATGATCTTCAATTGTGAAGAAGGTATACCCTGTGTTGCCCAAAAGTGGTCGACCAAAAATTTTGAGCCACATGAAAAAACAAAGATTAATTGCAGCCGTTAAATACAAAGTTGGAGTGTCACAACGAACTGTAGCCAGAAAACACAACAGACAATGTCAAGTTCAAAGGTAAATCTAAATTTGAGGAAATACCTCTGCTTATCTTACAATTTTAACTTAGCATCAAATTGCAATAGGTTCAAATTTGAAAGAAATCTTGTCGAAGAAGATCCAATGAATGCCGTACAATACTTAGAAGATCAAACCATTTCTTTCTTATAATGTAAATAGTCCTGTGGAAAAGATGACATAGGCATGTATACAGACGGATCCAAAACACCAAATGGAACCGGAGCAGGAATACATGGAGCTAAAGGACTGACGCACAATCAGTCGATTGGACTCGGGACTTATACGACAGTATTCCATGCAGAACTGTACGCAATTTTAACCTGCGCCAAATTACAACTAAAGAGCCACTTTAGCAACAGAAGAATCTCTACAGTAACAGACAGCCAAGCCGCACTAAAAACACTAGAATCTTGTGTCAGAATCTGGACTTGTTGTAGAGTGCATCCACAGATTAAATGCACTAGGAGCGAGGAACAAATTGAAATTAATATGGGTACCCGGGCATTCAGAAATCGAAGGAAACCAGGTAGCAGATAGTCTGGCTAAGAAGAGGACAAGTTTTCCTTTCACAGGACCAGAACCGGCTTTCGAAATCTCAGCGGAGACAGTTAAGCTGGAAATAAAAACATTGCTGAATCAATGGGACAAGAATCACTGGTTGGAGAGACACTCAAAGCTCTTCCTAAATGAACTAACCAAGAAAAGAACGGAACGTTTACTCCTAATGAGCAAACAAGACGTTAGATTAATAACAGGACACTGTCTACTGAACAAACACCTGCACATGATGGAACTAACACAAAAACCGACATGCAGGGGGTGTGGTGAAGAGGAAGAAACCCCTCAGCACCTTATATGTCACTGTGAAGCCTTTACGAGCAGCAGATATAATATCCTGGGGGCAGAAAAGATCCAGCAGGATATGCTAAACGATTTAGATCTGAAGAAAACCCTGGAGTTTATTAAACAAACAGGACTCCTAGAATAGGAGCAAATCTGGAGGGTACAATAGATCTACAGGTCGCAGTACAGGGATCCACAGGAGACCACCTCTTATAATAAAGTAATATAATAAAGATCCAATGAATGCCGTACAATACTTAGATGATCAAGCCATTTCTTTCTTATAATTATCAACATATACAGGACTGTTTACTAATTGTGGTTTGACCGTATGAAGAACCGTGTTGTGCAATCAATGAACGCAATAAAGAACTTGAGCGACGCAGAGCAGCAACGCAGGTGGATGGAAGAATGCAGAGGACGGGAAACACTGCCGTGGTTCCGTTTTAAACCACAGCAGGAAGCGAAACATTAACAAATATAACGGAATTGACTTTAGAAAACTTTGCCACCACACTCCCAACAAAGAGAACGACGTTGCATGAGATTCAAATAACATTTGTATGTAAGTTCATATTATTTTGAGTTTAGAGTAGGGATATCTGTAAATAATTTTGGATTAATAAGAGTCAGTTTTCATTTATACAGGCTGTCTCTAAAATACGTGGACATAGCTTAAACAAAGATTATAAACATTTTAATCAAAAAAAAATCTCGTCTCTATCCCATTGAAGATATGTATATACCTACATAATTTGCTCTTTATTTTGAACACGGTAATAGATTAAATTATGAAACTTGGTTTATATTTATTGTTTTTTTCCCTATGAAATTAATAATTGTTGCATTTTTATTGTTTAAAACAAATGAATATCAATAAATTAAACATCTTTGGAAAGCTAAAAAAAATTCTTATTTCAATGGTGTAACTTTCCAATATGGCGTCCATATAAAAATCATAACTTTGTCCTCAAAACTCGAAATCTAACAGTGATAAAAAATTTCACATTTAGAAGTTATTTGTTAAAATAAAAATCACCAAAATTAGATTTTTTGCACTTATCTAGTGACCTTTAAATGTTTCGGGAGAAACAAATACATCTTTAAAATGGTCTACAACGGGACAACTTTGCCTTAATTTAACCGACTTCGTATCTCTTATAGCTGGTTTATGATGGATTTCATTTACAAATTTAGATTTACGAATTTACATTTATAAATATAAATTGTACATATCTGCCTTTACTGGTTCATGATGAATTTAAGAAATTTATGATTTAGAATTTACATTTAAAATATCACCATATTTTATATTCTAAATGTAAATTTGTAAATGCGTCCAATCATTTCACAGTATTTCAAACAATGATTTTGGTGGGGAAAATGACAGTTTCAAGTGACAATTGAAATATTTTAATTTTGATTTGACAAATGGATTCCGAAAATATGGATATATTATTAATATTATCTGGAGAACAATACAGATTGATTAAGATAAAAAGATAAATATCATATAACTGTCATCCTATTTGTGTCAAACCACGTGACCAAATATAAGTTGATTGGGCATATTTCGTATCTTTAAATTCATTATAAACCAGCAAGGTAAATCGTAAATTTCAAATCTTAATTTGTAAATCCAAATTTATAAATTAAATCCATCATAAACTAGCCATTATAATTTCCGAGATCCCAATGGTGCGCCTCGAAAAACGGACACCCTGTATATAGGATACCAATCTATCTTTTCTTCATAGATTTTAACAATGACAAAATATCTGTACCTCAGTCTCCCAAAGTTATCGTAGAGAGAACATCGTCCTCTTTGTTGAGGGCATAGAGTCAAGCCTTCCTCTTAAATTATTCTATCACGTATCAGGTATCCGACAGGCAATATTGGTGTTATGAAATCCAAACTTGAATGGAACAAGCGTAACGCAGTTATAAATAGAGGCTTTGTACAAACTTTAGATTAGACACGTTTAGAAAGTAGGCTTAGACATAGAAAAATAACGAATCAACAACAACAACCAGATCAGAGATCTGCATGGACAGAGCTTTGGAAAGCTCAGGGACAACTAAAGCAAGCGAAGGTGCCCGAGGAAAGGCGGTGATAACCGAAGAGGAGACACAGATTTGGAATTATTTTTACATAGCCAAGTTACTGGAATTTTTTGTGTGCTTACGTGGTCTGTTAGAAAAGTATCCGGACCTTATTTTTTGCGAAAACCTGATGGATTTGAATCAAGTGCGCTTGCATAAGCCGACCTTGAATCTTCGTGCGCATGCGTGACTTTTTTCCCGCCTGTCAATAGCATCTGTTGCTGGCAAGCAGCTTTTGAGTGTATAATGCTCTCGTTGGTTTTTCATTGCAACTAAAATGGAACGACTGGAGCAGCGCTATTGCATCAAATTTTGCTTGAAACTAGGTGACAGCCAGGTGGAAATCATTCGAAAGATTCAGACGGCTTTCGGTGACGATGCTATGGGCATCACACAGATTATGGAGTAGTACAACCTGTTTAAAGATGGTGGTCAACAGGAAATTGGCGCCTCAATCACAACAATACTCCAGCACATTCCTCGTATATGATTTAGACTGTTTTGGCGAAGAACAAGACTCCTGTGGTTCAACAGGTTCCTTACTCTACTGATATGGCCATCTGAAACTTCTGGCTGTTCCCCAAACTCAAGAGGCCACTGACAGGAACGCGATTTCAGACAAGGGAGGACATTATGGCTGCAACGACAGCCGAGCTAAACTCCATTCCGAAAGAGGCTTTCTCGGAATGCTTCCAGCAATGACGGCACCGCTGGGAGAAGTATGTGGAGTCCCAAGGAGACTATTTTGAAGGTGATTACAGTGGCGTAACTAAAGGGCCCGCAGGGACCACATTGCGGGCGGGCCCTCGGCTCTAGAGAGGCCCCAATTAGATTTATAAATTTTATTACTACTGCGAAATTTATTTAGTCCTTTATTTTTTAAATGTCAATTTCCAAAAATAATATTGGCTAAGGGACCCCTTATCCGCTATGCAAAATCAAGCTCTTCATTTTCTATCACATTTCAATCGGTAGAATTTCGATTTCTTAGCAAATATTTTCCTGTAACTGATCCAGAGTTTTCCTTTAAAATAACCCCATAAAAAGAGGTCTGGGGCTGTCAAATCAGGACACCTGGAGGCCAGGTGTATTACCAAAACGTGGGATTTAATAACGATAAGAGAATGATTTCGCAAAATTCCTACTATTTAAACTGTATGATACTGATCCATGTTGCTATGTTGCTAATACCATATTTTGTCCAAGTTCTTTCATTTGGAATACCAAAAATGTATGAATCAATTCCCTGCAACTTTCACCAGTAGACTGCCACCAATTTCATAAAAAAAGTACGGGCCAATCACATTTTCATAGTAAATGCCACAACATACAATGATTTTGGTGGGATGTAAAGGTGCCTAATCTTGGTATTTCAGGCCTTCCATATTGGTTATTTTGCTTCTTAACATGTCAACTCAGATGGAAGTGAACCTAGTCACAATTTCCACAAGTTCTTGTGGCATGTAGTTTCTCATGATAAACGCTACAACTAAAACGGGCCCCAAAAACTTTTTGCAGGCGGGCCCCCGAACTCCTAATTACGCCACTGGGTGATTATGTTTCCAACGATCCAGGTATGCCAGTTTTATTTTCCCCGGAAAAAGGTCGGATACTTTTCTAACAGACCTCGTATATTTGGTTCAAATTAATAGGCAACAGTATCACTATTAATTGATTCAATTTGAAGATTTGGTTTTTGAAAGCTGATAGTTTTATCGCTAGATAGATTATGTTAAGTTTGTATAAGGTTTATTGAAACTACCAATATTTTTTCTCAAATCTGTGCCTCTTCTTCTTCACCTCCTTTTCTATAGGGCTGAAGACGTACATTACACACTACACTGAAGAACTCTAAACTACGATACAGCCTTAAATTCTAACCTAACCTAACCTTTGTGAATAAATACTATCTATAAGTACTTTTCCAGATATATAACGAATCTAGCTAATAGTACAACTAGCTAATGTCAAAGGGACTACACGAATAGACTTGGAGACTGCTTGGAAGAAAAACAATTCTTTTTATATAAAAATTTAATCTAATTTTAATTATTTGACACTAGTATTATAAAAAATTATCACATATGAATCGTCTAGGATCAAAACATCTAAAATTCACTTTCGGTGAAAAATTTGTTCAATAAATGTTATTACAATTTTCTAGCGGTTTATATACAGGTTAAGGTATCTCATTTTCGATGTTTTTTTTTAAGGTATCTCGGATAATATTAATGATAGAGCAAAACCGTTTGCACATTGTAGGGTCAACTTTTCGAGAAAAGTTTAATAGTCATCACATGAATTTTCGATCTTTTGTTTCTGAGCTACAGGCAATAACTCGTTTTTCGCTCATTTTGAAAATATATCATATCTTATGTATTATGATAATTAGAGAAAAATTGTTTTTACAAAATTTTTACCGTTTTTTAGATTAAATAAAATGGAGTAATTAGATTTTTTTGAAAACTTAATAATTCCCGAGATATAACACAAACTTATGATTTTTTAAATGGGAAACTATGTTCAAAATAGTCTCGCTTTTTTGCTTATTTTATAAGCATTTCAATTATATATATATAGTCGACATTCTTTTGTTTTAAACTAGAGTAGGAATAGATGAATTATTAATTTATTAGGGTGAAAAAATTAAAAATTACTAAGAAACAAATGAAAAAATCTATTACAGATCATTTGCATATTTCTAATAGTATTGGTTTCTGTTTTACTCATGTTTTCAATTATTTTATTTCAAAAGCATATTAAAACATTTTTTTCAGATTGTGTCAAAGCCAACTGCAACGTCGATAAACAGTAATTTAACTCGAAAATAATTTGTTAATAATAATTTTGAGAACATAATTAATAATACAGAATCAAAATAAACAAATGATGATCTGTGATAAATTTTTTCATTTGTGTCTCAATAATTTTCAATATTTTCACCTCAATACATTAATAATTCGTCTTTTATTAATGTTTAAAACAAAGGAATGTAAACTTGTTATATATCATTGAAAAACTTAAATATGCAAGAAGACGAAACTATTTTCAACATACATTCCTATTTAAAAATCATAAGTTTGTTATATCTGGAGAATTACTACGTTTCCAAAAAAATCTAATTACGCCATTTTATTCTATCTAAAAACGGTAATTTTTTTATAAAAACAATTTTTCTCTAGCTATCATAATAAATAAGATATGATATATTTTCAAAAATTATTGGTTTTACGCATAGAATACCCTTAATAACATAGAAATATAACATGAAAAGAAACACAACTAAATAATAAAATATAGGCTGTTCTATTTGAAAATGACGAGTTATAGTCATTTGAAATTGAATAAATTTGATTCGCTTTATTGAACATCCTGTATAATTATTTTTTAATTATATGAGAACATAGAGTATAGTTATAGTTGTACAGAAAAATTATTAATTTTTACTATTGAAATAAATTTAGTACGCCTTTATAAAGCAATGCGTGTATTATTTCATTTTTAGAGAAAAAACGGAATAACTTGACAACGCCGAGAAAAATGAAAAAAAAATAATATGTGCGTATAGGTGAATAAAATACAATTCAAAATATATGAAAATATATAGGGTGTTCCATTTAAAAAAGGAGAAACAATTCTCGCCAAGCCGTAATGCAACAACCTGTATATGTGAAAATAATTTTAGGTTATACTCCTTGAGTGGACGAATAAATTCTGTTAATAAATTTATGCTATATTTCTAACGACAAGCGAGATATCGAGGATGGTCATTTTAAAGACTCACCTGGTATATTCATTAAAACCAGGACAAATTTTTAAAGTGGATTTAAGAGGTTTTAATCCTAGATTATTATCTATAAATTCATTATTGTCTTTAAACTACATCTATCTATATTTTTATTGCAGATTTTTCGTAGATAATATCTATAATTTCCTACAAAATTTGGCAGTCTCCAGTCTTTGATACAGATCCTAACTAGAATACGCCTATATCTATAATATCTAGAATATTAACACGTATGTTATAGCAGAAAGAGCGCTAGCGATTATCTAGAGATCTATAGATCTAAAGATCTAGATACCTCAGGGGATCTAGAGGTGCGTATACGAAACATGTGACAACATGTTTGATTTTTTTTATTTAAGTTAAAATATGGTCAAAAAAATTAAATTAATTTTTTTGTACCATATTTTTTATTTTTGCTAATCAATTGAACTAATATCATTTCAAAAGAAATGATATATAAAATATATAAAACATAATAATATAAAAATTATTTTGATTTTCATTTTTGTAAAAAAAAACTTAAGACGTTTATTTGATTTATTTTAATCTTATTCTTTTCGATATTTTCAATTGACATTATTTTCCTTCGTTTTTTTCTGTTACTCTTTATACTTATAATCAAACTGTATTTATTTTATAGTTTTGAAAGTACGAAAATTTAATGCTCCTTTTCTTTCCAAAGTAAATTGTAAAAATATTAGAATGTCTTTATGGCCGTACGGTTTTTTAAATGTTAGTAATAAGAACCGCTTTTAAACATTATGTTTGTGTACTTGTGTATATGGTTGAAAGTAGAGACATTTTACCATTCTGTATGTCTTCAAATCTTTCTACTAAATAATGTTTATTTTATCCAGTATTTTCTTTAGAATCTACAAAATTGTAAATTAAATATAGAAAAGATAATTTTTCACCATCGGAATTAAAACATTTTCCTTTTAGGGAGAAAATACCTATGTCAAAAATAAACCCTAGGAAGTTTATATTATTTTGACAGTTTAGTTGTCTAATGTAGGTAATAGGGTACATCGTACAACTTTCTATTTATTGGGGTTCTTCCTAGGGTTCTTTGCTTTATTCTTGGTATTCTATTTTTTTTTTTTTAATAACAACGATGTAGAACTGAAAATTGTTGAAACGAATTTTAAAGACAGTCAATTTTGTCTATAACAAAATCTGTGTTGTAAAGATATGAATCTCAGAAACTACTAATTTCTTAAATTCATTGAATTATCAAAGATGACAGATGAATATATTACAAGATTTTAATTCTTAAAAATTTGGATTTTTGTAATGTGATGAAAAAAATAGTTTATACTCATACATCTTAGGAAAGAATGCTATTTTTCCCTTGGTGTTTTCAAATTTCATCACGAGAATGGACTACTTGCGTGTTACTAAAAATCCGATATCCATCACTATATACCTAATGATATGTTGAAAACAAATGTAAAAATGTAAAATTTATTTTAAAAAATTATATGTTTTTTAGTACATTTTGTATGACGTCATTATTTTGAACCGGAGCAAGGGAAGCATATTTAAGAATGTAACCTGTAGATGGCATGTGGGTGCGAGTTTTAATTTGATTTTGACATTAGTTCATTTTTATCTCTATGTCCCTTGTTTATTATTTGCAATTTGCGTGGTTTCTGTTACTTTTATTACGTATTTTGATTTCTTAAGCAGGATTTTGACAATCTAAAATACTAACCATGAAACGTCAAACAAATGATCTGTCATGTTTAAATTACCCGCACATGCCATTGCTATGGGGCGTACCGATGCTATGACTCTACGGCCATTCATTGGTTTGGCGTAATTCTACGTCATACATGGCGGAAATTTAAATAATCAAATTTCATAAAAAAAATTCTGGTCAGTTAATGAAAATTTTGTCATATATAATAAGTGGTAAAATTTTGCCGGAAAAATTTTCAGATTGATAAGAGAGCCGGTTGTCTAGCAATTTATTGAGTGACATTGACAAAAAAATCACGAGTTGTCAAACGAGTGATTTTTGATCAATGTCACGAGATAAATTGGCAACAGGCTCGAGTAAAGCAATCGGAAAATTTTTCCAGGATAAAATTTAACCACGAATGGTATTCGGATGACTATTTCCAAAATAAAAATCAGGTAATCATTTATATAATTTTTTTCTTGACAAAATCTTGTATTTTTTATTGTGTTTGGAGGTATTATGTTTCAGTTTGATTTTTCAATGTTTTAAATAGATTCCTGTCCGAATCGACTCGTTTTTAATAAAAACTGATAACACTGAAAATATACAGACTTTGACAGGTATGTAAACAATATTAATCATTAAAAATTTTTCGTTTATCAAAACTCACTTGTAAAAATACGACATATTTACTATGTTTACATGCAGTTTTGAAAATGGTTTCAGTTTTCAGTCAAAATTATGCAAAACTGTTTACATGCAGTTTTCAAAACAAGTTTAAAAATTGATTTGAAATCAGTTTCGGCGCATGCGCATTTAGATGATGTAAGAACAGATCCTCTGCACTCCAAATACTTCATTTTGCTATTATTCCAATTATTTTCTATATTTCGTACCACTACGCACTAAAACTACACAACTGTCAGTATATTTGAAGGTTAGTAACACAAAGCGACAGAAACGTTATGCTCTGTACGCATGCGTAGTAACGAAACTGAATTTTAAGTGTTTACATGAGTAGTTTTCAAACGAGTTTTCAAGTCCAGCCTATGAATTTTAGTTTTGGTTTGAGATAATTCAAAACCGTTTTGACACTGTATACATGGCGTTTTCAAAACTAAAAATGTTTTAAAAACGGTTTCAAAACTGCATGTAAACTCAGTAATTATTAACTTAAAGGGAGCGAAATAAAAATTTTGTGACGGTGTTTTGTCGAAATGAAACTTGGTAACTAGGTAGAATCCTGAATTTCAATTGATTTATATGTTTATGAGTGAAATAGTCAAAAGAAAAATATGGGTAGCAAGTTTTTATCGTCTCTTCAAAAATATTAAATAAAAAAATGGTACGCAAGTAGCCGGTTGCATGATTTGTATGATAAAACACCGAAGGAAAAATAGTATTTTCTTCTGCCATGTATATACTATTTTATCCATGACCGTAAAGTGAAACACGTTATATGCACAAGAATAAAGATTTTCGAAATTTTATCGTGTCACATTTCGTAACCTTTAAATTTTTGCAAAAGACAACAAAAAATGTTGACAGTTGAATCATTTGACAGCAAAAATTTGTTGAGAGGTTTTTGAAAATTACTCTTAATAATAATTATTCCTATAATTTAGTTCGAGGTCGTCTTTGTTCAATTCTAAAGAACCGCAAGAAATGGTGCGGCAGTTTTGAATTTGTTACCCCCGAAATCCAAATAAATGTATGAATGAAAATTAGATTAGAAGAGAATGGCATTATTTTCATTATTTGATAATAAAATTTAAAATTGTTCTGGTATTATCTGAAGTTATTCTCACATAACAGAATGGTATTGGTTTACTTTAAATCCCTTTAAAAAATGCCATGTATCCCATCCCCAAAATATGGTGTGTCTCTACCAGCAACCATTGTGTATCCCCTACTCGCGAAACGCCACATGTCGACGTTTCGCTTCCCCCCATATTCACAGTGGCATGGAGTGTACCCCGGCCGCCCCGTACAGCTCTAGCGGGTAGGGGAGCAGCGGGGCGAGAGGGTGGGTGCGGGGGTGAGTGGCGTGCGCCACACCCAGCTGGTTACCTGTGGGGTAGGGCAGCCCGAAGCTCGGGTAGCCCGAGTAACCGCGACCGGCCGCATACGCGGCATATGCGGCAGCTGGGAAACCTGAAACATATACAGAGGGGTTGTAGTACATGGGGTAAGACAAGGGTAGAAGTATGGTGCTAGATTGCTTCGAAGGGAAGATGCCAATGACTTAGAGTCATCAGGTATATGTTTAGTAATTTAGAAAATTACCTTAAAATTAAACACAATCATTGATATTTGAAATTATTGTGTATTCAAAACTATTATCATTTCTAAATTGAGCGAAAATTACGTAATGTTATTTTGAAAATTAATTTCGTTTAACACTTTTTACTTCCTTGTACGAAGTAAAGGAAGTATTGTAATCGCGAAAAATTTCGGTTTTTAGATTTCAACGGAAATATCCATTTTGACCATCCCTGAATCCATTTTGACTAATGCTTCAAATAAATTTTTAGAGAATTAAATTCTGTGTCTAGCACATCAAGTATTATTAAATTAGCCCTTTGTATAAGCGAGATATGTACAGAGAATTTATTTTAAAATGCAACATAGGATGTATCACTTCCATGGTTACGCACTACTGTCAAAAAATGACAGCGATGTAATATTTGTCCATTTTAAAATGCAACATTATAAATTGTTTTTCAGCACAGGAAATTGCTCCAGAACTCATCACAAATGGTGTCAATTCTTTCTACGACCGCCTAGGATATTGCCTTAGTGTAAATCGGGGTATTTCTGAACATTTATTACATTAAAATTATAAATTTTTGTAAGCCAAAGTTTGTTAAGATGGGCTACATTAAAGTTTTGATTTTTTGTTAATCGTAGATAGGCCAATTTTTTGAAAATAAGTATTGATAATACAAAACTACAAATTTTATATGTTACATTTTAAAGTGGACAAATATTACATTGCTGTCATTTTTTGACAGTAGTGCGTAACCATGGAAGTGATTGACCATATGTTGCATGTTAAAATAAATTCTCTGTATATTTAAAACATATACTTTTTGGTTTTTGTAATGAAGCTTGCTATGGATTAGGACAAAAAATAACAGAAAAATAAAATATAGATGCTAATGTCAAATTACGTCAAATACGTGCAATTTTATACTTGAGTCTATACTTCATATTGGTCATGTGTACAAGGAAGTCGTGTGGTGTCCACATCAGATTTTTTCAATAAAGTACGCTACTCCAAGGGTACGTTCTAAAACGCAGTGAAAAGGTGGAGTAAAGGTAGAGTGAATGTAGTATCACGTGATTTCTCTTCTCTTGTTCATTTAGAACGATGCAGAGCGTAATAAGAGTGTACTCCATTTGTCAGTTCAAAATGGATTTGGAAAATACAATTATTAGCAGTATTTTTTATATATTAAGTGGAAAATTATGTTGCTATTATTTTAGATTTATTGGCGAAATATTTGATATGGGGAAATAATCATTATTGTGTACTTTCTTTAGAGTAGTGAAGGTTTTAAATTCAATTAAATCACAGAAAATATTGTAAAATAGCATGCACGACATGAAATATATCGTATTAAATGAATTTAAAAATGTAAATTAAAGAGGAACTTCATAAAAAATAAATCACAGACAAAACTCAAATGCCAAACACTTCAAAACATGTGGATTTCAATAAAAATTGCTACTGCGCATGACGGGTACAAATTACCGCACTGACTGAGTGAGGAAAGAAAAGGACACTCGGAGTGTACACCACATCGTTCACAAATGCGATGTAATGTTACCCATTTAACTTCACTCTGTGTTTTAGAACGACTAGAGTGCACTCTTACCCCATTACTCCGCGTTTTAGAACGTACCCCAATGGTTCTAAAATGTCTACTTTGAGTAAACCTCCCTTAATTTTGCAAATTTTTGAAAAATTCTTTTTGTTCCATGGTCAGTACATCAAGTAATATATGCTCTTTCATTTTTTCCCGAAGTATGATTACACCCTGTAGTTTGCTAAAGTTTACTAAAGCTTTGAACGAAAAAACTGACATCGTTTTTACTTCCTTGTACAAAGTAACGGAAGTATTGTATTCGCGAAATATTTCGGTTTTCAGATTTCAACGGAAGTATCCATTTTGACCATCCCTGAATCCATTCTCACTAATTTCGTCAAAAACGGTAAGCCGTAGAAAGTTGAAATTTTGTATTTAGGACTTCTATAACATTTAGTTGTGCACCTCCCTTTTTGGTTATTACATAATTTCCAGAAATGGTACTTTATTTGAAGCCTATAATAGATTTTAATGAAAAACTATATTAAAATATAATCCAAAACTTTTCAAATTTGGTATATAAGACTTTTATATCAATTGGAATAACATAGATTTTGGTTAAAATAGGCTAATCGGAAGTGATATATTACCTGAAGTTGTTAACAGTTTTGCTTGAATAAAATGATTTCATTTTGATTTTAGAAATAAATGCTTCAAATAAGAGTTTTAGAGCGTCTAGCACATCAAGTATTATTAAATTAGCCCTTTGTTTAAGCGAGATATGTAAATTTAAAACTTATGTACGTTTTGGTTTTTGTAATGAAGCTTGCTATGGATTAGGACAAAAAAATAAAAATAGATGTTAATGTCAAATTACGTCAAATGCGTGCAATACTTCATATTAGTCTTGCGTACAAGGAAGTCGTGTGGTGTCCACATCAGATTTTTTAGACTAGATTTGGAGACCTGAAAAATGGATACCTTTTCTTTTTTAGTATTAAAGTGCATTCTTATTCAACCTGTTTAACCAAACATTAAAAAAACAATATAAAATATATTCTTGTCCAAAAATACGAATGTTGAGCAATCTAGCATCATACTAACTATATTTCTTTTTCCTTATTCAAATTATGAATGAATAATAGTACCATTAACAATCTAAAGCTATTTTCTCCAACAGAAAAACTGATGCATTTTGTAGAAAAATGGGTTTCTTTAAATTATTTATGGTACTAGTTAGTTCAAAATACAACAATAATATGTACTATATACAAACATTTCTTTAGAAGTAATTACAGTAATTTAATACTACTTTACTATTATTTCAAAAACAGTTCAATAAAAAATATCTAAAGTATCATTCTGAAATGTAAGATATATTATTTGATTATAATTAAAATAAGTTTTGTATAATTCCAAATATATTTGAGTTTCGAAACTACCCCATTAAATCTTTTCGAAAGCTACCCCTTGCAAGCTCGCTGCAAAGCAGGAAAAAGCAGCGACCAGATTTCGAACCCCATTTATTAAAAATTTCCCAAAAATGAAGCAATGCCTTGGACTCAGTCAAAGCAACACGGAGACTATCCAAGCGCGAGGATCAAGGAGCTTATAATATGTAAATGTGTGACTTTGAGATTTATACATTTATTTTAAACAATGGTGGAATGTAGAAATAATTCAATTATGCTTTTAACAAAATGAGTGTAGTGTATAAAATGTACATGGCGCCCAAAGACCGTGTACCACCGAACAGAATTGAAGAATGGAATCAATTAGAAAATTGGGAGTCCTTGATCATGTGGTCAGAACAATTTTGGCCCAATGGGTTTCACGTGTATTGAACATTCCTCTTATATTATTATAGATGTAAGTATGAAATAATATATTATATACTCAGGGACTAAAGTGCATATTCAATCCTGTGGGTGAAATAATCACCTGAAGGATTGAATGTACTTCAGTCCTGTGGTATATATACTATTTTTCGCACTCCTGTATCAAATGGAACTATATTAGTGTAAAAGAAATTAATCTTACAATTTAACAATACATATGTCCAAAATGTTGTTCAAATTTAAGCTCAACGCCTCCTCAAAATGTAGTGCAGATAGGAATAAATAAATCATAGTAACTATATGATGTTATGGAAATATCTTGTTTATTTTTACTTTACTCCATCAGGAATTTTTTTCGTATTTACAGGCTTACAGGCCTATTCTACTAAAAAAATATGTATCGTTATGAGTCGTTACCAGGCGACATGTAGTTATAATAACGATTTTTGCCAAAACCCTATTCTACTAATTTATTTATCGTTACGCATCGTTACTTATCGTTATTTTATGTCGTTTATGAACGACAAGTTCACATGCCTCGTTGAAGTCGTAAAGTTAGATATATATATATATATATATATATATATATATATATATATATATATATATATATATATATATATATATATATATATTGAGATTTATTTACGCAAATATCACCATATATGAGGAACTCGTTGAAGTGATGGTTTGCCAAAAATTTCTAGATTATTTATAAATTATTATTTATGCGTATTACATTACATATGAATGCACATCAATATTTTGTTTTCAAATCAGATGATGGCAGCTTTGCATTTTTTTGCTCATGTAAGCTATCAGAAATCAGAAGCAAGGAGGACGTCAGTAGAAAAGGATTCATATGTGGTATTAAGTCAATCATTAATCATATCATTAATAGAAATCTGCAATATTATTGTTGATCATTTATAGGCATATACCTATATCAAATTTCAAACGGCGCAAGTAGATATGGAGCGTGTAAACTGTAAAACGAGGGTGAGAATAATAAATAATTTTAAATTTCAAATTTGAATCAATGTCAAATTTGAATTGAAAAACAAATATAAATTTATTCTGTCAAAATCAACATGAAGTTAGATATTATCGTTAAACTCATCATAACGATAACTCGATAACGATATGATTAGTAGAATACCTTTTTGGCATTTGTCGTTATTAAAGTCGTTCAACCAAATGCTTAGCGACAGTCGTATGATAACGATATCGTTATACATATTTTTAGTAGAATAGGCCTATTATTCTGTAAAAATATCGTTATATAACAACTATCGTTATTTATAAATGTAACGATGTGATCCTGAACGTAACACTGTAAAAACCGTATTCACTAAGCAATATCGTTATATACGTCCTCATACAGTTTGTCAGAACGACTTTAGTCAATTTTTTTTTTTTAGAAGTTAGTAGCCATTATTGAAAATTATCATTTTACAAAAAAATATTAACATTATTATCTTAATTATTATTTTTTATTAAGTTAAGAATATTTGTAAAAAACGATTATCAAATGGATTAATATTATCCCATAAAAGACTTTTACGACCACAAACATTTCATCTAAAATGTAATTATGGTTGTTAATTATATATTTGATGCATGAATAAATGTTTTGTTACCTATTTTCATTTCTTCCAGCACAAATATAAATAATAAATTAATTAACCCTTCCATTTGCTAACATTTGACATTGACGGACTGAATAAGGACAAGTGAATTCTTATCGTTCATGAACTACTTAAAATAACGACTATACGATTTCATTGTAACGACAATGGTTTTACAGAATACGCTTTTTGAAAATTATCGTTATTTAACAACTTTTTCATCATAACGATACGTTATGGTATAACGACATTCTTACAGAATAAGACAGTAAATCCCTCTGGGACTGAATTTGAACTTTAGTCCCTGAAATGAGTGATTAGAATCGCTCTTTAGTCTCGGGAGTGCGAAAACATTATTTATATTTGTGATATTGGTGATTGTGTAATTTTTATTGACATTATTCAACGTTATCTTTCATTTAGTTAATTTATATTTTTGTTAGGTTGTGTCAATTTAAAATGTCATATGATTCAATATCAACCTGTCCCGAAATAGATGAAAATATTCAGGAACCATTAAGTCAATCATTAATAGAAATCTGCAATATTATTGTTAATCATTTTATAGACATAGACCTATATCAAATTTCATAGGGCGCAAGTAGATATGGAGCGTGTAAACTGTAAAACGAGGGTGAGAATAATAAATAATTTTATGTACGCTGAAAATGTCAAATTTGAATTGAAAAACAAATATAAAATTATTCTGTCAAAATCAACATGAAGTTAGATATTATCGTTAAACTCATCATAACGATAACTCGATAACGATATGATTAGTAGAATACCTTTTTGGCATTTGTCGTTATTAAAGTCGTTCAACCAAATGCTTAGCGACAGTCGTATGGTAACGATATCGTTATACATATTTTTAGTAGAATAGGCCTGTAAGTCGTTGTTTTCATAGCTAGATAAATAACATAAAAAAGTCACCATATTTGTATTTATTCTTTAGTATATCATATGTAAATGTGAATGTGCTAATATCAAATTTACATTGTAGTGTTATGTATATATTTGGACATATCGAAGCATTACCAGCATAACAAATATTTAATAAGCTAAGCATTAGTAACCATTAATTTGAACTACATGTACAATATTAGAACAAATATATTTCTACATTTTCCTACCTATTCCACCATTAATATTAGTATCCTATCTATTTCTACCTATCCCAAAGTCACACTAGTGGACAATGTATTCAACTTACCATCGGGGAGTGCGCCCAAGGACCACATAAAATCTAGAAATGCAGAAAACAGCGCTGTTTAGTAAAATGTGAGTGATGCGGATAAGAGCAAGGACTCAGCAAGGATGTAGCAAGGATTCAGCAAGGAATTGCCAAGGATGTAGCAAGGATGTTGCTGAGGGTGATGACATGGAACCACAGACATGAACACGGATGGCAAACAACAATACAGGATGTTGTTATATTGTTATTGATAGGTTAGAGTGTTGTTATACACTTCCCAATTTATGGATTATTTTGTTAATACAACAATACCTTGTGGTTAATTGTTATAAAAGTCAATTTTAGTTTCTTCAAAAATTATATTAATTTGGTTGGCCAATCTGCTTTCATTCGCATCTGTCAATTGGCAATGACGATACATATCACGTATGGGGTGTAAATCAACGACCACAAATATATTAGACAAAACATGCCCTATACCTCACTATTGTTTGTTATGTTATCGGCTGAACAAAAAGAGACGACTAGAGATAGAGATGTATAAAGTCTATTCTAAAGTTTGTCGAGAGACAGTGGCGTAACTAACGGGCCCGCCAGGCCCGTATTGCGGGCGGGCCCCCGACTCTAGAGAGGCCCCAATTTACATGATTTATAATTTTGTTACTATTGCGAAATTTTGAATTTAATCAAATTAAGCTCTTTATTTTCCATCACATTTCGGCCGCTAGAATTTCGATTTCTTGACAAATATTTTCCTGTAACTGATCCAGAATTTTCCTTTAAAATAACCCCATAAAAAGAAGTTTGGGGCTGTCAAATCAAGACACCTGGCGGCCAATGTGTATTACCAAAACGTGCGATTAAATAACGATAAGAGAATGATATTTTCAAAATTGCTATTATTTAGACTGTATGATACTGATCTATCTTGCTAATACCATATTTTGTCGCATCCAAGTTCTTTCATTTGGGATACCAAAAATGTATGAAACAATTCCCTGTAACTTTTACCAGTAGACTGTGCCACCAATTTCATTTTCAAAAGAAAAAAAAAATACGGGCCAGTCACATTTTCATAAATGCCACAACATATAATGACTTTGGTGGGATGTAAAAGTGTCTTGTATTTTCAGGCCTCCAATATTGGTTATTTTGCTTCTTAACATATCAACTCAGATGAAAGTGAGCCTAGTCACAATTTTCACAAGTTCTTGTGGTATTTAGTTCTTCATGATAAACACTACGATTAAAAACGGGCCCCAAAAAATTTTGCGGGCGGGCCCCCGAACTCTTAGTTACGCCACTGTCGAGAGATGTTTCTACGACCTTATAATCAGGGGGGGGGGCACGCTACAGGCAAGCCAGGCGACCGCCTGGGGCGAAATTGGTTTTAGGGCGACATTTTTTGAGACTATTTTTTGCAAAATAAATTAAAAATTAAATTATAAGTTTATTGACTCGTCCAGTGTGTAGCTTTAATCATAATGCTGACAATTCCAGTTGCAGCAAACTTATATTAATTAAATCTTATTTATATTTGTTTACGTTATACTAAGAAAGAAGAAAGGTTAAATTAGTTGGCGATTATATCAATTAAAAACATTGTCATATCAAATACTGACGAAGTAATTTCAACAAAAGCTTTTATACGGAATCCTGTACAAAAAAATACACTGATGCAACAGCCCCTCGTCAATTTGGAAAAAGGCGACATATTTTGGTTTTTGCCATTTTTCTTGAAAACGGTGATCCGTATTGAAATTTTATACAAAACAAGATTCTTATATTTTTTACCTAGGATGAACCGTTAAAGAGTTAAATTAGATTTTCCGAATCGCAAAATAACGAAAAGTATTTATACCGAGACTTATACCTACACTGAGAATTTTTTTTTCCCTATATACAGGGTTAGTCACGGAAGAGTTATTTTGAAAGTCCGTTTGTTTGCAATCCAAAATACTAATAACAGGCCATATTTAATTGTATAATGTCAAAATGACAGAACCATCACTAGACAGGCAAAGCAATCGTGAATTAAATATTCTATTTTTTTTAAGAGAGTAAGCTAGACGTTGTTGTAAATTGTATTTCGGGTTTCACATAAACAGACTTTGAAAGTAACTCTCCCGTGACTAATCCTGTACATGATATTAGACAAAAATAAAGCGACTCTGTAGAACCGAAAAGAAAAAAATCTCTGTATTTCAAATATCCAAAATATTTTCAAAAAAATTTCTTTCAGATTAAGATTCTGTGATTGTTCGCGAATTATGGGTACAAATCGCCTCTTTTTTAATTTGTACCTATATAATCTAAACAAAATTGTAATAAATGAGGGACGTATTTACAATTTTCGACTGGGGTGCTCAAAAGTCTCGGGCCGACTCTGTTTATAATGTATTTGTGACATTTTGTTCCTGTGTTTGGAAGTTGTGAAGTCGTTCGGGCCTCGATTTCAAATTCTGTCAGAATTGGGCTTTCCCTACTCCAGACCAGTACAATTTGAAATCTGTCCGGAGAAAGAATTGAGGAAATTTCGATTTTGTCAGATTTCAAATTTGAATTCTATCCTGAGAAAGAATTGAAAGAATCGCAATTCTGTCAGATTTCAAATTCTACTGATCTGGAGGAGTAGAATTCGTAGTGGGGAAAACCCAATTCCGACAGACTTTGAAATCAAACAGAATTTAAAGTTACAAAATCGAGGCCCAGTTTTGTTTGTTGAAAGTTTTAAGGTGCATTCACAAATGAAAATTAGGTTTATGATTTTTGTTGAGGTTTAAGTAAGTCATTCATAAATGTAAGTTAAATTAACTGTAATTTAGTTTTAATATGTACAGACATCTATGTAAATGCTTAAAATACAAGACTAAAATATCAGTATCATTATTGGTTAAATTTCAGCAATTAAGTTTGGACAGTCTCCATTTCTTCTCGCATTTCTTTGAAAAGCCGAATCCATCAAGTGAATGCTAAATAAAGATGGATGTATATATCTATATCGTTTCAAACTCGTTCTCATTGGTGAAGTTTGTGACGTCAAACTAAATCATAAACCTAAAGTTTGACCTTGCAACGTTTAGCTTTATGATTTGAATTTAGAGGCACTAAATTCTGAAGTGTGAATGGAGTCATTACATAATATGCGGCCAAAGTCTTTAAATCTAAAATATAAACCGTAAATCTAAACCTAATTTTCATTTGTGAATGTACTTTTACAGTTTCATTATTCTCTATAAATCTGCCTTTTTTAAGTCAGTTTTGAAATAAAATGTGCGTAATTCTAAAAACTCTAATTAATTAAAAAACAATTAATTAATACTATCATGAGAAATTTACCTAGGGGAATTTTGGACTGTATTCATAACCATATCCTGGACCAAGATCTATTAAATAATCATGGCATTCAATTGATAAATTTAATTTTAGACATTTATTTCAAAATCCGGATCCACCACAAAAATAAATTTAGAAAAAACTACAAATAGAATAATAAGCATGTACACAAAAACAATATTGTTTAAAAATCAATAGAATATAAATAATTATACAATTCTTTTTATCATTTCCCAATACTAATATCAATTTTTGCACGATCGAGTTATTTTTTATATTTACCGCTAGTGTTTCCAAGACAGTACGTCTTATTTACAAATTACTGAACGGTAAGTGATGTGACTCACGTCGGTAAGTGATGTGCTTCACTTACCGTTCAGGAGGCGAGACGGTAATAACTATTAACATACCTAGGAATGCCGAAGATGTCGGTTAGAAGTTTAAGACATCTAAGGCTTATTATGATTAATAACATCCGTGGTTTGTTCAATAGTTTATCGGTTTCAGAAAATTAAGACCTTATTGATAAATACTATTTTTTGAAATTCTCTCATTAATGCTACTTTCAGATTGCTATGGTTAACAGAACAATTATTTTGACATATGTCAATATGACAAATATTCAAATTATGTGCTTTATTCCACATGTTTATTACTTTAGAATAAAGTAGACCGTATTTAAAACGATAGGCTAACGTTGTCTGTATGTATTGATGAAGAGCATTATATTTTCATTTTATTTTATTTTCATTTTGTAGACCGTTGTTGACAAGTCAGTATGGTAATAATATTACCATACAGATACAGTTATAACTTAGTTACCAGCCTACTTTTGTACATGTAAACAAGGGAATAATATCCTGAAAACGGTAAATAAATAAAAACAAAAATCAAAGCTTATTTCAAAAATGACAAATAATTTTTTTTAATATGTCAAAATAATTTTCAAATCTTATTTGTCTTTTAAATTTTGTGCGTCGATCTTGCAAAAAATAGTATATAAGCATTACGAACGTTAAGAAATTACCGATCTCAGACAAAATTAGGACCTTCACTTCGCTCAGTCCCCAAACATTGTCTTCGATCGGTAAACTGTCCTTACCGTTCTTAATACTTAATATACTATTGTTTCATACATTTTATAACTGCTTTTCGTTCATAATAATTCAAATGTCTCAAATATAGTACAGTTTATGTTAATAGAACAAGCACCATCAGCAATGACATCTAGCGAATACTCCGTGAGGAGACTTAACATATCTCTATCCTTAGTTGTCTCTTTCTGTTCAGCCGAAAACAAAACAAATGCTTTGAAGTTATATCTAGTGTATTTGTGATCGTTGGTATAAGTCGGAAAGTGGAACATAGACGTTTAACACAGAAAATTAGTTTTCTTTGCGCAAACGCTACCTAATTATTTTGAGTTCAAATAAAAGTTATAGAGATTTAAACTCTACATCCAAATCATGTGAAACGATTATTTTAGCTTTTCATATAAACGTAAAAATTAATTATAAAGTTGCAGTTTTTATGAGCTTGTAGTCTAGACAGCCATGGATTTATGTAAAAAATAAACAAATGTGTTATTTTTAACTGTCAATTGGAACTAAATTTAGATTACAGTACTAAATTAACACAAAATACAAAAAGGTAAATTGTTTTACTAACTGTTTAATTTTTAATTTGCTCGGTCCCAACTTTTTATTTTATTTAATAGAGCAGTTTGTTTACCACCTCTTCATAAAAATAATTCAAAAAACCAAATAGAATTGCAAATAAATATCATTGTTTGCCATCCAAAATAAAAGTGTCTACACTACGACATCTATTAGTGATCATTCTATACTAGCAGAGATAACTTATTTATCTAGTCTAGACCTATCTACTTCAACACTACTCTAGACTATCCTAGACACTTCCTAAACCTAGACGATTCCTAGAACTCTAATTTTTGAACCGTGTTGTGTTATGAAAAATCGTAACAGAATATGAATACCAATAGGTAGAACTTTACAGTGACAGAAAAAAGATTAAATTGTATTTATATTTCAATGATTATTATATTATAGATTGATTGATTTGGATTATGCATTATTTTAGATCTAGATTGTGCCATCTATGGAAAGGTTAATAACGTATGGTCCTAAAGTTTTGGGAAATTTTTTAGATGTTTTGTATTTCTACCAAATAACTTTTAATCAAATTGTCGCTGGAAACAAAATATCACAATTGACTTGTTTTCATTTTGACAGTTTAGTTTTTTCGATTTGATGCAGCAATAGTTATTTGTATACCAAGGCGTACACAATATTTTTTGTGCAACCGTAAAAAATATTTAATTACAAATTTTATTAATTTTAAACAGATTCAATGTAAATAGAAAGTTAGCTTTCAAGGTGGCTAAGGGATTAACATTTGATAAACAAAACCATGCAATTCTCAAGTGTCAAAGTGTTTGTTTACCTAATTTCGCGGCCGCGAAGTGAATTTCGCGGCCGTTACCATAACAACGGTCGCGAAATTTAATTTCGCGGCCTGTATTGCGGCTGCGAAATACTTATTTCGCGTCCGGTTGCAAAAAAAATATCACATAAGTTAGATATTCGTAAAGGAATTTACAATCTTGTTGGGCGAATGTGTGATATTGTTGCAGTTTATCGCGAGTACAATATCTCTGTGGCAACAATTTATCGGATAATAAAAGATTGTGAAGAAGGTATACCCTGTGTTAATTTGCCCAAAAGTGGTCGACCAAAAATTTTGAGCCATATGTGAGAACAAAGATAAATTGCAGACGTTAAAGACAAAGTTGGAGTGTCACAACGAACTGTAGCCAGAAGATTCCATGTTTCGAAGACCACTGTTTTTAGAACACTTTCTCGAAATGACGTGGTGTTTCGAAAAAGAAGAAAGGCACCAAAATATACCGTGGACCAATTAGAAAGAATCCCTAGATGTTGTCGTGCGTTAAGGCGCATTCATTTTCGCAATAAACTTATTGTAATGTATGACGAGAAATATTTTACTCTGTCCCTTCAGAGATGAAAGGAAACGATGGTTTTTATACTAATGACATGGAAAACACACCAGATAATGTCAAGTTCAAAGGTAAATCTAAATTTGAGGATAAAATTTTAGTATTGTCTGCCATTTCTGAATCCGGATATATCGCAGTCGTACATTGGTCGTGTTCGAGGAGAAGCCTTAACTGCACTACTTTATATTCAAAGATGCCTTTCTAAATTGCTTCAATTTTTAAATACACATCACGCCAATGATGATATGTTTTGGCCTGATCTAGCTTTATGCCATTTCGCCAGAATAACTAGAGACTGGTATAACGACAACAACGGAGACTTTGTTCCGAAATTGGACAATCCTTCCAATGTACTTCAAACTCGACCTATAAAAGAATTTTGGTCAATATTGACCAGAAAAGTGTACGACAAGGGATGGGAAGCTGCAAATGAAGAACAATTACGACGTCGCATTTACCAAAAGATTCGAGAAATCGATCCAGATGTTGTCCAGAGGATGATGGGGCAAGAAGAAAATTAAGGGCCATTGAAGATAATGGTCCATTATCAATAATTTACATGTTAAATATGAATTGTTATACTTATTGTTAATTGTTGTAATAATTAGTTTAAAAAGTAAAGGCCCATTCAGAATAAAAAAAAAAAAAATAGCGGTAGTGTAAGAATTAGTGGCATCGGTAGCGTAAGAAATTTATAGTAAAAATTATTTCCGTTCACAATGAAAAATTATTGAAATTATACTTTCCAGGAATTTTTTATTATAAATTATTAGGATGCAAGGTTGACAGTTATAGCTGTCATTTTATTTTTGCACAAACAGCAACTGACATAGATTATGACTTATTAATTACACTTATCCACAAGCACTACATTGTGTGAGATAAGCGAAGAGATTAAGGGAGTTTAAAATTATTTTTAAAAAAAGAAAATGCGTGGGCACAAATTACCTTTGAAATAGGCGAAAATGGTAAGTTACGTGTTCACTTTTAATTGTGCAAAGTTTATTAATAAGTATGTTTGTTTATATAGCGCAACGTCTGAAGCACATCACAAAATGATCCTTTTTCTATTGCTTATTTTATCTGATGAAATAAGAAATCAGATGTCAATAAACGTCAAACTGTCAAAAAAATTAAGCGATAGCGTAGTGGCAACGTAGAAGTTTGGAGTTTGCAAACTCCTACCGCTGCCATTGCCACGGCGCTACTACTAATTTTCTTAATTTTTGAATGTGAACGAATACGTTTCCTATAACGTGTGAATGATACTTAAGAGATTTAAAAAAGTTATCAGTATCTAAACATTTTCTCAAAACTTTAGGACCATACGTTATAGCAATTTTAATTGTCTAATTGCGTCATTCGGTTGTTAATGTTTATTTGAATAAATGGGGCAATTACAAGAATTTTTATATGCCCTCTAAATATTTAAAAAATATTATCCTTTAAATAGCCTCAAAATTTAAATGGTTTACTATTAATTTAATATTTAAAAATCATACTTATGACGTTTCACAAGATTTCAGTCTCTAAACTATAACAAAACTTTAAATAAATGCATATGGAATATATGTTACATCCAAAATGTCACACAATTCAAATCAGTACTAACCGCTTCTATTTTTGTTTAACTTTCTTGACATATTACACTAACAATATCTTCAAAAAGTAATCCCTTTCTGTCACTGACAACCGTATACCCTACAATACTCTTTAACACCTGTTCTAATTCTATAAAATTATGTTTACATTATGATGCATCTACTAAATCTACAATACAAAGAATTCTGACAGTTAACCTTTCCACATATCCCACACACGTAGATATACTGCTGTCAACAAAATTATTTTAACATGTACATAGAGAGAATCTTACACTAGGCGAATAACGCAGACTTAGTAGTCCATACGTCCCGATAGGACACAAAGTTCACTTAGAGACTATGCTAGGGTTATTGGCTACTCGACGCGCGGAGGACAAAGAAAGATTTTTATTTCTTTTTCTCTAAATTGTTGATGAATTTTGTATGATTGTTGCAAAGCTAACTATACTATTAGTGGGATTCTAAAACCCAGCGTTAATTAACTTCTGGCGTTAACGTGAATTATCTCTGATTTTGACAGCTGTGGTATTCTGAAACTCAGCGTTACTTAACGTTAACGCTGCTAGTCGGCGTTAATTCACGCTGGACATATCGAAGCGTTAACAAGGGAAACGGCGGGTTGTCTGTGAGTTTTATGGTCTAAATAGCCCTGATATTTTTCGTGTACTGCTATATATAAACTATTATTCACGAAAGATGACTATTCAAGGTCATTTGTGAGCCGTCTGATATAATATTACTTGCAGATAACTTCAATGCATTTCGTTTGCATAGGCGTGCAACATGAATAATTTATGGACACATTTTAACTGAAAAAATAAGAATAATTCATTTGAAAATTATGTTTCTTTCTAAATAATGCCTTTCTGAAAGATTTATGTTCTTCACTTACGTTTTTACAAAATACAAAAACATAGACTTAACTTATAAACCAAGGAATAATAATTTGATTTAAACGTCAACGCCACTGGGTAAATATTAACACAGAGGGCAGTGCAGTAGATAATTAGGTATCTGTAATTCTACGACATATGTCATTATTATTTATAGTGTATTAGAAAGTAATGCCACTATTTACGTATATCTGTCACACCACATAAATTAAATAGACATAGGTCAAATAATCTTTCTCTTTCTAATACAAAATGTTGCTAAGCTACTGCTATAAAGTGATATGTATTCTTTCTTCGAACAAATGTCCTTCAATAGTCATCTTTCGTGAATAATAGTGTACTTGTAAGAAGTATATTTTATTAACAGTGAGTATAGTTATTCATGTTATATATAATTGTTTATTATTTATAAGTAACATATTGTTAACATAATCTTATAATATATATATTTTTTTTGGCATTACAGTGTTCAAATCACAAACAACGAGTCCGCAAGAGTATGAAAAATTAGCATTCAATACAATAATTTACCTAACATCATAGAAAATGACTGATGTATATAAGTACTAAAAAGTGAAGTGAATAAAAGCAATTTTGTGTTGGTTTCAAGAATGTAAAGTATTTTGATTTTTATGTAGTACGAATATTACAACAAAAAATACTTTCCAGGAAAGAATTCTGATTATAACAAACAAAATTGTGTTTGATTACAACAAAGAGTACCTATACTGATTATAACAATGTAACATAGGAAAAAATACAGAAAATTATTGATATATTAGAAAAGTAATTTATTACTGGTACCTATACTAAAATTTGTAAATGTTTATAAATAGAACAAACATTTTAAAATATTTTTTTCTTCGCCAGTTACTGAAAATCTTATTCGTAAAGTCAGTAGGGGCTTAATTTTCCATTGCAAAGTAATTTCTTTCATAAATCTTCTAACATCTAACTGCAGACTGGCTAAGGCTAATATTATTGATAATATTATAAACAATTCCACAAGTCTCCATTCTGGTATGTATACTCTTTATAGGTAAATTAATACGTGTGTTTTTATTATCTATTTTTGTAAAATACTACTAGCTGCATTAATCGCCTTTTATTAACATATGTAAATAAGTAGAAATATATTTTAGCACAAAATACCTACACGCAGTAAATATATTCGTTTATTTGACGTTTGACATACAGGTTTGACATACCTATGCATTTAAAAAAGACAGATAAATGTAATTTTTGTTATGTTTAACCGCTTTTTATTGGTTGAAAAATTTAAAAGGGAAAGATCACATGAATGTATTTGACGTGAATTAACGCTGGCGTTTTTAACGATCCACATTTACGCCAGTGTTTCAGAATACCGATTTAACGCTGAAACGTGAACGTTACTATCGTTACTTAACGCCGAACGTTATTTAACGCTGGTTTCAGAATCCCACTAAATCTCTATTACGATAATTATTTTGCACCTTAACATATAAGTAAATGTATTTGATTAACGATTTTATTGAAATATTGTTGCTATACCAAAAGTAATTTATTTTTAAAGTAAAACAATAAAGTATATTTTTTAAAAATTATTAATGTTATAAATATGATGATTAAAATTATATATAAATATTTTTCTTATTTTTAATTTCGTTTGTCCTCTTCACGTCTCTCCTAACTCCCTGATATCTACCTTACTATCTACCTATAATATCCTAAGGGTTGGAAACAACCCCATATTGCTTAAGAGCGAAAAGAAGTTTATATACTTTTTATATCACATCCCAACTATAGAAACATAGAAATTTTATGTAAAACAATAATTAATATTTAAATTAAATTATTCAGTGTGCAGTTAATTGATTGCAACAATATAAATATTGATTACAACAATGAAAATAATTAGTAATACATTAAGTGATTTTGATGCTTGGAATTTACGTAAGAAGTAAAGAAAAATAAAATTAAAACATGGTAGATTCTAAAACAATCTCTTAGAATGGTAGCATATAAATTTAAGCATATATTGGATCAAAAAAGTATCCAATTTTTGACAAGTACATATAGATACTTAACTATAAATGATACTGCAATACCAATGGAATTTGGGAATTCAAAATAGTATTATAGATGCGAACCTGGTTACTTCCGGTTAATCGAATAGTAAAGGTGCATTCACAAATGAAAATTAGGTTTATGGTTTTTGTTTAGGTTTAAGTAAGTCATTCATAAATGTAAGTTTAAATTACCTGAAAATTAGTTTTGATATGTACAGACATCTGGGTAAATGCTTCAAGAACAAGATTAAAATATCGGTAGAGCAGTACTCAACAAGACACCTGTACGCCGTGAAACTGTCATTCGCTTGGCATTATTGGTTATATTTCACCAATTAAGTTACGACAGTCTCCATGTTCTTCTTGCATTTGTTTAAAAAGCCGAATCCACCAAGTGGATACTAAATAAAGATGAGTGTATATATCTATATCATTTCAGACTCGTTCTCATTGGTGAAGTTTGTGACGTCAAACTAAATCATAAACCTAAATTTTGGACCTTGTAATATTTAGCTTTATGATTTGGATTTAGAGACCTTAAATTCTGAAATGTGAATGGAATCATTACATAATATGCGGCCAAAGTCTTTAAATCTAAAGTATAAACCATAAATCTAAACCTAATTTTTATTTGTGAATGTACCTTAAGAATGGTAACCTTCTTTGTTTGAATATATTTGCAAAGTTTTTTTCCAAGTTAACTTTGCAAATAACCGACATTTTTGTTCAATATTAATTTTCGTTCGTAATGTGATACATTTGATTTACATCCCAGATACATACCACGGTTAGGTATATGTTTGACGTGGCAACTAACGTCTTTATTTTCTATAAGTAGTATATAGTTTTGAATTGTCAAAAATTGTATACATTTCTGTCCTTAGATTTTCTATTACTGCTGCTATGAAAATGGTTGGGATGTGACTCTATCTATAAATTACAAATCTTAATATATACATGTACATCTCTGCACTATTTCTATGATCACATTGTAGCCATGTGTAGCATAGACACTTCTTATATGTCATGTAATGCACTATACTATACTAAGCCACAACGCTAAATTGGAAAAATATAATCATCTAGCTTTTCTTCACTAGACGGTTTGACTATGACGTCATAGTGAAGCAAAACAAGATCGAAGAGGGCTCGTATTATCTTTACACCCCGTATGGTCTACAATATACAGAAGTATGACGTCACGACATGTATAAAAGCTATTGGCTACTCTACAAAAGACCAGTCTTGGTGTTTGTACGTAAATAAAGCTAAAAGTTTGCGGAGATATACTAGAAAGATAGAATAATAGGTTGTCTATAATTTGTTTTGACTTTAATAGTATTTTAGTCTCACTAAAGTATTATGAACTGTTTATTGCTAGGATACGGTGTATATAAATATATCTATAACAACCGGGGCATTATATGAGGGCATTATAGTTCATTATGGCCTCATTGCAATCCGATCATCCTTTATGGACATTAAATTAGAAATAATATGAATGCTTTATATTGAAAATTATTTTCTTTTTAATTATTATTCATTACAATAATAATAATAAGGATTGATTACAACAATTAATACACTAATTGATTACAACAATTAATATAATACGAAAACAGCTTTGAAAGCACAACACAGAAATCATTTTTAATTTATTTATAATACTTAAAATTGATTCTAAAAAGGGCCTTATGAAGCAATTTACTTTCACCACACATGTAAATAGTAAGTACGTCGAATTGCAGACTGCAAAGTTTCGCATTGATTTTTGACGGATGACGGATAACTAATTTTTTTGAGGACGATATTTACCCACGTTTGAATTCATCTTTGATATTATTTACCGTCACATGTGACACATCCAAAGCAGTAAAACTTTCTAAAATGTAATAATATTCAGAAATAAGTGCCTAAGAAATAAATAACTGAGATCTGTCATGTGAAAACGATCCTCAAAATATAATACTTACATCTTCTATAGACAAGAATGGAATAATTAGGGGAACATTTATGCGTTTCTCTTCCTCAAAGTATAAAATATCGAGAAAATATCTTCCGAAACATCAAATTCACCCATTCCATCATCTCCAACGATATAGAACGTTGATGTTTTAAAAATAAATAAATATTGATAATAAACAAAACAATTAAACAACACCCTTAGCAACGCCAAAACTTAAGCATTGTTGTAATCAAAATTATTATAAATGAAAACTTATTTCACATATTTTAGTGAGACATAAAATCTTGTATGTACCACGAGCGTTACTAGATGATAATGCCCATTGGACGACATCTATCCCTCGGGCCAGAGGCCCTCTGGCTAGATCCTCGTCGCCCTCCTGGTATTATCATCATCCTAACGCCCTTGGTACATAATAGTATTTTATTTACTTGTGTAGTTTGTTAAGATCTCATCACGATTACTGACATATTGAAAACAACTATAAATTACCAATATTAAGCACAATCATTTAAATTTTTAAAAGGTAAGTTTAGAATATACAATTATTACGTAAATAAGAACTACAGGTATTAAATTAGTTGTGATAATAACAACCCATATCATATATTCTATATAACCTCTAAATGTATGTCTTAATAATAATTGTGTCTCTTAAATTAATTAATATTTATTACCTTTATAAATTCACAGTGTGATAATTTAATATTCTTTTATAATATAATATCACATTTATTACAAATAAATAGGGAAATGAATTACCGACAATGGCGGTGATCTGGTTATAAAGGTACCCTAATTTTAGAGAGTTTGTACTGCTTTGGATGTCACATGTGATGGTAAATAGTTAATATCAAAAATGAATCCGTCATCCGACGTACTTACTATATTTACATGTGTGGCGAAAGTAAATTGCTTTTAAGGCCCTTTCAAAATCAATTTTAACTATTATAATGTGTTGTGCTTTCAAAGCTGTTTTCTTATTATGCTAATTATAGTAATCAATTAATGCATTAATTGTTGTAATCAATCCTTATTATTATTGTAATGAATTATAATTAAAACGAAAATAATTTTCATTACATACCGTTCATATTATTTCTAATTTAAAGTCCATAAACGATGATCGGATTATAATGAGGGCATAATGAACTATTATGCCCTCATATAACGCTCCGGTTGTTATAGATATGTTTATATACAACGTATCCTAGCAATAAACACTTCATTATACTTTAGTGAGACATAAATTCATTTTAGACTCTGTTATGAATTTTGATGGTCACAATTTATGTAAAGATAATGTTCTATCATTTACCTATTCTATTTCTACAGTTCTAGTATGTCTCCTTTCTAATCTACTCTAAAATCACAGTAAATCCCTGGTTCTTATACTGATTTTCAACCCTACCAGGTGTATAACTTAAGATATCTCAAATGATTGTTCCTACAGTATATGGTTTTCAAAAATATATGAGAGAATTGTCTAGCTAACCTAATCTAACCTAACCTAACCTACAAGTTTTGTCGTGGCCATGACATCATGGATGAGAGAAGGTAATCGAAGACTTAAGCAGTACGAATAAATGTGTACATCCATATATGAGAAACATTGATATATAGAGAGATTTTTGAATTATTTTATGGGGGAAGGGAGGTTTATTAGTTATGTTGATTGAGTTTTGGAGAGACTTACTGGTGATTAAATTATCTTTTGGTGATTATATTAATAAAAAATTTGTGTAAAAGTGTGATCAGTATCCACATTATTGATTGCAACAATATTAATGTTGATTACAACAAAGAAATTATTGAACCAGGGCCGGCCCAAGCTACAAGCAAGCCAGGCAACCGTCTGGGACGAAATTGGTTTTAGGGCGACATTTTTTGAGACTATTTTTTGCAAAATAAATTAAAAATCAAATTATAAGTTTATTGACTCGTCTAGTGTGTAGCTTTAATCATAATGCTGACAATTCCAGTTGCAGCAAACTTATATTAATTAAATCCTATTTATATTTTTGTACGTTATACTAAGAAAGAAGAAAGGTTAAATTAGTTGGCGATTATATCAATTAAAAACATTGTCATATCAAATACTGAAGAAGTAATTGTTGTTCAGGAAATCTACTAAAAAATACCCCAACATCAAAAAAATGCAACAAAAGCTTTTATACGGAATCCTGTACAGAAAATACACTGATGCATATTTTGGTTTTTGACATTTTTCTTGAAAACGGTGATTCGTATCGAAATTTTATACAAAACAAGATTCTTATATTTTTTTCCTAGGATGAACCGTTAAAGAGTTAAATTAGATTTTCCGAATTGCAAAATAACAAACGACTTATACCTACACTGAGAAATATTTTTTCTTTCCCTATATACAGGGTTAGTCACGGAAGAGATATTTTGAAAGTATGTTTGTTTGCAACCCAAAATACTAATGACAACAGACCATATTTAATTGTTTAATGTCAAAATGACAGAACCATCACTAGACAGGCAAAGCAATCGTGAATTAAATATTCTATTTTTACTTCCTAGTACAAAGTAAAGGAAGTATTGTAATAAAAAAAAATTCGGGTTTCAGATTTCAACGGAAATATACATTTTGACCATCCCTGAATCCATTTTGACTAATTTCGTCGTGACGTCTGTACGTACGTACGTACGTATCGCGCATAACACGGTAAGCCATAGAAAGTTGAAATTTTGTATTTAGGACTGCTATAACATCCAGTTGTGCACCTTCCTTTTTCGTCATTACATAATTTCCATAAATGGTACTTTATTTGAAGCCTATAATAGATTTTAATGAAAAACTATTTTAAAATATAATCCGAAACTTTTCAAATTTGGTATATAAAACTTTTATGTCAATTGTAATAACATAGTAGATTTTGGTTAACACAGGCTAACCAGAAGTGATATATTACCTGAAGTTGTTAACAGTTTTTCTTGAATAAATTGGTTTCATTTTGATTTTAGAAAAAATGCTTCAAATAAAAGTTTTAGAGAATTAAATTCTGCGTCTAGCATATCAAGTATTATTAAATTAGCCCTTTGTATAAGCGAGATATATAAATTTAAAACATATATTTTTTGGTTTTTATAATAAAGCTTGCTATGGATTAGGACAAAATATATCAAAAAAATAAAAAAATAGATATTAATGTCAAATTACATCAAATACGACCAATTTTATAATTGGGTCTATACTTCATATTGGTCTTGCGTACAAGGAAGTTGTGTGATGTCCACATCAGATTTTTTTAAGAGAGGAAGCTAGACGCTTTTGTAAATTGTATTTCGGGGTGCACACATACGGACTTTGAAAGTAACTCTCCCGTTACTAATCCTGTATATGGTATTAGACAAAAATAAAGCGATTCGGTAGAACCAAAAAAAAAAATATCTGTATTTTAAATATCTAAAACATTGTCAAAAAAATTTCATTCAGATTAAGATTGTGTGATTGTTCGCAAGTTATGGACACAAATCGCCTCTTTTCTAATTTTTGTACCTATATAATTTAAACAAAATTGTAATAAATGAGGGGCGCAATTTTCGTCTGGGGCGCTCAAAAGTCTCGGGCCGGCACTGATTTATAGTTACTCTTGCTTATTCTGCTAATCACATAAATTTCGTTGTGTTTTTACAATAAAAAATGATTTTATAAAAACTATAAACTATTGAAAAACTGGATATAGTTGAGTTATTAATTCTAAAAATTAGTAAATGTTGACATATGTGTTATATTTTTAAAAAATCGTAAGAATCTTTGACAATTTAATCACCATCTAAGTCTTGCAAACTCCAAAAGATATTTTTCTAATGTAGCGACAATGGCAACGTCGCATGAGGATAAATCTCCAACCCTTGCACCCCTAACAACTCCTGCAAGGGGTACGTCAAGGGTTGCACCTGGGGCATTTGAGGCACCCTTAGCGGCCTGACCGCGAATACCCTCTTGCAAGCCGTGACGTCATACAGCGTGGGGAGGGCGGGCGGTGCGGGGGCAGCGGGGGTGGTGTAATGCACCAGTGGTACCAAAGTGGTGGTACCACCCGCACTGCCCACCGGCACCGGGTACGGGGTGTAGCGGTACCCCATGGGTAACTCACCGTAGGTCCCTCGACCCGCGGCGCGGGTTTTGGCCAGGTTAGCGGGGAGCATGACTTCCTTCGGTTGGGCTTTCTTGCATTCCACCTGAAACAACAAGAAAACAATAAATTAGTGTTATAAATATACAAGGTCTGTTGGAAAAGTATCCGACATTATTTTTTTTTTTGCGAAATCTGATGGATTTACACAGTGGACGGCCACGGAATCGATCACCCTAAACTTCATGAAGATATATACGCTTTACAAGCCGTTCACTCGGCATTCTCTTTATATAACCAAACTACCTCAAGCATAGGCGAAGTTAGACTTTAAAATTAGGGGGTACTAAAGTCCCTTACCTTAAAATGAAAAAAAGTTGGTTTACAAAATAAAAAAACCTGATGTGGCCAACACCAAACCTCCTGCTATTTAATTTTTATTAATTTAATTATACATACTTACATATTTAGTTATTGCGGAAACTGTATTAAGATCAATTCCATATAACTATGGTTCTTTTTACTATACTATTTTCTATTTAAAACTTTATTATTATTAATTTGAAATGATTCGTTCTTTGACAGTGACATTTATCTGTCAGTTACATACATTTGAAGTATGAACTGGGTAACCTAAGAGTTTTGTTCAGGGATGGAAAACATAACGTAACGATACCCGATAACGTTAAAATAACGTTTCATTTAATATTTTTTTCAATACCGTAACAATAACAAAATAACGTTATGTAACCGTAAGGTAACAAATAACGATTCACTATAACGTTATCCATACTTAGAAATTTAAGATTTTGCCGTTGAAAATATAATTTTCTAATTTACCGATGTTTCGTTAATTTTGTTAATAATATATTATTTATAATAAAATACTTGACACCTTTTATTTACCCGTTTTTATTTAAATATAATTATTCCTTTTTCTAATTTTGTATTTACAAATCAGTATTTTTTTTGTAATAGGTAAATCATTTTCAATTCTAGAATAAGGTAACTATAAAAAATATTATCAATAATTTCTTTATTTTAATTTTTAATGCATAATTATTACAAATTGAGAAAGAATTTTAACATTATAATAACGAAGTAAAAATATCGTTATTATAACGTTGTATAACGTTACTTTGTTTTTTAAAAGTTATTTTTAACGTTATGTAACGAATTATTATTTTTATAACATTACGAAATAACGTAACGTTTCGTTAACGTTATCCCATCCCTGGTTTTGCTTGCTTGTTGAAAGCGTAGGCTCCGGGATTAAAATTATATTTTTTTTCATAAATTTATACGTTAAATATATAGAAAAAGTATTTATGCAAATCTGTAGAAAATTTAACAATATTTAATTTTCAGGATAACAAATCTAGAAAAAGTAACATTTGAAGGTATTTGTAAAAGAAAATCTATTTTGAGCTTCAAGTAAAGTATCATTTCCGGTTATCTGATATACACCAAAATGTAATGGCCTCTTCCCATATTGGAAGAAGGTAGAAATATAAGGTTTCAAAATTTCGGAATGATAGTATTTAGTAGTAATTTATGGTAAATTCCCTTTTGTTTGGGGGGTGCTAATTCAAAATCTGGGGGTGCTAAGTACTCCCCTAACTACGTTTATGCTCAACTGACTTACTCCAACTCTCTTAGCAACATTGTTCCTAACCATACATTCGTCATGCACTAAATTATTCCGAAGGCGCTTGTTCATTATAAACTTTGTCTCATTTTTGCACTAAAAACATTTTAATCTTCTTTGAAATAATAAATAATTATTCGAAAATGCTTTTTGGTTAAATCCATAGTTTCACTCACAACGGTAACTTAATTACAAAAGGCAGATAAATAACTGTTTGTTTAAAATGATAGTGCAACGGACTACCTGATTTTCTGATTCTCATTAATTCTACCTTCGATTATAATAATGTTCAAATATCTTAGTATTCCTCCTTGCAAATTATTTCTGTCACCCCATTAGCATCTCTCCACCCCCATCAAGAGATGCATGTCCACCCTTAGAATAAGGGCCGTCATTCATTAGGGGTTGAAGAGAATTCACAGGAGAAGGAACAAGGAAACCAAGTAAGAAAGAAGAAAATTCTCACAGCGATTTCATTTTAATAAAGCCACTATTAACGAGCCAGGAATAATTGAAGAGAGTGAAGTTGATTGCTAGCAAGATTATTCGCATAGCAAAGATTGGGAGTTGCAGAATTAGAGGAGGCTTAATTTGGCACGGGAGAAACGAAACATTTTATAGATACGACACGAGACAAATTTATATCTTTCGAGATTTGTTGAGTCAAATAAAAAATATGTGAAACAATTTTGCTCTGAAAGAATTATAGAAGCAAATAACTGTACATTACGATTTTACCATTGAAACCCCAATGCTGCGTTGTCTAAGCCACCACCCTATATATATATATATATATATATACCGTGTGTCTATTTTAAAGATGTACATAGGAGATTAACATGGAAAATCAGTTTTTTGCAATTTCCTGCTCGCCTAATTATTTTAAGCAAACATGCGTCAAATAAATTTTTAGGGTATAAAATTCTACATCTAAAACAACAAACAGAATTACCTTTAAATGCTTTATAACAACAGAAATTAAATATGAAAATGTCGAAAATTACGTTAAAAATATCGACAGCCATGGAATTGAACAAAAAATAATATATAAAACCATTAATACAAAATTCTTGAATTCTGGATAAACTGCAATTTAGCCCTCGTCCTATATTCTGATTACGCGGCTCACGTGTATTTTTTGAAGACGCATTAGCAAATTTTTTCACGAATTTAGCTCTTCATTCGTACAAATATTCATTTTTTATCATTTCAGACAATAAAACTGGAGACAAAATTAAATTGTCAGAAACGTCAAATAAGTTAACTTACGTTGTGACAAATAAAACGTCAAGCCGTGCGTCAAGCATTTAGTTATTTTTTGTTCAATTCCATGGCTGTCGATATTTTTAACGTAATTTTCGATATTTTCATATTTAATTTCTGTCGTTACAATGAATGGAAAGGTAATTCTGTATATTGATTTAGATACATAATTTTATGCTCTAAAACTTTTATTTCACGCATTTTTGCTTAAAGTAATTAGGCAAGCAGGAAATTGCAAAAAACTGATTCCCCGTGTTAATCTCCTATGTACACCTTTAAGACAGACACACACGGTATATATATATATATATATATATATATATATATATATATATATATATATATATATATATAGGGTGTACATGAAATAAGTGCATTAAATTTAACCAGTAATATAACTCGTCGAGAGCAACAATATTTCTTAATAACTTTTTCTCGAAATCGCATATGTTTTAGCATTTTACCACCCCGTAAATTGACGAGTCGTTCCAAATGTTTTGTGATAATTGAATGCAGTAGCAATAGCTATTGACAGTCCTGTTAATTGGTCCAATTAAATTTTGATATTATTAATAAACTTGTTTATAAGCTAAAATTCTGTCAAAATGCGAGTACACAGACATTGTAATCACTTACCTATGGTTTATTTATTTATTTTTTTATTCGTATCTGTACTACATTTTACTTGACATCACGGTTAACAAAGACAGTGTCATGGAGTTGCCAACGCATTTACACGGAGCGTTTCCAAATCATCACCAAATCATTCTGTTCTTAATATTCGCACATTTGTTAATCTTGTACATCTTTATCACATCTTAATACGGAGTGTCACATATGACAATTTTAAAAAAAGCAACAGTTATACCCATAACATGTGCAAAAAGTTCTATGTTTTCAGCACATAACAGACTTCAATTTTGGGAATGGCTCATAATGTTCATTAATGACACTGAATTAACTTGGGAAGGTGTATTTATTATGCACAATACACATTTCAACAGACGAAAATGCTGTAAAAATTTTCATTAAAAATGTTTAAGCGGGAACAATAAATGGACGACTAATTATTGGTACTCATGTACCTCGTTTACATTATTATGATTTGTCGACGATAAATAATCATCTCACAACCGAATAACTATGCTTTTACTCTTCCTCCCCTCGTTCCTCCTTGTCTTCTTCTATTCACATGCACATGTGATTAAAGCCTGGTTTAACACAAAACTTTATAATTTTGGTATCCAAAATTTAAATTTCTTTATTTTAAAAATTGTACTATTACGAATTAATTAATAATAAATGTTATTTCCGTTGATTCGTTTATTAATTACTGTGACTGCAAGTGTAACCGATAACCGACAATTTTTGAGCTGTTTGTATCCCACTTGAATACGGCAGGCAGCCATTTGTTCTCCATGGGCGCGCGCCGAAATATGCAGCAAATCTTTAAAGAATTTTAACTCAAAATCTAAAAGACTTAGAAAAAAAAGTTATTAAGAAATATTGTTGTTCTCGTCGAGTTACATTACTGGTTAATTTTAATGCACTTATTTCATTTACAGCCTGTATATATATATATATATATATATATATATATATATATATATATATATATATATATATATATATATATATATATATACATATATATATATATATATATATATATATATATATATATATATATATAAAGAAAGAATTGTTCTACCATGGGGTTGCATATAGTTTCAACCCAAATAGGTATAGCTGCGACTACGTCAAAACTTTACAGTGTATTGAATAAGGATAAAGGACCTTCGCGCTTTATATTTAGGACCAGCGAGGACGAAATGTCTAGCTTCATTTTTTTATTTCATCTAAAATCTTACAAGATGTAATAAAACAATGGTTTTATATAAATAACCTTTAAAATATCGCATGTTGTTCTTACTCTAAACCACATACATATAGTAAACCCCGTAGTTAAAAATCTTCCCCATCTTGATTCCCAGGGGTTGAATTCCACCACCCCCAACTGCTTATCCTTATCCAGGAATGTATCCTTGTCTTTGTAAGTGACAACGTTATTAATCTAGGCGGAAGGAGCAGCCAGGACGACCCATTGTGCGTGTATTTTTCTTTTCATCCGACTCCGTCCTCCCCTTACCCCACTCTGCCCCTCGCTGTCCTGGGAAACACTCCAGTCTTATGCTAGATTATCTCAGGAGAAAGGAATTCAATAATGCTTAGCAAGACATTTATAATGAGGACAGATATGGATTCACAAATTCCGACAAATTGACGGAGATTATCGCTGCTGAAAAAGTGGGATTTTATCGCTGTTTTCTGAAAGAGGAAAAGTTTTCGGGTTGTCATGGGGTGATTGGCAATGGCCTCAAGCATAACAGCGTACAGAAGGAAGATTTTTGTGAAAAATTCTTAGACACAACCGGGACTTGAATCCAAGAAATTTTCTTGCATGTGCGCAGAACTTTACTTTTATATAGGTATGTATAATTATTATTATAAACAAAATAATAAATGTAAATGGAGTCATTAATTTTACCTTTATTACTTCAAAATATCGAGAAAAATAACAAATAAAATATATATTACAGCAACATGAACAAAATAATAATAAAAAACTTAATATTTTCAATATTTCAAGGGCTCTTCTCTTTCCGCTGAGCCTAGTAAAGTAATATACAATTTACTTGCAAAACACATTTATTTTAAAGAACTTGAGGCAAATAAACAGTAGTGTACCAATCAACATTAACAGTACGACGATCCTCCAGTAATACAGTGCAAACATGTCCAATAATTCCAAAAAATGTGGCGACCATCTTTCTGTTTCGGCTTTTTTCGCGAATAACTTTTGTTAGAGCCGACTCATTCTCAAAGACCCAAACTGCCGACTGTTGCTTTTTACCTTCCGTCACCTTTAGGTAAGGAAGGTATATTGTCTTTGGTCAAACAATTCGGTGGTGAGTTTTTGATAAATAATCACGTTTTAGGGTCCCTAGAATACGATTTTACTATTTTTACAATGATGTCTGTATGTGTGTGTGTGTGTGTGTGTATGTGTGTATGTATGTATGTATGTATGTATGTATGTATGTATGTATGTGTGTGTGTGAGTGTGAGTGTGAGTGTGAGTGTGAGTGTGAGTGTGAGTGTGAGTGTGAGTGTGAGTGTGAGTGTGAGTGTGAGTGTGAGTGTGAGTGTGAGTGTGTGTGTGTGTGTGTGTGTGTGCGTGCGTGCGTGCGTGCGTGCGTGCGTGCGTGCGTGCGTGTGTGTGTGTGTGTGTGTGTGTGTGTGTGTGTAACAAAATTTTCGTCTACGATAACTTCCATACTATAATTCTAAAAATTATAATTCTTTCGTATTTCTCTTCGTTACATTCATGTGAAGAGCTGATTAGATTTTGGTTAGAATTTGACAACCGGAAGTACCCTCATTTGAAGATTTTAACAGTTTTTCTTGAAAAAACTATGTTAAATATCATTTTTTCACATTTAATGTTATTATAAATATTAAAGAATATTTTATTCTCTATACGATTTGACTGCATTTTATACTTAATATTAAATAGATATAGAGTTAAAAAATTATAAAGAAATTAAATTTCATAAAGTAGCCATAGCTATGGAAACAGCTACTAAATTTTGTTATTATAAAAATTAAAGATTATTAATTTTTCTGCCGATCTGCATAAATACTTTTTCTATATATTTTATGGATAAATTTATAAAATTATCTATAATTTAAATCCCGGAGCCTACGCTTTAAACATGCACAACTCCTTGGTTACACAGTTCATGTCACAAATGAATGTAACTGACAAATAAATGTCACTATCAAAGAACTAATCATTTCAAATTAATAATAATAACGTTGTAAAAAGAAAATAGTAAATAGAACCATAGTTATATGGATTGGGACTTAATACAGTTTCCAGCATAACTAAATATGTATGTATATTTGAATTAATAAAAATTAAACAGCGAGAGGTGTTGTGTTGCCCACATCAGATTTTTTACTCAGAGAATTTCCGATAGCTACTAAAGCGTCAATTTCTCATTCCTGGCAACCATTTATATTCAATTGTCTAACTATTATCAACTAAATGACTACAATCACAAGTGGGTCATGACATGGGGAACAATCGAACGTCTAAAGAAACTATTCCTACCTAAATCCAAGTTCAACAATACAATATCCATCTAAAACCAAGTTCAAGCCATTCAAATCGAAGTATGCGACAACACAAAGCGATCTGGCAACAGTGTACAATTGGCAACAATGCACAGAATGTTGGAAGGGGGTGACAAACATCCCCAACGCGTAGACAATCGACAATCAGACGGTGGGGTAATTAGGGGTAAACACAGACGGAAGGGGGAATTATGAAATAAACAATAGTGTGAAACAACTGATCTAAAATTATACAGGGTGTTTGATGACTTTTTCTCTTTAATCATATGAATGTTGTTTTTTTTTAATATAAATATATCCAGAAAAGAACGCCGCAGGCATTTTTTTTATTCAAGGTCAAATGCCTTATAAATGAAAGTTACATTCTTCCAAGGGATGTGAAGCTGCATGTTTTCCCCCTTTCATGTACAAAAATAAATTGCCAGATCACAGAATATTTTAAAAAAGAGACTGGGTCGAATTCAGCACTGTTCTTTAACTATAGAATCTTATCTAAAAATAACAAAATGAAGAGAGACATGCATCGATACATTAATAAGAAAAAGATGTAAGTTGTTTCCATGGTTACTAGAGACGATCACTACACTAATGAAGAGTGCTGAATTCAGCCCATTATCTTTAATAGATTGTTGACTCTAAACTGCTAAACACAACACAATAGGGCGCGGGCAGACACGTGACTCGAGTGACTTTGAAGTGCTTGAAATCAACTAATTTGTGTGCGCTTGTCACTTTGACAAGAATAATGTCACTTTGACAAGAAAAATGTATTGAATTATTATAATTTTCAACTGCTAAAAGTTATTTTTAATTTCATGTGTTTTGCTGCCTGTTTAAAATAAAAACTATTTAACAGTTTAAAACAGGGCCAAATTGAACTGTGTGGAGGCCCTTAGACAGTCGAAATCTATGACCACCCCCCTTCCCCTGCCCCCCATAAGTTTACGATTATTACCAAGATTTTAAACAAACCCACACATTTTAAAAAATCTGATGTGGCCAGCATATTACCTTCCGTCATTTATATGAGGTATTTACGAAAATTCTACCGGTGAACTGTTACCGGTAACAGCTTTTTATAGCTTTCGGAATCGATATTTTAAGAACGCAAGTGGTAAACAGGGTAGATCAACCAATGAAAAAATTTGAAAATTAAAAAAAGTGTGAAGTAGGTATTATATGACGAGCGAACGCGAGTGATCCCTCCGCTACGGAATGTTCGGGGGCGGTGTGCGGGCTGCGATTTGAAAAAATATACTGCAGAATTTATTTCTGTGATTGATTCTTCAATCAAGGAATTTTCAGCGAGATTTTCTCAGTTCAAAGAATTATCGGAAATACTCAAGTTTATTATGTACCCTGATGTGACGTCAATTGATAAACTGAATTTGTCTCAATACGACTGGTTGGAAATTGAAGAATTTGAAATGCAGCTGATTATTTCCAGTCTAGTTCAATATGGATTCAAAAATTTATTGAAACAAGGAAAGAGTTAGAATTAATTGAAAGATTGACAAGTAATGTAAGTAAAAATGCTAATAACAAAATTTTGGAAACATGAAATGCGTTACCAGAGACATATAATTGTTTGAAGACGCTGGCTCATGCTATTTTAACAATATTTTCATCAACCTACGCCTGCGAGTCATTATTTTCAGAGATGAATAACATTAAAGACTCGGTTAGAAACAGATGACTCCAGTTCAGCATGCATTCTGCTAAAAGTAACATCTTACAACCCTAACATATGTTATTTGTCATCTAATCTGCAACAACAGAAGGCCACTAATTTTACTTTAATTTAAATTACGCGTATAATTGAAACATTGCAAAATGTTCCTATTTTTTATAGTAAATAAAGAGTTTTGAGTTAATAGTATTTATTATTATTTTCCCAATAATCACGAAGTCAAAATTATTTGATGGCACGTCTATGACCTCATTAAACATTTCTTTAGAAAAATGGCACGTTGATACGTAAAGGTTCGCCATCCCTGCCCTAGCCTATGCACCCTGTAGCCTGTACCCCTAAGATAATCCTGTCCTGAAGATAGCGCTTTGTTTTTTGGATAGTCGACATTAGTTACTCATGGAGTAATCATATGGAGAGTTGAGATTAGTTCGTCGAGTCGTAAAGACGTTTGTTGTTGTCGGAACATGTAGCGTTTTAGTTTTGGGGCGCGTGCTAAACGTCCGCCTGCTGGATTACGGAATGTAAATAAAAGTTTAATCAGTAAAACGTTTAGTCAGTAATCAGTAAATATCAAGAAATGTCCATGCCCGTAGTGTTCATCAAGTGAAAAATGTATGTGTATGTTTGTAAGTCCTTCTTACGAAATCCTAATCAGCAGTAAGTGTAAAATGTATCATCGTTAGAGTAAACGGTCATCAGTTCAGTTTAGCATCATCCTCTTCGGCGCCCCCTCGTGTTACAATAATAACAGGGGCGTCACTAGGTACTTTTAACAGGGAGGGCGCAACAGGGCGCACCTTTAGAACGAAATAATTTTTGACAGTCTGATTCTGCATTTAAATTTTTTTATGTTTAAAACATAAGAATATTTCTTTTGGAAGATTTTCAGATGTAATGAAGTGAACACAAATACTTATTTGTTCTTCTGCAGTGATGTTCCGAGGATCATCTACTATTATTGCAAAATAATCACAATTATTAATTTCCGGAGTTATTTTGCGTATTATACATTTTGCACTACTCTCTATAACATGATTTTGTGACGTAGTGAATAATAATGTGCATTTTGAGGTACATTGTAATTCTGGAGAAAGGGATCAAATTTTTTAATAACTAGAGTCTATAAAATTGGCCTTATTTGTTGAATTTTTTGTTTCATTATGTCCTTGCAATGGGAATGGGATAGCCTTAAATAATTTCGTCTCTTTTCTAGCCTGAATGGTTCATCATTTTGATTTCTTATAGTACCTTTCTTAAGAGGAAAGGTTACCCCTGTACCCTGTACTAAAATATGAATCGAAAATTCAATTAATTATTTCGAACTATTAACATTTTAAAAAACTCAACACACGACAGGCATACTTCCGATATTAACCTGAATTAAAAAAAAATATATTATTGAAATCTATTAGTATTTTGACTTTGATGTTAATGGCAAAACGAGAAAAGTCCAGTATTAATAGATTTCAATAATTTTTATTTTAAAATGCAGGTTAGTATTGGAAGGATGCTTGTCGTGTGTTGAAATTTTTAATGCGTTTATAGTCCTAATACAGGAATAATTTATTTGAATTTTCACTTCATATTTTAGAGCAGCGGTAACCATTCCTCTTCGGCTAAAGTCGTAGGTTCATAATCGTCTCGCTGCTTACTGCAGATAAATAAGTGCATAATAAAATAGTAAAAAAATCAGATTGATTTTTAATAATTTATTTAAATAAAAACACGGAAAGGGGGCTCAAAATTAAACAGGGAGGGCGCAAGCCCCCTCAGAAATGGTCTATCGACGGCAATGAATAATAACCCAGACAAAACTTTACAAAACAATGAGACCGAATCGAAAAACTTGTCCATCACTTTGACTACAACAATACATGTTTACAATCCAACTATCAAACTATGTACAAACTCACCATTTTGTTGTTGATTTCATGAAAGTGGATCTCGCAAACTTTGTCCACGACGTCTTCGCTTTGAAATGTCACAAATCCGAAGCCTGCAAGAAAGAAACAAAGTTAGAACACGGCAAAAAGTGCGCCACGCAAGCGTTGCAACGTCGCATTCAACGTTCAACTGTCATTTGGCGGGAAAAGCAAAATGCGCAATAAGAGGGATTCGGACTAGGAAAGATTGGGAAAGTTAAGAGTAATTATTTCTAAAGGATAGATGGCTCTGTTTTGATGTATAAACCTAAACTTAGGGAGAGTAAGATAGTGTACAATGTACCGTAAGTTATTTATATTTTAAGTTTAGAGTTTCGTAGAATGGCAGTATATATACGTATGCGTTTTTCATTTTATTTTTCTTTGTTAAAGTATGAGGTACATACATTGAAAAGTTGGTTTATATTCTGACTTATACAAGTATATTACAGGAAATAGTTACGAATAAAAGAATAAAATATTACAAAATATAAATGTAAAAACGCTTTCTAAAAATATTGTAACATATAAAAAAATCTGATGTGGCCAGCACATTACCTTCCGTCAGTTATATGAGGTATTTACGAAAATTCTACCTGTGAACTGTTACCGGTAAACAGCTGTTTATCAGGTTATAGCTACCGGAATCGATATTTTAAGAACGCAAGTGGTAAACAGGGTAGATCCATAATCTAAAAAAAAATATGAAAATTTAATACAGGTTAGAAATTTGATGTAGTTAACAAACTGAGCAGAGTCATACTTTGAACACATTTCCACTTTAACGCGTGCGCTTCGCTTTGCATCACTACCTTTTTTTGAGATTTGATTCTTCATGAATCCGGTAAATGGATCTGGTAGATATTGTACAATTTTCGAACACGGTAACTTTTTACCACTCGTTTTTTTCGAACACAGTCGGTAGATGCGGTATCTACAGGTAGAATTTTCGTAAATGCCTATATATTTTCTATAAAATCCATACAGAAAGTTCCTTGCAAAAGATTCTAAATTTCTTGTATGTACATTACCTTTCGACAGTTGTATGTATTTTATACAAATTCCATACAGTCTCGATCAAAAAGATCCTATATTTCGAATAAAATTATAACACTGACATCTTTCAATCAGAATTTTCTTAATATAGTAGCTGTTTCTAGCATAGCTAGCTAATTTATGAAATTTAATTTCTTTATAATTTTATAACTCTATATCCATTTAATATGACGTATAAAATGCAATCAAATCGTATAGAGAATACAATGTTCTTTAATATTTATAATAACATTAAATGTGAAAAAATGATATTTAACATCGTTTTTTCAAGAAAAACCGTTCAAATGAGGGTACTTCCGGTTGACCAATTATAACCAAAATCTAATCAGCTCTTCATATGGATGCAACGAAGAGGAATACGAAAGATTTATAATATTTGTAATTGTAGTATTAGTTATCGTAGACGAAAATTTTGTTACACACACACACACACACTGACACACACACACACACGCACGCACGCACGCACACACACACACACACACGCACACACGCACACACGTACACACGCACGCACACACGCGCGCGCACACACACACACACACACACACACACACACACACACACACACACACACACAATCATCGTAAAAATAGTAAAATCGTATTCTAGGGACCCTAAAACGTGCTTATTCATCAAAAACTCACCACCGAATTTTTTGACCAAAGACAATACCTTCCTTACCTAAAGGTGACGGAAGGTAATAAAAAATAGATGTTAATGTGAAATTACGTCAAATACGTGCAATTTTATAATTGAGTCTATACTTCATATTAGTCTTGCGTACAAGGAAGTCGTATGGTGTCCACATCAGATTTTTTTATTCACCTTTGACACTGACATTTTTCGAAAACTACAGTCGCCTACACATTTTAAAGAAGATTTGATTTGTATAAAACCCTAGTAATGTAAAATTACGGCAAAAACACATTAAAGGTGTAGGTCTCTGATTGGTCAATGGAAATTACACATACGAGTGCAGTCTCGTGTTTCCTCATTCGCTCTGGGGCGCGAGTTGTGAGACAGCCTGTATAATACCAAGAGACTTGTAGTCGTACACGCTAAACAAAACGACTGAGCAATTTTTAACAGTTTAAACTTTCCCACATAAATTTAAGCCCCATAAAAATCACGTTAAAACTCCGTTCTTTGGAATACAAACTACACTTTAAAATTTTATAATCTAACTCATTTTAAATATGAAGAGAATACTGAGCACCGAGCGCCAGTCCAGCGCGCGCGTTAAAAAGAATAGCACAACTTTGAAAAGTTATGCCTAATTAAAAACATATTTAAATATCTCCCAGTTGGTCGGCTAAATATGAACGCAATTAAGTAAATTAATATTCTACTGAGTGTATTCCGATCTGCGTTGGTGCTGCTCTCTGGTGTTGCTGGCTGCTATTATAATCATCCTCATCTGGTGTTTTTACTGTTGTAATGTTGGCAGCGCTGGCTGGCTGTGACGCGCTGTAATGAGATACGTGTCACGCGGAACTTGCTAGGGACATTTTAGTTTTTTGTGGTGGTGGTATTAGTAGGATTGCTGCATTTTGAGGTGGATATATACATGAACTGACGTTATGACTTTTGCGATTAACATTTTTAAAGGAAAATGAAATATATTTCATCGCTGCGTCTACAAGGATTAGTTTTGAATGTAGAAGTTCTTTTCAAACATACATTTTTCCTGCTTCTATGACAGTTTTACTTGCATTTTGACAGGGCCGGATACGAGGTCTAAAGCCGGCCCGGGCAAATAGTAGCAGACCGGCCCGAATTAAAAATTAATTTCAATTTGAAAAAGAATCATTTTAAATTATTGTTTTTGAAGCTGGATTCTAGAATATCTACCACCCTTGAAATTCCATTTTTCTTGTTGCAATGAAGTAAGCGCGGAAGCAGATATTTATATTATTTTTTTGCAGAAATAAAGTCAGATTTTACCTCTTCTAAAGGCTCTTGTGAAAATTGTGACTTCTTCGTTCGCAAATTTTTAAAAAATACTTGAACGTAATATTACCTAATGCGCTGAACTTAATTTGGCAAAATTCGGGTGGTGCATGCATTTGATAGGTATTTCGCGCCGAAATGATTATTATATCGCTTGCAAATTAAAAAATACTTTAAGATAATATTAACACAACGCACAGAACTCAATTTGACGAAACTCGGATAGTTATACATTCATTTTATAGGAATTAAACTTTTCAGAAATAAATCCAAGATTGCTTTCCGCGCTCTAATTTTTGTGGAATTCAGTGTTTTTACTGGTTTTACAAATATATTCCGGGTGTCTACTTTTTTATGGACCATAGGAAATACAAAGGTAAAAATTTTCATATGGCTCCAAATTCTTCCCTATTAATTTTAGAACTAAAGTGTAAATACACAAAAATGTTGAGAATTAAAAACTGTAGCAAAAGAGTCTAAATTTATTGATATAACAGATTCTTGTCATGAGACAAACATAAAATAAAATATCCGTCTTTAAGCAAGACAGAACATACAATTCAATGGTCGTATTGTGTATTACTGAATTTAATAATTATTAAAACTTTATGAGAGATGTCATCTGCGAAACTTAAGAAATACAACTGTTTAACATTTTGTCCTGTTGTTCGTGGCTCACTGTAAATAGCTAACGAAACGCATGCAAACAATAATTTTGGAATTGTTAAACGCAGTTTCTAATTTTGAACATTTTTGTATTTACACTTTTGTTCTAAAATTAATAGGGCAAAATTTTAACATTGTATTTCCTATCGTCCACAAAAACAGTAGACACCCAGTATATAATTGATTAAAATAAAATTCTTGACTGGTAGGTATGCTAGACTAGCAGTTTTGGCTGAGATTATAAAAATATTTTTTTCTTTTGATTATTTATTTAAAAATTGCAGTAAGGTCGGCCCAATTTTAAGGTTCGGCCCACCGGGCATTTGCCCGGTTGCCCGGTGGCCGTATCCGGGCCTGCATTTTGATGTGTACATGGTAAAGAAAATATTGTAATCGCGAAAAATATCCATTTTGATTATCCCTGAATCCATTTTGACTAATTTCGTCGTGACGTCTGAACGTACATACGACGTATATCTCGCATAACTCAAAAATCTGATGTGGCCAGCACATAAGCTCTCGCCAGATATTTTATCTAGTTGTACGCGTAAAACGAAAAATATTTTTAAATACACATATATTCATGTCTCACTACAAAATAATTCTCACATATATTTGCAAAATCTATGGGATATTTTAAAATAAATTATGTACAATACATACATTTTCTTTATATTCAATATTCTGAAATTTTCTTTTTCTACTTTGCTTCTTTTGCGTTGTTGACTTTTTTTATTTTCATAATCTTCATAATAATGTACAAATATTTTTGGCAGTGGCATACAAATATTTTTGACAGTGACATTTATGTGTCAATTACAAACATTTGAATTTCTTGCCTTGAAGTAGTTTGATCTGAGAATTTTTACATCAAATTATTTTATATGCATTACTTTATCTCTAAATCTATAGAAGATATAATAATGAATTTATATTTATCGAATAAAGAATTTAACGTTCTTTAATATAAGTGTTTACATAAATTTTTGATAAATAATATTTAGATGATTTTTTTCTTGTAACCACTACTTCCGATTGTCCAATTGTTACCAAAACTTAATCAACTCTGCCCATTATTGTTAGATTGAGAAATCTGTAGTTAAAAATGTCTTAAGTTTTATAGTATTTGAGAAATCGTGAATCCAACATCCACACACGCACACACACATCCACACACGCACACACACATCCACACATACGGACATCATCGTAAAAATGTTATAATCGGATTCTAGGGACCTTCAAACGTGCTTATTCACTAAAATCTGAATATGCGATTTTTAGCATGAATACAATACTTCTCTTAGCGAGAGGTAAAAATCTGGTGTGGCCAACACAATACTTCCCGCCATTACAGTCCGAGTCACAAAAAAGATTAAGTGAATCCTTATTTTTGGATCAGCGAATTTTATTCTAATTTTGGCAGTTTATATCTTAATATATAATCTAATCTGGATTAAATCCCAATTAAAGAATGGGTTCACATTCACACACATCTATGCCTTAGTGGGATTCGAACCCAGAGCCCCGAGGGCACTCATGACAGAAGGCGTTGCTCTAACCAATGAGTCACCGGAGCTATAATAAAATGAAGTTTAAATTTTAAATAGAATAGAATTCTCTAATCCAAAAATGAGAATTAGCTTAAACATTTTTTTGAATCGTTATTTTTTATTAATCTAAATACATACCTACATATTTAAGTCGATTTATTTTCTATTGTCCTATTTATTTTTTTATTTTTAAAACGTTACTAATATTATTTTGAAATGATAAGTTTTTTGATAGTGACATTTATCTGTCAATTACATAAATTTGAATAACTGCGTTTTGTTTGTTTAAAGCCGTAGGCTCTGGGATTTAAATTATAGATAATTTTATAAATTTATCCATAAAATATATAGAAAAAGTATTAATGCAAATCTATAGAAAATTTAATAATATTTAATTTTTATAATTGCATTAATCTCGAAAAAATAACATTTTAAGGTATTTTTCGAAGAAAAACTATTTTGAGCTTCTAGTAAAGTGCCATTTCCAGTAATCTGATTTTCACCAAAATCTGGTGGGCTCTTTCCAGTACAAAAAAGTTCGAAATACAAGGTTTCAAAATTTTCTGATTGATAGTATTTGAGTTAGAGTGGAGGATCCACAAACACATACAAACAGACATCATCGTGAAAATGTTAAAATTGGATTGTAGGGACCTTAAAACGTGGTCATTTACAAAAATCTCAATATGCGATTTTTAGCACGATCCCTATACCTCCCTTATCAAGGGTAGCGGGAGGTAAAAAGATATATTAATTTTTTTGCAACACCTCATTGCCACATTCAATATATCAACAAAAAACAAAATGTGATTATATATTTTACCATTTACTATTAATTTAAATTTTCTTTCCGTGTTTATAAATCTACAATAAAACCACCCCAACAATGGAGTAAACATGGCGGCGTCATAAGTGCTTGCCTGTAAAGGACAAAAGATCCAACACAATGTGAGAAAGAGAGAGATAGAGACACACAAGCAGGGTGATATGATGTAACAGTCGAGTGCCATCCGTCCTCTAATTGTAACAATCATGTCATATAAATTACCCACATATTTACATAATACACGGGAGAGACAAAGAGAGTTATACAATAAACGAGAAGGATAGATAGATAGAATAGCGAAGGATTTAAGTTTATTGTGCGAAGCTTGTATACGACGACACATTTTTGCGGTAACGAATTTAATAACAAATTTGAATTTTGGGGGTTAAACGAATATTTTATCAAAACTTTTGAAAATATTTGTATGAGGTAGCGATAAATTGGCTAATAAAATTTTATTGAAAAAATCTGATGTGGCCAGCACATTACCTTCAGTCAGTTCTATATACGAGTACAGGCTGTTATGTAAGTAATGTGCCATACGTTACCACTTAATAAAAAATCTGATGTGGCTAGCACATTACCTTCCGTCGCGTCGGTTCTATGTATTTTGTATAAATTCCACACCGAAAGTTTCTATATTTCCAGTAAAATTATAACACAAACATACTGTCAAATACACTTGACATTGACATCTGTCAATCAGAATTTTCTTAATATAGTAGATGTTTCCATGGGTATATCACAGCTGGCTGCTTTATGAAATTTAATTTCTTTATAATTTTTACTTTCCGCCCATTTAGGTAAGGAAGGTATTGTTTTTGGTCAAAAAAATCGATGGTAAGTTTTTAATGAATAAGCCCGTTTTAGTCCCTAGAATACGATTTTACTATTTTTGCGATGATGTCTGTATGGCTGTGTGTATATGTGTGTATGTGTGTGTGACGAGTTTTTCTCTGTCGATAACTCCAACACTACAATTCTAAAAATTATAATTCTTTCGTATTCGACTCCGTTACATCCATATGAAAAACTGATTAGATTTTGGTTATAATTGTCGACCGGAAGTAACCTCATTTGAAGATTTAACAGTTTTTACCTTCCATCACCTTTAGGTGTGTGTGTTTGTGTGTGTGTGTGTGTGTGTGTGTGTGTGTGTGTGTGTGTGTGTGTGTGTGTGTGTGTGTGTGTGTGTGTGTGTGTGTGTGTGTGTGTGTGTGTGTGTGTGTGTGTGTGTGTCTGTGTGTGACAAAATTTTCTAATGCGATAACTCTAATACTACAATTCCAAAAATTATAATTCTTTCGTATTCCTCTTCGCTACATCCATGTGAAGAGCTGATTAGATTTTGGTTATAATTGGTCAACAGGAAGTACCCTCATTTGAAGATTTTAACAGTTTTTCTTGAAAAAACGATGTTAAATATCATTTTTTCACATTTAATGTTATTATAAATATTAAAGAATTATTTATTCTCTATACGATTTGAATGCATTTTATACTTCATATTAAATGGACATAGAGTTAAAAAATTATAAAGAAATTAAATATCATATATATTAGTCAGCTTTGCTATAACTCTGGAAACAGCTGCTACATTAAGAAAATTCTGATTGAAAGGTGTCAGTGTCTAGTGCAGTTGACAGTATGTTTATGTTATAATTTTACTGGAAATATAGGATCTTTTGTTAGAAACTTTCTGTATAGAATTTGTATAAAATACATACAACTGCCTTACGGGAATGTACAAGAAATATAATCTTTTGCAAGGAACTTTCTGTATGACATTTATACAAAATACATAGAACTGACGGAAGGTAATGTGCTGGCCACATCAGATTTTTTTATTTAATATTTTTGAATAGACGATAAAAACTCGCTACCCATATTTTTCTTTTGGCAAAATTTTCATTAATTGGCCAGAAAAAAATTAATGAAATTTTAATATTTAAAGTACCGCCATGTATGACGTAGAATTACGCCGAACCAATGAAAAGCAATAACATCGGTACGTCCAATAGCAACGGCATGTACGGATAATTTAAACATGACAGATCATCTGTTTAACGCTTGAATAATAGTTTGGAGGTTAATTATTATCGTTTGTCATTTTAATCTTGAACGAGTAAAAGCTAAGTTAAAATCTTTCAAAATCCTATGCTTAACAAATCGAAATATGTAATAAAAGTAACAGAAACCACGCAAATTGTAACTAATAAAGAAGAGAGACAGTGACTGAAAAATAAACTAATGTTAAAATCAAATTAAAACTCGCACTCGCTCGCCATCTACAGGTTACATTCTTAGATATGCATCCCTTTCTCCCGTTAAAAATAATGACACCAAAGAAAAAAACACATACGTTTTCAACTTTACCGGTTTCAGGATATTATTCCATTGTTTATATATACAAAAGTAGGCTGGTAACTAAGTAATAACTGTATCTGTATGGTAATATTATTACCATACTGACTTGTCAACAACGGTCTACAAAATGAAAATAAAATTAAATGAAAATATAACGCTCCTCATTAATACATACAGATAACGATAGCGTATCGTTCTAAATACGGTCTACTTTACTCTAAAGTAATAAACATGAGGAATAAAGCACATAATTTGAATATTTGTCATATTGACATATGTCAAAATAATTGTTCTGTTAACCATAGCATTCTGAAAGTAGCATAAATGAGAAAATTTCAAAAAATAATATTTATCAATAATGTCTTAATTTTCTGAAACCGATAAACTATTGAACAAACCACGGATGTTATGAATCATAACAAGCCTTAGATGTCTTAAAATCCTCGCTCTACGAGCTCGGATTTCAAACCGACATCTGCGGCAGTTAAGATATGCATAACATTCCTAGGTATGTTAATAGCTATTACTTTAGGTATTTAGTGATAGATATCAGATTTTCAGTACCACGCAAGTAGTCTATTGAGCTTCCATGGCCTGCTATTAACTATTAACAGAGCATCCCTCGTATTACAGTTATTGCGTTCAAAATCTGAATCCATTACGCCCTTTACTAAATTAAACCATCAGCTTTATACGTACATATGATGTACGAGGTATAAAAAACCTACAGAAATATATAAATTGAATATAGCTTCTCTTTTTATATTTTGGAATATGCAATATGGCCCTGTTGAATTAGATTCATTCGACTAAAGTGAAAAACATTTTTGGAGTTCAGCTCTCCTCGGATTCATTCGAATATGGAAATGCTATTACATAATTCCAACATTCAGAGTTATTTTTTACATTCCATCAATCTGCAAATACGCGTAATGCGATAAACTGAAAAATCAATGCCTTGCCGTAGCCTGTAGCCCGTTGCTATCTTTCATTCTAACAAGATATAGGTTCGCGCGGTGAGTTGATATGATTTCACCGCTAGAGTGCAGCAGTGTAGTCTTCTAGGGGTATTTGTAATGACAATATTGCTAAGGATTCGAAGCACGTAGCGAACTGTTCATTTCAAACGTTGTACAAGGGTTTAGGAGAATATATAGACTGTAAATAGCAATCATGAAAAGAACTCAAATTGAGAAATAAGAAGTGTAAAATAGGATTTATTTTCGCTAGGTTTACCGGTACCGTTCGTTTATCACAAACTTGAGGTTTAAATGTTATGGAGGGTATTGGTATTTATTATTAAATTTATCAACTTTTCTCAATCAACAATAATTAAAATAAAAAGCTGGTGTGGCCAACACAATACCTCCCGCCATTTGCAGCCCGAGTCACAAAAAAGATTATGCTAATACTTATTTTTGGATTAGCGAATTTTACTCTAATTTTGGCAGTTTAAATCCCAATTACAGAGTGTGTTCACATTCACACAAATCCATGCCTTAGTGGGATTCGAACCCAGAGCTCATAATATGAGGCGTTGCTCTAACCATTGAGCCACCGGAGCTATAAGAAAATGAAGATTACATTTTAAATACCGGGGTAGAATAGAATTCACTAATACAAAAATAAAGATTAGCTTTAACATTTTTGTGAATTGTTAATTTGTAGTAATCTAAATACTTACCTACATATTTACTTATGCTGGAAACTGTATTGAATTCTTTTTCTATTGTTCTATTTACTTTTTACTTCCTTGTACGAAGTAAAGGATGTATTGTAATCGCGAAAAATTACGGTTTTCAGATTTCAACGAAAATATCCATTTTGACCATCTCTGAATCCATTTTGACTAATTTCGTCGTGACGCCTGTACGTATCTCACATAACTCAAAAACGGTAAGCCGTATAAAGTTGAAATTTTGTATTTAGGACTACTATAACATCTAGTTGTGCACCTCCCTTTTTGGTCATTATATAATTTCCAGAAATGGTACTTTATTTGAAGCCTATAATAAATTTTAATGAAAAACTATATTAAAATATAATCCAAAACTTTTCAAATTTGGTATATATGACTTTTATGTCAATTGGAATAACATAGTAGATTTTGGTTAAAACAGGCTAACCGGAAGTGATATATTACCTGAAGTTGTTAACAGTTTTTGTTGAATAAAATGGTTTTATTTAGATTTTAGGAATAAATGCTTCAAATAGAGTTTTAGAGAATTAAATTCTGCGTCTAGCACATCAAGTATTATTAAATTAGCCCTTTGTATAAGCGAGATATGTAAATTTAAAACTTATATACTTTTTGGTTTTTATAATGAAGCTTACTATGGATTAGGACAAAAAATAACAAAAAAATAAAAAAATATATGTTAATGTCATAAATACAAGGATTCAAAATTTTTTGAATGATAGTATTTGAGTCAGAGTGGAGGATCCACACACAAACATCATCGTGAAAATGTTAAAATTGGATTCTAGGGTCCTTAAAACGTGGTAATTTTCCAAAATCTCGATATGCGATCCCTATATCTCCCTTACCAAGGGTAGCGGAAGGTAAAAATATACATGGTTGTATTTAAATAATATGTTTGTATATATGTACGAGATAGCCGCTCCGTGGGTAAAAGGCGCCTTTGTGTAATGTTATGTTTTAGCCCCCCACCCCCCTCTACGTGTACAAATACATAATTTGCAAATTAACACACGATTTTTAAACTTTAAACTATACTTTTGATTCTTCGAAAATTACTAGCTTTAAAATATTAATTAAATTTCCTTTATTACATTCATTCTTGTAAGCAGTATTATTAGGTTATAACCAAAATCTTGTCAACGTAAAATGAGTTCGAAGTGTTGGTACACAAATGATTGCCTCCTTTTTCTCAAGATCCTACTGTCAATATTGCATTAGAAGATAGGAAAACGGAAAACAGTATCTTCTATTTGGTACATAACAATTTGTTTGCCACGGGTGTTTGAAAAAGTGCGTGAAAATAGGCCTCGAAGTAAACTAGTATTGCACCAGGACATTGCATCCTCACATACTGCTGCGCAAACTAAAGCCCATTAAAAAGACTCAAAGGTGGAATTACTGGAGCACCCACCATACAGTCCTGACCTTGAATCTTATGATTTCTTCCTATTTCCTAAATTAAAGGAAATATGGGTGTATTCTAAAGACATTCCGTTATTTATAAACGGACCGTTAAAATTAAGATATCCGTTAACTAGATTTTGCTATTCTAAAGACACTATCCGTTAATAATATAAACGGAGATCCGTTTATGTTATCCGTTTATAAATAAAATTTAAACGGAGGATGATTCATAGCCGTTAATTGTAAACGGACGACATGTAATACAGAAATATTTAGAAATTTCTTAATTGTACGCAGAGAATAGCGTTATCACCTTTTACTGTTCGCTCCCATGGATTCATAAAATGTAATTGAAAGGAAAGTACAAATAAATAATTTTTATAACAAAATTATACTCATACATAACCCATAAAAAATCGATTCGATGATAGATTTTAACAAAACAAAAATTATCCATTTCTCGTTCTCAAAAAAATTAAAAATGTTTTCTCTAATGAAACGAGCAGATATTTTACTACTCTACATTGCAAATCTTGTACTTTACCTAATGTTTTAAAAATATTCGAGTATTTTCAAGACTGCATTTGATCTTCAGGGGCTCAAGACATAAATGTTCTATTGGTGCCTTTATTTTTAATTATTGATTTTAACAAAGAATATTTTTATTGCAACAAAGAATATTTTGATTACAACAATGGATATTTTGATTATATTCGAAGAATACTGATTAGATGAATGAATCTAATGAAGAAAATTAATTAATATTTGCGAATAATTAAAAATCAAGCTTATAATGTGTGTTTCATAATTTGTGTAGTTTTTAACGTGCATGCGCCTATATTTAATTGTGGCCCCGCGTATGTTCATTTTCTCGATACTATACTGTAGATTAGCTTGGTGGTGTCTATAATTTCAAGATAAATATTGGGGTTGGGCGTTAGGGACGTTCTTCATTATTAATTTAGCTGCGCTTAATAAGTAACGAATTATGATTTTATAGATTTTTTTCCATTTTTTTCCAAATTTACAATAATATCAAAAGGTTATGAAACTGACAATTTAGACATTTATTACAACAAAGTATTTACGTATTTACCTACCAACATTCCAAAGATTATTTTGAAGAATATATTAATTATTGTGATTATTTATTGATATAAATTTATTACTAAATATTATCTCTAAATTTATGTATCACAAATATCTGTTTAGATATTAATATATTTTGTTATTATTAAAATATAAATACGTTGACATTTACAATTTGACAACACTGCTCTACAGTAGCAAACGGATCCGTTTATTATATTAATTTTAACGGATCCGTTCAAATGTCATATTGTGAATAGAATTTGTAGCGGAATCCGTTAATAAGAAATATTTTAACGGAATCCCAATAATGTGTGATTTAATGGGGTCTCGTGGCCGCGTGCCTGAGAGTCAGGTCGCGAATTTGGGGAACCAGGTTCGATCCCGACCGACGCCAAATATTTCGGATTTTAAATGGCACAAAATTGACCCCTGTGGTGCAATCTCCACGTCAGCAATAAGTGCCCGTCAGGTGATGCCTGGTGCAAATATTTCATCATTACCATTATCTGTGTACAAGACAGACAGGCACACCCAGCAATGGGTAATAAGCCGTGAGGATATATTTATTTATTTATTTATGTGTGGTTTCCGATATACAAGTGTAAATGAAGCGGTTGTTCGAAAACATAGTCTCTCAAGTGTCTCAAGAAGAATGGATTTCTTGCTTTAACGATTGGTTTTATCGAATTCATAAATGTGTTGAGTTAAAAGGAGAGTATTTCGAAAAACAATAAAAAATAATATCTGGAAAATTTTGTTTTCTATCAATAGTTTGCAGAAATTTTGGTGCTACCCTCGTACAAATCGGCTGCAAAACGCGTACTTTTTTCACTTGGTTGTTTGGTACCATTTATATGATGGTGACAAATGTGACGATAAAGTACTAAATATAAAAATTAAACGCCCCAAAAAAATCAGAAATAAAAACCGTCTATTTTCACGTAGCGTCACTTCATCAGCATTCGCTGGCGGCAGCACTGTTCCCTCTCTCTGTTTCTCTCTCGCATTCTCTTCTCTCCTATCTCCATCTCTCTCTAAGGCAGAGAAGAGATATCTGCATTAAATGTGTCAGATTATAAGCTATGAAACGCCATTTACATAATTGTGTTATTTGATATATACGCGTTCCAGAGGCTGGAAAAATAATATCCTCCCGCCGAGATCCAATTTAAATTGATTAAATTCAGGCATGGAGGTTATTTCGATTCAGATGCGAAGCGTTTTTGCCGCCCGGAGCCCGGACTTTTAAACTTATGGAAATAAACACAGAAAGATAATATAAAAATTATAATATTAACTGCGACAAAATTCACGCACACTGAACATACTTTATATTTTGCATAAGCAGACATTTTGAATGCGACAATATAAATGTTGATTACTACAATTAAATTGGTGATTACAACAATTGAAAATGTTGATTACAATAATGGAACCAGTTAAATTCAAAAAGATTTAAGTACTGTTTAATAATTTAACGATCTAATTCATCATGATGATCCATAGGTCAATTGGATTCGTCATATTTCACGAATCAAGGACTGATCACATCTTTGAATGCTAATTTTGACATTTATAGCAGCTATGTCAGAATTCTGGCTGTTGTACGCATTTGCAGCTTCTTTATCTTTATTTAAAACCGCATTGGTTTCATTATTTTAATAGTTATTTGTATATCAAGGCCGCGAAATCACTCTTTAGCGTACCGAGAGAAAAATTGTCGCCGAGGCCGCTTGCGGCCGACGCAAGACAATCTCGAAGGCGCTAAAGGATTTCGCGGACAAGGTGTACACAATATTTTTTGTGCAACCGTAAAAAATATGTAATTACAAATTTTATTAATTATAAACAGTTTCAATGTAAATAGAAAGTTAGCTTTCAAGGTGGCTATGGGATTAACATTTGATAAACAAAACCATGCAATTCTCAAGTGTCAAAGTGGTTGTTTACCTAATTTCGCGGCCACTACCATGACATTGAATTTCGCGGCCTGTATTACGGCTGCGAAATGCTTATTTTGCATCCGGTTGCACAAAAAAATATGTAAATACAAATTTTATTAATTTTAAACAGTTTCATTGTAAATAGAAAGTTAGCATTCAAGGTGGCTATGGGATTGTCATTTGATAAACAAAACCATGCAATTCTCAAGTGTCAAAGTGATTGTTTACCTAATTTCGCGGCCGTTGTCATGGTAGCGGCCGCGAAATGAATTTTACGGCAGTTACCATAACAATGGTCGCGAAATCCAATTTCGCGGCCTGTATTGCGGCTGCGAAATGCTTATTTCGCGTCCGGTTGCACAAAAAATATATTTTATGTCTCACTAAAGTATTATGATCTGTTTATTGCTACGATACGGTGTATATAAACATAGCTATAACAACCGGGGCATTATGGGAGGGCATAATGAACTATTATGTTATAATTTGATCATCGTTTATGGACTTTAAATTAGAAATAATATGAACGGTGTATAATGAAAATTATTTTCTATTTAATTATAATTCATTACAATAATAATAAGGATTGATTACAACAATTAATGCATTAATTGATTACAACAATTAATATAATAAAAAAATAGCTTTGAAAGCACAACGCGAAAATCATTTTTAATTTAATTATAATATTTAAAATTTATTATGAAAAGGGCCTTAAACAGTAATTAACTTTAACCACACACATGTAAATAGTAAGTACGTCGAACTGCAGACTGCAACGTTTCTTATTGATTTTTGACGGATGACTAATTTTTTTGGGGACGATATTTATCCACGTTTGAATTCATTTTTGATATTATTTACCGTCACATGTGACACATCCAAAGCAGTACAAACTCTCTAAAATGTAATAATATTCAGAAATAAGTGCATAAGAAATAAAGAACTGGTGTCTGTCATGTGAAAACAAACCTACATCTTCTACAGACGAGAATGGAATAATTAGGAGAACATTTATGCGTTTCTCTTCCTCAAGGTACGCAGAAGCATTCAACATAATTTGTGTCACTTAAATTGAAAAAAAGCTTATAATTTTACGGCATATTTTCCAAAATTTAAGAACAACGCCTAAATATATGAAAACAAAATTGCCTTATAAGAATATTTGTTTAAAAATATACAAATTATATATATATATATATATATATATATATATATATATATATATATATATATATATATATACCCGACAGATGAAGGATTAATAAAATTGAACAAGTACCTTTACTCATCAAAAAAACTTTCATATACAAAAGTACAAGCTTCACAAATTCACGTCTCATATTTTCCATGTATTCCAAATGTGACTTTTTTAGTATTTTTGTAACAAATCGCCCATTCTTCTGATTGGCAATCATGTAGAATATCTACCTTCTCTGCTGTACGGGTATGTTTGTAGGACTTTAGTCACGTTTGCGCGTGACATTCTCGCGTGAATGAATTATGAAAATATTACACCCTACAACGTGAGTAATGTGCGCGTGAAAAAATGTAACTCAACTTATGACATATAGGGTGAATATAGATTAGAATTATTACTAAATATGAATAACTTTTTTTTTTGTTTTTACGGGGTTTACCTCTGCTATCTCGAAAACTATAAAGGTACATTCACAAATGAAAATTAGGTTTAGGGTTTTTGTTTAGGTTTAAGTATGTCATTCATAAATGTAAGTTTAAATTAACTTGAATTTAGTTTTGGTATGTACAGACATCTATGTATATGCTTCAAAAACAAGATTAAAATATCGGTACAGATACCCGTGCGCCGTGAAACTGTCATTCGTTTGGCATTATTGGTTATATTTCAACAATGAATAGTATGTTCCGTAACGCAACCGGTTCGACCAGGTTTACGGTTTGGTGTTCCGAAAGTCCTGAAATTATTTATCGGTTTTTATTTGGAACGCGGTTCCTGAAAAAAGTTGGTAAAAAGTCGGACCACGGCAACTACGAAATAATCCTGGTTTCCCTGGTGTTTTTACCCCCACCACTGCTACTTTCAAACGATATCCGTCAATGTCAAATTTCTAAACCGCATTTTTAGTGGTATTACTAATAATTATTATAGATGTATGAAAACATTATTTATATTTGATATATTGTTGATTGTGTTATTTTTATTTTGGTTAATTTTTATTTTTGTTAGGTTGTGTCAATTTTAAATGACATATGATTCAATGTCAATCTGTCCCGAAATGGATGAAAATGTTCAGGAACCATGGTGTACCCGGAATCAAGATACTGGTTTTTTGGTTGACTTACGGAACATAGTATAAGTTTTGACAGTTTCCATGTTCTTCTCGCATTTGTTTAAAAAGCCAAATCCACCAAGTGAATATTAAATAAAGATGGGTGTATATATCTATATCGCTTCAGACTCGTTCTCATTGGCGAAGTTTGTGACGTCAAACTAAATCATAAACCTAAAGTTTGGACCTTGCATTGTTTAGCTTTATGATTTAGATTTAAGGTACATTCACAAATGAAAATTAGGTTTAGATTTATGCTTTATACTTTAGATTTAAAGAGTTTGGCCGCATATTATGTAATGACTCCATTCACACTTTAGAAATTTGGTGCCTCTAAATCCAAATCATAAAGCTAAACATTGCAAGGTCCAAACTTTAGGTTTATGATTTAGTTTAACCTCACAAACTTCACCAATGAGAACGAGTCTGAAAGGATATAGGTATATACACCCATCTTTATTTAATATTCATTTGGTGGATACGGCTTTTTAACCAAATGCGAGAAGAACATGGAGACTGTCAAAACTTAATTGCTGAAATATAAACAATAATGCCAAGCGAATGACCGTTTCACGGCGCACGGGTATCTGTTAAGTACTTCTCTACCGATATTTTAATCTTGTTTTTGAAGCATCATAGATGTCTGTACATACCAAAACTAAATTAAAGTTAATTTAAACTTACATTTACGAATGACATACTTAAACCTAAACAAAAACCATAAACCTAATTTTCATTTGTGAATGTACCTTTAGAGACACTAAATTCTGAAGTGTGAATGGAGTCATTACATAATATGCGGCCAAAGTCTTTAAATCTAAAGTATAAACCATAAATCTAAACAATTTTCATTTGTGAATGTACCTTAATTGTACTAAGTTAAATGCTGTGGCAACCTTGGCCAATATTTGATTTTCAAATAACTTCGTTACTATTAGAAATTGAAAACTACAAACTGAAGTGACCGATTTTCGGTAGCGAAATATCACATTCGGACCACATGGAGTGAGTCTGCTGAGCACTTGTCGTTAAAATCATATAAATAGTCAAATTTGGATGTCATAGGCCTGATGCATCGCCCGGCATAAACTAGGACGGAGAGAATACATCTTTTCCGGAGATTCTCTCCTTATGCCAGAGAAAAAACCGTCCGCAAAAACTGGCAGAGAAGTGACCTAGCTAAATTCATCCAAAAAATTGCATAGTTTATAACAGCTAGTGTTGCCTTAGCCATATCTACCCTTGTGCATTCCTCTTCTAAGTTGGCGCACGTGATCAGGTGGACCATTTTTTGTTCTTGACCACAATGACATAAAGTGGGTTCTGCTTGGTACCCCCAGTTGAACATGTTTACTGCATATTTTCCTACTTGACTTCGTAGGCGATTTAACGATTTCTAAATGGGCCATCTCTGATCATTACCTGGTGGTAGTTTCTCCTCTGGAAGGATACCCATTGCTTTATCTTCTGGCTTTAATGTCTCATCCCAGTTGGTTCTTGGCCGAACATTGGGTGTCAAGGATCATGTAACTGTTTGGAGCGCTTTACCATACTTGCCTTCGACCGTCTAACTTTAGGTGGAGCTATGCCGCTAAGCAGGTATAATTGGTTGACTGGTGTACTTGATTTTCCTAGATGATGACCCTTAAAATGCAAGTCGAACTTATCATCACCAATCATTTGGCCCACAATTTTTTTTTTTTAATTTTACGTATATATTTGAAAGAGCCGAAAGTATTTTGTAGAATTTTCTAACCATTTGTGTAGATTTTGTATTGTATTTACCTTTTTACCTCCTGATACCCTTTGTAAGGGAGGTATAGGGATCGCGCTAAAAATCGCATAGGTATAGAGATTTTGGTAAATGACCACGTTTTAAGGTCCTTAGAATCCAATTTAACATTTTCACGATGATGTCTGTGTGTATGTGTGGATCCTCCACTCTAACTCAAATACTATCATTCAGAAAATTTTGCAACCTTATTTCGAACTTTTTCTGTAATGGAAAGATTTTAGTGAAAATCGGATAACCGTAAATGGCACTTTACTAGAAGCTCAAAATAGTTTTTCTTCGAAAAATACCTTTAAATGTTATTTTTTCGAGATTAATGTTATTATAAAAATTAAAGATTATTCAATTTTCTATAGATTTGCATTAATACTTTTTCTATATATTTTATGGATAAATTTATAAAATTATCTATAATTAATAACTGACAGATAAATGTCACTATCAAAGAACTAATCTTTTCAAAATAATATTAGTAACGTTTTAAAAAGAAAAAAGTATATAGAACAATAGAAAAGGAATTCAATACAGTTTCCAGCATAAGTAAATATGTAGGTATGTATTTAGTTTAATAAAAATTAACGATTCACAAAAATGTTTAAGGTAATCCTCATTTTTTGATTAATGAATTCTATTCTATCCCGGTATTTAAAATTTCATCTTTATTTTATTATAGCTCCGGTGGCTCAATGGTTAGAGTAACGCCTCATGTCATGAGTGCCCCCGTGGTTATGGGTCAAATCCCATTAAGGGCAACTTTTACAATCATTCGATAAACCTCGTATAACGCTATACCAGGTATAAAATTGAAAATTGTATTTTACAAACCTCGGATAAACCACAGATAGAATAAACACCAGTATTTCTTAACCCATGGAAATCGGTCGTATAAACCTCGGATAGCTTTATCCCTTGTTCTTATGGATACCACGTAAACACAAACGATGTGTTGTTATTCATACGTTTGACAGATGTCAATCAAGTATTTCATCATCACTGTCAGAAGCAAAACTATCGTTTATATCATCTAACATCGTGATAAATGCAAATTAGAAAATAGATATAATAACAATATTGAAGAAAAATAGTCTAACAAGAAGATAATTTTATTGTGTCAGTACCAACCTAAAATGATTTAATGTAATTTTTGGTAGGTGATAAATAAAAATGCATTGTAAAAGACAGTCTTGTTTATCGAAGGTATAATTACTAAAATAAAGTAATACCTCCGATAGCTATACCATAGTTTATCCATCAATTGTAAAAGTGGGTCTAAGGCATGGGTGTGTGAGAATGTGAACTCACTCTGTAATTGGGATTTAATCCTGATGAGGGGTTTAATGCACTGTCGCTAAATCCAAAAATAAGGATTTAGGATCTTTTTATGACTCTGGCTGTAAATGGCGGGAGGTATTGTGTTGGCCACACAAGATTTTTTATTTCCAAGTCCTGTTATTGTTCCTTCCTATTCATATATTTACTAAGTATAAACTTTAAAACTTTTTGTCAGTTGTTAAGCGCCCGCTAAACTCTTCTATCTATTTTAAACACATCATAACTTGGTTCTAATCCTTCGATCCCGGTCACTTGTGCCTGTCAGGCTAATCCTGCGTCCTGTCCAGGCCTGCAGGACTAAAGTGTCGAGTGGTTAATCCTGCGAGCGTGAGTGGTCGTCCAGCGAAAGGATCACGCGCATAATCACGCGTCAAGAAACGTGAAAGCTACGACACCTGAAGAATGGATTACTGCGCTAAATGGCAAGGATTATAAATGAAGGATATGATTAAGAAGACAAGGATAGTGGACATGATTCGAATATGAATTTAAATTTTAAGTTGTCCTTGAAAGTTTCGTGCATATAACGGGTTGGATTGAAAAGTTTACGGCCTGACACTTAGATGGCAGGACTGGACATACAATTACATTTTCTGAGGTTATGGAAACAGTCATTAGTGGCTCCAGTTCACACTATCTCTGTGTTCGTTCAAATAGCAGAAGCTGTGCGATATCTCCTATGAACGATTTTAAAATATTCTGATCAATGAGTTCGGAATGACAAAAAAAAATGCGAAGTGGGTCTCCCAACTTCTGACGTTGTTCAAAAACGAGTGCAGGGCCAGCGATATTGTATCTGGCGCCCTTTCGCAACCTATAAAATAGCGCCCTCCCCCCTTATAGATATAAAAATATTTTTAAAATCTTACGATTCGTATTTATATACAGGATGTTGACGTAACATGCGAACAGGGATTTAACATGGGATTTTAGTTTTTTGCAATTTCCTGCTGTCCTGTTCATTTGACGGCAAAAATTTAAAATCAGAAAAAATTGAAAACAAGTGTAGGGGAGACCGGTGTCAATTGTAACAGGTCTCAAATATAACAAAGGTAGGTAACAGGGCCATCTTTTCGAAGTAGATTAAAATGCGCTTGCAGAGTGAAGCAGAAAGAGTCATTAGCTCTTTCGTATTTAATGTAAGTACATACGCGCAAATACGGCGTCTGTTTCTGACGAATGTCTATAAATCGACAAAAAAGTAAATACAAGTAGTGACACACATTGTTTCCAAAACACTATAAGTACTCTGCTCGGAAATATTTCAAGTTAAGGATCAGTTTGTGAGTTATATTTGCTTTTTTCATTAAAAAACATTTCGAATTATTACCTAATAAATACAAAAAAGCAAATAATATCTTTATAACTGAAGCGGTGTCAGTTGTAACACATGCCACGGTGTCGATTGTAACGTGTTTAATAATTAAGTATAGTATTGATCATGATAAAAATTACAAGAAAAACAACTGCTATCGAAAACATAAAAGAAGAAGAGCAAAAAAACGAAAAACAGTTCAGAAAGTAACAGTCGCAGATTACTCTTCAGATGGCTCCGATGAGGAAACTCTCTGATTGGCCCATATTTTTTGAGCACAAGAGATTGGTTGCAGTGGCGAAAATGTAAAATCTGGACACCGGGCAAGTTAAATTGTACGAAGAAAGACCTATTTTATGTTTATTTAAACTGCATTTTCGTTAGCGACTAAAGGCGTTGGTCAAAATGGTCCATATAAAAAACAGAATATATATTTTGTTTGCTTTTAGTTGAGTCATCTGAATTTTGTATTTTCTGAGGTAATAAATAAATGTTTATTTTTTCAATAATTTCTCCTTTTATCTGTTATTTTATCTTATTATATCACTGTTAATATTTGTTACAATTGACACTGGCCCTGTTACTATTGACACCAATTAGGTGTCAATTGTAACATTTCTAATGCCTGACTAAAAAGCCTTATATTTTTATATTTGTTACATTTTCAAAAGTTTAAAAATCAAAATATTATTCACTAAGGTGGGTAGGTTCTCATATAGGTAATTTCAAAATATCGAAGTGTAATGTTAACTCGTGAAAATTAAAAATTTAAATTTTGTAACAATTGACACCGGTCTCCCGTATTTCAAGTTTACATAACTTATTACAATCGATATAAATGGGGGTGAGTTAGTTTTTCTTATATCTTTCTTATAATTTCGACAGTTTGTACTTTGAGTTGATGGAGATGAGATAATGAAAGGACACACACGAACACCCAAAGCCCCTGGTGGGAATCGAACCCACAACCTCAGGGTCGAGCGGTAACGGTCGCTTCGAGCGCTGTTCGCTGCCTCAAGCCACACGACCACCGAGGCGGCTCTGTTATATAAAAATTCACGAGTAATTCCTGCCGAAGTTTACCTTACTATCTCTTTGCTTTTTCGTGTAACCTGAGCTTTTCCTTCTGTCACCCACCTCCCCCCTAAAAGATTATGAGTAGAAAGAGCTTTTCCTTCCCATTTGCCACAGCTAGACCAACAGATAGGCAATAACTCATCGCTTGAGGTTACGGACTCGAGTTCCCCGGAGTTCCGGGCATCTATGACCGCTCCGGTAAACACACATACACACACACACCTACACACACTCACTCACATGTGCACACATATACACATAACTAGACAATACAGAACAAAAGAACATAACCCTTTAAGCGTCTAAAAATATGTTTTTTTTTTGCAAAATCAAACTCAAAGTTCTGCTTTGTACACAGATTTTGGTAATGACGACGACATATTTGTACCGTGCGGGCGTTTACCAGGCGTCATCTCAAGGGCACTCATTGCTGGCGTGTACCACAGGGGTCAATTTTATGCCATTAAAATTCGAAATATTTGGCGTCGGTCGGGCCGAACCCAGTTTCCCAGATTCGCGACTAGACACTCAGGCACAAGACCCCATTATTGCCATATTTAAGTTTATAAAGAAAGTTTTTGTTTGCACTATGCTCTGTTCCATTTAAGCCATTTAGTAGATGACACTGGCAACAGCGCACTATGAAACAATTTTAATACCTTAAATTAAATTACAAAATTATTAGAGCACTTCAACTTTATGTAGATAAATACTTTTCTTTTGTTTTAAGGTAATAAAATTGTTTCATAGCTTGCTATATATATATATATATATATATATATATATATATATATATATAAAAATACAGATTCCCTATGCTAGATTTAAAGTTGAACCCATTTCCGCTGAAACCGGAAGTGATGCAAAATTCTTACTGCGGTCATCTTATGAGCCTCTTTGTCTAGTTTAAGTTTGCTTATTAACATTTTCTTGTATCTCTCAAGATAGACGAAATATTCTTTGTGCCGGACTTACACCAAACACCCTGTATATATCAAAGGTTTTATTTTAACTGTATAGATTCAAATGCTGTGAAAAAGTAACAGGGTAGTTTTTAGTCCTCCTGAAAGATGGAACCAGCGTGCGGTTTGAGCGAGGGTGAATCATTGATTTTTAGCTTTTTTGTCAACTAAGCACAATTATAGAAGAGATTATTCAGAATTTCATTCGGCACTGAATAATGCCAGAAATACCTACGCCTCGCATTCGGTTCTGCTAAATGATATATTAACCCTTCTGACAAATTCATAAATTTATAATTTTAATTCCATATCTTTTATGAATTCAGCTGAATTAAACATACAACCGGATAAGCTATATATAACGATTTTAATAAAACGCCATTTTAGATATTTGCGTTGCTGTGTTAATAAAAAAAACAAAAACCATCGATAATAACAATAATTGTTTTGCCAGTATTGACAAACACCCCAATGGGCTACTTGCATAATATTAAAAAATCTGATGTGGCCAACACATGACCTCCCGTCAATTCCATGTTTGAAATAGCAATGAGCTTTAAGTAAAGTATCACTTCCGGTTGATCGTTTGTACACAATATCTAATTTGTTGTTCAAATAAATAGAAAAGTCTGTAATACCTAATTTTATATTATATTTTATTATGTTTTTCCTCGAAAATCTGTTAAGAGCTCCAAATTAAGTACCACTTCCGGTTTATCATATAGGTATAGTCAAAATATAATGTTGTTTCAAATTATACACGAGTTTTAAATATCAAATTTGAGAAGTTTTGAATTATGTTTTAATATATTTTTTCAAGAAAATCTGTTTACAGCTTCCTGTAAAGTAGTACTTTCGGTTTATCAATTTTACAAAACATCTATAGTATGTCGTTCTCATTAATATAAAAGTCTTAAATACCAAATTTGAATAGTTTTGGATTGTATCAATTTATTTTTCACGAAAATCTTCAGAGCTTCAATAAAGTTTCACTTCCGGTTTATCAATTTTAGCCAAAATCTAATATGTGGCTTCCCTTTATATAAAAGTCTTAAATACTATATTTGACAAGTTACGAAATACATCATATATTTTTCACGAAAATCTGCTTACAGCATAAAGTTTATCTAACATGTCGTTCTTATTACTATAAAAATTTTAAATACCAAATTTTAAAAGTTTTGGGATATATCATAATATATTTTTTACGAAAATCTGTTGAGAGCTTCAAGTAAAGTACTTATCACTTCTGTTTTATTAATTTTTGCCAAAATCTAATGTGCTGTTCCCCTTTATATAAAAGTCTTAAATACTAAAATTTAAAAGTTTTGGATTATATTTTAATATAGGTTTTCATTAAAAACTGTTATGGGCTTCATGTAAAGTATCACTTCCAATTATGCAATTTTACCCAAAATCTAATCAACTCTTTATATGAATGCAGAAAGCTTAAATACGGGAAATAGGAATATTTGGAAATTTGTTATAAGAGTTATCGCGGACGAAAAAATCGTCACACACACACACACACGCACGCACACACACACACACACACACACACACACACACACACACACACACACACGCACACGCACGCAAGCAGGCACGCACGCACCTAAAGGTGACGGAAGGTAAAAAATACTTATTGCAATAACAACAAATGTAAACATGTCAGCAAAATCTTGAAGAAAAAAGTTTCTCATTGCGAATTTTTATAAGTTAGAAGACCTCTTGAAAGATAGACAGTTATCAATATCCCTTTAGCATTTTTAAACATTAATTCCATGACTAATTTAACGCATAATAATGAATTTAAATCTCATCTTTGGTTGCAAATCGACTGATAAATCCATCGTGCATTTTCACCTCCCGCTACCCTTGGTAAGGGTGGTATATGGATCGTGCTAAAAATCGCATATCGAGATTTTGGTAAATGACCACGTTTTAAGGTCCCTACAATCCAATTTTAACATTTTCACGATGCTGTCTGTGTGTATTTATGTATGTATGTGTGGATCCTCCACTCTAACTCAAATACTATCATTCAGAAAATTTTGAAACCTTGTATTTCGAACTTTTTCTATTATGGAAAGAGCCTAGATTAGATTATATTTTGGTGAAAATCGGATAACCGGAAATAGCACTTTACTAGAAGCTCAAAATAGTTTTTCTTCGATAAATATCTTAAAATATTATTTTTTCAAGATTAATGTTATTATAAAAATCAAAGATTATTAAATTTTCTATAGATTTGCATTAATACTTTTTCTATATATTTCATGGATAAATTTATAATATTATCTATATTTTAAATCCTACACCTACGCTTTAAACAAACAAAACTCAGTTATTCAAATGTATGTAACTGACAGATAAATGTCACTATCAAAGAACTAATCATTTCAAAATAATAGAAAGAAATACGTAGCTACTGCTACAGTGATAATGGTACCGTTTGATGATGAACGAGTTACAGATTCTACTCCAAGTCATGATAAGTGCAAGTAATAGCTATGTGGATAACTCCTTTCAAATCGAAACAGGAAATAAATCCATTTCTGTTACACAATCCCTTCGCTGGTTTCCGTATTGTTTGTAGGTGTGTTGTTGACTACCTCAGTTTCGGTAGAAAAAGCTGGCAGACTTGCAGGTGCCAGCGGTACGCGCATTAATCTCTCGCGAGACGGCACTCCGCGTTGTGGAATAGTCTCATCAATCCCAGAGCTACTGAGACCCGGAGCGGCCCGGAACCCGGACTCCGCACCCGGGGCGAAAACCAACACGCACCAGTATCGACACAAACAAACGGGAATGATTCATATCGAACCGAGATGAGAATTCATCGGAAATATCTTTGTGAATTTTAACTATACCCAAATTGTTTTATTTATACAGAATTAATTAAAAAATTAATACTAGAGATAAAAATCTGGTGTGGCCAACACAATACCTCCCGCCATTAACCGCCCGAATCACAAAAAAGATTAAGCTAATCCTTATTTTTGGATTAGCGAATTTTACTCTAATTTTGGCAGTTTATTTCTTAAAATATAGTTCTATCTAATCCAAGTAACTACCTTTTTTGATAATAAAATATAGATTAAATTATAAATACCGGGATAGAATAGAATTCACTAATCCAAAAATGAGAATTAGCTTAAACTTTTTTGCGAATCGTTAATTTTTATTAATCTGTATACATACCTACATATTTACTTATGCTGAAAACTGAATTGATTTCCTTTTCTATTATTCTATTTACTTTTTTCTTTTTAAAACGTTACTATTATTAATTTGAAATGGTTAGTTCTTTGACAGTGACATTTATCTGTCAGTTACGTAGGTACATTTGAATAACTGCGTAAGGAGTTTTGTTTGTTTAAAGCGTAGGTTCTGGGATTTAAATTATAGATAATTTTATAACTTTATCCATAATATGTATATGTAGAAAAGTATTAATGCAAATCTATAGAAAATGTAATAATCTTTAGTTTTTATAATAACGTTAATCTCGAAAAAATAACATTTAAAGATATTTTTCGAAGAAAAATTATTTTGAGCTTCCAGTAAAGTACCATTTCCTGTTATCCGATTTACACCGAAATCTAATGGGCTCTTTCCATAATAGAAAAAGTTCAAAATACAAGGTTTCAAAATTTTCTGAATGATAGTATTTGAGTTAGAGTGGAGGATCCACATATACACACACACACACACACACACACACACACACACACACACATACACACATACATATATATATATATATATATATATATATATATATATATATATATATATATATATATATATATATATATATATGCAGACATCATCGTGAAAATATTAAAATTGGATTCTAGGGACCTTAAAACGTGGTCATTTACCAAAATCTCGATATCCGATTTTTAGCACGATCCCTATACCTCCCTTACCAAGGGTAGCGGGAGGTGAAAAATATCTAGTGTGGCCAATACAATACCTCCCGCCATTTACCGCCCGAGCCACAAAAAAGATTAAGCTAATCCTTATTTTTGGATTAGCGAATTTTACTCTAATTTTGACAGTTTATTTCTTAAAATATAGTCTAATCTAATTCAAGTATCTACCTTTTTTGATAATAAAATGAAGATTACATTTTAAATACCGGGATAGAATAGAAATCACGAATCCAAAAATGTGAATTAACTGAAACTTTTTTGCGAACTTTAATTTTTATTAATCTACCTACATTTTCACGGATGTAGGCTTTCACGGTAAAAACGCGTTGGTCGTTCGTTAACAATATGTTAGCGATTGAATTTTTCTATAACACCCCCGCCCCCTTCAACCACTACTTGCTTAACAGTGCCACAGTAAAACTAGCATTAAATTTATTCTATGTAGGAATTTAAATTTTAAGACGCAAATATGGATGTATGAAAACTTTTTGTAGTTCATCGTTTCATTCTCTTCCTTACAAAATATTTTTTCCTCGAGAACATTTCCCGACTCCAGCCGAATTAATTTAAAAAATGAATCACTTTATTATACAATAAATTTGATGTCTTTTATATAAATCAATAAATTTTCAATATTTCCAGTCACAGTCGTATACATCCATTCCAATTTAATTTGTATAATACAAAATCCGTTCCTCAATATGTCGTTCTATTTCTATATATCACGAACTATAGGCTAAGGTAGATTAAAAATATACATTGGTAGCAAACCGAAACCATTTCCTAAAGAGGCCAAAAACATCTGGGGAGGCCTTGACCAGAATAATGCCAGGATACAAACAACAACGTGAACACGTGGACGACGGAGAGAGAGATATAGATTTGAGAAAGAAAAGAAAAAGAGGGAAGAGTCAACAGTGATATATGACGTTTACACGTGTAGAAAAAACGGGGATTCCCAAAATTTTACAGAATTACAAAAAATGACTGACAAAAAAAAATCGCGTACATTTTAAAGACCAAGTAACCGACTTATTACTATTATTATTTTTTACCTCTCGCTACCCTTGGTAAGAAAGATATAGGGATCGTTCTAAAAATCGCATATTGATGTTTTGGTAAATGATCACGTTTTAAAGTCCCTAGAATCCAATTTTAACATTTTCACGATGATTTCTGCGTGTATGTGTGTGTGGATACTGTATACTCTACCTTTTCAAGGATTTTAAACAGTTGCAATTTATTATTGAATAAACAAACTATCAAATCCTTAACAAGAGCTGTTTAATTTATTTTACAAAATAGCTTTTTTTTGGCAGTAAAATTACACTTCCATAAGAAACCTATACTAGGAAATTCAAACTATGAACTCGCGCCTAAAGCAAATTCTAACCTTACTTTTCTGGTCTATACATACTGGAGAAAAAAATTAAAGTAGCTGACATCTGGTGAGAAATTTGTGAACATAGCAAATGGGGGAAATGTCACTTTTTATCATTTGTTGGTGCGTGAAATAAATGTTTATTTTTAAATATAAATGATAAATCGTGTCAATGTTTACACTTTGAAGTAAAAACTATCAATGATATCACTATTTTCCTAGACAAAATGGCGGTCAAATGGGGGGATTTCTCGCCGTTCGAACTGCCATCTACAGTTCATTTTTTTCTCTTATAGGAAACAAATAACTAAAGCATATAGATTTTAGTTTTTAATCTGTTTCACTGTTCCCTTTTTATTTCCTTGTACGAAGTAAAGGAAGTATTGTAATCGCGAAAAATTTCGGTTTTGAGATTTCAACGGAAATATCCATTTTGACCATCCCTGAATCCATTTTGACTAATTTCGTCGTGACGTCTGTACGTACGTACGTGCGTATGTATCTCGCATAACTCAAAAACGGTAAGCCGTAGAAAGTTGAAATATTGCATTTAGGACTATAGCATCTAATTGTGCACCTCCCTTTTTGGTCATTACACAATTTCCAGAAATGGTACTTTATTTGAAGCCTATAATAGATTTTAATGAAAAACTATATTAAAATATAATCCAAAACGTTTCAAATTTGGTATATGACTTTTATATCAATTGGAATAACATAGCAGATTTTGGTTAAAACAAGCTAACCGGAAGTGATATATTACCTGAAGTTGTTAACAGTTTTTCTTTAATAAAATGGTTTAATTTTGATTTTTGAAATAAATGCTTCAAATAAAAGTTTTAGAGAATTAAATTCTGCGTCTAGCACATCAAGTATTATTAAATTAGCTCTTTGTATAAGCGAGATATGTAAATATAAAACTTATATACTTTTTGGTTTTTGTAATGAAGCTTGCTATGGATTAGGACAAAAAATAACGAAAAAATAAAAAATAGATGTTAATGTCAAATTACGTCAAATACGTGCAATTTTATACTTGGGTCTATACTTCATCGTCATATTGGTCTTGCGTACAAGGAAGTCGTGTGGTGTCCACATCAGATTTTTATTTCTTGCAATCTAAATAATATATTTTTGTTTATGGAATTTGAAAAAATGTTACGAAAATAAAAAAAACTCAAAATTCCAATTAACTTTTTACCAAAAATTAGACCCTAAATTTTAAAAATTAGCTCTTAGGTGGCGCTCAGCTGGACCGCCCCTAAAATAATATCCTGAGTGCGCCCCTGATTTCTCGTCTTCTGTTAACTTTGGTACCTTAATTGACACTAGTGACATTGGCAAACTAATTTTCAAGACTGGAAAATAGGTGTATGCGATTTTCTGCAAGTCACTATACAATCACTTCAGTCTTTTAGTCGAGATACCAGTTACCTTCTGTTAATTAAGAAACAAATTGTTTCTTCCAATTCAAACCGCATTTTTGTTTTCAAAGTTTTATCAACTTCACCTCTAATCGAATTTAGCCCCACGATTTAGAGTTTTATTAAATTTATCTTATTCTTAATTGAGTTAAGAAACAAACCAAGAATTAATTAATTTAATCTCGAAACCCCCGACAACTAGATGAACCGAAAATTGCAAATTATATAAAACAAGCGTGCCGTTCCAACATCATTACCATTCCTGATTCCTGCAACTCTTTCGCTGGCCCGTTGTTTTTGTTTCCATTATTCAGGAATACGTAATTTGTTTATGAAGCGGAACATGTTTTCTGATTTGAATAAAGCGCTCAGTTTATAAATATATTCTCTTTGCCATTACCAAGAGAAATTGAATAGAAATATTTATTCATTTATTAAATTTAGCCTTAAAAAGTAAATTGGCAAGCAGATAAATTTACATAAAATCACTTGGAGAAATTTTAATGATAATGAAGTAAGAAAATTAATTCAAATTGGAATAATTATTAAAATCCAAGGGATGATGTGTCATTTTGAAAGTACAGTATTATTATATTACAAGAGGTGGTCTCCTGTGGATCCCTGTACTGCGACCTGTAGATCTATTGTACCCTCCAGATTTACTCCTATTCTAGGAGTCCTGTTTGTTTAATAAACTCCAGGGTTTTCTTCAGATCTAAATATTTTAGCATATCCTGCTTTATCTTTTCTGCCCCCAGGATATTATATCTGCTGCTCGTAAAGGCTCCAAAGTGACACATAAGATGCTGAGGAGTTTCTTCCTTTTCACCACACCCCCTGCATGTTGGTTCTTGTGTTAGTCACATCGTGTGTAGGTGTTTGTTTATTAGACAGTGTCCTGTTAGGAGTCCTGTTATTAATCTAACATCTTGTTTGTTCATTAGGAGTAAACGTTCCGTTCTTTTCTTGGTTGGTTCATTTGGGAAGAGCTTTGAGTGTCTCTGCCCTGGTGACTCCAACCAGTGATTCTTGTGCCATTGAAAGCCGGTTCTGGTCCTGTGAGAGGAAAACTTGTCCCCTTCTTAGCCAGACTATCTGCCTTCGATCTCTGAATGCCCGGGTACCAATATTAATTTCAATTTGTTCCTCGCTCCTAGTGCATTTAATCTGTGGATGCACTCTAGAACAAGTCCAGATTCTGTCTCACAGGATTCTAGTGCTTTTAGTGTGGCTTGGCTGTCTGTTACTATAGAGATTCTTCCGTTGCTAAAGTGGCTCACTAGTAGTAATTTGGCGCAGATTAAAATTGCGTACAGTTCTGCATGCAAAGTACAGTAAGTAAATGTTCAAAATTTTATCGTCCCCTATTTTTGAACCCGCTGTATATCCGGCCTTAATTATTGCCCAGAAAATAAGCTGGTTCTGATTATTTTTTAGATCGGAAAATATTTCTTTACTGAGCCTAGCTCGGAAAATTTTGGAAAGTAACATGAGTGTTTCCATGGCAACCAGTAGTTTTTACCTCCCGCTACCCTTGGTAAGGGAGGTATAGGGATCGTGCTAAAAATCGCATATCGAGATTTTGGTAAATGACCTTGTTTTATATATATATATATATATATATATATATATATATATATATATATAAATAAATCCCAGAGCCTACGCTTTAAACAAACAAACCGCTGTTATTCAAATGTATGTAACTGACAGATAAATGTCACTATCAAAGACCTAATCATTTCAAAATAAAATTGTAACGTTTTAAAAAGGAAAAATTAAATAGAACAATAGAAAAGGAATTCAATACAGTTTCCAGCATAAGTAAATATGTAGGTATGTATTTAGATTAATAAAAATTAACGATTCACAAAAATGTTTAAGCTAATCCTCATTTTTGGATTAGTGAATTCTATTCTATCCCGGTATTTAAAATTAAATCTTCATTTTATTATAGTTCCGGTGGCTCAATGGTTAAAGCAACGCCTCATGTCATGAGGGGCTCTGGCTTCGAATCCCACTAAGGCATGGATGTGTGTGAACGTGAACCCACTTTGTAATTGGGATTTAATCCTGTTTAGGAGTTTAAAAAGAGATAGTTACTTGTATTTGATTAGACTATACTTTAAGAAATAAACTGTCAAAATTAGAGTAAAATTCGCTATACCAAAATCCTTAATCTTTATTTGCCGTCTAATTTAATTAGATTCTTTATTTTCGTGGTAGTAAAATGAACTGTTCTTTCTCTTCTATTATTTTCACTCATTTTTCCAAATTATATTGATACCTCTTGTAATCGTTAAAACTACAACTACACCAAAACATAGATAAGCGAAAAAATAACCAAACTTCTATTAAAATTGTGACAGCCAAGTTGCCAACTTTTTAAAATTAACTCTATCCTAACACTATTTTAATCTATCTGTTAGCTATCTGCCAGTTAGCTATCCGGAGAATAAAAAAATATGGAGCAACCTAAAAATCTTATTCTTTGGTTAAAACGGTAGAATAAATTTATCTAATAGATAGTAAACTATTATTTTATCTGAACTTGGAACAACCGGGCATAAAAATTGATTTTATTACTCATTTCTCAAAACTACGAAATATTATTATAAGTTATTCTTCCATTAAACCCCAAAACTTAATAGCGCTTGCAGTTTTAAGCTCTATGTCACATCTTCCTTATGTGAAAGTTTCTAAAATAAGCTTTCCTTCGATTTGGTTATTTCCTGTACGACATATTAATATCTCCTTCTATACATCAGCCCAGGCTTCTACAATGGGACCATCACTCTCTCCTGACAGATGACAAACTTTCTGATACTTATTCGCGCAGTAAAAGGCCGTCGTCTTTAATACTTCACGCCACTGTCACTGTGGCGCTGTGGTTGCAATCATAAGAGGGCGATTGGAAATTACGTCGATGGAAGAACATCAAAAATGACAACAACAAGTTTGATTTTCTAATCATATTAAAGGGAAAATTTGTGGATTGTTGAATTGACGTTTTGGAGATACAAGGTTGGATGGAATGATGGATATTTTGACATTTAAATGTTGGATTTTTCGAAAAATTTAAAACATTCTCTGGTCTTGACAAACTTTAGACATTGTATTATGTGTTGACAATTATCGAAATCTCTATTGCAACGGTGAGATGTACAAGAAAAAGATTCCATATATTGGACATTTCAAACTAATGCTGCAAATCTGAACAAATCTGGGTCTTAAGGTGCATTCACAAATGAAAATTAGGTTTATGGTTTTTGTTTAGGTTTAAGTAAAGGTGCATTCACAAATGAAAATTAGGTTTAGATTTATGGTTTATACTTTAGATTTAAAGACTTTGGCCGCATATTATGTAATGACTTCATTTACACTTTAGAATTTAGCGTCTCTAAATCCAAATCATAAAGCTAAACATTGGAAGGTCTAAACTTTAGGTTTATGATTTAATTTGACGTCAAAAACTTTACCAAGGAGAACGAGTCTGAAATGATATACCTAGATATATACACCCATCTTTATTTAGTATCCACTTGGTGGATACTTTTCAACTTCGAAGTTTTAGATCACTCTGCTTCGCGTCGTGTTCCAAACTTCCTTCTCACAAAATAAAATGTCACTTTTAACACTTATAAATAACTATTTACCTTTGAGTAGTTAAATATGGATATATTTCTTATGGTAATGAAACATGATATAACGTTTCAAACTAATTAATTTCTTCTATTCATGTCATTTTAATATCAAATACTTACAAAAAAGACAAAATACATAGCAGTCAGTCATATTGATGTGACATTGACATTCGGGATTAGTTCAGGATCTACAGACGATTTTGGGCGACATACCCGTTCACTTCTTCGGATTACTTACGGTTAGTTGCGGTATGATATGGTTAATAATGGCGCCAAAAATTGTTGGTTCACTTGTTGACACCGTGCTTGGTGGTTATGTATATTCTGCGACATTTAATACTGTCAAAAATAGTGTCTGACAATTAAAATGCATTAACGGAGAAGTTTTTTCCATATTTGTCCAAAAAAGGGTCAGCGAAAATAATGTCGCCCTGTTTGACATAAGACCACGACTCCGACTGTTTTGACTTTTGACGTTTCAAAAAAAAATACATGATAAAAAGAGATAGAAATAGTGAACAGAGAGCTGACCCGACTCGCAAACCCGTTCAGCTGTGAGCACTGATCCAAGCATACCGGGTATGTCGTTCCTAGCGCCCGAATGTGTGAACCTACCTGAACGCAACATACCGCAAGTGAACGGTTGTCGCCCGAAATTGCATTATATGATCCTGTTTCAAAGGTGGTGCTTCGCGGGGGCGGGGAAGAAGAAACTGGGTAGTACAAGATCATTTATCCCCTTTTAAAAAGAACGATTTAGGGTCGATGTGTGCTATTCGGAGTTGATCTTCTTGATAAAAAGAAAGCGGTTATAATTCAATGTCAATCTGTCCCGAAATAGATGAAAATATTCAGGAACCATGGTGTACCAGGAATCAAGATACTGGTTTTTTGGTTGACTTACGGAACATAGTATTAGTTTTGTATTAGTTCTTATGAGGGTACATAAGATACTACTGTTTTTTTATTATTATAAAAATATTTGTTGCAGTAAAAGCATTCAAAATTCAAAACTAAATCACCTGGGCCTCAATTCTCCAAATCATTCGTTCGCATGCGTATGCGTTCCTGGACGTATAGTGTCTAAACGTATACGTTTCAAAAATTCTATTCTCCAATGGTATACGTTTGTCTCGCTTGATTTGCATTCGAATACGTTTGGCTTTCTAAAGGACGGTTCCACTAGACTTTTTCATTTGTGAATGGACCAATCAGACAACAGCACCACGCTCCATGCGTTTGATTAAATGTCAAAATTTGACATCTTGACATTGATATACACTAAACCTACAATTTTATTTGAACATGAAAAAAATGCAGAAATAAAGTATTTCTTTTCTCTGAAGAGCAAAAAATAATAATTAATAAAACGTGGAAAATTTGATTCGACTTTTACACACAAAAAAGCAATTGAATTTTGAGAAGATTTAATAATAATGTTAAATGTTATCCCTGTATCAAAAAAGACTGGAAAAATTGGAGGAAGATCTATATATAAACATATGAAATGTATTTACTGATTGATTTTAAACTTGGTACGATAAGCTCTGGGTAAAAGACGCCTTCATGCAAAGAAAAATAACATATAAGAAAACTATTTAAGATACTATGTACTTTTTACAATATATATTTTCCTTTGTGGCCACAGCTTACGGAGGAGCCTCGGAAAAGAATCATTTCATGAATTTGAATTTTTTCTATGAACTACAAAAAATTAATCTTAAACATACAATTTGCTTTATTGGATTCATTCTTGTAATCAATACTATTAACTCATTTCTTGTAAAAAAACAAGTTCACTGTTATTATTTCAATTAATAATACCAGAAAAATATCCGTTTGGCAGGATATTTCTTCTACTTTTACTTATAATGAGCTCTAATGCAAACGAAAGTTAAATATTAACTTTTTGCTTAGAAATAATAAATTACAGTCGGGTTGAATACTTTTATCATATTTCTATTACATATATATATATTGCCATAATAAATAATAACAGAATTCATCACTAAATAATTTTATACTAGAATTATTCCCCATAGTATAGTGTTTTTATGTATAATACTATTGCACTTAGATGTAAACGTATGGAAAATTCATTGAACGAATGGTCAGTCCCCGTTCGTTGTCAAACGTATGAAAGTTGTACGTTTAGAAACATATACGTTCATGAAACGGACGCTGGAGAATACCAAAATCTCATTTCATACGTTTCGAACGCCGCAAACGTATACGTTTAGATTCGAGAATAGAGGCCCTGGTAAGTTTATGAGCAAATGTAAAACCAAATATATAAAAAATAATATATTGACAAACTGTCATTGTCAGTAACACTAACGGAAAATGGATGCCAATTCCTGTAAGTTTATTTACAGTTAGTGTCGATGTTCTTGTATAATTCCAAATACAATATAGTTTAAAGTCTGCATCTATCTTGTATTTAAAACTTAGCAATATTCTCCGTTCTTTTATTGTGTAGGTACTGAGTAAACGATAGAGAGCTTTTTATAAGAATTTAAGAACCGTCTGCAGTGTTGTAGGCGTCTGCAGATGAAAGAAGTTCTGTACAGCCTGGTTGTAGATGTAATGAAGGCGTTACAGAGACGCACGCTTATTCGGATCATTAAACACTTCGCACGACGCTGCTTTGATCGTCCGGCGTCGATCAGCCGTTCTCAAACTGTTGCGGCGTCGATATTCATAAATCAGTTGGTGATAGAAATAAAATTAATAGATTTTCTCAGACGCATCGAGTATTCGACGTGCAATTTGGAAGCACAGAGAGGTATATATGTTAGACTCTATACCTGAATTCGGGTAGTGTTCAAAAATTAAACACCTGGAAACTTCCAAACCCAAATTTGGAATCAAAACGTAGGAAATATAATCAAATTACTATTTAATAAACGCTGTTTATCAAGACTGCATCTCCAATTATTTCTTCACAATGGCAATAAAACTAGGGAGGTTATTCTGTCGTTTGTCTCATTTCGTCAAAAACTTTAAAAATATACGAAGGCTGTTCTCTTTCCACTGAGCCTAGTAAAGTACACAATTTATTTGCAAAACACATTTATTTATAATTTTTCAAGGTATTCCCCTCCACAATCAATACATTTTTGCATCCGTGAAAACCAATCTTCAAAACATTTTCTCCAATCTTCCCGCGTTAGTTTCTTTATTTCATTTTTAAATGCGTCAACAGCTTCTTCGGCCGATGTAAAACGTAAACCCCGAAGTAAAAAGAAATCATTAGGTGTCAGGTTGGGACTATACGGCAAATAACCCATTATTTCAATGTTTTGGGCATTCAAATAATTAGTCGTTCGAGCAGCAGTGTGCGGCCGAGCGTTGTCTTGATGCAAGATAATCCTTCCAGTGGACGTTTTTCGCGAACGTTTTGAAAAATTTGAGGCAAACAAACAGTAGTGTACCATTCAGCATTAAAGGTGCATTCACAAATAAAAATTAGGTTTATATATATATATATATATATATATATATATATATATATATATATATATATATATATATATATATATATATATATATATATGGTTTATACTTTAGATTTAAAGACTTTGGCCGCATATTATGTAATGACTCCATTCACACTTCAGAATTTAAAATTTCTAAATCCAAATCATAAAGCTAAACATTGCAAGGTCCAAACTTTAAGTTTATGATTTAGTTTGACGTCACAAACTTCACCCATGAGAACGAATCTGAAATGATATAGATATATACAACCATCTTTATTTAGTATCCACTTGGCGGATTCGACTTTTTACACAAATGGGAGAAGAACATGGAGACTATCATAACTTAATTGCTGAAATATAACCATCAATGCCAAGCGATTGATAGTTTCACGGCGCACAGGTGTCTTGTTGAGTACTGCTCTACCGATGTTTTAATCTTGTTTTTGAAGCATTTACATAGATGTCTGTACATATCAAAACTAATTTTCAGGTAATTTAAACTTACATTTATGAATGATTTACTTAAACCTAAACAAAAACCATAAACCTATTTTTCATTTGTGAATGCATCTTAACAGTACGACGATCCTCCAGTGATACAGTGCAAACATGTCCAATAATTCCAAAAAATGTGGCGACCATCTTTTTGTTTCGGCTTTTTCCGCGAATAACTTTTGTTGGAGCCGACTCATTGTCAAAGATCCAAACTGCCGACTGTTGCTTTTTTTCGAGATCATAGCAGTGTACCTATGTTTTGTCACCTCTAATGATGTATACCAAATGAGACGATCTATTGTCAAAGCGATCTAGTGTAGATCTCAAACGGTTTTCTTTTCTACTGGAGTCAAATTGTGGGGAATCCAACGAGAACAAAGCTTACGTACCATCACATGTAGGTGTAAAGTGGTGTCAATTGCTTTCACACCAATCTTTAAAGTTGCTTGAATATTCCTGACAATAACATGCCGGTTCTCTTTAATCATGTTCTGAACAAGACCAATATTGTTTTCGGTAACTACCGTTTTTGGCTTAGGAACTCGAAAACTGTCATTTAAGGAAAGTCGACCACGCTGATATTTATTGTACCACCGATTTACGGTACATAAGGTACACGACTTGTCATCAAACACAGCGCAATAATGCAATTTGCTCAATTCCATGATTACTTAAATAGTTATTTGTATATCAAGGCCGCGAAATCACTCTTTAGCGTACCGAGAGAAAAATTGTCGCCGAGGCCGCTTGCGGCCGAGGCAAGACAATCTCGAGGGCGCTAAAGGATTTCGCGGACAAGATGTACACAATATTTTTTGTACAACCGTAAAAAATATGTAATTACAAATTTTATTAATTTTAAACAGTTTCATTGTAAATAGAAAGTTAGCTTTCAAGGTGGCTATGAGATTGACATTTGATAAACAAAACCATGCAATTCTCAAGTGTCAAAGTGATTGTTTACCTAATTTCGCGGCCGCTACCATGACAACGGTTGCGAAATTCAATTTCGCGGCCTGTATTGCGGCTGGGAAATGCTTATTTCGCGTCCGGTTGCACAAAAATTATGTATTTAAATACAAAATAAATAAATAAATATATCATCACGGCTTGTTACCCATTGCTGGGTGTGCCAATCTGTTTGGCCACAGATATCGGTAATGATGGAATATTTGTACCGTGCGGGCGCTTACTAGGCGTCAACTCATGGGCATTTAAAATTCGAAATATTTGGCGTCGGTCGGGATCGAACCCGGTTCCCCAGATTCGCGACCTGACACTCAGGCACTCCATGTATTTAAACAACATTCAATTATATTTAACAACAGTCACTATAATTAACCTTATAAACAACTAGATTAAAATTTCAAACAAAATTTGTTTCAAAATATCATAGCCTGCTAGATAGACTCAGTGGAAAGAGAACAGCCCTTGTATAATAACGTTGCTTCAATTGAATCATGTGTTTGTAATTAAATGTCACACAATTCTAAAATACCTACAATATTATATAATACTCGTACATGTACCACAATGTAGGTACTCTCTTTCTGTTAACAACCACTGCTAACTTCTTTCTTTTCTCTTGTGAATAAAAGCTCCGTAGTGCGAGCATAACTCACCGATGGCGCTGAGGGCGCTTTCCTCTGCTTCCTGCACTTCCGGTCAGCCGGATCCCTCCCCCGACTTCCGGCCCCAGCCCTCCACCGGAAACAAGGCCAGTGATTCATGGGGCAACGAAAAAAGCCCTGTTATTTTAATTAAATTACCCTGATTTATATAGTCAGATCTCAGTAATGGAATATTCAAATCCTACTCCATTCAAATACAAATAATTAGGGTAGGATACCAGCCTAACGGTATTTAACATCGAGGAAATATATACGATAATAAGAGTCCTTTTTTTTTCTCTGGAATTCTATATATCTGTAACAATACGAAGGTTACGCTAGATATTAGAAATGAGACACATATGGTTCATTATCTTATATAATTTTATTTCGCTCCCGGGGTTATACAAAAAAATCTGATGTGGCCAGCACATTACCTTCCGCCAGTTCATACAGAAAGTTCCTTGCAAAAGATTATATTTCTTGTACATTACCTTAAGGCAGTTGTATGTATTTTATACAAATTCCATACAGAAAGTTTCTAACAAAATATCCTATATTTTCAGTAAAATTATTACATAAACAAACTGTCAACTGCACTTGACACTGACACCTTTCAATCATAATTTTCTTAATGTAGCAGCTGTTTCCAGAGTTATAACAAAGCTGACTAATATATATGATATTTAATTTCTTTATAATTTTTTAATTCTGTCCATTTGATATGAAGCATAAAAAGTATTCAAATCGTATAGAGAATAAATAATTCTTTAATATTTATAATAACATTAAATGTGAAAAAATGATATTTAACATCGTTTTTTCAAGAAAAACTGTTAAAATCTCCCAATGAGGGTACTTCCGATTGACCAATTATAACCAAAATCTAATCAGCTCTTCACATGGATGTAACGAAGAGGAATACGAAAGAATTATAATTTTTGGAATTGTAGTTTTAGAGTTATCGCATTAGAAAATTTTGTCACACACAGGCACACACACACACACACACACATACATACACACACACATACATACACACACACACACACACATACAGACATCATCGTAAAGATAGTAAAATCGTATTCTAGGGACCCTAAAACGTGCTTATTCATCAAAAACTCACCACCGAATTTTTTGACCAAAGACAATACCTTCCTTACCTAAAGGTGACGGAAGGTAAAAATCTGGTGTGACCAACACAATACCTCCCGCCATTTACAGCCCGAGTCACAAAAAAGATCATTATTTTTGGATTAGCGAATTTTACTCTAATTTTGACAGTTTATTTCTTAAAATATAGTCCAATCTAATCCAAGTAACTACCTTTTTTAAACCCCTCAACATGATTAAATCCCAATTACAGAGTGGGTTCACATTCACACACATCCATGCCTTAGTGGGATTCGAACCCAAAGCCCCGACCCATGACATAAGGCGTTGCTCTAACCATTGACCCACCGGAGCTATAATAAAATGCAGATTAAATTTTAAATACCGGGATAGAATAGAATTCACTAATCCAAAAATGAGGATTAGCTTAAACATTTTTGTGATTCATTAATTTTTATACATATTTACTTATGCTGGGAACTGTATTGAATTCCTTTTCTATTGTTCTATTTATTTTTTTCTTTTTAAAACGTTACTAATATTATTTTGAAATGATTAGTTCTTTGATAGTGACATTTATCTGTTAGTTACATACATTTGACTATATGCGTATTGTTTGATAAGCGTAGGCTCTGGGATTTAAATTATAGACAATTATATTAATTGATCCATAAAATATATAGAAAAAGTATTAATGCAAATCTATAGAAAGTTTAATAATCTTTAATTTTTATAATAACATTAATCTCGAAAAAATAACATTTAAAGGTATTTTTGGCTTCTAGTAAAGTGCCATTTCCGGTTATCCGATTTTCACCCAAAATCTAATGGGCTCTTTCCATTACAGAAAAAGTTCGAAATACAAGGTTTCAAAATTTTCTGAATGAGATAGAGTGGAGGATCCACACATACACACACATATATATATATATATATATATATATATATATATATATATATATATATATATATATATATATATATATATATATATATATATATATATGCGTATAGGTGAATAAAATACAATTCAAAATATATGAAAATATATGTTCATTTAAAAAAGGAGAAACAATTCTCGCCGATAATGTCAGGAGGGCGACAAGGATCTAGCCCGAGGGCCTCTGGCCCGAGGGATAGATATCCGATGGGCATTATCATCTAGTAACGCTCATGGTGCTTACAAGATTTTATATGTCACTAGAATATGTAAAATAAGTTTTCATTTATAATAATTTGGATTACAATCATGCTTAAGCTTTGGCGTTGCTAAGGATGTTGTTTAATTGTTTTGTTTATTATCAACATTTATTTATTTTTAAAACATCAACGACATCAACGTTCTATACAAGAAGGAACTTCTGTATCGTTGGAGATGATGGAATGGATGAATTTGATGTTTCGCAATATATTTTATCGAAACAGCGTAAAGAAATTATTTTGAATGCTTCTGCATACTTTGAGGAAGAGAAACGCATAAATGTTCCCCTAATTATTCCATTCTCGTCTGTAGAAGATGTATTATATTTTGAGGTTCGTTTTCACATGACAGATCTCAGTTCTTTATTTCTTATGCACTTATTTCTGAATATTATTACATTTTAGAGAGTTTGTACTGCTTTGGATGTGTCACATATGACGGTATATGATGTCAAAAATGAATTCAAACGTGGATAAATATTGTCCCCAAAAAAATTAGTAATCCGTCATCCGTCAAAAATCAATGCGAAACGTTGCAGTCTGCAATTTGACGTACTTACTATTTACATGTGTGGTCAAAGTAAAATGCTTTTTAAGGCCTTTTTCAAAATCAATTTTAAATATTATAATTAAATTAAAAATGATATCTGTGTTGTGTTTTCAAAGCTGTTTTCATATTATATTAATTGTTATAATCAATTAATGTATTAATTGTTGTAATCAATCGTTATTATTATTATAATTATATATACTTTTCATTCATGATTTTCTTTAAAAACATGCTGAGCCTGATGTTGTGACATCATAATTTTGTACACACAGCACGGGAAAGATTACACAAAGTCACAAAGTTTTCTAGGGACCTTTAAACGTGCACGATCCCTATACTTCCCTTACTAAGGGCAGCGGGAGGTAGAAATAAATATGAAAAAATCGACATATTTTTCCTCTTTTGTGAATTCCAAAAAAATATTTCTTTTACACGAATAATATCCATTTAGGAAAACCATTTCAAGTGTTTTGGATGTCTTTCTAAAAACTAACTACAAATTGCCAAAAACCTTCGCTTGTTCTGTAATTCCGTAAATAATAAATGTACCTGCTGCCCTAGTTCGGAGATACTCAGTCTGTGTAGAAGTAATCCCATTAATTAAAGAGTGTTTATAATAAACGTAACTGCCCCGCAATCAGAGAGATCCTGTGTAATTTATATCCAAGTCTAACGTTCGCCGTAATGAAAGAAAGTTAGAAAAATTTCCACTTGCTCAGGGAGCTTTAATGTTTTAATCCATAGAAGTTAGAAAGTAGTTCAAGAAGACTAGCATAAGATGAAAAGTTTCAAGTTATAGGGACACATATATTGATGATACAACAAGCATTCGATGCATCATTCTAAAGTTATTAAATATGTAAAAAGTGTTTTGCTTAAACGATGGCTGCAACTTCTAACGTATAGAAGTGTTTTTACCTCCCGCTACCCTTGGTACGGGAGGTATAGGGATCGTGCTAAAACTCGCATATCAAGATTTTCACGATGTGGCCAATACAATACTTCCCGCCATTAACTGCCCGAGTCTCAAAAAAGATTAAGCTAATCCTTATTTTTGGATTAGCGAATTTTACTCTAATTTTGGCAGTTTATATCTTAAAATATAGTCTAATCTAATCCAAGTAACTACCTTTTTTGTTAATAAAATGTATATTAAATTTTAAATACCGGGATATAATATAATTCACTAATCCAATAATGAGAATTAGCTTAAACTTTTTTACAAATCGTTAATGTTTATTAATCTAAATACATACTTACATATTTACTTATGCTGGAAACTGTTTTGATTTCCTTTCCTATTGTTGTATTTACTTTTTTCTTTTTAAAACGTTACTATTATTAATTTGAAATGATTAGTTCTTTGACAGTGACATTTATCTGTCAGTTACATACATTTGAATAACTGCGTAAGGAGTTTTGTTTGTTTAAAGTGTAGGATCTGGGATTTAAATTATAGATAATTTTATAACTACAGTCGAACTTCGATAACTCAAAACATGACTTGCCACAAAAAAGTTCGAGTTATCAAGACTTCGGGTTATTAAATAAAATGCATATGTATAAACATTATTTATGCATGTATGTATTTATTTGAGTAAAAATCACTTACCTTATGATATATACAGATTGATATATGTATACAGATCAAAGTTATAAACATTATTTTAGTGTAAAATAGTCAGTTATTTGTGACTGACGAGAGAATTTTTTATTTTGATTTTCAATAAAAAAAAGCTTCAATGTTATTTAAACCATTATACAGAGAATCGGTTGTATGTTCATTGGTTTTTAAATACGAACGCAAAACGCTCAACGAATTTTGAACCAACTCGTTTGAAGGTGGTTACTGCAAATCATCCTCCATCATATCACTTTCGCTGTCATCTGTATTGTCGAGCTCTACAGATTCGGATTCAGATTTGTAGAGCTCGACAATATCTTCATCTGTGGGAAACTTCAAAGTAACAATATTATCATCCACATGTATAAAATTATTTATCGTGGCACCTTCTGGGTGTAATTTTGACATTTTTCCAAGCTTCATATTGCAATTGAATTTCTTCCTCACGTTTTTCATTCATACGTTCACTTATGAAAATCAAAGGAATTTTATCCTTTTCGTACTTACATACTGACCAAAGCCGACTTTGTTAAAATAGTAGACATTGTACTTGCCGGTACATCATATTTCAGAGCTACATCTTTCTTTATTGAACCACTTTCCACTTCTTTGATCAGTCTAAATTTTTCATCAATAGATAAAGTAGTTTACGTTTTAATGACATATCAGCAATGAAAATGTCTTAAACGTGATAGTAGGCACAGTATTTTCTTTTTTCACTTAATAATAATTAACAAAGCATATGTTTGAACATCAGTAGTACAGAAACCGGACTGCCTCCATCATCATGTTACAAAAACACCTGTTACAAAATCACGTAATAGGGGATTTCCCCCAGAATTCGACTTATTGAAGCTGGCGCCAAATGTTCTGTTCGAATTATAAAGATATTCGAGTACCTAATCGAAGTTCGAGTTATCAAGTAAAAATTACTCATAATTCTCACTCTTGGCGCTATTGCCAACCAGTTTGATTCGAGTTATCCAAAATACGAGTTATCGAAGTTCGACTGTATAATATATGTAGAAAAAGTATTAATGCAAATCTGTAGAAAATTAAATAATCTTTCATTTTTATAATAACGTTAATCCCGAAAAAATAACATATAAAGGTATTTTTTGAAGAAAAACTATTTTGAGCTTCTAGCAAAGTGCCATTTCCTGTTATCCGATTTACACTAAAATCTAATGGGCTCTTTCCATAAAAGAAAAAGTTCGAAATACAAGGTCTCAAAATTTTCTGAATAATAGTATTTGAGCTAGAGTGGAGGATCCACACATACATATATATATATATATATATATATACACACACACACACACACACACACACACACACACACACACACACACACACACACACATACACACATATACACACATACACACACACACATATATATATATATATATATATATATATATATATATATATATATATACATACACAGACAGATACACACATACACACATACATACATCCACACAGGCACCATCCTAAAAATGTTAAAATTGGATTCTAGGGACCTTAAAACGTGGTCATTTAGCAAAATCTCGATATGCGATTTTTAGCACAAAAGCTATACCTCCCTTACCAAGGGAAGCGGGAGGTAAAAACATGACGAATCTACCGTATTTAGGATGAAACTTCTAATTGTACGTATTTGATAAAGAATCGTTAATCTCTAATCCCTGTAAGTTACTTCTCCAAGTAAAGTGTAAGCCGCATGTAACGCAAATATTTACAATAACATTATAAGGGGAGACGAGGTTAACTTAGAGAAGTGGCAAGTTTTCTTCGCCACTTAGTGCCGGCAAAATGCTGGCTTATGGCTTGACTTCGAGACATCGTGCGCGGAATATACGCAAAACAAGATGGTAAACATTGTTTATTTAAATTTAAACAACCAGGAAAATTTGTAGGCTAGGATAATTGGTTTAAATATAGCGGACATATGATAAGAGAGAAACAATAATACACTTCATACTTTAGCATTATTTTCTTCTACTTCTTAAAGGCTCTCAACAAATACATTATGTTCATTTCCTTTATTTGCTTACTTTTCGAACATTTCCAAAAGAAATTATCAAAGCAAAGTGTGAACGAAACGATGTTTTTTGACGTTTACATAATTTGAAATGGCCTACTAGCCGCCATTAATTTAGTTCCCTATAATTCCGCCGATGTCGTATGCTATTCTGCGAATCCCAATAGGAGAGAGAGAGAGAGACAGCTCACGATGTTTGGCACGTGCTATATCAATCTTGATATTTTAATAATTTTACCGGTTTCAGGATATTATTTCATTGTTTACATGTACAAAAGTAGGCTGGTAACTAAGTAATAACTGCTGTACGGTATAGTTATTAACGTCATAAGGCTGATATGTAGCAAATAACAGATGAGGTTGAATGTTGTAAAATCGAGGCGATAGCCGAGATTTTATAATCAACCGTGTCTGTTATTTGTATATCAGCCGTGTGACGTTCAGTATTTTTCGTAATAACATAAAATATCTTCTTAAAATTCTGTTTGACAGGTGACAGCTCTTCATGACAATTTCATGACGCTGCGATTTTTTTTGGAACACATGGTTTTTAATAATTGTACTGTTATAAAAAATAACGGCCGTGGCTGTTTTGATGCATATATCGGTTGAGCATATAGTACTGTTAAACGAGTGAATTTTACCTTCCAACACCTTTAGGTAAGGAAGATATTGTTTTTGGTCAAAAAATTCGGCTGTGAATTTTTAATGACTAAGCACGTTTTAGGGTATATATATATATATATATATATATATATATATATATATATATATATATATATATATATATATATATATATATATATATGTGTGTGTGTGTGTGTGTGTGTGTGTGTGTGTGACAAAATTTTATAATGCACTAACTATAATACAATAATTTCAAAAATTATAATTCTTTCGTATTCGTCTTCGTTACATCCGTATGAAGAGCTGATTAGATTTTGGTTATAATTGGTCAACCGGAAGTACCCTCATTTGAAGAATTTAACAGTTTTTCTTGAAAAAACGATGTTAAGTATCATTTTTTCACATTTAATGTTATTATAAATATTGAATAATATTTTATTCTCTATACGGCTTGAATGCATTTTATACTTCATATTAAATGGATATAGAGTTAAAAATTATAAGGAAATTAAATATAACATATTAGCCAGCTATGCTATAATTCTGGAAACAGCTTCTATATTAAGAAAAACATGATTGAAAGGTGTCAGTCTCAAGTGCAGTTGACAATATGTATGTGTTATAATTTTTCTGGAAATATAGGATCTTTTGTTAGAAACTTTCTGTATGGGATTTGTATACAATACATACAACTGCCTTAAGGTAATGTACAAGAAATAGAATATTTTGCAAGGCACTTTCTGTAGGTATGACATTTATACAAAATACATAGAACTGACGGAAGGTAATGTGCTGGCCATACCAGATTTTTTAAAATTATAATAAATCATAATTCTAAAATACTCGTTAATTTTATATTTTCACCCACACCGATAATTTAAATAAATGATATAATCTAATAAGTTAACTTTCGCAACTAAATTTCAAAGAACAAATAAATAACTTTTTAAAATGATATGTAGTTTTTCCCTGTACCCCCCCCCCCCAACTCCATTTGATAATTCGCGGTTGAATCCGTCCTTTCCATATCCAGGCATGCATAAACATGCAGGACGTTCTGGAGAGCGTCTTATTCAAGCCAGGACCTCGCCAGGACCACGGTGGGACCGACATAATTACCTAATCAATTCTCAACTATCTGCAATTCCAATTAGTTATCCTGCGAGAACCGTGGGGGAGACAGAGATAGAAAATGGAAGATAGGGGCATAACGATGGAATATATGTGTGCATATGGTTGAAAGGATTTTAGTATAGTTAACTAGAATACTTTTCATGTGTGAATATGAAAGTAGTTCTCTAGCATAGTTATAAATTATAACGGGTCATTTATGTTAAAACTAGACATTAAAACTTAAAACTGTAAGTTAAGAAGTATTTAAGTTACAAAAATCTGATGTGGCCAACACCAAACCACCCGCTATTTAATTTTTATTAATTTAAATATACATACTTACATATTTAGTTATTGCGGAAACTGTATTACGATCCATTCCATGTAAGTATGGTTCTATTTACTATTTTCTTTTTAAAACGTTACTATTATTAATTTGAAATTATTAGTTTTTTGACAGTGGCATTTATCTGTCAGTTACATAAATTTGAAATATGATCTGTGTAACCAAGGAGTTTTGCTTGTTTAAAGCGTAGGCTCCGAGATTAAAATTATAGATAATTTTAAAATTTATCCATAAAATATATAGAAAAAGTATTCATGCAAATCTGTAGAAAATTTAATAATCTTTAATTTTTATAATAACACAAATATTGAAAAAATAACATTTGAAAGTATTTTTCGAAAAAAATCTATTTTGAGCTTCAAGTAAAGTACCATTTCTGGTTCTCTGATATACACCAAAATCTAATGGCATCTTCCCAGATTAGAATAAGGTAGAAATGCAAGGTTTTCAAATTTTCTGAATGATAGTATTTGAGTTAGAGTGGAGCATCCACACCCAAACATACACACAGACATCATCGTGAAAATGTTAAAATTGGATTCTAGTAATGTGCCATTTCCGGTTATCTGATATACACCAAGTGATCTTTTCCCATATTAGAATAAGGTAGAAATACAAGGCTTCAAAATTTTCTGAATGATAGTATTTGAGTTAGAGTGGAGGATACACACACACACACACACACACACACACACACACACACACACACACACACACGCACGCAGGTACGCATCCATGCACGCACGCACGCACTCACACACAGACATCATCGTGAAAATGTTAAAATTGGATTCTAGGGACCTTATTATTATATTACAAGAGGTGGTCTCCTGTGGATCCCTGTACTGCGACCTGTAGATCTATTGTACTCTCCAGATTTACTCCTATTCTAGGAGTCCTGTTTGTTTAATAAACTCCAGGGTTTTCTTCAGATCTAAATCTTTTAGCATATCCTGCTGGATCTTTTCTACCCCCTGGATATTATATCTGCTGCTCGTAAAGGCTTCACAGTGACATATAAGATGCTAAGGGGTTTCTTCCTCTTCACCACACCCCCTGCATGTTGGTTCTTGTGTTAGTCCCATCGTGTGCAGGTGTTTGTTTAGTAGATAGTGTCCTGTTATTAATCTAATGTCTTGTTTGCTCATTAGAAGTAAACGTTCCGTTCTTTTCTTGGTTGGTTCATTTAGGAAGAGCTTTCAGTGTTTCTGCCCTGGTGACTCCAACCAGTGATTCTTGTACCATTGATTTAGCAATGTTTTTATTTCCAGCTTAACTGTCTGCGCTGAGATTCCGAAAGCCGGTTCTGGTCTTGTGAAAGGAAAACTTGTCACCTTCTTGGCCAGACTATTTGCTACCTGGTTTCCTTCGATCTCTGAATGCCCGGGTGCCCATATTAATTTCAATTTGTTCCTCGCTCCTAGTGCATTTAATCTGTGGATGCACTCTAGAACAAGTCCAGATTCTGTCTCACAGGATTCTAGTGCTTTTAGTGCGGCTTGGCTGTCTGTTACTATAGAGATTCTTCTGTTGCTAAAGTGGCTCCCTAGTAGTAATTTGGCGCAGGTTAAAATTGCGTACAGTTCTGCATGGAATACTTTCGTATAAGTCCCGAGTCCAATCGACTGATTGTGCTTTAGTCCTTTAGCTCCATATATTCCTGCTCCGGTTCCATTTGGTGTTTTGGATCCGTCTGTATACATGACTATGTCATCTTTTTCCACCGGACTATTAACATGTTCCCATGCTTCCCTTGCGGGGATTTCTACCCTGTTAAAATTGGATTCTAGGGACCTTAAAACGTGGTCATTTACTCTCGATATGAGATTTTTAGCACGATCCCTATGCCTCCCTTACCAAGGGTAGCGGGAGGTAAAAAGAAAATTAATAATTTATTAGAAACCGGGATATTACAAAACTCTGACGGGATGCCGGTACAAATCTATGAAATCCGGGACTGTCACGGCTAAACCCGGGCAGACAGTTCTCGAGATAGCAAATATGGCCCTTTTAAAATGAACACCCTGTATATAAAATCATTGAAATATTAAATATTTGTTTACTGCTCTTGGCGGTCTAAAATTCAATTTATTTCATATATTCATACACCAGGCAATATGATTTATTTCCCACAAATATATTACAAATTAACTTTGTCAAATTATAAACAATAAAATTAATTAAAATTTAAATAAACTAATGACAATTACATATTATTATTGTAACCAAAATTACAAAATAATAATGATAGCGTAAATTGGACTTGTTTTACAATGAATATTAAATTTATATCTCATATATTACCCTATACTCATAATTTACATTACTGAAAATTTAAAATCTGATTTCACAGTGATAAAAGTTTTAATAGGGGTAGTCGAGTTTTTGATTATTTCGTACAATTAGGTGTAAATACATAAATATATTGAGTTTGAAGCCTAATTCTCTACGCAAAATTGTGAAAATTAACAATCATTTTCAGTTGTTAATTTCAATGTCAGTTGCTAAGTTCAAAATTCCAATTTACTATTACATCAAGTTGCTAAAATTGAACAACTAGTAGTTACGTCGAGTTGTTAATCTAGCAACTACATTTCTCTCGTTGTTAGTATTGAACAATCGTTGGTAAATGGTTTTTGTTGAAAATTTTGTATTAGGAAATAAACTTTTACTGGAAATAGAGGGACGACAGCAAACTATTTATACACTAATATATACCTACATGCCCAATAATTATATACATTTTTAAACAAGATTTTAGATTTGCGCAAAAAATTTGCGACATGTTAGTAATCCATTCCCGATCCTGATATCGGGAAAAAGATATTCAAACTGAGCAAGTGTCGTTTAATTCGTGAATTGGATGGTCTCACGCTTCAAGCATACTGAGTCAGTATATGCCCGAAGGTCTCATGTTACAAGATGAAGGGTTTACATTTATTCCAAATTTAAATATTTTAATTCCTAACATTGAACACAATTTTCAGATTCTCTCCCAAAAATATCTAAATTCAATTTTTTTAAATTTATTTTCATTTATCTTACACATTTAAATTTAAACAGCCATTTCAACAATGTAAATTTCTATTATTTTTACTGCTTAAACTCCTAGACGATGGTCATGCGTCATTCCTGATGATAAGATTCTTGAAATTTCGAAATCGATCGCATAGAATTGAATAAACATGTATACTAAACTGGAAAACTTCATCAGATTCTCCCAACACTTAATTTCTACGCCTAGCTCTGGGTTTAATATAGAGATTACAGGGCAAAATTTCAATTTTTCAAGTCAATCAACCATTTACAAAATTTCCAACTAACAGTTATCAGAATTATGCAAAACTAGCTTTGTTATTTAATTAGTCCAAAATTATCATGAAATCTACTACTAGAGAATAATGTTCCGCGGAAGATTTTGCACCCCAAATTTTCTTATGACTCATTATTAAAAACTCAAACGTCAAACGAATCAAAATCTGTCACTTTAGGTTGTGAATAGAGTAGAAATGTGTACAAATATTGAGAATCGACAAGCCTTTTAACTCACTTGTTAATAACTTCATTGCTATATTTAACAACGATTATTCACAACGACCATTTTTAAAAATCTGATGTGACCAGCACATAACCTCTCGCCACATATTTTACCTGGTTGTACGCATAAAACGAAAAATATTTTTAAATACAAATACATATATTCATGTCTCACTACAAAATAATTCTCACATATATTTGCAAAATCTATGGGATATTTTAATATAAATTATGTACAATACATACACTTTTTTTATATTCAATATCCTGAACTTTTCTTTTTCTACTTTCTTTTCTTTTTCTTTATATTCGTCATTTTTTCGCAAATTCCTTTTATATTCTTTTTTACGTATATTCTTCTGCGTTGTTGACTTTTTTTATTTTCATAATCTTCTTAATAATGTACAAATATTTTTGACAGTGGCATACAAATATTTTTGACAGTGACATTTATGTGTCAATTACAAACATTTGAATTTCTTGCCTTGAAGTAGTTTGATCTGAGAATTTTTACATCAAATTATTTTATATGCCTTTCTTTATCTCTAAATCTATAGAAGATATAATAATGAATTTATATTTATCGAATAAAGAATTTAACGTTCTTTAATATAAGTATTTACATAAATTTTCGATAAATAATATTTAGATGACTTTTTCTTGTAACTACTACTTTCGGTTGTCCAATTGTTACCAAAACTCTTCCCATTATTGTTAGATTGAGTAGTTAAAAATGTCTTAAGTCTTATAGTATTTGAGAAATCGTGAATCCAACATACACACACACATACGGACATCATCGTAAAAATGTTATAATCGGATTCTAGGGACCTTAAAACGTGCTTATTTACTAAAATCTAGATATGCGATTTTTAGCATGAATACAATACTTTTTTTAGCGAGAGTAACAATGTCGTTAATTATGTATTTACTGAATACAGTTGTTACAAGAGTTGCTAAAAATCATTGTTAACTCTCGGTTGTTACCTAACGACTATGTTAACTATCTTAGGCCCACTTTTACAACTGATGGATAAACTATGGTATAGCTATCGGATGTATAACTTTATCCTAGCAATTATACTTTCGTTAAACAAGATTGTCTTTTACAATGCATTTTTATCTGTCAGATAGTTATTTTATTTTAGAAAGTCAGGCCACTCGACAGGACAGATGTCCCAATAACGGAGTGGCACTTACAAAAATTATACACAAACAATATACAAAAGTATAGACAATTAACCATAATTGAGAAAAATTATATACATATAAAACATTAAATACAATATAGCAGACAAGTTATAGCGATTATATAAATTTTATAAATTACAAAATTCTGGCAATAGATTTTTTAAACTGTGGTAAAGAGACAGAGAAAACATCCGGCATTGAGTTATCAGTAACAATCTTATTAAAAAGTAGAGATATCCTATTTACAGGTGAATTAGCAGTATAATTTGTATTGGCATTAGAGACAAGGAACAAATTATGAGATCTCGTAGAATAAGTTGGAATTCTAAATGAGAATTGGTTTAAAATAGAAGGAGTATCAATTAGATTATTAATCAATTTAAAGAGAAATGTAAAATCCGCTAATTTTCTCCTTTTCTCCAAAGACAGCAAAATTAAACTGAAATTCGGAAATTTCGTTCCAAAAAATTTCAAAAATTTGTCTTGAATTCTTTCGATTCTTTTAACATAAAGATCGTAAGTAGGCGACCAAGACACTGATGAAAACTCAAGTTGACTTCTCACTGGAGAGAAGTATAAAGATAAAAGTGTAAATGGATTTTTGAAATTTTTTGAGGTACGTATTAAAAATCCAAGCATTCTATATGCCTTTTTAGTAATATAATCCACATGCAAATCTAAGATCATTTTTGAATCGAAAATAATCCCTAAATCTTTAATATAGTTAACACGCTCAACTATCTCTCCATTCACGTTATAGGAATAAAAAAGACTATTCCTATTACGGGTAAAAGTAATAATACAACATTTGGAGATATTGAGTGATAATTTGTTTTCATGACAATATTTATAAAAATTATTTAAATCAGATTGTAGTTGTTCGCAATCATTAATGGACTCAGTTGCATGGTAGATTTTTAAATCATCAGCATACAATATAAAATTAGCATAAAAAAACATTTAGACACGTCATTAATGAAAATGTTGAACAAAAGGGGACCAAGATGAGAGCCCTGAGGAACACCAGAGGGAACATGAACTTCATAAGATTTAAATCCATGTGTTACAACACTTTGCTTCCTATCAGTTAAATAAGACGTAAACCATTTCAACATAGGACCGTGTACACCGACCTCAGCTAATTTTCTTATCAAAATAGAGTGATTAATTTTATCAAAAGCTTTAGAGAAGTCGGTGTAAACAGCATCTACCTGAATTCTCTTATCCATTGATTTTAAAATATATTCTGTATATTCGACCAAATTGGTATCTACAGACCGACCAGGAAGAAAACCATGTTGCTGAGATATTATAAAAGGTTTGAAAGTAGCAAGAAGAGAAGTAAAAATGAGTGACTCAAAGACTTTTTCGAAAATGCATAGTTTGGAAATACCCGGAATTACGTTAAATCACTTTAGGTTGGTATTGGCACAATAAAATTATCTTCTTGTTAGACTATTTTTCTTCAATATTGTTGTTATTTCTGCCTTCTTACATTTTTCACGATATTAGATGATATAAATGTTATTTTTGATTCTAACAGTGATGATGAAACACTTGATTGACATCTGTCAAACGTATAAATAACAAAACATCGTTTGTGTTTACGTGGTATTCTTATGGATACCAGGGATAAAGTTATCAAAGGTTTATACGACCGATTTCCATGGGATAAGAAATACTGGTGTTTATTCTATCTGAGGTTTATTCGAGGTTTGTAAAATACAATTTCTAATTTCATACCTGGTATAGCGTTATACGAGGTTTATCTAATGATTGTAAAAGTGGCCCTTAGTGAGTTAGGCCGACAGTGTGGCTATAAAGCTGATATTCTGTAGCGTCAAGTGTTTAATCGAAACAAATCTTATATCAATTAAATTCCACTGATGCTCTCTCGCTCATGATTTTGCGCTCCGTATGCGATATGTTGGGTCATCAAGACCCCAAGTAGCTGTGTAGATTCGAGGAGATCTCTCCGCAGCAGCTACCCGGGTTAATTAGTAAAGTTAGAGCAGCACCGAGTAGCAAATGTGCCGATAATTAGCTCCAAAGTGATTAGCACGCCGAGATGCATGTGCAAGATTATCATATTCCAGAGAGAAATACCAGAGGAGGAGAAATGAAGAGTAAGAAATTGGAATAAGTGGAAAATATGGATTGAATTTATTGTTATAGGTTGTATTTATAAGAAACAGTGTTATTTTTTGATAGATCGGTGTTTTATGAAAAATATGCTTTAGTATGGGAATATTAGTAATAAATAAATCTTTATTCTCAAATAGTCTTAACGTCTGGTCTACCTAATATAAACTTTAGGTACACGGTACACAATTTGTTACTGTGTTCTGCACAACAACAACTATCTATATTTTCTATTTCTTTCTAACTTTTTTACTATATTTCTACTCTTCTTATTATTCTTAATTTTAAATTTAAAATTATATAAAAAAATTTGATGTGGCCAGCACATTACCTTCCGTCAGTAATATGAGGCATTTAATTCTACCGGTGAACTGTTACCGGTATAAATCGGTAAACAGCTGTTTATCAGGTTATAGCTACCGGAATCGATATTTTAAGAACGCAAGTGGTAAACAGGGTAGATCCATAACCTATATAAAAATTTGAAAATTTGAAACAGGTTAGAAATTTAATTTAACAAACTGAACAAAGTCCTACTTTTACACATTTCCAATTTTAACGCGCACGCTTCGCTTTGCATCACTACCTTTTCTTGAGATTAAATTCTTCGTGAATCCAGTAGATGAATCTGGTAGGTATTGTGCAATTTTCGAACACGGTAACTTTTTACCACTCGTGTTTTCGAACACAGTCGGTAGATGCGGTATCTACCGGTAGAATTTTTGTAAATGTCTATGTATTTTCTATAAAATTCATACAGAAAGTTCCTTGCAAAAGATTCTAAATTTCTTGTATGTACATTACCTTTCGACAGTTGTATGTATTTTATACAAACTCCATACAGAAAGTTTCGAGCAAAAAGATCCTATATTTTAAGTAACGTTAAAACACTAACATACTACGAATATGTCAATTGACACTGACATCTTCCAATCAGAATTTTCTTAATATAGTAGCTGTTTCTAGCATAGCTAGCTAATTTATGAAATTTAATATCTTTATAATTTTATAACTCTATATCCATTTAATATGAAGTATAAAATGCAGTCAAATCGTATAGAGAATACAATGTTCTTTAATATTTATAATAACATTAAATGTGAAAAAATGATATTAGCCATCGTTTTTTCAAGAAAAACTGTTAAAATCTTCAAATGAGGGTACTTTTGGTTGACCAATTATAACCACAATATAATCAGCTCTTCATATGGATGCAACGAAGAGGAATACGAAAGAATTATAATTTTTGGAATTATAGTATTAGAGTTATCGTAGACGAAAATTTTGTTATACACACACACACACACACACACACACACACACACACACACACACACACATACACACACACACATCCACACATACACGCACACACACACACGCACACACACACACACACACACACACACACACACACACACACACACACACACACACATCATCGTAAAAATAGTAAAATCGTATTCTAGGGACCCTAAAACGTGCTTATTGATTAAAAACTCATCATCGAATTGGTGACTTTGGAAAGTTTAAACTTCAACCTTATTTTTGTAACACCAACTATCTACGTTTTCTACTATATTTCTTCTCTTTTTATTATTCTTAATTTTAAATTTAAAATTATATAAAAAATCAAATTTTTAACTATCGTTTGTGGTCGTTTATTATGAGATTTGACATTTTTTGACGTTCATAGCATCCTCCCTTCAAAAAATTGTACTAACCTATTTAATCATTCGAATGAGTTATTAATTAACTCTTTTGGGTGCTGTAACAACCTTCTTACAGACGCAAAATAGAAAAACACATATATTATTAGTTTGTAATAATTTCATTGTCATAACTTTGGATTTGCTTATCGCCTCTGACTCCACACCAATCCTGCAACTATTTGCGAGTGTACAATGCTACATCCCCCTGCCTCCTGCTGTATTTACGACTGGACTGATAACGGTGCAGGAACTGTGTGCATAAACTTAGCAGGATTTACATTGGCGTAGCAGGGCGCTAATTCCTGCTCCGCAACTGTTCCTGCTGCCGAGTTAGATGTGATTTTATGCTAACCATAACGGTTATTCATTACGCAGGTGGTTATGTACGAACGCAGGAGTAGAAATTATGGTTGGATAAAAGCAGGAATTATAGGGGTGCAGGAATACTTATCATAAGATTTAAGGTTTTTAAATATGTTGTTGATAGGGGTCTGTATTAAAACTAGACTTCGAAATTGTATGGTATGGACTATTATAGTTTCAAAAAACTACATAACGTATGTCACACAAGTTGTGATACAAATTTCAACAATTTTTGTTGTAACAAAATGCATTAACAATGTTTTGTAACACTTAATAGTTAACTGTTTCATAAGCAAAAAATTCGAACCAAACGTCCGTGTTATTTCACAAGGCGCAACTTTCTTCGGACACCTAGCATTAAGTTTTGGGTGACAATTACATCGATTTCTCGGATATTCCTGATTCATGTATATTCTGCATTGAACTGTATCCTCATTTTGGGTTTCCCATCCTTCATCGTAAATTTTTCAAGATAATAGATTCTAAAAGTTTCAAAAAATTGTTGACATTTGTGTCACAACTTATGGGACATACGGATTTTGAGAAAAAAGAGGCTATCATTTTTGTACCAACACTTCGAACTCGTTTTACTTTGACAGGATTGGAGTCTGTTGGAAAGACCCATTGAGCTGATTGTCGTTTTGTTTCAGGTTTCAATGCATACATCCATGATGCATCACCTGTTATAATATCATACACTGGTTTAGATTTACCTTCGTTATACTTTTTAAATATTTTATTGCACCATTCCACAGGATGTTGCTTTTGACCATCATTTAAATTATGAGGTATCCAACGGTAACAAACTTTCTGCTTTTTAGATGGTGGAGCAAAATATTGTTTATAGCGGTATTTCCAATTCTGTATGTGACACGGTTGTCTTCTTTAATCATTGTACGAATAGCAGCTATGTTTTCATCCGTAATTGCAGAATTGGCCGATCTTCGCGTAAATCGTCATTGAGAAACTCGATGAAATTTAAATTCATTGTACCAGCTGTGAACAGACCTGATACTAGTTGCTTAATTGCATTTGAGATATTTCACACATTTTTTGTTCACAACGTAAAAAGTGTGAGCCAAAAGGGTAACTTCACTAATTTCACCTGAATTTGGGTTGCGAACGAGCATGCAAAAATATTGAGTACAACTGCTGTCGAATGTAATTCAAATTTTTGTGTAAGTATCTTTCTCTAAATGCGTTAGTAAGACAAAGATGAAGCTATTAGACGTACGTATGGAAGATAGAATGTAGGAAACCATTAGGAAGACAGAGATAAATATACAATTACTTCTTATTTTGTGGTTCAGAAATCAATGACGTGAGAGTCAAGTGAGAAAAATAGATGGTGTATATCATCATTAATAAAATATGTAAGCTAATGAAAAGATAGTATACTGGCACACCCATAGCAAAGGTTAAATAGTCGTGATGATAAATAAACATTAATTTAAATTATACATAATTTAAATAATTGCGTAGGCTTCCACAGTCTGAGTCATGAGAAATATTCCTTTTCCGGGAATGGACTGTGTCATATTTTGAGTCAGAACTCAACGTTTCGCCCGCAATCGTATGGGGCATCTTCAGGAGCAAGGGGGATAGTACTGTCTTAAACAAGGTTACCCGACGTGTCAACCACGCTAGAGGCCGAATTTAAGCAACAAGAGGGAGAGACTCAGTTTACAAGGTTACCCGATGTGTAAACCACGCTAGAGGCCAAATAAACCAAGTGACGAAAGGAAGGCCGAGAAGACAGTTATATACTAATCTAAAGATACGGTAGATGAACAAAGCTAATGATTGGGCGTGTCGTGTTCCGTGAATCACCAGTTTCCACATGTGGCTCAAGAAATAGCCATCATCCCGATTGATGTTATTAGGATGTTTCCATATTTCTAAAGTTTCCCTGTATTTACGTCTGTAAAACTCAGGGACAGGAGCTAAAATGCGGGAATTCAAATAAGATGTTATGTCCTGTGTTGTGTTATTTGAAAATTCCCGCATTTTAGCTCCTGTCCCTGAGTTTTACAGACGTAAATACAGGGAAAGTTTAGAAATATGGAAACATCCTAATAACATTTGAGCCACATGTGGAAACCGGTGATTCTCGGAACACGACACGCCCATTACGACCTCGATTCCCATTGGTCCTCATTAGCTTTGCTCATATACCGTATCTTTAGATAAGTATATAACTGTCTTCTCGGCCTTCCTTTCGTCTTGGTTTATTTGGCCTCTAGCGTGGTTGACACGTCGGGTTACCTTGTTTAAGACAGTACTATCCCCCTTGCTCCTGAAGATGCCCCATACGACTGCGGGCGAAACGTTGAGCTTTGACCCAAAATATGACACAGTCCATTCCCGGAAAACGAATATTTCAGATAATTTAAAGTCGGATTCGAACCCGTGCCGTCGGAACTATAGCCGACCACATAACGCAAAGAGTACTTAGATATTAATTTAAGACCTTTATTATTTATGTCCTCTGCAATAGTTCGTAGACTCCTCCTGCAGTAAAATCCTGCATGGTGCGTCCAGGACATTTGGTTAGGTATAATACCGTGCAGGATATAATACGGCAAGAATAAAAGGCGCAGCTGAACGCCCCATAAAGCAAATGAAAAAGGGATTTATTATCATTGTCAGAACAACAAAGGTCTCGCGACTCGCAATCGTGGTCTGTCCGCGGCTCTCACAACGCTGACATTTCCACCCCGCACTCCGCGCGCCCGTAAAACCACCCTGGGGGAAAAAGTCAGAGAAGGGGAGGAAGGAAATCTTCTTTTAGTTTATAACTAATATTTTGTTCAACCAGAAATACCTCAATATAGGGCCTATTCTGTAACTCAGTGGTTAATTTTTAACCACTGGTTAATTTTTCTAACCAATCAAGTATGTTGACACACAACAAAAAAAATGATTATTAGTTATCAAATCAATATCAATTGGATAAAAATTGTAACCAGTGGTTAAAAATTAATAACTGAGTTACAGAATAGGCCCGTATGAAAGGTGTAACACACATGTGAATACAGTTTGCAATTAGAGTTTCGGTCAAGACCAAGACTAGTCTTGGTATTAGTATTCATCTTGAGAAAATCAAGAACAAGGCAGGACACAAGATCTCTATGGAAAATCTAGACCAAGACTCAAGACCAGGACGTCAATACTAAGAGTCTTGACGAGAGTCTTGCAAGACTCTTGATTCAATTATATTTAATTTTATTTAATAATATATTAGTTATATGAAATCTCATTACATATATACTTAATACTACTTTTAAACAATAGTTATTAACGTCATACGGCTGATATGTAGCAAATAACAGATGAGGTTGAATGTTGTAAAATCGAGGCGATAGCCGAGATTTTATAATCAACCGTGTCTGTCATTTGTATATCAGCCGTGTGACGTTCAGTATTTTTCATAATAACATAAAATATCTTCTTAAAATTCTATTTTCTATGGCATATTGACAGGTGACAGCTCTTCATGACAATTTTATGATGCTGAGATTTTTTTAGGACCACATGATTTCTAATAATTGTACTATTATAAAAAATAACAGCCGTGGCTGTTTTGATGCATATATTGGTTGAGCATACAGTACTGTTAAAGCACATTTAACAGTATGGTATTATGAAAAATATATTGGGTGCTTTTAAGTGGGTTATATTTGTGCTTTTATTAGATTATGTATATGCTATGAAATATTGTTGATGATCTTGGAGATCAACAACTTATCCATAGGAACTACAACTATATTAATAATTTAAGTAAGAGTAAATTATTTTCATTTTTTTTTTTGTTGTTTAACCGGACGCGAACAAAATGTTTCGCAGACGAAACACAGGCCGCGAAATCCAATATCGCGACCATTGTTATAGTAACGGCCACGAAATTGGATGTAACCTACAATCACTTTGACATTTAAATTGAAGTTTCTAAAATATGACAAAAATGAGTTTTCTGTTTATTTAATAAATACAATAAATATTGTAATTGTGTATTTTTAATTGTAATTTTAAATATTTGCAAGCCTCTTTACAGTTGTAATATTTTCATGTTTATTTTTCTTATGTAATTGCAATGCAGTATTTATTGTCTATAAATTGTAATATGTATGCTCACTGTAATTTTTGTTATATTTCATGTGTATTTTCTTTGTTCTCTAGTCCATAATTTGGGTTCGCCTGTTGGACAGAGTATTCAATAAATAAATAAATAAATAAATAAATAAATAAAATAGTTATTTTAGAAATAATTTTTTTCTTTTCAACGATTTTTTAACAAACTTAGGGCCCTATTCTGTAACTCGGTGGTTAAAAATTAACCACCGAGTTACAGAATAGAGCCCTTGTTGTTTTATCGAATCAATCCCACTAAAGCCGCTTTTCTATTTCAATAAATTAAACTATTTAAACACAATAAAATTTGGAATTACATATTTATTACGGTTGCACAAAAAATAGTGTATACACCTTGTCCACGAAATCCCTCCAGATTGTCCTGCCTTTTTACTTCCTTGTACGAAGTAAAGGAAGTATTGTAATCGCGAAAAATTTCGGTTTTCAGATTTCAATGGAAATATCCATTTTGACCATCCCTGAATCCATTTTGACTAATATCGTCGTGACGTCTGTACGTACGTATGTACGTATCACGCATAACTCAAAAACGGTAAGTCGTAGAAAGTTGTAATTTTGTATTTAGGAGTGCTATAACATCTAGTTGTGCACATCCCTTTTTGGTCATTATATAATTCCCAAAAATGGTACTTTATTTGAAGCCTATAATAAATTTTAATGAAAAACTATTTTAAAATATAATCCAAAACTTTTCAAATTTGGTATATAAGACTTTTATGTCAATTGGAATAACATAGTAGATTTTGGTTAAAACAGGTTAACCGGAAGTGATATATTACTAGAAGTTGTTAATAGTTTTTCTTGAATAAAATGGTTCCATTTTGATTTTAGAAATAAATTGTTCAAATAAGAGTTTTAGAGAATTAAAGTCTAGTACATAAAGTATTATTAAATTAGCTCTTTGTATAAGCGAGATATGTAAATTTTAATAATAAATAAATTGTTCCTCTACTAGAACTATTAACATTTTAAAAAATTCAACACAACACAAACTTACTTGTGATACTAACCTGTATTTTAAAAAAATAATTATTGAAATTTATTAGTGTTTGACTTTGATTTTATGGAAAAATCGAGAAATGCTGTTTTGCCTATAAAATCAAAGTCAAATATTAATAGATTGCAATAATTATTTTTCTTAAATGTAGGTTAATATCGCAAGTAGGTTTGGGTTGTGTTGAATTTTGTAAAATGTTGATAGTTCTAGTACAGGAACAATTTATTTGAATTTTCGCTTCATATTTTAGCACAGGGGTAAATATGCCTCTTAAGGTAGTTTTCAATAAATTTCCTGAACAACAATTACTTTTTCAGTATTTGATATGACAATGTTTTTCATTGATATAATCGCCAATGAATTTAACCTTCTTTCTTAGTTTAAGCTAAAAAAATATAAATAGGACTTAATATAAGTTTGCTGCAACTGGAATTGTCAGCATTATGATTAAAGCTACACACTGGACGGGTCAATAAATTTATGATTTCATTTTTAATTTATTTTGCAAAAAATAGTCTCAAAAAATGTCGCTCTAAAACCAATTTCGCCCCAGGCGGTCGCCTGGCTTGCCTGTAGCTTGGGCCGGCCCTGGTCCTGGGTTCAATTCCCGTCCACAGAAAATCGTGCTTCATTAAGGTATAGATATATTAGTATGTCCACCATCCACCTTCCATAAACCTTTGGGCTTTGGACAGGCTTGAAGCTTCTCATTGCTTTGCGATCCACGTTTAATTGTCTGTTAGATGTTTCGATTCCGTCCGAGCAGCAATTTAAGAACTCGTCATTCCCTCGTAAAGCGGACAGTAATGATGCCATAAATTTCCCGCGCTCCTAGCGCCAGAAGTGTCCGTTCGCGGGATCTCCACGTCACAACACACCCTCTCTTTCTAACACATCCAAAGGTGTATGCTTTGTCTCCCTCTCTAGCAACGCTCGGTAAACATTACTCGAACAAGCGAAGGTGATTTTTTATTTCGGATTTTCTGCCCAACTTCAAATAACGATTTCCACGGAATTGAAAATTATTTTTTTGGGTAAGAGGTAATCAATTGATGTTTGGCGAAAACATGCAGTTTTTGACCTCCCGCTACCCTTGGTAAAGGAGATATAAGGATCTTGCTAAAAATCGCGTATCGAGATTTTATTTATTTATTGTAAATTCACTCTACAGGATAATATCCCAATTACAGAGGAATTGTTTCACTGAATATACATAAATTTCGTCGCGTGACGCGCGAGTAGTGACACCATACAATAAAAATAGAAAAAGTAAAAAAAAATACATATATATTACTAAGTAGGCTCAATTTTGATTTTGGATTCTCTGATGACTTGCTACAATTCATGTCGTCATATCTGAGCAATCGCGAGCTTTGTGTTCGTGTTGATGGTATAACTTCTAAATGTTATTACGCAACCTCTGGTGTCCCGCAAGGGTCTAATTTAGGGCCATTACTATTTCTTCTTTTCATCAATAGCATCACTAATATTATTCAACATTCTAACGTTCTTTTATATGCAGATGACCTGAAACTTTTCAGAATTGTTAACAATGCTAATGATTGTGCTTTATTACAAACTGACATTAATAATGTTCTTGATTGGTCTTTAGCCTCAAAGCTTTTATTTAATTTTAGCAAATGTAAAATTATGACCTACTCTTTAAAGCAAACAACTATACCGTTTAACTATCAAATGAATAACACAATTTTGGAGTTCTGTTCGATGCTAAACTTAGCTTTATACCCCATTTTAATGATATTCGAAAAGCTTCTTACCGAAATCTTGGCTTCATAATTCGTAATACACAAGCGTTTTATAATTTACAGACTCTCAAATCTTTGTATTATTCATTTGTGCGTAGTAAACTCGAATATGGATTACAAATTTGGAATCCTGTATATATTAAACATGTACAAGCTCTGGAGAGTATACAGAAAAAATTTATAAGGTATTGTTGTGCTAAATTCCACCATCGTCGCATTGATACGATTTGTAATTACTCCAACTGTCTAATTGAGTTCAATGTTATTTCTTTGGACTGCCGTAGAAAAATCCAATCATGTTTATATCTCTATAAACTTGTTAATAATCTAATTGATGATGCTCATTCGCTAGCTTGCCTAAATTTTGGAGTACCTCGCTTAGGTTCTCGGCGTAAATTAAACTTCATATACAGCACCCCTAGAACAAACTATGAACTTCGATCTCCAATTAGACAGTTGTGTGCTACATTCAACACTGTGTCCATATACATTAACAATCTTGACATTTTCTATGATACTCAGTCCAAATTTGGAAAACTATTTCTTGTCTGATCTTTAGCAATTAAATTGAGATTTCTATTTATAATATTGTCACTTCATTATTTCAAAGTTTTCTTGTAACTACACTGTATTTTTCTTTATTTTTGTCAATAATCCTCTGTAATTGGGAACATCTGTTCCTGTTGAGTGATTAACAAATAAATAAATAAATAAACTATTATTAAATTTAAATTATAAATTATCGGTTCTTGTAAGAAGTATAGCAGACAGTACTTTCTTGAACCTAGAAATGCTGTTAGAAAATATATCTAGTTCTAATAATTTATTTACAAATTTGTTGTAAATAATACACATCTGTCTGACAGGTGAACGTAGTTCGTAGTTTGTCCTTGGAGTCGGGTAAGCAAATGTCAATTTAGTTCGAGATCGAGGAACAAGAAGATTTATTTTAGAGAGGATAGCCGAATCATCTATCGAATTATTGACCAATTTGTATAGATATAAATATGATTGCATTTTTCTTCGGTCGTCCAAGGACAGAACTGCGAATTTTGGTAAATGACCACGCTTTAAGGTCCCTAGAATCCAATTTTAACATTTTCACGATGATGTCTGTATGTATGTGTGTGTGGATCGTTTACTCTAACTCAAATACTATCATTCAGAAAATTTTGAAACCTTTTATTTCGAACTTTTTCTGTAATGGAAAGAGATTTTGGTGTAAATCGGATAACCGGAAATGGCACTTTACTAGAAGTTCAAAATAGTTTTTCTTCCAAAAATACCTTTAAATGTTATTTTTTCGGGATTGTTATTATAAAAATTAAAGATTATTAAATTTTCTACAGATTTGCACTAATACTTTTTTATATATTTTATGGATAAATTTATAAAATTATCTATAAATTTAATCCCGGAGCTTACGCTTTAAACAAGCAAATCTTCTTGGTTACACAGTTCATATCTTAAAGGCGATTTCGGGAGACATACCCGTTCACTTGTTAGGATTAGTTACGGTATGATATGGTCAATGGTGGCGCCAAAAATCGTTGGTTCACTTATTGACACCGTGCTTGGTGACTATGCATACTCTGCGACATTTAAAACTGTCAAAAATAGTGTCTGACAATTAAAATGCATTAACAAAAAAAGATAGTTTATTCATATTTATCCAAAAAAGAGGCAACGAAAATAATGGCACCCTGTTTGACATAAAGACCACGACACAGACTGTTTTGACTTTTGACATTTAAAAAAAAACATGATAAAAAGAGATAGAAGTAGTGAACAGAAAGCTGACCCGACTCGCAAACCCGTTCAGCTGTGAGCACTGATCCAAGCATACCGGGTAACTTGTTCCTAGCGCCCGAATGTGTGAACGTACCTGAACGCAACATACCGTAAGTGAACGGTTGAAATGTCACTGTCAAAGAACTAATCATTTAAAATTAATAACTGTAACGTTTTAAAAAGAAAATAGTAAATAGAACCCTAGTTATATGGAATAGATCTTAATACAGTTTCCGCAATAACTAAATATGTAAGTATATATATTTAAATTAATAAAAATTAAATAGCGGGAGGTTTGGTGTTCGCCACATCAGATTTTTGGGTATGAGGATGGTGTGATTTAAAAAAGGGTCGAAATTTTTAAAAAATTAAAAATTCTGAAAATTTGTATCTAAGTAGTTTGACGGGTGTAGATGTAAGATTTTAAAACCGCAGGTCGATATCTCTTTTCTTTTTCGAGATATTCGTTCTCAAAACTTTACTCAAAAATGCCCATTTTTGGGTCATATCTCAAAAATGGTCAATTATACACCGCTGGCGATATCACCATTAGATTCTACGAGAAAAATTACATAAGCATACCAATTTTCATAATTTTTGAACAACTATTACAATCTCCAGAAGGAAAAGTCTAAAAATGGCCAAAAATCGCAGAAAATTTAAGGTGTACTCCTTGCGATTTTTTCAGTTTTTGACAATTTTAAGGAATGTTTAATAATTAATGTATCCGTTGGAATATTTTGATGAAAATTGGTATACTTACGTTTTTTGGTACGAGGAATTTAATGGTGAGGTCGTTGAAGGTGTACCGCACACCCATTTTTGGGTATGAGGATGGTGTGATTTAAAAAAGGGTCGAAATTTTAAAAAAATTAAAAATTCTGAAAATTTGTATTTAAGTAGTTTGACGGGTGTAGATGTAAGATTTTAAAACCGCAGGTCGATATCTCTTTTCTTTTTCGAGATATTCGTCCTCAAAACTTTACTCAAAAATGCCCATTTTTTGGTCATATCTCAAAAATGGTCAATTATACACCGCTGGCGATATCACTATTAGATTCTACGAGCAAAATTACATAAGCATACCAATTTTCATAATTTTTGAACAACTATTACAATCTCCAGAAGGAAAAGTCTAAAAATGGCCAAAAATCGCAGAAAATCTAAGGTGTACCCCTTGCGATTTTTTCAGTTTTTGACAATTTTAAGGAATGTTTAATAATTAATGTATGCGTTGGAATATTTTGATGAAAATTGGTATACTTATGGTTTTTGGTACGAGGAATTTAATGGTGACGGTGTACCGCACACTCATTTTTGGGTATGAGGATGGTGTGGTTTAAAACAGGGTAGAAATTTTTAAAAAATTGAAAATTCTGAAAATTTGTATTTAAGTAGTTTTGAAGGGTGTAGATTTAAGATTTTAAAACCACACGTCGATATCTCTTTTCTTTTTCAAGATATTCGATATTTTTTACAAAAAAGTGAATACACCCTTTCTCTCGGTGTCTGTGTGTATGTGTATGTGTGGTTCCTGTTTACACCGAAATCTAATGACTCATTTCATATTAGACAATTAGGTAGCAATACAAGGTTTCAAAATTTTCCGAATGATAGTATTTAAGTTAGAGTGGAGGATCCATACACACAGACGCACACATCGTGAAAATGTTAAAATTGGATTCTAAGGGCCTTAAAACATGATCATTTACCAAAATCTAGATATGCGATTTTTAGCACGATCCTTATACCTCCTTTATCACAGAGGTTATTCTAACGTGCAGTTGGACACAAAATGTGCAGTAGGAAAAGCAAATTGTGCAGTGGGAAATTAAAATCTGTGCAGTTATTTTTCATTTATTACGAATAAACCAAATAAAGTTTAAAAAAAAACAAACTAAAAATAATATGGTGTTTATATTTATACAGTATGTTTTTAAACCTGTGTCACAAATTTTAAGGCTATATAGTACTGACCAAAATGAGTAAAGAAAAACTTGATCAGCATAGGTCCGATCTTCAATAGTTTCTGAAGTACAGTGAAAAATGAGTTTTTAAGGAGTTATCTCTTCTATCCCTAGAACTATAAGTTACGACTTCTCAACCTTATCAAAAATAATAATTGTACTCATTTAAATATTATGGCGACCTTGGCTAATATTTACTACTGGCATACACAAAATTTCGTTCGATCACTATCTTTCTATCTTTGTCAGTTTTTCTTCGATTTTTCGTTTTTCTCGAAAACAATTGAAGATCAGACCTATGATGATTCAGCTTTTTTTACTCATTTTGGTCAGTACTATATACCCTTAAAATTTGTGACACGGGTTTAGAAACACCCTGTACGAGCACTAAAATTGTGCCAGCTTTTCTCTCAGCCTTATCTACAGACTATTCGCTTGGCTCATCCTCATCATTGGCATTGGCCTCAGCAAAAATACTATTGTACCATCTTTGTTGTTTAGCTTTAGGGATTGCCTTGACTCTGTGCTCATGCTTATTTAACCAAATCATTGTGCCTTGCCGGGGATCTCACTCTGATAGAGAAGGCATATTGTAATAAATATACAAAAACACATTTTCGGAATCTACCGACAAGCTATTCCGAGAGTATTGCTGGTACTTATAAGTCTGTCCACATCCGCACTATGCAGTTTGGCAGCCAAAATCCGCGCGAAAATTTTATTTACCATAAGCAATTCCGAAGAAATAGTTAAGAACTTAACTAACTCTAGAACCGTCAGTATCCGCAACTTTTCTATGTGTGGATGTTCTAGTATTTCGTCAAAATCCAACTTGAGTTGAGTTAAACAAAGATCTTTCTCTAAAATATTATAAACTTACAGCTATTTATTTCCTTTATGTACAGTGGAAAAAAATCCTTAGAATAACCTCTGCTTTATCAAGGGTAACGGGAGGTAAAAAGTAAATTATTAAACAGAATATTATAATGATTAATATTATTAAAAAAATCGGTTCAAATTGACTAGGGTACCTTTATAACCAGGGTATGGCCATGGCGTGGCTCACGTTTCGTCCGCCATTACCGGGACATCTGTTATGTGTTGTTCTTGCGCAAATTATTATGTATTTTCGTGGATATTTGTTTTATTTTAATGAAACACACATTTAATTATCATTTTAATACGTATTTATAGTGTAAGTAATATATTTTATTTTATTTACTTGTGTAGTTTGTTAAGATTCCCACCACGATTACTGACATATTGAATACAACTATAAATTACCAATATTAAGCACAATCATTTAAATTTTAAAAGGTAAGTTTAGAATATACAATTATTATGTAAATAAGAACTACAGATATTAAATTGGATGTGATAATAACAACCCATGTCATATATTCTACACAACCTCTAAATGTAAATATTAATAATAATTGTGTATCTCTTAAATTAATGAATTTTTATTACCTTTATAAATTCACAGTGTGATAATTTGATATTCTTTTATAATATAATATCACATTTATTACAAATAAATAAGGCAATGAATTACCGACAATGGCGGCAATCTTGGCCCATGGCCATACCCTGGTTATAAAGGTACCCTAAAATTTACTGGCCTGTCCTGACCCCATCCAGATTTCCCGGTACTAAACATATTCCCAGTCCAGCCCTGGCTATCACTACAAATAATGAACAAGTAACTATTAATCAAGGTAAACCAATGTGGTATGTAAAATCTGCACAGTCGCAGTTGTACAAAAGGCTTGAATTATAAATTATTTGGCGTATAAATTTCGTACAAACGTTTTATCGTATTAATGTTGCCGTATCCTAGCATCTAGCAACGAAATTTATTACCTATATTAAGTCAATTAATATGATTAATTAATTAAACAATCAATCACTTAATTGATTAATTATTAATTAATGATACATTAGGATAATATGCATACTAAGTGCCAAAGTCCTTGTACTGCCGACTAGAAAGTTCATCATAGTGTGACAATGCAAGGGTAAGAGCAATACCAAATTAATAACTTATGACTTTTTTCTAAATTGTAAAGGGTTTTTCAATAAGGGCGGGTCGATGTGTGTGGTATTAACGAAATTCATTTTTTATTTGAAAGGCCCATGTATGCAATATAATATCCTTCAAATGTCCGCCGCGGCTTCTCACGGTGGCACGGATCCCAGTGGTCCAATTTTCAATGACTCTGCCGCAGATCCGGCTGAATTTGAGCGATGGCTTTGGTAATGTTAACTTTAAGGGAATCCGTCGATTGCGGCTTATTGGCATAGACCTGCGACTTCAGGAAACCCCACAAGAAAAAGTCTAGTGGGGTCAAATCGCACGATCTTGGTGGCCAATATACGTCACCTCTGCGAGAGATAACCGTATCCTCAAATCGTTCATGCAGAAGGTCCATTGTGGCGTCCGCTGTGTGGCACGTAGCGCGGACCTGCTGGAAAAACATGTCGTCTACCTCCATATCATCCAATTTGGGAAAAAAGAAATCTGTTATCATCGTTCTGTAGCGCTCGCCATTGAGGGTGATGGCCTCACCAACGTCGTTTTCAAAAAAGTACGGACCAATGACGCCGCCGGCCCAAAATCCGCACCAAACGGTAACTTTTTGTGGATGCATTCCGACCTGGTGAACCTCGTGTGGGTTGGTGTCGTCCCATATACGGCAATTGTGTTATTAACATTGCCATTCATCCAAAAATGCGCCTCATCGCTAAAGATGATTTTTCGGCCAAAATTGGAGTCTTCTTCCAAACGCTCAGAAGCCCAGTCAGCGAACAAACGGCGTTGTCTATTGTCATTAACTTTGAGCTCCTAGGTCAGTTGGATCTTGTACGGGTGAAGGGCCAAGTCCCGACGCAAAATTCGCCAAGTTGAAGTCTGCGAACGGCCGAGTTCTTGTGCACGGCGAGGAATTAATTGCCTCGGGTTCTCCTGCACACTTTCTCGGACCGCGGCAATGTTCTCGGCCGATCTGGCGTTCCTTTGACGTACGGGTGTTGGCTGATTTTTTACCGATCCGGTCGTCTCGAATTTGGCCACCAAACGTTGGAAAGTCGACTTTGAAGAGCCATCGCGTCTGCCGTAAAATGGGCGCAACGCGCGCAACGTTTTCACTAACGAGCATTCATTTTGATAATACAGTTTTATCAGTTGGAAGTGCTGCTCAATCGTGTAACTTGCCATGGTGATTTGGCATCTGTGACAGAATAATAAACAATAGATTTGACAGACGCCACCAAAACAACATCGCCGACACAGCCTGCCAACATCGACCCGCCCTAATTGAAAAACCCTTTAGTTTCATGCATAATATTTCAACTTTTCTTTATTAGTAAAATTCTGTTTAAAAAAATTATCATTTTTCTAAAACGGTTTGTTTAGTCTAGATGTCAGCTATCTAAGGCATTTATAGTTTTGAAAATTAAGTCCAGAAGTTATTGCTAACCTACGTGCAGGGTTGATATTTTGATATGGATGCCATATGATACCTTGCACCCTTCAACCCCGCAGAGATATATTCTCACGAAGATATCGCTTAAGTTTGTTAGTTAGTCGATGTTTGACTCGCATGTCGATAAGTAGAATTTTTAATCTTAGCGCGTACTAGTACATAGTACATGGAGTTAAGTTTATTTTAATTCGCTATAAGAAGTTAAGCTCTAATGTGAATAGTGATGCACGACGAGGCGAGAGTACTCTCGCATTTCGTCTCGTCTCGTTGCATTATGCGAGACGAGAACGAGAGCGAGATTGCAATTTAAAATTCGAGGCGAGATCGATATAACAACTGCGAGAAGCGAAAAACCTCGCGAGAGTCTCGCAATAAAAAGTATTTGTAACTTTATAGCTTTGATTCATAAATTCAATGAAAAATGCACCGTACAGGGAGTGGAGTCAACGGTAATTCGTGCATAGACCAGGTGAATGTGAAAATTATATGAATTGACTATATTTTTTTGAGTCTATCTAGAGTCGAATGATATCGGTCGCAGAGCGAGGAAATGCAAAATAAAGACTACATCGGTTTTGCATCTAATAGAACTAGTTTTTCTCAAACATTTCAGCCCCTAATTCATCCCAGTTAAAACTACGGTTAATAAAATTCTTGTCGTCCCTGAAAAGTAAAGGATCTTATATTAAGCGTCGTAAGGAGCCAACATGGAGTGAAGCGGAGTGATTGGTTGCCAGCGGGTTCCCAGGGTAGCGCTTTTTTATGAATAAATCTTACTTAAATAATAGTTATTTGTATATCAAGGCCGCGAAATCACTCTTTAAAGTACCGAGAGAAAAATTGACAATCTCGAGGGCGCTAAAGGATTTCGCGGACAAGGTGTACACAATATTTTTTGTGCAACCGTAAAAAATATGTAATTATAACTTTTATTAATTTTAAACAGTTTCAATGTAAATAAAAAGTTAGCTTTCAAGGTGGCTATGGGATTAACATTTGATAAACAAAACCATGCAATTCTCAAGTGTCAAAGTGGTTGTTTACCTAATTTCGCCGCCGCTACCATGACAACGGTCGCAAAATTTAATTTCGCGGCCTGTATTGCGGCTGCGAAATGCTTATTTCGCGTCCGGTTGCACAAAAATAAATAAAATAAATATATCATCATGGCATATTACCCATTGCTGGGTGTGCTAATCTGTTTTGTATGCAAATATCGGTAATGATGATGACATATTTGTACCGTGCGGGCGTTTACCAGGCGTTGCCACACGGGCACTCATTACTGGCGTAGAGAGTGCACCCCAGGGGTCAATTTAATGCCATTTAAAATTTGAAATATTTGGCGTCGGTCGGGATCGAACCCGGTTCCCCAGATTCGCGACCAGACACTCAGGCACGCGGGCACGAGACCCCATAAAATCTTACTTAAATAGTGGCATATAGTTAATGACAAAGTGTAGAAACTTTTAGTTACAAAAAATATTTTTTTTAATGTTTAATTAGTTTTACTGATGACAGAATGTATTAACAGATGTTCGTATTGAAATAATTTGGTGACTAGAATTTAGTTTTTCGTCTCTTTATTATAGTTATACAACTATAAATACACGGAAGACGGAACGATTAGTGCGAACTTGTCTTTTGTAGTTCAACTGATACGTAAATACCGAGGTAAATACGTAGTGCGCAAGCGCTTATTTTTACAGCGAGACTCTCGCGCGAGACCGAGGCGAGACCCAAAAAAATGTGCGAGAACGAGAGCGAGATCGAGATTGCAGATCCGAAAACGAGAAGAGATCGATATTTTAAATTTTTTGTCTCGTCTTGCCTCGCGTGCATCACTAAATGTGAATAATATTAACTTTCATTATGTGTAAATAAAAAGTTAGTATAAAATCCAAAGAATGTCGTCAATCGTCATAGACCACCAGTGATTTAAAATGATAATCGTCGTCAATAGGCGATGTGCACATTTTGAGCGTCAGCGCCTCTAACAGCTACATTGGCATTTTTGGGTACCGAATCAATTTTGACATTTCGAGAAAGTAATACAATTTACAATTTTATTTTGAGTTGTTGCTATTGTGTATGAATATTATACATCATAGTATATTGAAATGAATAAAGAAAATATTTAAAATGCTATATATGTGATGTGGCAATCAAAAAAGTCAAAATACCAGCGAAGGTACTGTGGAAGAAAATATAATTTTTCTTATGTGTGATTTCTATAAATCATTTTATCATATTTGAATTTATATTATAATTTATAATATTAGTTAAATGTTACAAGATGCCCAATACATGGAAATTGAGATTAAAAAGTTGGAAAACTTGAATGATTGGAAAGAAGAAAATTTCTACATATCACGATATCAGTGTATGAGGTTAGCATCTTTCTTTTATATTCGCAATAAATGAAGAAGATTCTTCATTGAAAATATACCAGGCTGTAAGTGGAATCAGTTGCACTAGCTCGGAAAAGAAAATACACGAAAAATACGAACCATGTGAATTTATATCTTTAACATTAACATTACATGTACAAAATCTATAATAAATAGACGAATTATGTCAAAAATAGACTTCAATTTCATACAACTGCAAGCATTAAACAATTTAAGACAATTTTCTGCTTCTTGTACTCGTATTATATCTTGTTCAAATAGTAACTTAAGAAACACATTTTTATATAATTCATTATTGCTATCAGACGACCATTGTTGGAATTTTATTCATACGATAAGTATCTTTTACAATGAGAAAATATGTATACCTAAAAGAATTTTTCATATTAGTAGAAGATATCTGATGAAAAGTTATTTTCTTATACATCTGTTCCTCATATAATCTTCTAGGAAATTTATAAAATTTGATACTTCAATTGGTAATTTTGTAAGAATTATTACATCCCTCACTGCATCACATAATATTTGACGTCCTATCATTCGCATTCATTGCAAATATTATATAAAATAGAAATTGCAAAATTATTCTGACATAAAACATAACCTTGCTATGTTTCAGTGAGTAACCACTTTTGTCATTTTTGTCCGCTGTCGGCGCTGACTACTTTTGTGCACACCGCCTATAAGTGGAAGAGCGTCACCCCCCCCCTTCCCCCCTCTCCGTGTTACAATAGTCAAAACTGTAATGATATATTTATTTACATACATTGTTTTAAACAAAATTTATACGAGTATTGGTGCCTCTTTCTCCTGCTAATCCGATAATCTTAGAATGCTAGTAGACCTCTCCTCTCCCATTGTTGTGAATTCCGGGTGTTGGGGTGCGTGCCGGAGTCACGCGCGGCTCCGGAATCAATGCCCGGAGAACTCGGAGCTCCGGGCGTGGCTCCGGGCAGCTCACGCGGCCTACACATCGGCCACGTGCGCGCTGGACACTCATGTCAAATGTGGGCGCGTGAACTCTGCACACGTATTCCGGGAAAATATGCGAATATAGTTATTATTAGATATTGTTATATTGGTGGCGGGGAATAGTGGGTGGTGAATGAATAATATTATTGGTGTATAATACAAAGGTTAATTGGGGATGTTTGATTTTATTATTGTGGTCTCAGAGATAAATGGAATATTATATTAAGTGTTGAGAGTCATCATATTCGCATAATTACAAGTCAAATAACACAATGGAAGACAAAATTTAACTATCTTATGCCTGCGCAAAAGGGCTGTTGCAAGAATTTTTATATGCGTTCTAAATATTAAATTTAAAAATATATCATTATTTAAATAGCCTCAAATTTGAAAATATCACCAAATATCCATTAGATATTTTACAATTAATTTTTGAAATTTGGATATTTTGAAAAAAGTCACGTGATCTGAAACAGAATGTGACGTCACAACACATACATCTTCATCGGCTCCAATTGGTCCCTTATAGTGTCAATTCTTTGTGTTTTGTTACAAGTATTATGATAAATGTATTGTCAAAGTTGTGAAACAAGTGTCAAATTTTTGAGTTTGGTTCGTGTTAGATAATACAAAATTCATTATAAAAATCTGGTGTGGCCAACACAACACCTCCCGCCATGTACCGCCCGAGTGACAAAAAAGATTAAACTAACCCTTATTTTTAGATTAGTGAATTTTACTCTAATTTTGGCAGTTTATTTCTCAAAATTTAGTCTAATCTAATCCAAGTAACTACTTTTTCTGATAATAAAATGAAGATTAAATATTAAATACCGGGATAAAATAGAATTCACTAATCCAAAAATGAGAATTAGTTTAAACTGTTTTGCAAATCGTTAATTTTTATTAAACTAATTACATACCTACATATTTACATATGCTGTATTAATTTCCTTTCCTATTGTTCTATTTACTTTTTTCTTTTTAAAACGTTACTATCATAAATTTGAAATGATTAGTTCTTTGACAATCATAATTATCTGTCAGTTACATACATTTGAATAAGTGCGCAACCAAGGAGTTTTGTTTGTTCAAAGCGTAGGCTCCGGGATTTAAATTATAGATAATTTTATAAATTTATCCATAAAATATAAAGAAAAAGTATTAATGCAAATCTGTAGAAAATTTAATAGTCTTTAATTTTTATAATAACATTGTCGAAAAAATAACATTTAAAGGTATTTTTCGAAGAAAAACTATTTTGAGCTTCTAGTAAAGTGCCATTTCCGGTTATCCGATTTACACCAAAATCTAATGGGCTCTTTCCAATACAGAAATAGTTCGAAATACAAGGTTTCAAAATTTTCTGAATGATAGTATTTGAGTTAGAGTGGAGGATCCACACACACATACACACATTCACACACACAGACATCATCGTGAAAATGTTAAAATTGGATTCTAGGGACCTTAAAACGTGGTCATTTACCAAAATCTCGATATGCAATTTTTATCACGATCCTTATACCTCCCTTACCAAGGGTAGCGGGAGGTAAAAAGAGTAATTTACAGTATCGTATTGTGCCTTCTTGCAAAAATGCGCTAGGAGTAATGCTACTATTGAATTTATAATATAGCTTAAAAGATATTCGAGACAAGACGTCTTAAAATTGACCAATCAGAGACCTACACCTTTAACGTGTAATTTTACGTTACTAGGGTTTTATACAAATCAAATCTTCTTTAAAATGTGTGGGCGACTGTAGTTTTCGAAAAATGTCAGTGTCAAATTAAATTTGACAAGGTGAATAAAAAAAGGCAAATTCTTAACGCCAGAGAGGCAGCACGAGTCTATTCGGAACGTTTTCCGGATAGAAATCTTGTGGATCATAAAGTGATATTGAGAGCCATCGCAAGGACGCATGAGTGAGGTCAAGTTATGCCAGATCAAATGACAATAATATTTTTGTTTAACACAATTTTACACAGCTGCTACAACACGTTGCACTGTACGATATAAATGATGATCTCGGATGACACCTTCTCTAACCTAAATTTGTTGACAGTGAAAAGTCAACTCTAAAGTGTCAAAATTACAGTAAGTCAAACAAATTTTGTAACTCACTAGTAGTATTTTTAAAACCTAGCAACTATACTCTATCCGTTTTAACTATAGACTAGATGGCGTTTCGAACGCGGCCGTTTTTACATGTATTAAAGAAAAAATTCAAATTATGGCGCCATTCCTGGATTTAAAAAATCTTTCTAATGGACCTTTCCAATTTAAAGAGATAGAAGATATGCGCAATGGGGATCTGCGCATAGTAAGAACAACTGAGATCTATGACGTTTGATTCTAAAACATTTAGACGTAAAATGTGAGAATATCTTGGATAACTTTAAAAAATCTTATCGAAGTAAGTTACAAAAGCTTTTATTGAAGGTAAAATGTCTAACGATGCAAATTTTCACTGAGAATACTGGTATTTTAATGACTGCAATATTTTTGACGTTTCGTTCGACAGCCCAACTGGCAGTTGTTCGCGCCATTTTCTTACTATTTGCAGCGATAGAAAGAGATAGCCCTTAAATTGGAAAGGTCCATTGACATTTTTTTCAGTAATTTTGTCCTGTATGTACATATCTATCTATTTTTATCCATAATATTAACGAAGAGGACAATAACAAAACTAGCGAACTATTAACTAAAAACTAAGAAAACGCGCACAATGAAAACTATGTAATATGAAATATAACGCCAAAACACTATGAAAATTATATAAACGAAAAGAACAATAATATACTTAACAAACAGAACTGAACAGAAATTAATAAATAAAATAAATAAATAAATATATCATCACGGCATATTACCCATTGCTGGGTGTGCCAATCTGCTTTGTACGCAGATATCGGTAATGATGATGATATATTTGTACCGTGCGGGCGTTTACCAGGCGTCACCTCACGGGCACTCATTGTAATAAATCGTGTACTATTGATTTTGTTGACTTTTATTTATTTTAGGTCAAACGTCAAAATAAATGATACAGTTGTCAAGCAAATTTAAATTTCGCGTCAATTATTTTACTGTGTAAACTCGGTTCACGATTGAACCAATCAGAGAGCTATAATCGTAGGCCCTATTTCACCCAACGCTCTATAGTTAAAACGGATAGAGTATAGTTTTATTTTGTAATAATATCATCACACCTCAAGATATCCTTCCGGGATTGGTGGATTAAAAAGTCTTGTAACACCGTTATGCAAGCAGCCGCAAATTATTTTCTTCTATTTGTTGGCAACCTATTGTCGTCGGCAAGTGTCAGTTTCGTCTGGGGCGCGAATTGTGAGACTGTATAAGTTGACAGAAATATACAAAAAAAAAATAAGATACTTTAGGATCAAATGCAGGTTACAAGTTTTGCTAAACTTCTTAAAATCAAATAACAAAAATATCCCGGAAATATTCGTAGATAATTTATTTTATTTGCGAAGTTGTAAGTTTAAGTTTTTCATTAGAAAGTCAAGTACATATCCTTTCTCATGACCTGCAAGTTATCATTTACCAAACAGTCCTCTCAGTAAGAAAGAAATAAAAGATTTTAAAACTTTTACTTCTTTCCTTCGCTGTATTTATCCGTTCCTATATCTCGTAACGAGAGCGACAGAGTTTTTAAGTTTTATATTTTAATGGAAATACAATGTTTTGTAATGAAGAAGAATGGAAGAAAGCGGAGCTGAGTTTTTGCGGAATGACAATAGATATAGTTGGGGTATTTTTGTTGTTAAGTGCCGATATTGTGTGAGATTCACTACACTAACTTTCTACTCAACAAACTTTCTATTGATGTTATTAATTTTTGTGACAAAGATTGGGATTGATGCCCGAGAAGAGAAATGTTAGTTTAGATGAAGTTTCAGAAAAAAATCTGATGGGTAGTCAATTCTATTTGTATTTAAACGACGTTTAGGAGTTCGTTATAGCACGCAGAGTTTAATACTAATTAAAAAATCTGGTGTGGCCAACACAATATCTCCCGCCATTTTTTAAAAATTTCTTAAAATATACTCTAATACAAGTAACTACCTTTTTTTTAACCCATCAACAGGATTAAATCCCAATTACAGAGTGAGTTCACATTCACACACATCAAATTTTAAATACCGGGGTAGAATAGAATTTACTAATCCAAAAATGAGGATAAGCTTAAACTTTTTTGTGTATCGTTAATTTTTATTAATTTAAATACATACCTACATATTTACTTATGCTGGAAACTGTATAGAATTCCTTTTCTATTGTTCTATTTACTTTTTTCTTTTTAAAACGTTACTAATATTACTTTGAAATGATTTGTTATTTGATAGTGACATTTCTCTGTCAGTTACATACATTTGAATAACTGCGTTTTGTTTGTTTAAAGTGTAGGCTCTGGCATTTAAATTGTAGACTATTTTATAAATTTATCCATAAAATATATTGAAAAAAGTATTAATGCAAATGTATAGAAAATTTAATAATCTTTAATTTTTATAATAAAATTAATCTTGAAAAAATAACCTTTAAAGGTATTTTTCCAAAAAAAAAAACTATTTTGAGCTTCTAGTAGTGCCATTTCCGGTTATCCGATTGCCACCAAAATCTAATGGACTCTTTCAATTACAGAAAAAGTTCGAAATACAAGGTTTTAAAATTTTCTGAATGATAGTATTTGAGTTAGAGTGGAGGATCGTCACATACATACATACATACATACAGACACACACACACACACACACACATACATACACACACACATACACACAGACATCATCGTGAAAATGTTAAAATTGAATTGTTGGGACCTTAAAACGTGGTCATTTACCAAAATCTCGATATGCGATTTTTAGCACGATCCCTATGCCTCCCTTACTAAGGGTAGCGGGAGGTAAAAAATTAAGAGTATTTTTTTTGTTTACCTAAACTGGGCAAGTAGATGAAGAAATTTGATCACGAAATACTTCTCAAATGTGAATTTAGCTCTTCTGTCTTTCGCAGATATAAATTGAAAAATGGCCAGTAAATATTGTGTTCTGGGCTTTTCTCTCACTAATTTGTGTGACTTTTAAATCAGGCAATGGTCTACCTAATTCGTCAATTTTACCCTTATATATATATATATATATATATATATATATATATATATATATATATATATATATATATATATATATATATATATATATATGGACTGCTGCCTTCTTCAGGGAAAAATACATAAATAAATAATAACAAAAGATGATCGAATATAACCTTATTTCACTGTCCATTGTCCAATCATAATCTTTTATTACATTGTCTAGGATGATTGTCTACATTATTTCCGCCTACGCATTGTCGACACGTAGACGTAGACAATTAATGTCGAAGCGTAGACGCCCATCTATCAAGCTTATCAATTTCTCGGGTCTCGAGAATTCTTGAAGGTAATTTCTCGGGTCTTCTCGGGTTGTCGAGAAATTTACATTTACGTATTTTTTACATATCTTTTCGGTTCAAGTAATGAAAAATGTCACAAAATTAAAAATATGTATCATAAAAAATATCTTCTTATAAATCAACAAATTAAGTGGTTTTCTCTCAAATAAAAGTATCAAAATAATCATAAAACCTTTATTGACAGTTTTAACTTTCATAGGAATTAGCTAAATTATCTTCTCTTGAAAACAAAAAATAAAAAAATCTCTTTCTTAGAAACATTAGGAACTAAAATTATCTTCTCTTAAAAACGAGATCTAAACACATAACAAAATCTCTTTCAAAGAAACATTAGGAACCAAAATTAGCTTCTCTTAAAAAACAAAAATAACAAAATCTCTTTCACATAAACCAAAATTATCTTCCTTTAAAAAACAAATTATTCATTTAGAAAAACTAAAGCATTTATGGCTTTATTAGACAGCAAAATAGGCAAAATAGTCTTTTTTTACAATCTTTTAGACTCAAATATGATTTCTCGAGTTCTTGACTTTTCTCGAGCTTCATTTCTCGAGAATAAAAGCCCAACGATTTCCCGAGAAATCTCGGCTCGACTCTACGCCCATCTCTGGTCGGCGGCACCTTCGCAATATATCAGCCTCCTCGTTAAGCATCAGCAGCATCCAACAATTATCATGTACGAACAGTGGCGTAGTGAGAGGGGGGGGGGCAAAGTGGTCTATTGTGCTCCAGGCGCCTCTTGCAGGGGCGTCAAACTGTCCTCAGGACAAACAAAATTTTCCGGAAAATTTCAATTTTTATTTTGATTCGTTTTGGGGAAATAATATTTGAGTTTCGGGAACGACACTGCCTTCCTTCAACAGCAAACAACCGGCCATTCCAGGGCGGTTGCTATGAGAATGGCGAAAATACGTTACTGCGCATGTGACGTCAGTCTAGGAGCTAAAAGTTTGCTATCTAGCTGTATCCGCTGTTCCGCTGCGGCAACAACCAGGCAACTACTTCCAACTATAAATTGATACATTGCATTCAGTGTGCTGGAGTAGGGTGACCAGACGTCCCGATTTTGAGTTGTATATCCCGGTGTCCCGATGAACATCTTCGGGACACGTAGTTGTCCCGGTTTTCATACCCGACTCCAAATATATTACTTATATCATCTATCGACTGATATATTTATTTCATTAATAAATTTTTAATTGTTTTATATATTCTAATTTTAATTCTTAATTCTTGCATTTTGAAGTAAGTGCGTTTCTGCGCAAATTGTAAATTAAGTATGGGTTTTGGGATGTTTTTACTTTAATTTATGAGTAAGAACCAATTAAATTATATGTATAAGTACTATTTTTATTTAAGTCAACAATCCGTTAAGCATATTCTCTTTTCTAAAATGTTCTGTGACCTGGCAATTTATTTTTGTACATGAAAGGGGAAAAACATGCAGCTTCACATCCCGTGAAAAAAAGTAACTTTCAATAACAAGGCATTTGATCTTGAATGGATATATTGCCTCATCAAAATTTTGGTTCACGAGATGCCACTAGTTTTTCAATTCTCTGAAAAATGTCCCGGTTTTGCAATTTATAAATCTGGTCATCCCATGCTGGAATGAAATATAATAGTGTATTATATGTAATAAAATAATTGGAAAAAGATCACAGAAGACATATAGAATATTGAAATTTTATTAATATATTACTTGCAGTTATCGTCTTTTTATTTTATTTACTCTTATTTAAAAGTACTATCTATCTAAAGATAACATTAAATTAATATTATTTCTTCTCATTCATTTATATTATCATATATTTTTAAATTTCTTATTAATCTCATTATTTCTTTGTTCGGCTTCTTTATTTTTTAACGCGATTTCTTTTCTCAAATTTAAAGTCTAGCTTGAACTTGTGTCCCTATTTGTCCTGAAAAATAGTGTCTGTAGTGTCTTGTAGACGCGCACTTAGGTAGTGACTATTCATAATATATCATACAGTATTTTAGGTAGATAATGCACTCTGTTATCGAAATAAAATTAATAAAACTAAAAACTTTTTCTAAATGTTGGAGTAAGAAATTAAAATGTCTATTAAATATATTTGTATTTATATATCCGTTTTTTGGTCAAATATCTGTAGTAAAATGCCCTAAAATGACATTTAAAGATTATTTTATGAAAAAATTTCTTATGGGAAAGGGGCGCCCAAAAAGTATTATACCCCAGGCGCTAATTATGCTCGCTACGCCACTGTGTACGAAACACCACAGGAGATAGTTTTACACAATTTGAAAATTTTAAATATTTTTAAAACCTCTCGGTTGATCATATACCGCTTTCAACCACGCTACTCTCCCTAATACTTCTTGTGTATGTTAATACCGTTCTTTATCCTAACCCCCTTTGTTTCTCGTTTCTTTTCTTTACCTCTGTTGTGTGATTTACCGCTTGGAGGCTTGTTTTGTTTGCCGTGGACGTCCCGCGAACAGAAAGACCTACCTCCGAGCTGGATTGAGATTTACGCGCACTTTCTTCCCTCGTGGACACTTTAAGATATTCTAATTGCTTCCCTAAAATATAGCCCTGAATAACAGAAAGAAAATGGAAAGCGAAACCCGCAAACGGCCTAATGCTCCATATATTTTCAACCAAGGATATAAAGCTGTAAGAGATGTATTTATGGGGATGTCATCTAGTAGGCGGAGGTGTATGTGTTTTTAGGAAAATAAAATTAAATGTTTCGAATTTTAAATGGCACAAAACTGATCCTTGTGCTACACGTTTGGTAGGTAGAGTCAAAAAACAATATTTTGCTATGTTTTTCATGTATGATATAAAATCAAAAAGTGCAGGCTATATGGAAAAATGTTTGTAGCGATTTACAGATTATGATAACTGATATAAGCGTAGTTAATTTAAAAGATGGGGTAATTGATGTTAGTCGGAACCTTACATTGGTAATGATACTCCTTCAGGTATACAACTATTTGTATAAAACTTGGCAAGAAACTTTGTATCCAAATACTATTATTGCTCTGACGCATGTGCGTAGCCAGGAGTTTTGGGGGTTCTACCCCCCGTCCTTCGAAATGAATTTATTAAAACTTAATTTGTACGCATTGACAAGGTATTAAAATCGATCGCAAGTGTAGGTAATATTAAATTTTCGCAGTGTAGACAGATTATCCAGGTAAGTCAACAATCCATTAAATTTATTCCTTTTTCTAAAATGTTCTGTGATCTGGTAAATTTATTTTTGTATATGAAAAGAGGAAAACATGCAGCTTCACATCCCTTGAAAGAATGTAACTTTCAATAAGCCTATTTCACATTTTTCAAAAAGTATTTTAAATGAAAGTTTATGCAATATTTTTCATATTAATAGTTATTTTTTTAATATTTTGTTGTTAATTTCGTAAATAATTAAGTAAAAAGTTTGGCGCCAAAAATAGTAATGAAAAACAACCCCCCACTCCTGTGTCGTAGAAGCACATATATTACGTCATTCACAGCCAATAGAAAAACAGTTTTTCCATCACCTAGGTTTATTTTTGTTATTTAAATAAATAAAAGTAGGCGTTAGTTTGTCACATGTTAATAACAAACTTCTAATTTGACATTTGACGTTGACATTTTCCAGTATAGGGCGCGAGCAGACACGTGACTCTAGCGACCTTGACTTGCTTGGGATCAGCTGATTTGTGTGCGCATGTCATTTTGACAAGAACATTGACAATTTGACAAGACCAATGTTTTGACTTATTTTGATTTTGAATTGCTAAAATGTTAATATTTTATAATTTTTTGGCAGTGAAACACATGAAATTAAAACATTTTAGCAATTAAAAATCAAAATAAGTCAAAACGTTGGTCTTGTCAACATGATATTGTTCTTGTCAAAATGACATGTGCACACAAATCAGCTGATTCTAAGCACGTCAAGGTCCCTCGAGTCACGTGTCTGCTCGCGCCCTATAAATGAGTAATAAAGCAATAATAGCTAATACAGACTACACACAAGCTAAGTCGGAGAATTTACTGAAAGTCGATAGTTGGATGATGGCTAAATTTATATCAGAAAACGATTGTTTTACTGCTGCCGAAATAAGGGGTGTTGAAGAGTTAAGATAAAATAAAATGTAAAAACCCAACCATCAGCTCTTCAACCTATTACTTTCAGCCACAATTTTCTTTTCTTCGCATCTTTTGGCATAGTTCAATAGTAGATTTGCTCCTAGCAGCATTTTTGCAAGAAGGCACAATACGATACTGTAAATTACTCATTTTATATTGATTTTTATATTACCTAATACGAACCAAACTCAAAAATTTGACACATGTTTGACAACTTTGACAATATACTTATCAAAACACTTGTAACAAAACCCAAAGAATTGACACTATAAAGGGACCAATTGGAGTGAATGAAGATGTATGTGCTGTGACGTCACATTCTGTTGCAGATCACGTGCCTTTTTCAAAATATTATTCAAATTTTAAAAATTTATTGTAAAATATTTAATGGATATTTGGTGATATTTTCAAATTTGAGGCTATTTAAATAATGATATCTTTTTAAATTTAATACTTAGAGGTATATAAAAATTCTTGCAACTTGCAACAGCAAAAAATTTGGCTGCGGCGCCTTTTCTTTGGGTACCTTTACATGAAAAAATTAGGGGCATAATTTGTAGTTTGCCTCAGTTGTTTCGAAACCACCACCCGACTCTGCTTAGCAACTACAAGTTTCTGAGTATAAATCCGAATCTATACAACCATTGATGTACGAGTATCTCTGTTTATCTTGTGTTGCATTACGGTATTTCTATTTCTTGGATGTTCTATTTCTTGTCGACATCTCAATCCATCTTGTGCGCCGTGCGTATGAGTTGAGTTTTGTCGCACCTGAGCACTCTCATGTTTCCCATTACCACCTCTGTTGCTGCTGGCGCTGGCACAGTAGTCTCAGACTCAGATGCCCGTAGTTTTTATGTGAGAATAAAGCATTGTGTCACGACGCAATGAATTACGAGCTGAATGCCCTGTTTCATCACCAAACAAATAAATAATTGCAGGGGAAGATGGAAAGAGCTTTTGCTCTAGGCTTTAGGATTGTTGGAAGGTTTAAATGAATACTATGATATGAGACTGGATTGGAGAATTGCGACCTAACACTAAAAGAGTTTATTAATATAATTGCCTTTTAAGTCTTTTATTTGGTCCATCGATGCTAAAATACTATGATTTCCGTCTTATAAAATGCTTCGTTGGGGGCAAGTTGGGGGGCAATTCTTGATAAGTGAAATGTCAGTGAGATTTGACACAAGTGAGAAAAAACGTAACGTGACTTACATGTCACGTAGTGAGATTTCTTCTTTAAAGGCGATTTCGGGCGACATACCCGTTCACTTCTTAGGATCAGTTACGGTCACTTGCGGTATGCTATGGTCAGTGGTGGCGCCAAAAATCAATGGTTCACTTGTTGACACCGTGCTTGGAGGTTATGTATATTCTGCGACATTTAATACTGTAAAAATAGTGTCTGACAATTAAAATGCATTAACGGAGAAAGATAGTTTTTTTCATATTTGTCCAAAAAAGAGTCAACGAAAATAATGTCACTCTGTTTGACATAAGACCACGACTCCGACTATTTTGACTTTTGACATTTCAAAAAAATACATGATAAAAAGAGATAGAAATAGTGAACAGAGAGCTGACCCGGCTAGCAAACCCGTTCAGCTGTGAGCACTGATCCAAGCATACCGGGTATGTTGTTCCTAGCGCCCGAATGTGTGAACGCACCTGAACGCAACATACCGCAAGTGAACGGTTGTCGCCCGAAATCGCCTTAAGGCTTGATTTATATTAGCGGTACAACGACGGTACAATAACGGTACGATTTTTCTTGGTTCAATGTATTTTAATGGACCCATTAAGGCTTGATTTACATTAGCGGTACAATGCCGGTACGATGACGGTACAATGACGGTATGTAAATTAGTAAATATCAAAGGGTCGTCATTGTACCGTGCACGTAGATGTAAATGGGTCCATTAAAATACATTGGAGCAAGAAGTGTCCGTACCGTCATCGTACCGTCATTGTACCGCTAATGTAAATCAAGCCTTACATCTACGTTGTCAGTATGATGACGGTACAATGACGGCCCAGTAATATTTACTGATTTACATTAGCAAGACGACCACGGTACAGTATAGTTTTGTTTCTATTGAAAAAATATTGTATATCATAATAACAGCGTAGTATTTCCATGCAAGGGGGAGTGGAAGGTTGCGTTTGAAGAGTACGTGCACTTCAAGTTGACGTTCATGCCAAAATCAGCCGACTGAAAGTAAAAACATGCTAGTAGTTGATTGACATTTGACATGTTTTTGACTTTCATATTTGTCTTTTAGTGAAACTAAAATGTAGTCAAAATGAGCTAGAGATGAGCAATTTAATGAACAAAAGTTCTCTGCTTACAAAAACGTGAAATATACACTACAGATTATTACAGAATATACAAAAAAGTAGTATCGTTTTGTAAAATTTTCTGGATTTTCTTCATTTTCTTCTTCTTCTTTGACAAGAGTAAGGACAGTTATAGCCAACTCGGTATTTGAGAAATTTTTAAACACTGCACGATATTTTCTACTTTTGATGGAAACATGGCATATGCACCACAAACTGTCATGATACATAAAAGACAAAACTATATTGTCATGGTATTTTATTATGTTCGTACCGTCGTTGTACCGTATAATGTAAATGCTTCGTGTAATTGATATACCGTCACTGTACCGTTATTGTACCGTCATTGTACCGCTAATGTAAATCAAGCCTAATTCTTGAAATAATTTTGTCGTCCCACTACTTCACATGTCATCTCACTACGTGAAACTTATCTCCCCACCTTTTTGGTTGGGAGAATCAATGTCACTCGCTAATGTTAAATAGAAATTTGCTTAATACTAAATTGTATTAACTATTATTATAAATAAAATTATTACAAATATCATGGTTGACGAAAGAGAAGTAGCTGCTGCTTTAAAGCATTTGGAAAATACAGAAATTACTTTTCGAACCAAATTTTTTAAATATTATTTCGGCTGAATAAAAATTTAGTGGATCGCTTGGGTGACAATTTAAACCAACCAACCAAGTCATAGATCAGCATTAGGGATTCCAACAAAAAATTTAACTACTTTACGTTTTTTGATTTGTGGGTATTCAGCTTGGTGTTTTAGCTATTATAACTACAGCCCGATTTAAATATTTTACATATACTTATACAATACGTTTATACGTAGTAAGACACATTTTATTTGTAGTTGTTCGATTACGGCAATAAGAATAAACACAGCGGTCACGGACTACGGAGCCCTACGGACTCAAAATTCAATAAAAAATTTAAATTAAAGCAAATTTAAGAGCCAGGGGATAAAGGATGAATGTCCATTTTCTAGCAAAATAAGATGATTGGTACTTATAGATTGAAGGTGGGCGCTTTTAAATAGTATGTGTAAAGGAGGCAAAACAGTAACAATCCTAAAATACAGGCCTCAGAAATTGTAAGATAAGATCTAAAAAGGAGAACGGTCCAAGCGTCAGGATATAAAAAGATGAATGTTCGACAGCGATATGCGCAAATTATAACTTGGTCAGCCGATTTTTGTTCAGTACTCGTACTGAACAGAAATTTGTTAAGCTAAGAGCGGTGTCAGTGGCTATCTGATGAGATTCGGTAACTCAGTAGTTAATTTTTAGCAACTGGTTAAAAATTTAACCAATGTTGACAATATAACAAACAATTGGATACAATTTTTAACCAATTGCTAAAAATTAACCACTGAATTACACAATTAATAAAACTACCAAACGACTCTGTACTCGACTGCAAAGTCATGAAACTGGTGGAGATTTTTCTTGCGAACATTTGAAATGTTCTATTAACCAACGTTTCAGAACCAATTCCAATAACTTGTCATTGAATTTCAAAAATATGGGAGTTCATGGACTTTAATAATTTCTACCTATTGTCTATTCCACGAGACCTTTCATTAAACCAAGACTTCCAACCGGAGCTGTATCGAAAACCGTAAACCGGCAAAAATAACGAAGAAATTCTGTTAGGTCCCACATAAGTTGAAACTTGACCCATCTGTGGACATAATAATTTTAAGAAATGACCAATCTGAGTTTCGAAATAAGGTTAATACATTAGATGGGGTTTCAAACTTTAAAATTTGCGTAATGAAAAAACAAAATTTGTAACATTTATCTTTTTTCCCCTGGCTCTTGGCAGTTTGATGTCGGAAAAACGATTTTTTCTTTGTTGAGAAAGGTGGTTTTTAAAAATTAGCCCCGGGCGGCAAAATGTCTCGTCGGTACTGGAAACGCAAACATTTCTGATCAACAGTCAGAAGCCGAAAGACCCACCTAGCAGATATTTTTGTTATTTATAACTCATTGGTCAAAATGTTTCGAATCCATCAAAGAAAATGTCCATAGCCTCTACCATTTTTCGGACCTTAATTCGTCGATCTGCGATAACCATATTGAGAATTAAATTGATGTTTTCTTTACCTTATAACTTCCTAAAGACACTAATAACAATGGTAGTTCACATAAACTAGGCTATGATGTTTATCATTAAAAATAAATCATCGAAATTCTGTGTTTTTAGAAAGAATACATCAATTCGATAAATCAGTAGTATTCTTTATAAATAAACATTCGTATAATATAGGTGCAATCTTTTCACAGTTAGTGACGTTGTGACGCGATCAATCTCAATAGAATTTCAATCTGCTATTAAAACTGAGTTTATGGAATGTGGAGAACTTCAGAGTTTGCGTTGCAAATGGAGCGATGATTGGTTGAAATATATCTGATAAGGTCTTCTCTGTTTTCCGGAAACTTTTCCTTTTATATTGAAAGTCTTGCTACTGTTAGTTCATACGTAAAAGTGTAAAAAATCTTTCAAAAGTGTGTGTGTGTTATTTGAAAAGAAAAAAATCTGATGTGGACACCACACGACTTCCTTGTACGCAAAACCAATATGAAGATGAAGTATAGAATCAATTATAAAATTGCACGTGTTTGACGTAATTTGACATTAACATCTATTTTTTATTTTTTTTTTTTTTGTTATTTTTTGTACTAATCCATAGCAAGCTTCATTACAAAAACCAACAAGTATATAAGTTTTAAATTTACATATCTCGCTTATACAAAGGGCTAATTTAATAATACTTGATGTGGTAGACGCAGAATTTAATTCTCTAAAACTCTTATTTGAAGCATTTATTTCTAAAATCAAAATGAAACCATTTTATTCAAGAAAAACTGTTAACAACTTCAGGTAATATATCACTTCCGGTTAGCCTGTTTTAACCAAAATCTGCTATGTTATTCCAATTGATATAAAAGTCTTATATACCAAATTTGAAACGTTTTGGTTTATATTTTAATATAGTTTTTCATTAAAATCTATTATAGGCTTCAAATAAGAGTTCCAAATTAAGTACCACTTCCGGTTTATCATATAGGTATAGTCAAAATATATTGGCCCGTATTCTCACCTCTTGAAGTAGCGCTACTTCCGAAGTAGCGGGATTTCGATTTTTTAAATTTTATTCTATTTTATTAATAGAGAAGAATAGGTTTCATATTTTTGTAAATGAAACCTGTAATATTTGAAATAAATGCTATTTACAATTTAATTTATTTTTATTTTTCTTAAACTTAAAGAGGTGAGAATACAGGTCATAGTTGTTTAAAATTATACACGAGTTATAAATACCAAATTTGAGAAGTTTTGAACCATGTTTTATGGGGTCTCGTGGCCGCGTGCTTGAGTGTCAGGTCGCGAATCTGGGGAACCGGGTTCGATCCCGACCGACGCCAAATATTTCCAATTTTAAAAATGGCACAAAATTAACCCCTGTGGTGCACTCTCCACGCCAGCAGTGAGTGCCCGTGAGGTGACGCCTGGTAAGCGCCCGCACGGTACAAATATTTCATCATTACCGATATCTGTATATAAAAGCAGATTGGCACACCCAGCAATGGGTAATAAGCCGTGATGATATATTCATTTATTTTATTTATTTGAATCATGTTTTAATATATTTTTTCAAGAAAATCTGTTTATAGCTTCCTGTAAAGTAGACTTCTGGTTTATCAATTTTAGAGAACATCTAGTATGTCGTTCTCATTAATATAAAAGTCTTAAATACCAAATTTGAAAAGTTTTGGATTGTATTAATTTATTTTTCACGAAAATCTATTCAGAGCTTCAAATAAAGTATCATTTCCGGTTTATCAATTATATCCAAAATCTAATATGTTGCTTCCTTTTATATAAAAGTCTTAAATACCAAATTTGACAAGTTTTAGAGTATACCATAATTTATTTTTCACGAAAATCTGTTTAGAGCTTCAAGTAAAGTACTTCTGGTTTATTAATTTTAACCGAAATCTAACATGTTATTTCCCATGATATAAAAGTCTTAAATACTACAATTGAAAAGTTTTGGATTATATTTTAATATAGTTTTTCATTAAAAACTGTTATGGGACGAAATATTTAAATATTTGGAAGTTTGTGATAAGAGCTATCGTAGACGAAAAAATCGTCACACACACACACGCACACACACACACACACGCGCGCGCACACGCACACACACACACGCAACACACGCACACGCGCGCGCGCACACACACACACACACACACACACACACACACGCAACACACGCACACACACACACACACACACACACACACACACACACATATATATATATATATATATATATATATATATATATATATATATATATATATATATCATCGTAAAAATAGTAAATTCGTATTCTAGGGACCCTAAAACGTGCTTATTGATTAAAAACTCATCATCGAATTTCTTGACCAAAGACAATACCTTCCTTACCTAAAGGTGACGGAAGGTAAAAACGTGTTGTGAGGATCCTAATTCGTGCTTATTCACTGAAAACTTCGAATTTTTGGACCAATAACATTACCTCCCTTACCTACTCCATGTCATAAATGACGCGTTGTTCAAATCGTTCAATTATACACATCCCATTTTCAAAATAGCGTATTTATTTTAAACAATATATCTTCTTGCATAATTAATTAACCGTAAATAATTCGCCAGTATCTATTTATCTCGCCTACGCAATATCTCTTATTTAAATTACCAGCACTTTACCGGTAAATAACTGAGCTAAACACCCAAACGAACCAAGTGAGTTGTTAAAAATTCATTCCATTTGTCTGGCTACGTCACTGCTAATATATTGCAGGATTCCCACATAGTTATACGCGTGCGCTCCTCGACAGAGACAGATATATACGACAGGTTGTCAGAGGGAGAGAGACAGACACAGGAGAGAAATGATACGGTTACAGGAGCTTTAAATAAAAATCAACCTGAAAGACTAGAATGAATCACTTTGCAGATAAATAGTTGCAACATTGAAACGAATACATTTACATATATTTCTCTGGTCTAAACAAATTCATAAAAGCATTGCGGTTGGATGGTTGTAAAATGAAGATCAACTCCTGCCATGTCCAGTTTCTATATTTCCAATAAAATTATTACACAAACATACTATTACTACGTTTACATGCAGTTTTGAAAATGGTTTCAGTTTTCAGTCAAAATTATGCTAAACTGTTTACATGCAATTTTCAAAACAAGTTTAAAAATTGATTTGAAATCAGTTTCGGCGCATGCGCATTTAGGTGATGTAAATGACAGAGCCTCTTCACTCCAAATACTTCGTTTTGCTATTATTCCAATTATTGTTTATACTTCATACCACTACGCACTAAAACTACACAACTGTCAGTATATTTGAAGGTTAGTAACACAAAGCGACAGAATCGTTATGCTCTGTACGCATGCGCAATATCGAAACTGAATTTTAACTGTTTACATGAGTAGTTTTGAAACTAGTTTTCAAGTCCAACCCATGAATTTTAGTTTTGGTTTGATATAATTCAAAACCGTTTTGACACTGCATACATGGCGTTTTCAAAACTAAAAACGTTTTAAAAACGGTTTCAAAACTGCATGTAAACTCAGTATATGTCAATTGCACTCGACACTGACATCACCAGAATTTTCTTAATATAGTAAATGTTTCCATTTTTTTTTAACTCTATACTCTATCCGTTTTGACTATAGAGCATTGGGTGAATAGGGCCTAAGATTCTAGCTCTCTGATTGGTTCAAACGTGAACCGAGTTTACACAGTAAAATAATTGACGCAAAATTTAAATTTACTTGACAACTGTATAAATTATTTTGACGTTTGACTTAAAATAAATAAAAATCAACATAGTCAATAGTACGCGATATATTACATATTATTAATTTCTGTTCATTTTTGTTTGTTAAGTACATTATTGTTCTTTTCGTTATATAATATAATATAATTTTCTTAGTGTTCGTTGTGCGCGTTTTCTTAGTTTTTAGTTAGTAGTTCAAAGAAACAAGTTGTCCAAATACTCTTAGTTTATCATTGTTGATGTTGATGTGAAAATGAATAATACAAATTTTAGTAAAGATGAGATGGTTAATATAATATTTGTAATAGAAAAATCTATTGAAGTTGAAGTACAAGTTTTCGAGCATTATAATTTTGCATTATTTAGTCTGTCACTAAATTTTAATAGCTTCTTTGGAATTAGTGTAATGTTTTAAATAAGTATTAATAAAAAAGGACCAAAATTTTGTATTATATTATGGTTTTTTCCACTCTGAACTACTGTTTTTTATGAACTTAAATTACTTCTTAATTTATAATTTTAGACCCCTTATTACTCAATACTTTTTTAAAAGGAATCGAATTTACTATCAAAATAAATAAATAAATAAATAAATAAATAAATATAGGATGTTCTATTAAGAAATATAAAGTTACATATTATTGCGCTTAAACGGAGCACCCTGTATACAAATGCATATGGTATGTAGATATACAATAATATATCATATAAATTATATTTGAAGAGTTTTTCTATCTGACTTAAAATAAAAGAGTTATAAAGAGAGGACAGACCGATGAATCAGCCTGTACATCATATATATATATATATATATATATATATATATATATATATATATATATATATATATATATATATATATATATATAATAATAATAAAAGGGGCCCTAAGATGGAGCCTTGTGGAATTCCATGTTTGATTAGCTTGAAATCTGAACTATTATTTGTGATGCCGTCTAGATTTAGACTTTCTAGACTCTTGTCTTGTCTTGTCTAGATTATGAAGACTAGACTGGCAAGAGTCTTGTCTTGAAATTTCAAGACAAGACAAGACTTTCCTATTCTAGATCAAGACTCTTGACAAAATTCTAGACAATTTTCAAGTAGATTAACTAGTAGTAGTAGGTAATATGAATTTTTTACTTCGATTCATAACAGTGGCGTAACTACAAAGAATTGCGCGCCCCCGCGGGACATAGGATTGCGCCCATCATACGTCCTTTGTGCAAGGTTTACAGAATTTTTTTTTCATTCAAGGTCAAATGCCGTATAATTGAAAGTTACATTTTTTCAAGGGATGTGCAAATGCTTGATTTTTCCCTTTCATGTACAGAAATAAATTGCATAAAATAAAAAGTTTTAAATATCAACTTTTTTCTACTCGGGTTGTTGCGCGAGGCCCCTGCAAGAGCGAGGCCCCGGGCGATTGCCCTGCTCGCAACCCCATAAGGCCATCGCTGTAGGTACTTAGTAGTCCAGAGTGTACACATACTTTTTAAATAGGTGAATGGACCTTTTACATTTTTATTGCACCGTGACGTCATTTTTCAATGCACCACTTAGTGAAATTCTTATGAACTAGCGTTGAGGTGTCACCATGTTGTCAAGTAAAATGATTAATCTAGAGTCTTGAAACAATCTAGAGTCTTGATATCTAGACAAGACTTTAACTAGACTTTTTAATCTAGACTTAGACTTAATCAAGTCTTGTCTAGAAATTTTAAGACAAGAGAAGACTTTGAAAGTCTTGTCTTGTCTTGTCTAGACGGCAACACTAACTATTATTATCTTTATACAAACTTTGTTTATGATTTTCTAAATAAGATTTAAATAGCGCAAGCGGAGTTCCAGTTACACCATAATTTTCAAGTTTCCACAATAATCTTTCATGGGAGATGCAGTCGAAAGCCTTAGAGAGGCCACATAAGGTGAGTGATGTGTGACAACCTCTCTCCATGTTCGCGACATAACGAAATCACTAGCGATTGCGACAAATATCCTGCATGCAACGAAATAAATAAATCGCTGTGGTTTGGTGGAAGTATGCGCGATAACTTCGCGCCAGTGTGGGGACTGTCACTTGTCGCTGCGTACTTTCAGTCGACAATTTGGAGAAGCGAAAGTTTCGCTATCGCTGTTATTATTTCTCGTTGGTTTAGAATTGTCTTTAATACAGCCAGAAATTATACGACATTCTTAATCATATACACCAATTTGTTATACTCATTCAATAGTTATTTGTATATCAAGAGATGAAAATACATTTTTCTAGACCGTGACTAAAGATTGCTGTCCGAGCTACAAGTATTTGAGGTCTACTTTCAACTGAGTATATGGAAGAGCAAGTATACTGAAACGCAATTGGTGTTTTTTGAAATTTTAAAATATATTCTTAATGTCGTGGGGCAAAATTAAGAAATTGTTATTCATTTTAATCCGAGATTGTCACAATTTAATTTTAATTTCAAATTATCTACTAAAATAAACACCCTGTACATACTGCCATAATTATTAGGGATGGTCTTACCTTAGAATCAATATTAAGATTTTCAAATGACTGATGATGATTGAATTCTTACCTGAAAACAAAGAAAATATATATTAGTTATACAACTTATGCATGTATATACATTTATAAGTATGTGGCTTAATGCAAAAACAACCAATGTCAAAACTGCGTAATTTTTGGAATGAGTACAATGCCCATTACAATGAGATGTTGCAAAAAAATTAATATATCTTTTTTCTTCTGAAATTCGAATAAATACGTTCTACAGTATTATTAAATATGATTTTCTGTCCAAATTTCTGTATATATTAAGCACAGTAGCAGTTTAAACATATACTTTTTGAAATGGCAGCAAATTACACTGCCCGTGGCGTCAGAAAGACATTAGCCAATGAAGAAACTGGAAAGATGAAAATAAAAACAAATGTATCATACATCAACGTCAATGATTGCTTTAATGACAACTGTGTGACATAAGGTCTGACTTATAGTGCAGCGTGATTTTTGGTTCTTTAGCGTAGTTCTTAGTTATTTATTATTATATTATAGCGTTATATTTCATAGTTTAGCCCAGTATTATAAAAGATAAATGAGTAAAGCACTAGCAAAGTAAAATTTACTCTTGAAGTAAAATAGTTTATTCCAGAGATTTTCGTCAAAACAAGAATAAAAATACTAGCTAAGTAAATATACAGAATAAATTACTCCGCCGATGTTCGAGGAAGTAAATTTTATTCTGTAAAATCAATTTGATACATATCAACATTAATTAAATTAAATTCGTTATAAATTTCATCCCATGTATTATTATTACATTTATTTATCTCCAACATGTTTGCTTTGTCTATTTCTAAGTAATTTTTCCCCATTCTCTCTATTTTCCATTTTAGTTGACACCTGACACTTTCTGACACACACATACTTTATTTTCTATATTGACTTTTGGATTTATTTCGTGTCAGAAACATACAGAATAAAATATTATTAAAACATATATAAAACATTCCAGCGACACATTGTTTGGAATAGATCCTCTTCAGTTGGAAATTGACATTATCGTCAGTAGTGGTCTGAAGACATACCGTCTAGTAATGTTTTATCCTGGATTTATCAATATCTCTTATGCTCCAGTAGTGCAAAGATTAGCCGGTATAAGAAACCCTGAGTGCATCATATTCCAGCTAAAAAAATAAATGTATTCAATAGTTCTTATTTAATTATAAAAATATTTATATTTATATCAGAATTATCTTTACAACAAAGAAGTTTTGATTTTATGTTTTTATCTTTACTTGCGACAACCATTTCATTTTTCTTTATTCGTTTTAAGGCACTACTAGAAATATTTTTCCCTATTAACAGTTCTATTTGGGCACACTGCACAAAACACTTTTTACTACCATGTTTGATTATTTCCAAATACAAAAATCAGTAGTAATTGACAACTGTCATGATTGTCACTCGTTTAAATTCCGTCGGTGGCAAATGTAACCTACACTCTCATTGGTTAGGTACTTTCAAACGTCATCAGGCGAAAGGGGAAGCGGAAATTCAAACATTATAATTTCAAAGACAATATTCTCATGAATAAAGAATAATACGAAAATAATAAAAAATACGGGCTAAATATTTTTACCTTCCGTCACCTTTAGGTAAGGAAGGTATTGTCTTTGGTCAAAAAATTCGGTGGTGAGTTTTTGATGAATAAGCACGTTTTAGGATCCCTAGAATACGATTTTACTATTTTTACGATGATGTCTGTATGTGTGTGTGTGTGTGTGTGTATGTATGTGTGTCTGTGTGTGTGTGTGTGTGTGTGTGTGTGTGTGTGTGTGTGTGTGTGTGTGTGTGTGTGTGTGTGTGTGTGTGTGTGTGTGTGTGTGTGTGTGTGTGTGTAACAAAATTTTCGTCTACGATAACTCTAAAACTACAATTCCAAAAATTATAATTCTTTCGTATTCCTCTTCGTTGCATCCATATGAAGAGCTGATTAGATTTTGGTTATAATTGGTCAACCGGAAGTACCCTTATTTGAAGATTTTAACAGTTTTTCTTGAAAAAACGATGTTAAATATCATTTTTTCACATTTAATGTTATTATAAATATTAAAGATCATTGTATTCTCTATACGATTTGACTACATTTTATACTTAATATTAAATGGATATAGAGTTAAAAAATTATAAAGGAATTAAATTTCATAAAGTAGACATAGCTATGAAAACAGTTACTATATTATGAAAATTCTGATTGAAAGATGTCAGTGTCAATTGACATATGTGTAGTATATTTGTGTTATATTATAATTTTACTGGAAATTTAGGATTTTTTACTCGAAACTTTCTGTATGGAATTTGTATAAAGTACATACAACGGTCGACAGGTAATGTACGTATAAGAAATTTAGAATCTTTTACAAGGAACTTTCTGTATACTATTTTATAGAAAGTATATAGGCATTTACGACGAAAATTCTACCGGTAGATACCGCATCTACCGACTGTGTTCGAAAATACGACTGGTAAAAAGTTACCGTGTTCGAAAATTGTACAATATCTACCAGATCCATCTACCGGATTCATGAAGAATCTAATCTCAAAAAAAAGGTAGTGATGCAAAGTGAAGTGCACGCGTTAGAAGTGGAAATGTGTTCAAAGTATGACTCTGCTCAGTTTGTTAACTACATCAAATTTCTAACCTGTTACAAATTTTCAAATTTTTTTTATAGGTTATGGATCTACCCTGTTTACCACTTGCGTTCTTAAAATATTGATTCCGGTAGCTATAACCTGATAAACAGCTGTTTACTGGTAACAGTTCACCGGTAGAATTTTCGTAAATGCTTCATATAACTGACGGAAGGTAATGTGCTGGCCACATCAGATTTTTTCTTATTCTTTTGATTAAATCAAAGAAAAAAAATCGTGCAACACCTCATTGTCTACATTAGTTATATTTTATATTGCAATTGTATGTAATCGAAGTATTAATTAATCCTTGTCAATAAATAAAGTATAATCCAAACAACCATCTTTTCCTGCCTCGTAAGTAACTCCTAACTCTTGTCTTCTCTTTTGAAGAGAATTACAATAAATCTTCGTTTTGGTTTTGCAGCTGGCATTCAGAACACTTGAGAGTTTCAGCAAATATTGAAGCTGCTGAAACACCCAACTGGCAATTATAAAGCGATTTATACGTGTATGAAGTCTCGCTCTATAAACACATGAACTACACTGCAGGCTACGAGTATTCTCTGTTCTTTTTATATCAACACTTCCGAGCGAACGCTCAGTGCTGGAAGTATGACAATTATATATAGATATAGTTTTGCGGAAAAAGAGATTATTATAGAGATAAAATTGATAAGTTTCATTTATTGGTTACATTAGTAAGTTATAATGCAAGAGAAATTTTAGTCTATGTTTGGTCTAAGTTATTAACGTATGTAATAAAAGTTCTGAGAAACAGTTAGACCTATTCATCGAATAGAAAGATTTTTACCTTCCGTCACTATAGGTAAGGAAGGTATTGTGTTTGGTCAAAAAATTCGGTGGTGAGTTTTTAATGAATAAGCATATTTTACGGTCCCTAGAATACGATTTTACTATTTTTACGATGATGTGTGTGTGTGTGTGCGTGTGTGTGTGTGTGTGTGTGTGTGTGTGTGTGTGTGTGTGTGTGTGTGTGTGTGTGCGCGCGTGTGTGTGTGTGACAAAAGTTTGCTCTACGATAACTACAGTTCCAAAAATTATAATTCTTCCGTAGACCAAGGAGTTTTGTTTGTTTAAAGCGTAGATATTTCAACTTAACATTGTGTATTTAGTATGTCCAGTGACCACTAGATTAGATCTTTAATAGTAATAAAATTTAGGGCGTTAAATACACGAATCTAAAAGCAAAAGTTACACTATAGATCACGTAGAGAATAAACTTTTAAAAAATATGATGTGGCCAGCACATTACCTTCCGTCAGTTCTATGTATTTTGTATAAATCTCATACAGAAAGTTCCTTGCAAATGTTCTATTTCTTGTACATTACCTTAAGGCAGTTGTATGTATTTTATACAAATTCCATACAGAAAGCAAAAGATCCTATATTTCCAGAAAAATTATGACACAAACATACTGTCAACTGCACTTGATAATGACACCTTTTAATCAGAATTTTTTTAATATAGGAGCTGTTTCCAGTGTTATAACGTAGCTGGCTAATATATATTGATATTTAATTTCTTTATAATTTTTTAACTCTGTATCCATTTAATATGAATCTTATAAAATGCATTCAAATCGTATAGAGAATAAAATATTCTTTAATATTCATAAATAAATAAATAAATAAATAAATAAATAAATATATATATATATATATATATATATATATATATTATCACGGCATATGGGTGTGCCAATCTATCGGTAATGATAATAACATTAAATGTGAAAAAATGACATTTAACATAGTTAAATGTGGGTACTTCCGGTTGACCAATTGTAACCAAAATCTAATCAGCTCTTCATATATGGATGTAGAGAAGAAGAATACGAAAGAATTATAATTTTTGAAATTGTATTAGAGTTATCGCAGACGAAATTTTTGTTACACACACACACACACACACACACACACACACACACACACACACATATATATATATATATATATATATATATATATATATATATATATATACAGACATCATCGTAAAAATAAAAAATTCGTATTCTAGGGACCCTAAAACGTGCTTATTGATTAAAAACTCATCATCGAATTTTTTGACCAAAGACAACACCTTCCTTACCTAAAGGTGACGGATGGTAAAAAATAAACTTTCGGATTTAAGAAATATAAGTATTTCAGTAAATGATTTATGATAAAATTGAGTATATACTATGATTAAAGGTAAAATAAAGATTGAAATAACAAACTGAAAACTATGCTAAAACCAATATCTAATTTCCTCCTACTAACCAACTTGTTTAACTTCACAACTATGCCAAACTTCAAGATTTCTTTAGGCTTTGCCTTCTCAGGTGTTTTTCTTGTAAAATATTTCTCCATGGTCATATGTGGAGGAATTCCAATCATTTCTAGTCTCTGGAGCCTGTTCTACCTCAGGTTCCATTCCGGGAACTTGCGCCATCCAATTCCGGGGAACAATCGCCCGGATCCGAGCAGAGACTCCGGAGGCTGGAGTTGCAAACTTAGAAGAGGAAAGTTTGCCGAGTTATCTTTCAGGGATTTACAGAAAGTATGAATTAAATGTGCCGAATTTTTATATCGACAAGCAGAGAGATCGCGCAAGATGTGTTTAGTAGTTATACAAGAATGAGCCTGTTTCACATTTTTCAAAAAGTATTTTAAATTAAAGTTTATTCAATATTTTTCTTATTAATAATATTTTTTTTTAATGATTTGTTGTTATATTCGTAAATAATTAAATACGAATATTGGCGCCAAAAACAGTAATGAAAAAAACTCCCCACTCCTGTGTCGTAGAAGCACATACATTACGTTACTCATAGCCAATAGAAAAACAGTTGTTCAATCACCTACATTTATTTGTGTTATTTAGATAAATAAACGTAGGCGATAGTTTGTCACATGTTAATAACAAACTTCTAATTTGACATTTGACGCTGACATTTTCCATTATAAATGAGTAATAATGGCTAATAGAGAATACACTCAAGCTAAGTTGGACAGTTTACCGAAAATCGAAAGCTGGATGATGGCTGAATTTATATCAGAAAACGACTGTTTTACTGTTACCGAAATAAGGTGTGTGGTAAAGATTTAAAGTAAAATAAAATATAAAACCCAACCATCAGCTCTTCGACCTACTACTTCCAGCCACAATTTTCTTTTCTTCGCATCTTTTGGTATATTTATAAATTCAATAGTAGGTTTGTTCCTAGCGCATTTTAGCAAGAAGGCACAATACGATATTGTAAATTACTAATTTTATATTGAATTTTGTATTATCTAACACGAACCAAACTCAAAATTTGACACTCGTTTGACAACTTTGACACTAGTTTGACAACTATAACAACACTTGTAACAAAACACAAAGAATTAGCACTATAAGGGACCAATTGGAGCCGATGAAGATGTATGTGTTGTGACGTCACACTCTGTTTCAGATCACGTGACTTTTTCAAAATATTATCCAAATTACAAAAATTAATTGTAAAATATCTAATGGATATTTGCTGATATTTTCAAATTTGAGGCTATTTAAATAATGATATCTTTTTAATTTGTACGATATTTTCTTGGATTCAAAACTTCAATTGGTTTTTTTTTATTTAATTCTTTATTATTAAGATTTAGGATTTGACAACGTTTCGGCCTTGAATAAGGCCATTTTCAAGTCAGAACAATTGTGGTTTACATATAGTAAAACTGTGTCAAAAATAATAATTAATTTGGTATTGGTTTTTAACAAAATTAAATATAAACTAATACCAAACCAAACCAAGTGCTATCGAAACTACAGGTAGAATATGTTTCCAAAGTCTACATACAAAATCGTCGTTTCAGACCGTGAAACGTTCTAATCCGAAGTGAAAACTTTTTCTCAAAACATGCCTCCAAAACACTTGAAAATGCGATTTTAGACTGTTTTGCAGTAACTTCCATAGTACAAATCGGCACTCCAAAAGCTTGTATTCACTAAAAATCAGTGTATTTTGACTTACTGCATCCTAAATAACCAAGTGCCATCGAAACTACAGGTAGGATATGTGTCCAAAATCAACATACAAAATCGTCGTTTCAGACCGAGAAACGCTCAAATATGATATAAAAAATGCCTTAAGGTAATGTACAAGAAATAGAATCTTTTGCAAGGAACTTTCTGTATGACATTTATACAAAATACATAGAACTGACGGAAGGTAATGTGCTGGCCACATCAGATTTTTTTTATTTATATAGATTGCTTCATCGATTTTTCAATGGATGTCACTTTCACTAAGTGCTAATTCTAAACGCTATTTCAGATTTAAGATCGGTAGTTTTAAGACGCTCCAACCGATTACTATTTGTAATTACTAATTGTAATTTATAATTCAGTAGCTCTGAATGCAGCTTTAGAAGGCTTTAGAAGGCATATATTTTTTTTCCAAAAAATTCGATGATGAGTTTTTAATCAATAAGCACGTTTTAGGGTCCCCAGATTACGAATTTACTATTTTTACGATGATGTGTGTGTGTGTGTGTGTGTGTGTGTGTGTGTGTGTGTGTGTGTGTGTGTGTGTGTGTGTGTGTGTGTGTGTGTGTGTGTGTGTGTGTGTGTGTGTGTGTGTGTGTGTGTGTGTGTGTGTGTGTGTGTGTGTGTGTGTGTGTGTGTGTGTGTGTGTGTGTGTGTGTGTGTGTGTGTGTGTGTGTGTGTGTGTGTGTGTGTGTGTGTGTGTGTGTGTGTGTGTGTGTGTGTGTGTGTGTGTGTGTGTGTGTGTGTGTGTGTGTGTGTGTGTGTGTGTGTGTGTGTGTGTGTGTGTGTGTGTGTGTGTGTGTGTGTGTGTGTGTGTGTGTGTGTGTGTGTGTGTGTGTGTGTGTGTGTGTGTGTGTGTGTGTGTGTGTGTGTGTGTGTGTGTGTGTGTGTGTGTGTGTGTGTGTGTGTGTGTGTGTGTGTGTGTGTGTGTGTGTGTGTGTGTGTGTGTGTGTGTGTGTGTGTGTGTGTGTGTGTGTGTGTGTGTGTGTGTGTGTGTGTGTGTGTGTGTGTGTGTGTGTGTGTGTGTGTGTGTGTGTGTGTGTGTGTGTGTGTGTGTGTGTGTGTGTGTGTGTGTGTGTGTGTGTGTGTGTGTGTGTGTGTGTGTGTGTGTGTGTGTGTGTGTGTGTGTGTGTGTGTGTGTGTGTGTGTGCGTGTGCGTGTGCGTGTGCGTGTGCGTGTGCGTGTGCGTGTGCGTGTGCGTGTGCGTGTGCGTGTGCGTGTGCGTGTGCGTGTGCGTGTGCGTGTGCGTGTGCGTGTGCGTGTGCGTGTGCGCGTGCGCGTGCGCGTGCGCGTGCGCGTGTGTGTGTGTGTGTGTGTGTGGATGTGTGTGTGTGTGGATGTGTGTGTGTGTGTGTGGATGTGTGTGTGTGTGTGGATGTGTGTGTGTGTGTGTGTGTGTGTGTGTGTGTGTGTGTAACAAAATTTTCGTCTGCGATAACTCTAATACTACTGTTACAAAAATTATAATTTTTTCGTATACTTCTTCGTTACATCTATATGAAGAGCTGATTAGATTTTGGTTACAATTGGTCAACCGGAAGTACCAGCATTTGAAGATTTTAACAGTTTTTCTTGAAAAAACTATGTTAAATATCATTTTTTCACATTTAATGTTATTATAAATATTAAAGAATATGTTATTGTCTATACGATGTGACTGCATTTTATACTTAATATTAAATGGATATAGAGTTAAAAAATTATAAAAAAAATAAATTTCATAAAGTAGCTATAGCTATGAAAACAGCTACTATATTAAGAAAATTCTGATTGAAAGATGTCAGTCTCAAGTGAAATTGACAGTGTGTTTGTCTTATAATTTTACTGGAAATATCGGATCTTTTGCTTTCTGTATGGAATTTGTATAAAATACATACAACTGCTGTAAGGTAATGTACAAGAAATAATAATAATAATAAATCTTTTATTTCTGCAGATACATTACACTGTATATAGAAAACGTCACAAAATAATAATTTAAGACATAAATTTTGTTTATGAAATTTGCATAAAATACATGCAGCTGCCGGAAGGTAACGTACAAGAAATAGAATATTTAGCAAGGAACTTTCCGTATGAAATTTGTACAAAATATATGGAACTGACGGAAGGTAATGTGTTGGCCACATCAGATTTTTGTAATAGCCCTATTATTGAGGATAAGAAAATCAGGTAGCCTGTGTGAAACAAAATTTGTACTATAATTTTAAATAGTTATTTATATGTCATTTGAAATTCGTTTCTGCGAAAGTTAAGCTGTACACGGACACTCCGCTATCGCTATATCGTGATGTATATTCATTTAGTATCAATGTAACATATTCCCGTTAGTGAAATGAAATTCAAACTCCCTTGTATTTTTGCAAATTTATCATGGTTGATAATTTGCAGTGACAGCAGTGTATTTATTTTTCCATGTATTAATTTATCCCGTGCGTCCCCCGTGCCCCGTGCCGTGCGTCCTGTTTTATTCTACACGGGAGAGAATAATGTTCGGGATATTGAAAGGTCGCCGGCAGGATTATTTATGGCTTATTATTTTTGGTTGTTACACCAAATGTTATATTGAAAACAAAAATCAACTACCAGTACAAGTGTTGGCGATAAACATTGTAATATTTTGTGTATAATACGAATGTACCTATTTAATTTTAATATACACTCCTGGCCAAAAAAAAAACCGGATACCAAAAAAAAGTTTTTTGTCGACTTGTAACAAACGAAATATGAGTTTATTTGTTATTTTTATATTGAAATGTAAACAACTGAACTATAAAGTAAGATTAGACAATAAAAAAGTGTAGCAAACACTTCATTTATTAAGGAAAAAGAAAAAAAACTATATATATATATATATATATATATATATATATATATATATATATATATATATATATATATATATATATATATATTTAGGGCATAAAATTCTGCATCTAAATCTATAAACAGAATTACCTTGACATGTTTTATAACGACAGAAATTAATTATGAAAATGTCGAAAATTACGTTGAAAATATCGACAGCCATGAAATTGAACAAAAAATAAATAAATGCTTGACGTTTTATCAAATTATCAGAAACGTCAAATAAGTTAACTTTCGTTGTGACAGATAAAAAGTCAAGCATTTATTTATTTTTTGTTCAATTCCATGGCTGTCGATATTTTCAACGTAATTTTCGACATTTTCATACTTAATTTCTGTCGTTACAAAGCATGTAAAGGTAATTATGTTTATTGGTTTAGATGCAGAATTTTATGCCCTAAAACTTTTATTTGACGCGTTTTTGCTTAAAATAATTAGGCGAGCAGGAAATTGCAAAAAACTGATTTTCCATGTTAATCTCCTATGTACACCTTTAAGACAGACACACGGTATATATATATATATATATATATATATATATATATATATATATATATATATATACAGGGTGGTGGCGGTTAGGGGTGAACATAGGGATTTAACATGGGATTTTAGTTTTTTGCAATTTCCTGCTCTCCTGTTCATTTTACGGCAAAAACTGTAGAGTACAAAATTGTTCAGAATTAAAAATTGCATATAAAAATGTATTTACATTTATTATTATGTTTTTGGTTACTTCACAATTTTAAAAAGAAATTTCAAAATTTCTGTTAATTTGTAGCAATAGCCATGACTTATAACTCAAATGTTTAAACATAATAATGTCATTCAATTTCTGTCAAATTTTCGAAATAAAAAGTTAATTTAATAATGAATGTTTATGTTTTCATTATAAAAAATTATTATGGTGGAAATAGTTTTAAAAGAATACGTGATTTGTTTTCCATAAAGTACGAAAATACACCAATTCCTATTATAGCAACAATTTCTAAACTTGTTAAAAACATTGAGAACACAGCTAGTGTAGCTGTGAACGAAGGTAATGAAGGAAATAATAATAATAGAAGACGTTATAACGAAGTGAATGAAGAAATGGTATTGGCTATGATAAATCAAAATTCTACGTAGTTGATACATTTGGAATTGGTTTATTATTAAATGGTATACCTAATAAAAAATGCGTATTAAAATTAAAAGTTGTTTGTATTTTATTTAATTTTTAAGTTAGATTAACGCATGGTTGACGTTTATAAATAATTTTTGACAAAATAAATTCCATGGCTATTGCTACAAAATAACAGAAATTTTGAAATTTCTTTTTAAAATTGTGAAGAAACCAAAAACATAATAATAAATGTAAATACATTTTTGTAAGCAATTTTTAATTCTGAACAATTTTGTACTCTATAGTTTTTGCCGTAAAATGAACAGGAGAGCAGGAAATTGCAAAAAACCAAAATCCCATGTTAAATCCCTATGTTCACCCCTAACCGCCACCACCCTGTATATATATATATATATATATATATATACAGGCTGTCTCACAACTCGCGCCCCAGAGCGATTGATGGCATCATATTGTTACAATGGTTTTATTATGAGGATTTAATTTTCTAGTTTGATATAAGGTGGAGTATGACAGGACTTTGTCATGTTTGACATTTCCAATATTTTACTTGCAATAATTTTGTTGTTCACTAATATACATATACCTACTGTGTGAATCGTATTATTCATCAAAATCCGCATATTTTGCAATTGAATAATTGTGATGTAATGTCAAAACTGTTCAAAAGCAATAACTTGCAATAATTACCGGGCATCTTAAAAACACCGTCTTTGCAATAGCAAAATGCACAATATGTATAATCCCAAGAATTAATAAAATGACCAACACACAACGAAGCACAAATTATTATCGACGCCATAATCACCTTAATCACATGAATGACAGAATGACATGAATATTCAAATAATTCAAATATTTGAAAATGACACTTGTTACCGCGGTTACAATACAGTTTCTATTTCATTTTTTGCTGTTAGTTAGACGGAGATTTCTTATCCCCTCTGAAAAACCGACGACAATGAGATAGCGAATAAAAGTCTCACATATGCTATGTGTGTACGACAAAGATGCTAGATAAAAGTTGGGGATCAACTGGGAGATATACAGGCTGTCTCACAACTCGCGCCCCAGAGCGAATGAGGAAACACGAGACTGCACTCGGATGTGTAATTTCTAAGAAAAAAAATCTAGCTTAAAAGATATTCGAGAAAAGACGTCTTAAAATTGACCAATCAGAGACCTACACCTTTACCGTGTGTTTGCCGTAATTTTACGTTACTAGGGTTTTATACAAATCAAATCTTCTTTAAAATGTGTGAGAGACTGTAGTTTTCGAAAACTGTCAGTCTCAAATTAAATTTGACAAGGTGAATAAAAAAGGCAAATTCTTACCATGTATTCAGCCGCTGATGACTTAGAAATGAATATAATTTTCGGAGAATGTAGACGTAACGCCAGAGAGGCAGCGCGAGTCTATTCGGAACGTTTTCTGGATTAGAAATCTTGTGGATCATAAAGTGATATTGAGAGCCATCGCAAGGACGCATGAGACCGGTCAAGTTATGCCAGATCAAATGACAATAATATTTTCGTTTAACACATTTTACACAGCTGCTACAACACGTTGCACTGTACGATATAAATGATGATCTCGGATGACACCTTCGCTAACCTAAATTTGTTGACAGTGAAAAGTCAACTCTAAAGTGTCAAAATTACAGTAAGTCAAACAAATTTTGTAACTCACTAGTAGTATTTTTAAAACTTAAATGAATATACATCACGATGTAGCGATAGCGGAGTGTCCGTGTGGAGCTTAAAGGCCCATTCAGAATAAAAAAATTAGCGGTAGTATAAGAATTAGTGGCATCGGTAGCGTAAGAAATTTATAGTAGAAATTATTTCCGTTCACAATGAAAAATTATTGAAATGAGGTGTTGCAAAAAAATTAACATATCTTTTTTCTTCTGAAATTCGAATAAGTACGATCTACAGTGTGATTAAATATGATTTTCCCATTTTTTTTTTTTACAAATAAACGTTAGTAATTTGGGCTACATTATAGTTGGTCATCAATAAATATTAAAATTTATATGGGTCCCCTGAAAAAAAAAATATTGGATGAAGATAGAAGATCCAAGACAACTTTTGTTCTTTTTTGTATAAAATATTGAGAACCCCTGCTTTCTGGCAATATATCTAAGTGCACCTTTAGTTAATGGCCCTTCGGTGATTTTATATGACAGGTTGATCCGGACAATTGACAATCGGGTGGGCGGGTACGCGATATCGGTTATTTAATTCGATTCCCATTTTCCCAACTTGACAAGTACTGCTTATTGTTGACTTAATCCCTTAACAGACAAAGAAAATCCTTTCGCAGCAAATTAATATTGATTCTCTACCTCCGATTGCTAAAAGATTATAATACCTTTAAGTAGTTTCCGGCCAGATTAGAATATAAATATAAATTGATGTCTGCAGTTATTAAGAGGACGAATTTAAGTTATTGAATGTAGGAAGTTTGTGGTGTATTAGATTGATTTAAGAGGCACTATAAGTTACTATAAACCAATTTGGATTCAGCTTAAAGTGGAATTTGTGCTATGAATTAGAAAACGAGAATTGATTGATTCGTCTCCAAATCATATACAATATACATAAATAATTTAAAATACACAATATATATACAGGGTGTCTCACAACTCGCGCCCCAGACGAAACTGACACTTGCCGACGACTATAGGTTGCCAACAAATAGAAGAAAATAATTTGCGGCTGCTTGCATAACGGAGTTACAAGACTTTTTAATCCACCAATTCCGGAAGGATATCTTGAGATGTTATGATATTATTACAAAATAAAACTGGTTGCTAGGTTTTAAAAATACTACTAGTGAGTTACAAAATTTGTTTGACTTACTGTAATTTTGACACTTTAGAGCTGACAAATTTAGGTTAGCGAAGGTGTCATCCGAGATCATCATTCATATCGTACAGCGCAACGTGTTGTAGCAGCTTTGTAAAATGTGTTAAACGAAAATATTATTGTCATTTGAATTCTTTGACAAATCTCATGCGCCCTTCCGATGGCTCTCAATATCATTTTATGATCCACAAGATTTCTATCCGGAAAACGTTCCGAATAGACTCGTGCTGCCTCTCTGGCTTTACGTCCACATTCTCCAAAAATTATAATCATTTCTAAGTAATCAGCGGCTGAATATATGGTAAGGATTTGCCTTTTTTATTCACCTTGTCAAATTTAATTTGACACTGACATTTTTTGAAAACTGTCGCCCACACATTTTAAAGACGATTTAATTTGTATAAAATGATAGTAACGTAAAATTACGGCAAACACACGTTAAAGGTTTAGGTCTCTGATTGGTCAATTTTAAGAAGTCCTTTCTCGAATATCTTTTAAGCTAGATTTTTTTTCTTCGAAATTACACATCCGAGTGCAGTCTCGTGTTTCCTCATTCGCTCTGGGACGCGAGTTGTGAGACATCCTATATAATACATTTCAACAATAATTTCTCACTCCTTACAAACTGAAGTGACCGATTTTGGGTACCGAAATACCGCATCCGGACCACATGGAGTGAGTCTGTTGAGCAATTGTTAAAACCATATAAATAGTCAAATTTGGATATCACAGGAATGATGCATCGCCCGGCATAAACTAGGCCGGAGAGGATGTATGTTCTTCGGAGATTCTCTCATTATGTCAGAGAAAAAAACCATCCGCAAAACCGATAGAGAAGTGGCTTAGATAAATAATATTCATACAAAAAATTACACAGTTTATAGCAGTTGAGGACCGATTCCACTTGGAGATTTCGCCTCCTAACATGTAGTCTCAGTTAATGACGTCAGATTTTATAAATAAATAAATAAATAAAATAAATATAAATATATCATCACGGCATATTATCCATTGCTGGATGTGCCAATCTGCTTTGTACGCAGATATCGGTAATGATGATGACATATTTGTACCGTACGGGCGTTTACCAGGCGTCACCTCACGGGCACTCATTGCTGGCATGGAGTGTGTACAACAGGGGTCAATTTACTGCCATTTAAAATTCGAAATATTTGGCTTCGGTCGGGATCGAACCCGGTTTCCCAGATTCGCGACCAGACACTCAGGCACGCGGCCATGAGACTCCAGCTTTTAGTGATTTAATTTTCTAGTCTTGCATTAATAGGGTAGAATAAGACAGACCTTTTTGCTGGTTATAATTTTTTTCATTTAAAAGGTGAATAAAACGGTTTATGAACAAGAATTTGTCTTGTTAATAGTTGATTTAATAATAGTTTAATATTTTTCGTATTAATTTATCTTTTTCAGCCATTAAAAACCTATAATTAGGATATAACGCAACAGAACCATTTCCTAAAAATACAATATGCATTTTAAATAATTAGGTTTTTAAGTGTTTCTAAAGAAGAAGACTTACCATATAATTCATACTTTTCACGATAATATTAGCGAACAACAAAATTATTGCAAATAAAATTTTCAAAATGTTACGGCCCATTCAGAATAAAAAAAATAGCGGTAGTGTAAGAATTAGTGGCATTGGTAGCGTAAGAAATTTATAGTAAAAATGATTTCCGTTCACAATGAAAAATTATTGAAATTATAGTTTTTAGGAATTTTTTATTATAAATTACTAGGGTGCAAGGTTGACAGTTATAGCTGTCATTTTATTTTTGCACCTGACATAGATGGTGACTTATTAATTACACTTATCCACAAGCACTCCATTGTGTGACATAAGCGAAGAGATTAAGGGAATTTAAATTTTATTCAAATAAAGAAAATGCGTGGGCACAAATTACCTTTGAAATAAGCGAAAATGGTAAGTTACGTGTTCACTTTTAATTGTGCAAAGTTTATTAATAAGTCTGTTTGTTTATATAGCGACACGTCTGAGGCACACCACAAAACGATCTTTTTCTATTGCTCATTTTATCTGATGAAATCAGAAATCAGATGTCAATAAACGTCAAAACTGTCAAAAAATTAAGCGGTAGAGCGTAGTGGCAACGTAGAAGTTTGGAGTTTGCAAACTCCTACCGCTGCCATTGCCACTGCGCTACTAATAATTTTCTTAATTTTTGGATGTGAACGAATACATTTGCTATAACGCATTCAATCTTTTACCCAGGCCACTACCATTGCCACTAACTCTACTGCTACGTTAATTTTAATTTTTAACTTGAAAATTAAGTTCTTATTTTATCCCTATAACAAAACCAGAGTATCAAATATGATGACTTTTTTAAACTTTGATAGTTTTCTTCAAACAGTTTTAAGGTCTAGTATTAATTCAATTTAAAAAAATTCTAATTTGTTAAACAAACGGTTCATTGTATAGATCTTCTAGGACTAGCAATAATCTCTACCACAACCCAGACGAATCCGTAGGCAAATATACTATAAAAGAAGAGTGAATAAATAAAAATAGTAGTAGACACTATCATACGACTGAGGATGATATGATAACTTGATACCTCTTTTCAACAACAAATCGGGCGATAACTACATAATCCTTCTTATTGTCTTTTGATATAATCCTCTGTTAAAATCTTATCCTTGGTCCTCCTGGTTCTCATTTAGTCGGGGTCGGTCGGCGTCGGTTAACGACGTGCTTGATCTAACGACGTCGCGCCCAACCATTCAATTATTTTAAGTAGTGAAATGTTTTCTGGTGAAGAATAGATTTCGGAAACGCGCGGTAATCTGGGAGCGCCCGTTCGGTCAATTCTCCAATATCCGACAACGTGGTGGATAATTTATTGTGATTGACGCACAGAATTGGGCAGAATTGTCCTTGGGAGGTGAGGTTTCTAGAAGGGAAGACAGCGGTCCTCAAAAAGTAAAAATCTGGTGTGGCCAACACAATACCTCCCGCCATTTACAGCCCGAGTCACAAAAAAGATTAAGTTAATCATTATTTTTGGACTAGCGAATTTTACTCTAATTTTGATAGTTTATTTCTTAAAATATTGTCTAATCTAATCCAAGTAACTACCTTTTTTTAAACCCCTCAACAGGATTAAATCCCAATTACAGAGTGGGTTCACATTCACACACATCCATGCCTTAGTTGAATTCGAACTGAGCCCCGAGGGCACTCATGACATGAGGCGTTACTCTAACCATTGAGCCACAGGAGCTATAATAAAATGAAGATTAAATTTTAAATACCAGGATAGAATAGAATTCACTACTCCAAAAATGAGGATTAGCTTAAACATTTTTGTGAATCGTTAATTTTTATTAATCTAAATACATACCTACATATTTACTTATGCCGGAAACTGTATTCAATTCCTTTTCTATTGTTCTATTTACTTTTTTACCTCCCGCTACCCTTGGTAAGGGAGGTATAGGGATCGTGCTAAAAATCGCATATCGAGATTTTGGTAAATGAGGACGTTTTAAGGTCCCTAGAATCCAATTTTAACATTTTCACGATGTGTGTATGTGTGGATCCTCCACTCTAACTCCACTCTAACTCAAATACCATCATTCAGCACATTTTGAAATGTTGTATTTCGAACTTTTTCTGTATTGGAAAGAGCCCATTAGATTTTGGTAAAAATCGGATAACCGGAAATAGCACTTCACTAGAAACTCAAAATAGTTTTTCTTCGAAAAATACTTTTAATGTTATTATTTCGAGATTAATGTTATTATAAAAATTAAAGATTATTAAATTTTCTATAGATTTGCATGAATACTTTTTCTATATATTTTACGAATAAATTTGTAAAATTATCTATAATTTAAATCCCAGAGCATACGCTTTAAACAAACGAAACGCAGTTATTCAAATGTATGTAACTGACAGATAAATGTCACTATCAAAATCTAATCATTTCAAAATAATATTAGCAACGTTTTAAAAAGGAAAAAGTAAATAGAACAATAGAGAAGGAATTCAATACAGCATAAGTAAATATGTAGGTATGTATTTAGATTAATAAAAATTAACGATTCACAAAAATATTTAAGGTAATCCTCATTTTTGGATTAGTGAATTCTATTCTATCCTGGTATTTAAAATTTAATTTTTATTTCATTATAGTTCCGGTGGCTCAATGGTTAGAGCAACGCCTCATGTCGAGTGCCCTCGGGGCTCTGGGTTCGAATCCCACTAAGGCATGGATTGAATTTAATCCTGCTGAGGGGTTAAAAAAACGTAGTTACTTGGATTAGATTAGACTATATTTTAAGAAGTAAACTGTCAAAATTAAAGTAAAATTCTCGAAATGTCAAAATTGATTCGATAATCAAAAATGTCAATGTAGCCGTTAGAGGCGTTGACGCTCAAAATGTGCACATCGCCTATTGACATTTGTCACTCATTATAGCTTTTCTGTAAATGCAGTAAAATCAACACTAAAACTTGAAATTCGTGAAATATGCTCCACATAAAATTAAGAGAACTCATGTATATAATTCCTTCAGCATTTATTCCCTTCCACTGATTTTATTCTCCTTGTAAAAATAATTGTTCATTCTTCATTTAACTCTTTTGTATGTAGGTGTAACTTTTACGATTATTCCCATTCCGTCAGGAGTATATTCCAGGTAGTAACTCTTGTAATTCACGTTTGTGGCAATTTGACTTGAGTGCTGTCCTGGTTTACTATTCCAGGAACCTGGAGTAATAACTCGGGAGCGAGGGGATAAATCAAGCCTGCAATATTCCATTCTAATGACATGGATAGCGGGAGAAGGGAAGTGAATTGAGCGTTATATAATAATTTGAGTTTTAAACATATTGATTGAAAAATAGAGACAAAATAATATATCATCACGGTATAGTACCCATTGCTCGGTGTGTCAATCTGCTTTGTACACAGAATTTGCTAATGATTTAGTTATTTATACTCTCCCAAAACAGGATACGTAAGTATCTCAAAAAAATATGGGAGAGGCAGCAAAATACTCAAAATTAACATGCAAGAATAGACAGAGTATAGAAATACAGAGAATAAAAATCTGGTGTGGCCAACACAATACCTCCCGCCATGTACCGCCCGAGTCAAAAAAAGATTAAGCTAATCCTTATTTTGGGATTATCGAATTTGCAGTTTATTTCTTAAAATATAGTCTAATCTAATCCAAGTACTCATAACATGAGGCGTTGCTCTAACCATTGGGCCACCGGAGCTATAATAAAATGAAGATTAAATTTTAAATACTGGGATTGAATAGAATTCACTAATCCAAAAATGAGTATTAGCTTAAACTTTTTTGCGGACCGTTAATTTTTATTAATCTAAATACATACCTACATATATGCTATATTGATTTCGTTTCCTATTGTTCTATTTACTTTTTTCTTTTTAAAACGTTACTGTTATTAATTTGAAATGATTAGTTCTTTGACAGTGACATTTATCTGTCAGTTACATACATTTGAATAACTGCGTAAGGAATTTTGTTTGTTTTAAGCGTAGACTCTGGGATTTAAATTATACATAATTTTATAACTTTATCCATAATATATGTAGAAAAAGTATTAATGCAAATCTGTAGAAAATTTAATAATCTTTAATTTTTATAATAAAGTTCATCTCGAAAAAATAACATTTGAAGCTATTTTTCGAAGAAAAACTAGTTTGAGCTTCCAGTAAAGTGCCATTTCAGGTTATCCGATTTACACCAAAATCTAATGGGCTCTTTCCATGATAGAAACAGTTCAAAATACAAGGTTTCAAAATTTTCTGAATAATAGTATTTGAGTTAGAGTGGAGGATCCACACATACATCACATACATACACATACACACATACACATACACACATACACACACACACACACACACACACACACACACACACACACACACACACACACACACACACACATACATATGCACACATACACACAGACATTATCGTGAAAATGTTAAAATTGGATTCTAGGGACCTTAAAACGTGGTCATTTACCAAAATCTCGATATGCGTTTTTTAGCACGAAACCTATACATCCCTTACCAAGGGTAACGGGAGGTAAAAAGTATTACTGGAACGGCAATGCAATCGCGGTACGTAAAAATAAATTAAATTTAAATCGAAATTGTCATCAATCAGCTTGTTTATTGGTTTATAAAGGTATAAGCTTGAATATATCGTACGTCTGTCCTTAAATGTATACATATCGAATATCTGTATAGCTGCAAACTGTATGTTAAAGGATTGAATGAAAGTGAAATTTTACGCGTGCAATATCTGACAAACTTCCATTGTACCCACTAAATTCGCTTACTAAACATGTCATATATTGGGTTCCAGATAATGAGGTAGTATTCAAGTTTAGACCTTACAAAACAGTTATACAAAGAAATAAGAGTATTTGAATTACTGAAACAATGTAAATTTAGGGTCGAACAAAACTCCTAAATCTTTATGCAGTTCAATACAGTTGAGACAATGTCTACCCATCCGGTAGAAAAAAGAGAAAAAACTACATTTCATTGTAAATGACATGATCTTACATTTTTTAAAATTCAAGTATAAATGTGAGGAAGAAGACCAAGTGAGAAGATAATCAATATCGGACAGAAGTTGACAGGTATGTACCTATGAATTGGTAGTTTTAAATAGCTTTAGATCATCAGCATATAACAATGAATTGGAGTATTGTAAGCAACGTGTAATATCATTAATAAATAGATTAAATAAATGCGGCCCTAGGTTAGATCCCTGGGAAACACCTGAACAAGGAGTAAAAAGTCAGATTTAAAGTTATGATATTGAACAAAAAGTTTGCGATGTGAAACATATGAACGTATCAGGCATAATAGATCAGTAGAAAAATTAAACTGAAGCTGCAATTTCAAAAATAAAACATCATGATTTACAGTGTCAAACGCTTTTGAAAAATCAGTGTATAAACAATATCGACCTGTAGTAAAGTTGGTTAGATTAATAACATTAGCAGCCATGTTGCTCGGCTAACGACGATGACATTTTTACCGCGATGGCATATACCAGGCGTCACCTCACAAGCACTCATTTGTGGCGTGGAGAATGCACCACAGGAGTTAATTGTGTGCCATTTAAAATTCGCAATATTTCTATAGCGTCGATCGGGATCGAGCCCGGATCCCCAGATTCGCGACCACGCACACAAGAACACACCACGAGACCCCATCATTGGATCATTTCCAGTATTCCAGTAAAAGATGTTTCTCGTAAATTAATGCAGATCTAGCAATATTTATTGCTTGATTGACTATTCTCGTCCAAATATTAATAGCATTATTTACAGTGCTAATGGAACAAATATACAGATATTAATAATATATCAATATACGAATTCACCCTAAATATACACCACTCAATAGATACCACAGCATCCATATTGTATATCGCCAGATTACCAGCATAATACAACAAGATTATAGCAGAGGTCAGCAAAACATTATTCATTAGTAAAGTAACATATACGAGCTCCAACAACTATATGTTCGGACACTCGGTGAGTTACTATAAATAGATGTTTATATTAATAATGACATTATTCAATATCAATTTTTGGTACACATATCTAAAGAGAGATATGTAATGCAGCTATTTAGAAAAGTAATCATAATTAAATAATAATCCAATTTGTAACAAAAAACTTGAGGATAAAATTTTAGTATGGTGTACCATTTCTGAAGCCGGATATATCTCGCAGCCGTACATTGGTCGTGCTCAAGGAAACGCCTTAACTGCACAACTTTAAACTCGAAGATGTCTCTCTAAATTGCTTCAATTTTTAAGTACACATCACGCCATTACGCCAGAATAACTAGAGTTTGTTACAACGAAAAGAACGTAGACTTTGTTCCGAAATTGGACAATCCTCCCAATGTATCTCAAAATCGAACAATAGAAGAATTTTGGTCAATACTGACCAGAAAAGTGTACGACAGGACATGGGAAGCTGCAAATGAAGAACAATTACGACGTTGCATTTACCAAAAGATTCGAGAAATCGATCCAGATGTTGTCCAGAGGATGATGGGGCAAGTCAGAAGAAAATTAAGGGTCATTGAAGATAATGGTCCATTATCAATAATTTAAATGTTAAATATTAATTGTTATACTTATGGTTAATTGTTGTGATAATTAGTTTAAAAAGTAAAAGAGATTTAAAAAAAGTTATCAGCATACGCGCCCACAGGGGGGGGGTCGAAAGGGTCGACTGATCCCCCTTTCATTTATGAACTGTATCCATTTTAAAAAAATATATATAATTTTATTTTTTCATTTCAATGTATCATTGTATTTTTTAATAATTATTGGCAATATTTTCTTATATTTTAATCAAAAATTTATTACATACTATCTATTACTAACTACGAAATAGCTGAAGTGTCAGAATGAGTAAATTATGTTATGTACTGTTATTACATTATCTTCGGTGTTGTATTTTCTTTAATATGCCGTAGTTTATTCTAAATCATTTTATGATCACGTTTTTCTCAAAACTTGCACAATTATCGATTTTTCTGTTATGCAGAAATAAAGAAATAGAAAAATAAATAATGAATAGACATTGCATATTTATTTATATTAAAAGTACCTACGTTTGATTAGGGTTGCCGTATTTTGTGAGGAGCGCGATTTAATTAACATTTAATTATTATACATTTTATTTTGAGCAGTTCAATAGAATAATTATATTGTTACTCAGTAATATAATATTTTAATTTAATGCAACATTGTATTTTCAGATTGTCTGTTTCTGTAGTTATTGCTTATGCTCGCATCTCGCATCATAAAGCCTAGTAGAAGGGGCAATTCTACGCTTTTAGAGCGTACATACGCATTTTCGTCCTAAAATATTGAATTAATTTTTTAAGGATTTGTTAAATTTGCTTCATTGTAAAGAACTCTATATTATCTTACTTTGCATTAAAACATGTTTGACCTTGAAAATTATTAAAAATTATCTTACAACAAAAATTTCGACCCACTTTGTAAAAAAGTCTGCGGGCGCCCATGGTTATCAGTATCTAAAAATTTTCTCAAATCTTAGGACCATACGTTATTTAGAAAATGACGGGCAAAATGTACCACAAAACAGCATTAAAAATGTTATTAATATTTCGCCTTTTCAATGCTAGTTATGGTTTAAATATCTTTTGTACGCAACTTTAACTTAAATTTTAAGCGTTTAGTGATATATGTGTTTAAATTTGTACCACAAAACTTCTAATGGACATTTATTGCTGTTTTGTAGAGTACCCCTCAGGGCACATCAAAGCAGATCACTTAAATAAATTTTACGAGGAATGAAATTTTATAGGTACAACTTCTTTTTCACTATTTTCAATCTATATAAACTAAATCTAATCCAGCAGCCATCTTGTTTAGTTTGCAGTGCCATCTGTTAAGTAAAATGTAAACCAATTCCTGCTTCTCGTGGCTTTTCGTGCTATTGGAAAATGTGTTTACATCGGCAGAATTCACTGTCAAATAATTTAGTGAAGTAATGGTTCTTATTATAAATTCTGTTTCGCTGAAGACTGCGATTAAATTTCGCGGGAAATTCTATACAAATATTTTGTTCATCAGCTACATCAGCACAAAATTAGGTTCTCTAAACACGGCCGTAATTACGTCGTGGAAAACAGAAAGTTATATCTGTTATATAAGAGCTTAGTAGCAGGAATTTTGTGTGGATTAAAACTATTTGACTTTACATAACATATAAGATGACCAGACCTAGGAACTAATGTCGGGAAGTGATCCATTGGCGACTGCTTGAACTGAATTGACGTACCGTCTATTATAGGCTGTTTTTACCTTCCGTCACCTTCAGGTGAGGAAGGTATTGTCTTTGGTCAAAAATTTCGCTGGTGAGGTTTTAATGAAAAAGCACGTTTTAAGCTCCCTAGAATACGATTTTACTATTTTTACGATTATGTCTGTATGTGGGTGCATGTACTATGTGTGTGTTTGTGTGTGTATGTGTATGTGTTTGTGTGTGTATGTGTTTGTGTGTGTGTGTATGTGTTTGTGTGTGTGTGTGTGTGTGTGTGTGTTTGTGTGTGTTTGTGAGTGTGCTTATATGTGTGTGTGTGTGTGTTTGTGTGTGTGTTTGTGTGTGTTTGTTTGTGTGTGTGTGTGTGTGTGTGTGTGTGTGTGTGTTTGTGTGTGTTTGTGTGTGTGTGTGTGTGTTTGTGTGTGTGTGTGTGTTTGTGTGTGCGCGTGTGTGTGCGTGTGTGTGTGTGTGTGTTTGTGTGTGTGTGTGTTTGTGTGTGTGTGTGTGTGTGTGTGTGACTGTGTGTGTGTGTGTGTGTGTGTGTGTGTCTGACGATTTTTTCGGATCCGATGACTCAAATACTACAAAAAATTGTAATTCTTTCGTATTCCTTTTCTGTACATCCATGTGAAGAGATGATTAGATTTTGGTTATAATTGCTCAACCGGAAGTACCCTAATTTTGAAAAACACTGTTAAATATAATTTTTCCACATTTACTGTTATTATAAATATTAAAGAATATTTTATTCTCTATACGATTTGATTACATTTTATACTTCATATTTAATGGATATAGAGTTAAAAAATTATAAAGAAATTAAATTTCATAAAGCAGCTAGCTATGCTATAACCGTGGAAGCCGCTACTATATTAAGAAAATGCTGATTGACAGATGTCAGTGTCAAGTGCAATTGACATATATGTGTCATATTTTACTGGAAATATGGAATCTTGTGCAAGAAACTTTCTGTTTGGAATTTGTACAAAATATGTGGAACTGACGGAAGGTAATGTGCTGGCCACATCAGATTTTTTAATTCTATATCCATTGAATATGAAGTATAAAATGTAATCAAATCATATAGAGAATAAAATATTCTTTAATATTTATAATAACATTAAATATAGAAAATAGCTATTAACATACCTAGGAATGTTATGCATATCTTAACTGCCGCAGATGTCGGTTTGAAATCCAAGCTCGTAGAGCGAGGATTTTAAGACATCTAAGGCTTGTTATGATTCATAACATCCGTGGTTTGTTCAATAATTTATAGGTTTCAGAAAATGAAGACATTATTGATAAATATGATTTTTTGAAATTTTCTCATTAATGCTATTTTCAGAATGCTATGGTTAACAGAACAATTATTTTGACATTATGTCAATATGACAAATATTCAATTAGAGTAAAGTAGACCGTATTTAGAACAATACGCTATCGTTATCTGTATGTTTTAATGAAGAGCATTATATTTTCATTTAATTTTATTTTCATTTCGTAGACCGTTGTTGACAAGTCAGTATGGTAATAATATTACCATACAGATACAGTTATTACTTATTTACCAGCCTATTTTTGTACATGTAAACAATGGAATAATATCCTGAAACCGGTAAATGATATTTAACATTGTTTTTACAAGAATAACTGTTAAAAGTTTAATATGAGGGTACTTCCGGTTGACCAATTTTAGCCAAAATTTAATCATCTCTTTACATGGATGTAAAGAAAAGGAATACGAACGAATTATAATTTTTTGAATTGTAGTATTTGAGTTATATACATACATACATACAGACAGACATCATCGTAAAAATAGTAAAATCTTTTCCAGGGACTCTAAAACGTGCTTATTCATCAAAAACTCACAGACAATACCTTCCTTACCTATTATTTTATTATTATCGAGAGGTGGTTCATCTTTGTCCCTGTACTGCGACCTTTCTGGTCTATTGTACCCTCCGTGTTTTACTTCTATTCTAGAAGTCCTGTTTGTTTTGTGAACTCCAGGATTTTCTTTAGACTGATGTCCTTTAGTGTCTCAGTATGCAATTTCTTTGCTCCTAAAAGACTATGTCTGCTTGCCATAAATGCTTCGCAGTGACATAATAAATGTTGAGGAGTTTCATCCTCTTCTACACATCCTCTGCATGTTGGTTCTTGTTTAAGGCCCAACCTGTGCAAATGTTTGTTTAATTGACAGTGTCCTGTTACCAGTCCTGTTATTAATCTAACATCTTGCTTGCTCATTAACAGTAAGTTGTCAGTTCTTTTCTTGGATGGCTCATTCAGGAAGAGCTTGGAGTGTCTCTGGCCTGATATGGCTGTCCAGTGCCGTTTGTGCCATTGCCAGAGCAAGGTATTAATTTCCTGCTTAACTGTTTCCGCAGTTATTCCGCATGCAGGTTCGGGTCCTATAAAAGGTATATTTGTCCCGTCTTTTGCAAGACGGTCGGCTACCCGGTTTCCTTCGATATCTGAGTGCCCGGGTACCCATATCAGTCTTAGTTTGTTACTCGCTCCTAAGGCATTCAATCTGTGGATGCAGTCCAGAATTAATCCTGAGCCTACCTCACACGAGTTTAAAGCTTGGAGTGCGGCTTGGCTGTCTGTTACTATGGAGATTCTTCTATTGTGGTAGTTCTTCTCCAATAGTAATTGCACGCTGGTTAATATTGCGTGTAATTCTACTTGGAATACTGTAGCATTTGTCCCTAGTCCAACCGATTGGTTGTGCCTTAGTCCCTTTGCCCCATGTATTCCAGCTCCGGTTCCATTGGTTGTTTTGAGCCGTCTGTATAGATGACTGTCATCTTTTTCAACCGGACTTTGAGAATGTTCCCATGCATCCCTATCAGGAATTATTATTTTGTACCTAAAGGTGACGGAAGGTAATAAACAAAGTATATAAACTCTGAAAAACAACTTAGCTCGATATTTTTGAACACGAACAACTTTGTGCTATAAAATAAATGAAAATAAAAATGAATTAAAAAAAATATTGCATTCAACTGTACTTGTATGTTGGTGCAAACGGCCATAGGATATGTTTTCTTAGTTAACAAAACGACAATTTCTAAATAAACCAAAAACAGATACTTTAAATGTTGGTACAAACGCTTTTGCGTTTGTGTTCCAAGAAGGAAAACAGCATCCTTGTAATTTACTAGGCAGTCCTGTTCCTGACTAATAAAGCCATGAAATATCTGCTATCCTTGGCGCAATTAAGGCAGGCGGTAATATTATTTACGTGTGATTTGTGGTCGTGAAATTGAAAGTTTGTAAATTAGGACGCTTAATGTGAACAGCCCCTGGGTAATTGGAACGGGTACTAACGCTACGTTGTAAGTACAGAGAGTTATAAAGATTTATAGAGAATTATATACGAGAATATTCGTATATTGGTAATTTGTGTATCGAACGTTATTAATTTGAAATACGGTTGGTCAAATAAGGACTACCGTAATTACAATATTTATTAGCGGAGAATGTTTCTAAGGGCAATGTAACAAGAGCAAGTTGACAACATGTGGGAAACAATGGGCTACCGGCGCGCCATTTTTACTTCCTTGTACAAAGTAAAGGAAGTATTGTATTCGCGAAAAATTCGGTTTTCAGATTTCAACGGAAATATCCATTTTGACCATCCCTGAATCCATTCTGACTAATTTCATCGTGACGTCTGCACGTACGTACGTACGTATCTCGCATAACTCAAAAACGGTAAGCCGTAGAAAGTTAAAATTTCGTATTTTGGACTTCTATAACATCTAGTTGTGCACCTCTCTTTTTGGACATTACATAATTTCCAGAAATGGTACTTTATTTGAAGCCTATAATAGATTTTAATGAAAAACTATATTAAAATATAGTCCAACTTTTCAAATTTGGTATATAAGACTTTTATGTCAATTGGAATAACATAACAGATTTTGGTTAAAACTGGCTAACCGGAAGTGATATATTACCTGAAGTTGTTAACAGTTTTTCTTGAATAAAATGGTTTCATTTTGATTTTAGAAATAAATGCTTCAAATAAGAGTTTTAGAGAATTAAATTCTGCGTCTAGCACATCAAGTATTATTAAATTAGCCCTTTGCATAAGCGAGATATGTAAATTTAAAACTTATATACTTTTTGGTTTTTGTAATGAAGCTTGCTATGGATTAGGACAAAAAAGAACAAAAAAATAAAAAATAGATGTTAATGTCAAATTACGTCAAACACGTGCAATTTTATAATTGGGTCTATACTTCATATTAGTCTTGCGTACAAGGAAGTCGTGTGGTGTCCACATCAGATTTTTATTTAATATTTTTAAAGGGACGATAAAAACTTGCTACCCATATTTTTTCTTTTGGCAAAATTTTCACTAATTGGCCAGAAAAAAATTAAAGAAATTTTAATCTTTGAATTACCGCCGTGTATGACGTAGACTTTCGCCGAACTAATGAATGGCCGTAAAGCAATAATATCGATACGTCCAATAACAACGGCATGTGCGGGTAATATAAACATGACAGATCATCTGTTTGACGTTTGAATAATAGTTTGGAGGTTAATATTTTCGTTTGTCATTTTAATCTTGTACGAGTATAAGCTAAGTTAAAATCCTTCAAAATCCTGCTTAACAAATCGAAATACGTAATAAATGTAACAGAAACCACGCAAATTGCAAATAATAAAGAAGAGAGACAGTGACAGAAAAATGAACAAATGTCAAAATAAAATAAAACTCGCACTCGCTCGACATCTACAGGTTACATTCTTAAATATGTTTCCCTTTCTCCAGTTCAAAATAATGACGTCAAAGAAAATCTTCTTTCTTAATTTATTAAAAAACATTTTAAAAAAAATTAAATTTATATTTTTACATTCATTTTCAACATTACTTTAGTTATATAGTGATAGATATCAGATATTCAGTATCACGCAAGTAGCCTATTGGTACTATTAGTTTAAAACACGCTAATACAAACCCTCTGAATTCCACCCTATTTGTTTATTTTCATGTATTAACTTTTTGCCTCTCATTGAAGTATAAAGTTAGTATAAAATTGTGTATTGAATATGTAAAACAGTTTTTTTTCTGTACATTTAATAAGAAAAGTGTAACGCGTTCACAACGTCACGGTATTAATAAATTTGCATGTATATTACGGTGTGAAGTTAAGCGAAATTGTTTTTCCAGAGTGTACTCTAGCGCCCATTTCCATATCAAATTAGATAAACAATCTTTAATATAATTTTGCTACATTTGCAAATATAAAGTTATATCAATTGAATTTTATGCTTAACACTATAATTAATACTAGAATTAAAGTAATTCTCAGGGCCGGCCCAAGCTACAGGCAAGCCAGGCGATCGCCTGGGGCGAAATTGGTTTTAGGGCGACATTTTTTGAGACTATTTTTTTGCAAAACAAATTAAAAATCAAATTATAAGTTTATTGACTTGTCCAGTGTGTAATTTTAATCATAATACTGACAATTCCTGTTGCAGCAAACTTATATTAATTAAATCCTATTTATATTTTTTTACATTATACTAAGAAAGAAGAAAGGTTAAATTCGTTGGCGATTATATCAATTAGAAACATTCTCTTATCAAATACTGAAGAAGTAATTGTTGTTCAGGAAATCTATTGAAAAAATACCCCCAAAATAAAAAAAAATGCAATTAACGCTTTTATACGGAATCTTGTACAGAAAAATACACTGATGAAACAGCCCCTCGCCAATTTGGAAAAAAGGCGACATATTTTGGTTTTTGACATTTTTCTTGAAAACGGTGATCCGTATCATAATTTTATACAAAACAAGATTCTTATATTTTTTACCTAGGATGAACCGTTAAAGAGTTAAATTAGATATTCCGAGTTGCAAAATAACGAAAACTATTTATACCGAGACTTATATAGTTTGTGTCAAGATAAATGCACATTGACTTCGACTTCTTAAGCTCGGTTAACCCATCACTCCAGGGTATTTTCTTACCTGAGCTGCCAGGGGCGGATTACCAAATTTACAGTACAAACCGGGAAATATACAGTTAAAATCTTTTTATGTATTTTGACTATATAAATTTTGCTAAACGTTGTATCACATTATTCTTGTTTCATTTGTAAACAACTGAAGTCAAATGTGACACCCATGGAGCGATTTTCCGGACGAAGAAAATAATCTAATATTGAAGGAGAACATATTTTTAAGATTTGTATAATGTAAAAAAATATATAAATAAATTATTGAATAATAAACTGTAGTAATTTTATTATTAATTTTAATATCTGATTTGTGGTTACTGTTTTAAATTTGGTAATTTGGAAAAATTGTGGATACCTCTCCGTGTGCTTACCCTTGCAAATCTTTTAGGCCCACTTTTACAATTGATGGATAAACTATGGTATAGCTAGGTATAACTTTATCCTAGTAATTATACCTTCGATAAACAAGATTGTCTTTTACAGTACATTTTTATCTATCAGATAGTTATACCAGGAATTACGTTAAATCACTTTAGGTTGGTATTGACACAATAAAATTATCTTCTTGTTAGACTCTTTTTCTTCGATAATCAGCCCTATTTTGTAAAAAAGTTGTTATTTCTTAGCAACGTTGTTATAGCAAATAACCAATAATAATTGCGAACACTGAAGAAAACATGATAATGACAGGCTTTACATTTGTTTCTATTGGTTAAAATTTATAGCAACGTTGCTAAGACTTAACAACTTCCTTACAAAATAGGGGTGGTTGTTATTATTTCTGCCTTCTAATTTGCATTTTTCGCGATGTTAGATGATATAAATGATATTTTTGATTCCGACAGTGATGATGAAATAATTGATTGACATCTGTCAAACGTATACATAACAATACATCGTTTGTGTTTACGTGGTATCCATAAGAACTAGGGATAAAGTTATCCGAGGTTTATACGACCGATTTTCATGGGATAAGAAATACTGGTGTTTATTCTATCTGAGGTTTACCCGAGGTTTGTAAAATTCAATTTTCAATTTTATACCTGGTATAGAGTTATACGAGGTTTATCTAATGATTGTAAAAGTGGCCCTTAAGCAATTACATGCTGTGATGGGCGTAAAAGTCAATATGCATTTATCTTGACACAAACTATACTTACACTGAGATATATTTTTTCTTTCCCTACATACAGGATTAGTCACAGAAGAATTATTTTGAAAGTCCGTTTGTTTGCAACCCAAAATACTAATGACAACAGACCATATTTAATTGTTTAATGTCAAAATGACAGAACCATCACTAGATAGGCAAAGCAATCGTGAATTAAATATTCTATTTAAAAAAGGAAGCTAGACGCTGTTGTAAATTGTATTTCGGGTTTCACACAAACGGACTTTGAAAGTAACTCTCTCGTGACTAAGCCTGTATATGGTATTAGACGAAAATAAAGCATAGAACCCAAAATATAAAAATTCTCTGTATTTTAAATATCCGAAATATTTTCAAAAAATTTCATTCAGATTAAGATTCTGTGATTGTTCTCGAGTTATGGACACAAATTGCCTCTTTTCTAATTTTCGTACCTTTATAATCTAAACAAAATTGTAATAAATAACGGGCGCAATTTACAATTTTCACCTGGGGCGCTCAAAAGTCTCGGGCCGGCACTGGTAATTGTTAAACGAAATTAGAAAGCTTTTTAATATGAGATACATAGAAAAATGATTAAATTTTAGTCATGTTCTCTTCGCAAAAATTTTACGCTTTGCTAAGCACAGGTAGGTTGTGGTATGTGTTACCCCTCATTGTAATACATGTCGATACCTTTCCCACAATTTCCCCAAATTTACCCTCCCCACCTGTGACGTCATTAATCACCCCCTCCCTTAATGAATCAATCCAGGAGCAAGTGCGGATGATGTGTGCTCGACGTTCCATCCTTGTCTAGCACAATGAATTGGTGTATGATCTATCCTTCTCTTTCTCATGGTGGAAGGGGATTTCGTAGGTGGCTCATGATTTGATTAAACGGGTGACAATTCATTTTTCTTTCTGAATGTCATAGTTTAATATTCGGCTCTTTCAATTTTGTGCGCAGAATTAAATACAAATGGGGATGCGGATTTTACATACATACATAAAATGTCCCACTTAGTGGGTTAGCACAAACCCGAAACAATAATAATAATAACAACCAATAAATCTGGTGTGGCCAACACAATACCTCCCGCCATTTACAGCCCGAGTCACAAAAAAGATTAAGTTAATCCTTATTTTCGGATAAGCGAATTTTACTCTAATTTTGACAGTTTATTTCTTAAAATATAGTCTAATATAATCCAAGTAACTACCTTTTTTTAAACCCCTCAACAGGATTAAATCCCAATTACAGAATGGGTTCACATTCACACACATCCATGCCTTAGTGGGATTCGAACCCAGAGCCCCGAGGGCACTCATGACATGAGGCGTTGCTCTAACCATTAGCCACCAGGGCTATAATAAAAAGAATATTAAATTTTATATAGCAGGATCAAATAGAATTCACTAATCCAAAAATGAGGAATAACTTAAACATTTTTGTGAATCGATAATTTTTATTAATTTAAATACATACTTACATATTTACTTATGCTAGAAACTGTATTGAATTTCTTTTCTATTGTTCTATTTGCTTTTTTCTTTTTAAAACATTACTAATATTACTTTGAAATGATTAGTTCTTTGATAGTGACATTTATCTGTCAGTTACATATATTTAAATAACTGCGTTTTGTTTGTTTAAATCGTAGGCTCTAGGATTTAAATTATAATTTTATAAATTTATCCATAAAATATATAGAAAAAGTATTAATGCAAATCTATAGAAAATTCAATAATCTTTAATTTTTATAATAATATTAATCTCGAAAAAATAACATTTAAAGGTATTTTTCGAAGAAAAACTATTTTGAGCTTCTAGTAAAGTGCCATTTCCGGTTTTCCGATTTTCAATAAAATCTAATGAGCTCTTTCCATTACAGAAAAAGTTCGAAATACGAGGTTTCAAAATATTCTGAATGATAGTATTTGAGTTAGAGTGAAGGATCCACACATACATACACACACACATACACACACATACACACACACATACACACACACATACACACATACACACATGCACACATACACACATACACACATATACACATACACACATACACACATATACACAGACATCATCGGGAAAATGTTAAAATTGGATTCTAGGGATCTTAAAACGTGGTCATTTATCAAAATCTCGATATGCGATTTTAGCACGATGTGTATACCTCCCTTACCAAGGGTAGCGGGATGTAAAAACAAAGATAATAGGTTTGATCGCGGTAACATTCTCTGACGGATCCCAACATTATTTCGTACTATTTCATGTAATGAAAAGTCGTATTAGATCCTGATTCATAGTAGTTCCTTCAATAAAGCTAAAAAAATTCTTGGGAAGACAAGATTTTCAAGCGATGAGAATCTCAAATACGCCGTAAACGCTTATTTTGCAAATCTTGTGGAAAGCATCATTCAAAATGGGATTAGTGTTTTAGAACATCATTGGACCAAATCCGTTGCACTGTTAAAAGATACTACATTGAAAAATAATAGTATATTAAGTATTAAGAACGGTAAGGACAGTTTACCGATCGAAGACAATGTTTGGGGACTGAGCAAAGCGAAGGTCCCAATTTTGTCTGAGATCGGTAATTCCTTAACGTTCGTGATGCTTATACTATTTTTTGTACGATCGACGCACAAAATTTAAAAGAGAAATAAAATTTGAAAATTATTTTGACATATTAAAAAAATTTAGGCATCTTTTTTGACGTAAGCTTTGATTTTTGTTTTTATTTATTTACCGTCTCGCCTCCTGAACGGTAAGTGAAGCACATCACTTACCGACATGAGTCACATCACTTATCGTACAGTAATTTGTAAATAAGACCTACTGTCTTGGAAACACTATCGGTAATAGCTATTAACATACCTAGGAATGTTATTATGCACATCATAACTGCCGCAGATGTAAGTTTGAAATCCGAGCTCGTAGAGCGAGGATTTTAAGACATCTAAGGCTTGTTATGATTAATAACATCCGTGGTTTGTTCAATAGTTTATCGGTTTCAAAAAATTAAGACATTGATAAATATATTTTTTTTAAATTTTCACATTTATGCTAGTTTCAGATTGCTATGGTTAACAGAACAATTATTTTGACATATGTCAATATGACAAATATTCAAATTATGTGCTTTATTCCTCATGTTCATTACTTCAGAATAAAGTAGACCGTATTTAGAACGATAGGCTAACGTTATCTGTATGTATTAATGAAGAGCATTATATTTTCATTTTATTTTATTTTCGTTTTGTAGATCGTTGTTGAGAAGACAGTATGGTAATAATATTACCATACAGATACAGTTATTACTTAGTTACCAGCCTACTTTTGTACATGTAAACAATGGAATAATATCCTGAAACCGGTAAACATAAAAAATAATCCGATGGTGCAAAAATGTAATTTTATAAACATTTATATCTTAATATAAAAAAATGTAAGATCATGTCATTCTCAATGTATTGTATGTATTTCTTCTTTTTCCTACCGGTTGGGTAGTAATTGTCTCAACCGTGTTGAACTGCATATAGATTTAGGAGTTTTGTTCGACCCTAAATTACATTTTGGTCCGAATTACGACTATATTATTAATAGTGCTTACAGAAATTTAGGTTTCATTATTCGAAATTCACATTGTTTCAACAATCCAAAAACTTATTTCTTTGTACAACTGTTTTGTAATGTCTAAGCTCGAGTACTGCCTCATTGTCTGGAACCCAATATATGATAACTTTAGTAAGCGAATTGAGTGGGTACAGCGGAAGTTTGTCAGATATTGCACTCGTAAAATTTAACCTTCATTTAATCCTTTAACATACAGTTATTCTGCTGCTATACATACATTTGATATGTATACACTTGAGGACAGACGTAGGATATATTCATGGCTATACCTTTATAAACTACTAAATAATCTGGTTGATGATAATTTCGCTTTAAGTGAAATTAATTTTTCCGTACCACGTTTGCATTCCCGTTCCAGTAATACTTTTTACATTCCTGTTATACGTAACAATTATGAATTAAAAAACCCTATTAGAAGACTATGTGTTATCTATAATGAAATTGAAAACAAATATTTTAGTGAACTAGACATTTTCTATCATACATTTACTCAATTTAGAACTGTTCTCTACAATGAGTTAAACTAAGTGACACATTAGTTCACTTATTTTTTCTTATATTTTTATATTTGTAAACTTCTGTATTTTTTATTCTCTGTATTTCCATACTCTGTCTATTCTTGCCTGTTTATTTTGTATATATTGTTGCCTCTCCCATGTTTTTGGGATACTCACGTATCCTGTTTTGGGAGAGAATAAATAAATAAATAAATAAATAAATAAATAAATAAATAAATAAATAAATAAATAAATAACAACTTGTTGTTCCGCCATTTTTATTTCTAAAGACTTTATGTACTTTGGGTCATCTTCAATCAATACCCCACTGAAATCAAAATTTCCCACTGCATGTTTTCTCTTTTCCTTTTTCGCATTTTTCCCATTTTGATTCCATCCGTGTAGCTCTGGCTTTACCTACATCCCCAGGGATCTCTGATGATGCATAACTAGCAATTATAGTTACACGAGTCCCAGCATGTCCGTATATCCCTAGATACACGTAGATTTGTCAAAGAGATTTGGAAAAATACTACACATATATGCAACGTACGAATTACCTACATATGCGATTCATCCAAAATGCATGGTATACAATATACGATGCAGGATCATATCGTTATTGTTGTATCTATGGATTTGCAGATGAATTGTGTGTTGACGAGTTTTTATAGTATGTTTTGCAGCAGGCCGTGGAAATTGTAAATAGAGAATAGTCCACTGCTAATAAATGGTATTGCTTCATTTTTACCTCCCGCTACCCTTGGTAAGGGAGGTATAGGGATCGTGCTAAAAATGGCATATCGAGATTTTGATAAATCACTACGTTTTATGGTCCCTAGAATCCAATTTTAACATTTTCACGATGATGTCTGTGTGTATGTGTGTGTTTATGTATGTGTGTATGTGTGTGTGGATCCTTTACTCTAACTCAAATACTATCATTCAGAAAATTTTGAAACCTTGTATTTCGAACTTTTTCTGTACTGGAAATGGCACTTTACTAGAAGCTCAAAGTAGTTTTTCTACGAAAAATATCTTTATATGTTATTTTTTCGAGATTAATGTTATTATAAAAATTAAAGATTACAAATTTACTATAGATTTGCATTAATACTTTTTCTATATATTTTATGGATAAATTTATAAAATTATCTGTAATTTAAATCCCAGATCCTCCGCTTTAAACAAACAAAATGCAGTTATTCAAATGTATGTAACTGACAGATAAATGTCACTATCGCAGAACTAATAATTTCAAAATAATATTAGTAACGTTTTAAAAAGAAAAAAGTAAATAGAACAATAGAAAAGGAATTCAATACAGTTTCCAGCATAAGTAAATATGTAGGTATGTATTTAGATTAATAAAAATTAACGATTCACAAAAAATGTTAAGCTAATCCTCATTTTTGGATTAGTGAATTCTATTCTATCCCGGTATTTAAAATTTAATCCTTAATTTATTATAGCTCCGGTGGCTCAATGGTTAGAGCAACGCCTCATGTCATGAGTGCCCCCGGGGCTTTGGGTTCAAATCCCACTAAGGCATGGATGTGTATGAATGTAAACCCACTCTGTAATTGGGATTTAATCCTGTTTAGCGGTTTTATAGAAGGTAGTTACTTGGATTATATTAGACTATATTTTAAGAAATAAATTTTCAAAATTAGAGTAATAATCGCTAATCCAAAAATAAGGATTAACTTAATCTTTTTTGTGTATTGTGTTGGCTACACCAGATTTTTTAAATCTATATCCAATGAATTTGAGTTATAAAATGTAATCAAACCGTATAGAGAATAACATATTCTTTAATATTTATAATAACATTAAATATGGAAAAATGATATTTAACAGTGTTTTTTCAAGAAAAACTGTTAAAATCTTAAAATTAGGGTACTTCCGGTTGAGCAATTATAATCAAAATCTAATCATCAATACAAAAGTATTTGAGTTATCGGATCCGAAAAAATCGTCACACACACACATACACACATGCATGCATACATACATACATACATACATACATACATACATACATACATACATACATACATACATACATACATACATACATACATACTTACATACATACATACATACATACATACATACATACATACATACATACATACATACATACATCATCGTAAAAATAGTAAAATCTGATTCCAGGGTTTCTAAAACGTGCTTATTCATCAAAAACCACCGAAGTTTTTGACCAAAGACAATACCTTCCTTACCTAAAGCTGGCGGAAGGTAAAAAGTAAAAGAAAGATATAAATGCTATTATTATAAGTAATTTAGGGGCTGGCGTCAAAAAAATTATTTGATTGTATATGATAATTGTCATAATCAATCAACATTTTATAAAATCTTGTTGGAGAAAGTATACTCTATAACACGTTTGGAATGGTATAATCCACACTCGCAAACCGTAGTCCTCGCCTTCGGCTCGGACCACAAACTTATTGCTAGTGTGGAATATGGACCATTCCATTACTTGCAGAATATACTATTTTATACTATTTTTTTATTGAGGTAATTTTACAATGAGATTTTTTAAAAATGCGACGACAAAACTATGATTGTTTTTTTTTGTCAGTTATATTGGTAGTGCTTTCCACTAAATAATTGAAATCTCAAATTTTGGCAGTTTGTGTATTGCGAATTTTATCTGGTTGTATACATGAACACATTGTATCAAACTACGTATATGCAGTGCTTTTATAGACTCATAAGAACACCGAAACAGAAAAAAAATCAATTTCTATCTTAACCCAATTTTCTATAAAAACTATCTCCTATAAAGGTTATTCCTGCATGTAAGAAATTCCATTTAGAAATGAGTGAACGATTAGATTATTTTATTTTGGTATTTCATCATCAATTCCTGATTAGAAGCAGGAAAAACTCTGGCCTCGCAGGATTAATCCTGCGAGTGTATCCGTCAGCAGGAGGACGTTGATAAATGGCCTAGGTCTCGAGTGATCGGAGATTGGAAAGGTGGCAGGAATGCAGAAGCGAGGCAGGAGTGATGCAGGATTGAGGCAGAATGAGGCAGGAACGCAGGAGCTATGAATATCAACGAGTTATAGATAGTGGTAAACACTTTCCATTTTAATGGGAGACGTGAAGTACGGCAGGAATTTAGAATTTGAGGGAGGTTCGTGTTAAATTATATAGAAATCGGGTAAAAGACTGATGTGTTTTATACGAGGGTTACGCTAGAATTATTGACAGTAAAAAAATCATGTAGACTGTGGACCACAAAATTTATCATTATTTTAACCCTATGCTTGTGGGATATTACTGCATATGTTTACCATTGGTGATGTTTTCAGGAATTTTTATATAAAATGACATTACATCTTGCAAGGTTTTAGATGAAATAAAAAATGAAGCAAGAAATGTCATCCTCGCAGGTTCTAAATGCAAAGCGGGAAGGTCAGGACCTGGTTTAGGTAGTGACGTGCCCTAGACTGCGGACGTTTTGTTTTTAGCTCAAACCAATCAAAGCACCCCAAAAACTATAACGAAATGATAAAATTGTGTGCCCCCAAAATCTGTGCGCCTTAGGCTGCAGCCTAGTCAGCCCACGGATCATGTGTACCTTTTATAGATGGCCAATGACCACTATATCAATTGAGACAATGTTGCACGTATCGTTGTCTGACGCTCGGAAGAAAAACTAATTGTGAAGTAGGCAACCTGTATACCGGGTAGCGCTCGAAATCCGTTACATAGGCATGGGAAAACCGTTTTTCCTAGCACATTGCTCCCCAAATTTTAGATTTTTTTTTATTGTGAAATTAAGTCAAATTTATTTAAGTTAGAGAACATTAATAAAAAAAATTTCGAGAGAAATGATCAAATTCAGTGTAAATTTATGACTATTACTGAGTTTACATGCAGTTTTCAAACCGTTTTCAAAACGTTTTTAGTTTTGAAAACGCCATGTATACAGTGTCAAAACGGTTTTGAGTTATCTCAAACCAAAACTAAAATTCACGGGTTTGACTTGGAAACTAGTTTCAAAACTACTCATGTAAACACTTAAAATTCAGTTTCGAGATTGCGCATGCGTATATAGCATGACGTTGCTGTCGCCTTGTGTTACTTGGTGTTACTTACCTACAAATAAACTGACAGCTGTGTAGCTTTAGTGCGTAGTGCTACAAAGTAGAAAAAATAATTGGAATAATAGCAAAACCAAGAATTTGGAGTGAAGAGGATCTGTTACTTACATCGGTCAAATGCGCATGCGCCGAAACTGTTTTCAAATCAATCTGTAAACCTGTTTTGAAAATTTCATGTAAACAGTTTCGCGTAATTTTGACTGAAAACTGAAACCATTCTCAAAACTGCATGTAAACGTAGTATATGTTACGACAAACTCGAAATGTCACTGATATAAAAAAATCTGATGTGGCCAACACACGACCTCCCGTCAATTCCATGTTTGAAATAGCAATGAGCTTTAACTAAAGTATCACTTCCGATTGATCGATTGTAAACAAAATCTAATTTGTTGTTTCAATAAATAGAAAAGTCTGTAATACCAAATTTTAGATTATATTTTATTGTTTTTCCTTGAAAATATGTTAAGAGCTCCAAATTAAATACCACTTCCGGTTTATCATATAGGTATAGTCAAAATAAAATGTTTCAAATTATACGCGAGTTTTAAATAACAAATTTGAGAAGTTTTTTTCAAGAAAATCTGTTTATAGCTTCCTGTAAAGTAATACTTCCGGTTCATCAATTTTACAAAACATCTATTAAGGCTGCACAAAGCTTTAATATGGAAAATAGAAATATTTGGAAGTTTGTGATAACAGTTATCGTGGACGAAAATAACGTCACACACACACACACACACACACACATATATATATATATATATATATATATATATATATATACACGCACACTTCATCGTAAAAATAGTAAAAACGTGTCGTGGGGACTGATAATATTACTTCCCTTGTATCTACGGTATGACGAGATAAAAATATATGTAAATCTAGCGATCGCCCCCATCGCCCCCCTCCCTGGGTACGCCCCTGGTTCTCATTATGAAACCTAAAGTTCTGCTTGTTTTACAGTTAGTTCTATATGTGAATTTGACAGTAATTTATAGTTAAACGTTACACCCAAATTTTTAACAATATCACAAACATAAAAGTTTACGTTTAAAAGATAATTGAAATTTAAAATTAGGCCTTCCAGGCCCAGTCGCAGTAGGGTTAAAATAAAATTCTAAAAATTATTAACCATGCATTTTGTTCTCAACAATTATAGTGTAATTATATAAAATGGATTGTTTCCTCTTAACAACAACGAATTAAACACAATTGAACCAAAATTAGCCTCCACACATTCCATAATCCGACTTTCAGCGATTCAGCGCTAATTCAAATTCACTTCTCATGTTGGGCTTTCCATTTTCCGGTCAACTAGCCGTGCGAAAAGGGGTTGGTGCCCCCCCCTCACCCTCTCTTGACCGGGGTTGAAGTTGGAAAATGTATTCGATGTTTGCACGACAACATTTGACGCAGATTTGTAGATGAAACGTTTGTTTAGACTGTTAGAGGTTTAAATAAAGACGGTAATAGGATTGAGAAATGGTATAAACGGAGAGATTACGAATAAAATGCATTCGAGTTGTTTAAGTATAAATGTAGAGAAGAATTAAGATCCAGATTGAGGTTTTAATCTAATGAAACATGTATTTCATTTTAATTGTTTCTAAAATTTAATGCAACGCTTGACAAAGTGCTTCTTTGTGGAGATTTCAGCATTTACCCGGCGTTGCCTCACGGGCATTCAAAGCTATCGTGGAAAAAACACCACACGAATTACACCTTATAAAAAATCTGATGTGGTCAGCACATTACCTTCCGTCAGTTCTATGTATTTTTTATAAATGTCATACAGAAAGTTCCTTGCAAAAGATTATATTTCTTGTACATTACCTTAAGGCGGTTGTATGTATTTTACACAAATTCCATACAGAAGGTTTCTAACAAAAGGTCCTATATTTCCAGTAAAATTATAACATAAACATACTGTCAACTGCACTTGACACTGACACCTTTCAATCAGAATTTTCTTAATGTAGCAGCTGTTTCCAGAGTTATAGCAAGGCTGACTAATATATATGGTATTTAATTTCTTTATAATTTTTTAACTCTATGTCCATTTAATATGAAGTATAAAATGCATTCAAATCGTATAGAGAATAAATAATTCTTTAATATTTATAATAACATTAAATGTGAAAAAATGATATTTAACATCGTTTTTTCAAGAAAAACTGTTAAAATCTTCAAATGAGGGTACTTCCGGTTGACCAATTATAACCAAAATCTAATCAGCTCTTCACATGGATGTAACGAAGAGGAATACGAAAGAATTATAATTTTTGGAATTGTAGTATTAGAGTTATCGTATTAGAAAATTTTGTCACACACAGCACACACACACACACACACACACACACACACACACACACACACACACACATACATACACACACACACACACACATACAGACATCATCGTAAAAATAGTAAAATCGTATTCTAGGGACCCTAAAACGTGCTTATTCATCAAAAACTCACCACCGAATTTTTTGACCAAAGACAATACCTTCCTTACCTAAAGGTGACGGAAGGTAAAAATGCAATTCTGGATACCGATTCTTGAAATATGAGAATTTTGTCACTAGGTGACATAAAATTTCATCTCACTCTCATCTCATTTCATATTTTATCACTTTTTTACCTTCCGTCACCTTTAGGTAAGGAAGGTATTGTCTTTGGTCAAAAAATTCGGTGGTGAGTTTTTGATGAATAAGCACGTTTTAGGGTCCCTAGAATACTATTTTACTATTTTTACGATGATGTCTGTGTGTGTGTGTGTATGTATGTGTGTGTGTGCGTGTGTGTGTGTGTCTGTGTGTGACAAAATTTTCTAATGCGATAACTCTAATACTACAATTCCAAAAATTATAATTCTTTCGTATTCCTCTTCGTCACATCCATGTGAAGAGCTGATTAGATTTTGGTTATAATTGGTTTACCGGAAGTACTCTCATTTGAAGATTTTAACAGTTTTTCTTGAAAAAACGATGTTAAATATCATTTTTTCACATTTAATGTTATTATAAATATTAAAGAATTATTTATTCTCTATACGATTTGAATGCATTTTATACTACATATTAAATGGACATAGAGTTAAAAATTATAAAGAAATTAAATATCATATATATTAGTCAGCTTTGCTATAACTCTGGAAACAGCTGCTACATTAAGAAAATTCTGATTGAAAGGTGTCAGTGTCAAGTGCAGTTGACAGTATGTTTACGTTATAATTTTACTGGAAATATAGGATTTCTTGTTAGAAACTTTCTGTATAGAATTAGTATAAAATACATACAACTGCCTTAAGGTAATGTACAAGAAATATAATCTTTTGCAAGGAACTTTCTGTATGACATTTATACAAAATACATAAAACTGACGGAAGGTAATGTGCTGGCCACATCAGATTTTTAATTGCCGAAACAAAGTGAGATATATTTCACCTATCTAAATGGCCATGATTTAGCAAGTGAAAAATCTGACATAAAAGTGTGATTTTTGACATTGACAGTACTATATTGCACTCTTCTTTGATTACCTTTACATATTTGCCGTGATATTCTTATTTTTATTTTAGCTGGTATTGATAATGTTGCCATTCGTAATTACCTTTTCTAGATTTATTGAATTTTGAATCCGTAGTCCGTGTCCGTAGCGTGTGGTCTATGGTAGGTAGCCCGCAGACCAAATTTTCTCCGACCCTATGCTTACGAGTAACTAACGTATAGCTAAATTTTCTATATTAACTATTTATTATTATTGCCGTTATCTTTTTGGTGGTGAGATAATTTTCATGTAGTGAGATGAAATGTAAAGTAGTGAGACGACAAAATTATTTCAAGAATTAAAGAAAAAAATCTCACTACGTGACATATAAGTCACGTGACATTTTTTCTCACTTCTGTCAAATCTCACTGTCATCTCATTTTTCAATAATTGCCCCCCTGAGCTCGTCTATACGTTATAGATTTCCATAAATACCTTATAGACGTCTATTACTTTAGTGTTGTACAACAGTTGACCGTAAGTACTTATAGAAATCGAAAAATATGTATTTCTGTCTTTTTAACTCCCGCTTCCCTAGGTAAGGCAGGTATAGAGATCGTGCTAAAAATCGCATATCGAGATTTTGGTAAATGACCGCGTTTTAAGGTCCCTAGAATCCAATTTTAATATTTTCACGATGATGTCTGTGTGTATGTGTGTGTGGATCCTCCACTCTAACTCAAATACTATCATTCAGAAAATTTTGAAACCTTGTATTTCGAACTTTTTCTGTATTGGAAAAAGCCCATTAGATTTTGTTGAAAATCGAATAACCGGAAATGGCACTTTACTAGAAGCTCAAAATAGTTTTTCTTCGAAAAATTCCTTTAAATGTTATTTTTTCGAGATTAATATTATTATAAAAATTAAAGTTTATTAAATTTTCTATAGATTTGCATTAATGCGTTTTCTATATATTTTATGGATAAATTTACAAAATTATCTATAATTTAAATCCCAGAGCCTACGCTTTAAACAAACAAAATGCAGTTATTCAAATGTATGTAACTGACAGATAAATGTCACTATCAAAGAACTAATCATTTCAAAATAATATTAGTAACGTTTTAAAAAGGAAAAAGTAAGTAGAACAATAAAAAAGGAATTCAATACAATTTCCAGCATAAGTAAATATGTAGGTATGTATTTAGATTAATAAAAATTAACAATTCACAAAAATATTTAAGCTAATCCTCATTTTTGGATTAGTGAATTCTATTCTATCCCGATATTTAATTTAATATTCATTTTATTATAGCTTCGGTGACTCAATGGTTAGAGAGAGCAACGCCTCATGTCATGAGTGCCCTCGGGGCCTCTTGGTCTGAATCTCACTAAGGCATGGATGTGTGTGAATGTGAACCCACTCTGTAATTGGGATTTAATGCTGTTGCGGGGTTTAAGAAGAGGTAGTTACTTGGATTAGATTAGACTATATTTTAAGAAATAAACTGTTAAAATTAGAGTAAAATTCGCTAATCCAAAAATAACGATTAACTTAATCTTTCTTGTGACTCGGGCTGTAAATGGCGGGAGATATTGTGTTGGCCACACCAGATTTTTACCTCTCGCTAAGTGAATAAGCACGTTTTAAGTTCCCTAAAATCCGATTATAACATTTTTCCGATGATGTCCGTATGTGTGTGTGGATGTGTGGATGTTGGATTCACGATTTCTCAAATACTATAAGACTGAAGACATTTCTCAATCAACAATAATGGCAAGAGTTGATTAAGTTTTGGTAACAATTGGACAACCGGAAATAGTAGTTTCAAGAAAAAAATCATCTAAATATGATTTATCGAAAATTTATGTAAATAACGTTTAATTCATTATTATATCTTCTATAGATTTAGAGAGAAGAAGGGCATATAAAATGATTTGCTGTAAAAATTCTCAGATCAAACTAATTCAAGGCAAGAAATTCAAATGTTTTTGTAATTGACATATAAATGTCACTGTCAAAAATATTTGTATGCCACTGTCAAAAATATTTATTGTACATAATTATGAAGATTATGAAAATAAAAAAAGTCAACAACGCAAAAGAATATACGTAAAAAAGAATATAAAAGGAATTTGTGAAAAAATGACGAATATAAAGAAAAAGAAAAGGAAAGTAGAAAAAGAAAATTCAGGATGTTGAATATAAAAAAAATGTATGTATTGTACATAATTTATATTAAAATATCCCATAGATTTTGCAAATATATGTGAGAATTATTTTGTAGTGAGACATGAATATATGTATTTGTATTTAAAAATATTTGTTGTTTTATGCGTACAACCAGGTAAAATATCTGGCGAGAGGTTATGTACTGGCCACATCAGATTTTTTCCATTGGGAACTGTCATCACGTTCAGTTGAGTTCGAAATATATTTTTTTCTGAAATTCTATCATGTTGATTTTACTTTTAGCATCACCGCAACCAAACTCCATATAAACCCAGAATTGTCCTATTCTCATTTCCATTATCTCACCTCTATATTTATTTATTTATCTACCAATCCACCCGCACACATACATACCCACGCACACACATACACTGATATCTGCACACCACATAGGGCGATGATAGCGTAGCAACCGTGAGGTTTAAATTATAACAATCACAGAGTCGGGCAGCGCACAGGGCATCCGGTATTCATACGTTCACGCAATATTTAGATTCGCGTAATTTACGCCACAGTAGGTGGTGCTCTGGGACACACAGTGGCGTACGTGAGCGAGGGAAGTTGAAGTTGGGACAAATACGAAACGAGAAGCAGATATGAAATTGAATAAATGAATAGTATAGAATTCTTCAGGCGCTCTTAAACTCTTGGTTTCCCTGCTTTGTGCAATTTTTAACACAAAATTTAATGTAGATTATTTGTTCCGTTATTTTTAAAGAATAGCCCAATAAAATTAGATTTTTCAAGGGCATAAATACCTTTCGAAAATTTTATGCGGACAGCATAGCGATTTTTACTTCCTTGTACAAAGTAAAGGAAATATTACTACGTTTACATGCAGTTTTAAGAATGGTTTCAGTTTTCAGTCAAAATTATGCAAAACTGTTTACATGCAGTTTTCAAAACAAGTTTAAAAATTGGTTTGAAATCAGTTTCGGCGCATGCGCATTTAGCTGATGTAAGTGACAGATCATCTTCACTCCAAATACTTCGTTTTGCTATTATTTCAAATATTTTTTATACTTCGTACCACTACGCACTAAAACTACACAACTATCAGTATATTTGAAGGTTAGTAACACAAAGCGACAGAAGCGTTATGCTCTGTACGCATGCGCAGTATCGAAACTGAATTTTAAGTGTATACATGAGTAGTTTTGAAACTAGTTTTCAACTCCAACCCATGAATTTTAGTTTTGGTTTGACGTAATTCAAAACCGTTTTGACACTGTATACATGGTGTTTTCAAAACTAAAAACGTTTTAAAAACGATTTCAAAACTGCATGTAAACTCAGTAAATGTATTCGCGAAAAATTTCGGTTTTCAGATTTCAACGGAAATATCCATTTTGACCATCCCTGAATCCATTCTGACTAGTTTCGTCGTGACGTCTGTACGTATCTCGCATAACTCAAAAACGGTAAGCCGTAGAAAGTTGAAATGTTGTATTTTGGACTTCTATAATATCTAGTTGTGCACCTCCCTTTTTGGTCATTACATAATTTCCAGAAACGGTACTTTATTTGAAGTCTATAATAGATTTTAATAAAAAACTATATTAAAATATAATACAAAACTTTTCAAATTTGGTATATAAGACTTTATATCAATTGGAATAACATAGCAGATTTTGGTTAAAACAGGCTAACCGGAAGTGATGTATTACCTGAAGTTGTTAACAGTCTTTCTTAAATAAAATGGCTTCATTTTGATTTTAGAAATAAATGCTTCAAATAAGAATTTTAGAGAATTAAATTCTGCGTCTAGCACTTGAAGTATTATTAAATTAGCCCTTTGTATAAGCGAGATATGTAAATTTAAAACTTATATACTTTTTGGTTTTTGTAATGAAGCTTGCTATGGATTAGGACAAAAAATAAAGAAAAAAAAATAATGTAAATGTCAAATTACGTCAAATACGTGCAATTTTATAATTGAGTCTATACTTCATATTAGTCTTGCGTACAAGGAAGTCGTGTGGTGTCCACATCAGATTTTTTCAATAGTTTTTGTATCACTGGGCCAGAAACTGAACATTTGCGAGACCGAGTTTATTTTGACAGAAGATCTCGTATTTGCAGGCCTCGCTTTCAGCTCACCCTGTCAAAATAAACTCGGTCTTGCAAAACAGTTTCTGGGCGTGTGATACCGACTTCTCCATAAATTCTTCGTATATTTCTCTACACTTTATTCCATGTTACATAACCTAAAAAATTAACATATTTTTATGGGTTTTGCATTGCAAGTATAATTATAATTACTTACATTTGAACTTAAAATGCGTAATTATTTTATATCTATTGAAAATATAATATACACACATTACTTATACATATTTTTAATGACAGATGGCGGAAGTTATAGTTATAGTCTCCCGAAAATAGATGTGACGTCACGAATATAAGTTTTTATATCAAACTGTTTTCTTCGTGGACCTAAATGTTCTTGAAATATATACTATTTTTAAATTATATTTATAAAAAAGTAAATGAATATTATTATACTGTACAAGAGTACAAGTCTACATGATTTATAATTGGAAGTGTATTTAACATTTATATTAAAATAAAAACTGTTTGAGAATTGCAGTACTGGACTGATAGCCATGCCTCCGCTATTTGAATTTCTCTACTTCCATTGGTAGTAGGTTCCTCCCCTAACTTGGTATACGTTATATATTTATAGGCCGTCTTTGAGCCGCCAATCAAAACAATATATATGGAATTCGTATGAGTGACGAACATGCTATAACAAAAACCCTCTTATTTCCGAAGTATTTCAATTATATCGTTTTATTTCTTTATTAATATTCATTATTCAGCATATACTTTCAATATTTTTTTCTAATTTCTCTTAATTCAATAATAAACTAGACCTTATTTAGTATGAAAATTTGGAGCATAAAATTTTTCTCTAAACTTTTGTTACATTCGTTAGTAATTATGTACAAAATTTGAGATAAATTTCACACCACAAAACATAAAACGACTAATCATATCATGTATGTATATTTAAATACAATTTCCCTTTAACGACAAAACTTTGCAAGCCATTATGATATTGCATTAACATGGTCATAAAAAGTGTCCCAAAAGTTAACAACCATTTCTTCCCCTTCTCTCTATAAATTTTAAATCTTCCTTTTCTTCTCTTTCTTTGATTCCGCCATCATCGCAGGATTTTAGCTTTCCTGATAAATTTCCGGGGCTATAAACATGCGTAGGACGACCACTACCACTCTCTTTCTCTGCTAATTTTCACTCACAGTAAGGGGCTGTATTTATTTATTATTTTACGACCAGCGGCAGAACATTTTGGAGAGTAGTAAAAGCGCCCTAGCAAAACAACATTCAAGTTTTATTGTAAGGTGCTTAGATTTGTAATTACAGTTATTTTATAATTCAACGGTAAGAGGCAATCAATACAATGCAAGAAAGGGTTGAGGAGTAAATGTTACTATGTTTTAAGGAAGCATTTACGATGAAATGTAATTGAAATATTTTATTTTTCATGTTCAAGTATGCCAAATTCTAAAAAGGTTTACCGCACGTGTGAACTCAGATATTTAATGCTAATATAGAGCAAAACTACATTGGCATTATAGAAATAGTATCTAGAGGGGATTTTTTTCCTTTAATTCATACAATAACTAAAAAAATGACCAGATACCAAATACTTTTGTATAGAGTGTTAAAAAATCCTAACTCGAAGTAGGCTATAAACAAAGAAACATACTCGTATGTCTGATCATTATTCAATTCAAAAATCAAGTTGCCAAAATTGATCTTTAAATGTAATTGTAAGGAGAATAGATAATAATTAAAGTATTAAAGATACAGTAAATTCCCATTCGCCATTTATACCTTCCGTCACCTTTATGTAAGGAATGTATTCTTTGGTCAAATAATTGTGTGTTTGTGTGTATGTGTGTGTGTGTGTGTGTGTGTGTGTGTGTGTGTGTGTCCATGTGTGTGTGTGTGTGTCCATGTGTGTGTGTGTGTCCATGTGTGTGTGTGTGTGTGTGTGTGTGTGAGTGTGTGTGTGTGTATATGTATGTATGTATGTATGTATGTATGTATGTGTATCCGTGTATGTGTATCCGTGTATGTGTATCCGTGTGTGTGTGTATGTGTGTGTGTGTGTGTGTGTGTGTGTGTGTGTATATGTATGTATGTGTGTATGTATGTGTATCCGTGTATGTGTATCCGTGTGTGTGTATGTGTGTGTGTGTGTGTGTGTGTGTGTGTGTGTGTGTGTATGTGTATGTGTGTGTGTGTGTCCATGTGTGTGTGTGTGTGTCCATGTGTGTGTGTGTGTGTGTGTATGTGTGTGTGTGTATGTATGTGTGTGTGTGTGTGTGTGTGTGTGTGTGTGTGTGTGTGTGTAACAAAATTTTCGTCTACAATAACTTCCATACTACAATTCTAAAAATTATAATTCTTTCGTATTTCTCTTCGTTACATCCATGTGAAGAGCTGATTAGATTTTGGTTAGAATGGGACAGCCGGAAGTACCCTTATCTGAAGATTTTAACAGTTTTCCTTGAAAAAACTATGTTAAATATCATTTTTTCACATTTAATGTTATTATAAATATTAAAGAATATTTTATTCTCTATTCGATTTGACTGCATTTTATACTTAATATTAAATGGATATAGAGTTAAAAAATTATAAATTAAATTTCATAAAGTAGCCATAGCTATGGAAACAGTTACTATATTAAGAAAATTTTTGCTATAAATTTTCTGTATAGAATTTGCATAAAATACATGCAACTGCCGGAAGGTAAAGTACAAGAAATATAATCTTTAGCAAGGAACTTTCTGTATGAAATTTGTACAAAATACATAGAACTGGCGGAAGATAATGTGCTGGCCACATCAGATTTTTTATTTTATTCCCATAAACATTGAAGAAGAAAAGCTTTAATTTTTACCTCCCGCTACTGTTGGTAAAGGAGGGATCATACTAAAAATCGCATATCAAGATTTTGGTAAATCACCACGTTTTAAGGTCCCTAGAATCCAATTTTAACATTTGTATGTGTGTATGTGTGCATGTGTGTATGTGTGCATGTGTGTATGTGTGTATGTATGTGTGTATGTGTGTATGTGTGTATGTGTGTGTGTATGTGTGTATGTGTGTATGTGTGTATGTGTGTATGTGTGTATATGTGTATGTGTGGATGTGTGTATGTGTGTATGTGTGTATGTGTGTATGTGTGTGTACGTGTGTACGTATGGATCCTCCACTCTAACTCAAATACTATCATTCGAAAATTTTGAAACCTTGTATTTCAAACTTTTTCTGTTATGGAAAGAGCCCATTTAAATTTTGGTGAAAATCGGATAACCGGAAATGGCACTTTACTAGTAGCTCAAAATAGTTTGGGTGAGGGAAATAATCACCTGAGGGATTGAATGCAACCATATTAGTGTAAAAGAAATTAATCTTTTTTTCATATTTAATCCCTCTGAGACTGAATTTGAACCTTAGTCCCTGAAATGAGTGATTATAATTGCTCTTTAGTTTCGGGAGTGCGAAAATGTATTGACTATCCAAATTTTGACAAAATTTTGCAAATACATAAAAGAAAGTAATAAATGTATCTCTCTTCCACTTCATATTTATTCCAATTCATTATCCCGATCCACCTTATTTAAATCTGCCGCAAAGTTATATCTCGCGCTACCCCTATCGTTCCGGTTGCCACAAGGCTATTTATCTCTCGCCACTAATTGCGCCGTATGTCTCCTACCGTTCACGAGCCATTGCACCAAGTGTCGGTCGCATTGATCAGACTAGCGATCGCAGCGCCAAACGGCCATATCGGACTATCGGAGTACCAATGTGCGGTCGACAGTTAGCACACTACTAGATAGTTACTTTGGTTAGGTTATAGCCTGGCAAATGCAGTATGAGTGGGCGGAGGTAATATAGAAATGGTGTTGTTAATACATACATACATACATACATACAGTGGCGGCTCGTGCATCAAAACTTTGGTGAGGCAAGATATCCAGGAAAAAAATCTGATGTGTGCAGTGTAATAAAACGCGGGTAAGCGCAATAACAGACGAATAACTTTTTATAAACTCTTCTAAATTATAGTTTCGATAATCATATTTTAACTCTGTTTATCTGTTCAAGTTATATATGTCAAAATTCAGTTTAGAAATTCTTTTCGTATTATGATAGTCACGACATTTATTTGTTGATCTTAGTCTAGAAATTATTATGTATACGTGCGTGACTCTGGATGCCATAGCCTATGCACCCCGTACCCCTAAGATAATCCTGTCCTGAAGATAGCGTTTTGTTTTAAATATAGTTGTTTAGATAGTCATGGGATATACATGGAGGAGTCGAGATTAATTCGTCGAGTCGTGAAGACGTGTTTCGTTTTGACGAGACATGTAGTGTCTTTTAGTTTTGGGGCGACGCCCGCCCGCTGTGTTGCGGAATGTAACAGTTTAGTAACTGCTTAGTTATGTTAGTTTAATCCATAGTTAATAATAAGTTATAATAATCATGTAAATAACGATTAGTTAGTTAAAACCAAGTATTTGTTCATGTCCGTAGTGTTCATCAGTGCAAAGTGTAAGTGTAAGTGTATGTATGTTCTTCCTTCTCACGAAGTCCTTTAACAGCAGTCATTAAAAGTCAGTGTATCATCGTTGGAGTAAACAGTAATCAGCAGTATCATCATCATCTTGGAGACCCCCACGTGTTACACCAGCAATATCGAATATCTCGAAAAAGAAAAGAGATATCGACCTGTGGTTTTAAAATCTTAAATCTACACCCTTCAAACTACTTAAATACAAATTTTCAGAATTTTTAATTTTTTAAAAATTTCCACCTTTTTTTAAACCACACCATCCTCATACCCAAAAATGGGTGTGCGGTACACCTTCAACGACCTCACCAGTGAATTCCTCGTACCAAAAAACATAAATATACCAATTTTCATCAAAATATTCCAACGGACACATTAATTATTAAACATTCCTTAAAATTGTCAAAAACTGAAAAAAACGCAAGGGGTACACCTTAGATTTTTTGCGATTTTTGACCATTTTCAGACTTTTCCTTCTGGAGATTGTAATAGTTATTCAAAAATTATGGGGTCTCGTGGCCGCGTGCATGAGTGTTTGGTCGCGAATCTGGGGAACCGGGTTCGATCCCGACCGACGCCAAATATTTCCAATTTTAAATGGCACAAAATTGACCCCTGTGGTGCACTCTCCAGGCCAGCAATGAGTGCCCGTGAGGTGACGCCTGGTAAACGCCCGCACGGTACAAATATGTCATCATCATTACCGATATCTGCATACAAAGCAGATTGGCACACCCAGCAATGGGTAATATGCCGTGATGATATATTTATTTATTTATTTATTTATGAAAATTGGTATGCTTATGTAATTTTGCTCGTAGAATTTAATGGTGATATCGCCAGCGGTGTATAATTGACCATTTTTGGTATATGACCCAAAAATGGGCATTTTCGAGCAAAGTTTTGAGGACGATTATCTCGGACACGAAAAGAGATATCGACCTGTGGTTTTAAAATCTTAAATCTACACCCTTCAAACTACTTAAATACGAATTATCAGAATTTTTATTTTTTAAAAAATTTCCACCTTTTTTTAAACCACACTATCCTCATACCCAAAAATGGGTGTACGGTACACCTTCAACGACCTCACCAGTAAATTCCTCGTACCAAAAAACATAAATATACCAATTTTCATTAAAATATTCCAACGGATACATTAATTATTAAACATTCCTTAAAATTGTCAAAAACTGAAAAAATCGCAAGGGGTACACCTTAGATTTTCTGCGATTTTTGGCCATTTTTAGACTTTTCCTTCTGGAGATTGTTATAGTTGTTCAAAAATTATGAAAATTGGTATGCTTATGTAATTTTGCTCGTAGAATTTAATGGTGATATCGCCAGCGGTGTATAATTGACCATTTTTGGTATATGACCCAAAAATGGGCATTTTTGAGCAAAATTTTGAGGACAATTATCTCGGACACGAAAAGAGATATCGACCTGTGGTTTTAAAATCTTAAATCCACACCCTTCAAACTACTTAAATACAAATTATCAGAATTTTTAATTTTTTTAAAATTTTGACACCATCCTCATACCCAAAAACCTCCCGCTATTTAATTTTTATTAATTTAAATATACATACTTACATATTTAGTTATTGCGGAAACTGTATTAAAGTCCATTCCATATAACTAGGGTTCTATTTACTATTTTCTTTTTAAAACGTTACAGTTATTAATTTGAAATGATTAGTTCTTTGACAGTGACATACATTTAACATATGAACTGTGTAACCAAGGAGTTTTATATATATATATATATATATATATATATATATATATATATATATATATATATATATATATATATATATATATATATATATATATATATATATATATATATATATATATGTAGGTATGTATTCAGATTAATAAAATTAACGATTCACAAAAATGTTTAAGCTAATCCTCATTTTTGAATTAGTGAATTCTATTATATCCCGGTATTTAAAATTTAATCTTCATTTTATTATATTTCCGGTGGCTCAATGTTTAGAGCAACGCCTCATAAGTCATGAGTGCGCTCGGGGCTCTGGGTTCGAATCCCACTAAGGCATGGATGTGTGTGAATGTGAACCTACTGTGTAATTGGGATTTAATTCTATTGAGGGGTTTAAAAAAAAGGTAGTTACTTGGATTAGATTAGACTTTATTTTAAGAAATAAACTGACAAAGTTAGAGTAAAATTCGCTAATCAAAAAATAAGGATTAAATTAATCTTTTTTGTTACTCGGGCTGTAAATGGCGGGAGGTATTGTGTTGGCCACACCAGATTTTTTTCTAACATCATACCATCAGTCAAGAAATACCAGTAACTATATTATAATTTTTCATATTGATACATTATTTTCAATAATAAAATATACATAAATAATAACGAACAAAATAAAATCATTACCTTGTAAAATCTGAATCCACTTCCTATCTCATTTCATTTTCTCTATGTTTATAAACACTAAGACAGTAAATACACATTGTAAAACACTAAAAAAAGTCAAAAATTGTCAAAATTTCACATCACTTGTATAGTTCTACGTCAAACAAACGCTACGCGAATACTAGACAGTGACAACTTGATTAGACAAACAAATTAAACATATACAAACGCGCGCATGACAAAACCATCTTTAATTCATTTAAACTCTCAAAATTAAAACAGGGAGCAAATCTCTAATCTAAAGGTGCATTCATAAATGAAAATTAGGTTTAGATTTATAGTTTATACTTTAGATTTAAAGACATTGGCCGCATATTATGTAATGACTCCATTCACACTTCAGAATTTAGGATCTCTAAATCCAAATCATAAAGCTATACTCTGTTCCATTTAAGCCATTCAGTAGATGGAGCTGGCAACAGCGCAAACTTGAAGTACCCGAAATTACATTGGATAAACTTGTCTCTTGTCTCCAATTTCAGCCAATCAGAGAGGTCAAAACTATTTCCTATGCTCTGCAGTACTGAATGGCTTAAATGGAACAAGGTATAAACATTGCAAGGTCCAAATTTTAGATTTATGATTTAGTTTGACGTCACAAACTTCACCAATGAGAACGAGTCTGAAATAATATAGATATATACACTCATCTTTATTTAGTATCCACTTGGTGGATTCGGCTCTTTAAACAAATGCGAGAAGAACATGGAGACTGTTATAAATTAATTGCTGAAATATAACCAATAATGCCAAGCGAATGACAGTTTCACGGGGCACAGGTGTCCTGTTGAGTACTGCTCTACCGATATTTTAATCTTGTTTTTGAAGCATTTACACAGTTGTCTGTACATATCAAAACTAATTTCCAGGTAATTTAAACTTACATTTATGATGACTTACTTAAACCTAAACAAAAACCATAAACCTAATTTTCATTTGTGAATGCACCTTTATACTTTAGATTTAAAGACTTTGGCCGCATATAATGTAATGACTCCATTCACACTTCAGAATTTACGGTCTCTAAAAGTGCATTCACATATGAAAATTAGGTTTATGGTTTTTGTTTAGGTTTAAGTAAGTCATTCATATATGTAAGTTTGAATTACCTGAAAATTAGTTTTATTGATATGTATAGACATCTGTGTAAATGCTTCAAAAACAAGGTTAAAATATCTGTAGAGCAATACTCAACAAGACACCTATGCGCCGTGAAACTGTCATTCGCTTGACATTATTGGTTATATTTCAGCAATTAAATCATGACAGTCTCCATGTTCTTCTCGCATTTGTTTAAAAAGCCGAATCCACCAAATGAATACTAAATAAAGATGGGTGTATATGTCTATATCATTTCAGACTCGTTTTCATTGGTGAAGTTTGTGACGTCAAACTAAATCATAAACCTAAAGTTTGGACCTTGCAATGTTTAGCTTTATGATTTGAATTTAGAGACCCTAAATTTTTGAAGTGTGAATGGAGTTATAACGTAATATGCGGCCAAAGTCTTTAAGTCTAAAGTATAAACCATAAATCTAAACCTAATTTTCATTTGTGAATGCACCTTTATTGGTTATATTTCAGCAATTCAGTTATGACATGACGGTCTCCATGTTCTTCTCGCATTTGTTTAAAAAGCCGAATCCACCAAGTGGATACTAAATAAAGATGGTTGTATATGTCTATATCATTTCAGACTCGTTCTCGTTGGTGAAGTTTGTGACGTCAAACTAAATCATAAACCTAAAGTTTGGACCTTGCAATGTATAGCTTTATGATTTGGGTTTAGAGCCAGTAAATTTTCTGAAGTGTGAATGGAGTCATTACACAATATCGGGCCAAAGTCTTTAAATCTAAAGTATAAACCATAAATCTAAACCTAATTTTCATTTGTGAATGCACCTTAAATCCAAATCATAAAGCTAAACATTGCAAGGTCCAAACTCTAGATTTATGATTTAGTTTGACGTCACAAACTTCACCAATGAGAACGAGTCTGAAATGATATACCCATCCTTATTTATTATCCACTTGGTGGATTCGGCTTTTCTAAACAAATGCGAGAAGAACGTGGAGACTGTCATAACTTAATTGCTGAAATATAACCAATAATGCCAAGCGAATGACAGTTTCACGGCGCACAGGTGTCTTGTTGATTACTGCTCTACCGATATTTTAACCTTGTTTTTGAAGCATTTACACAGATATCTGTACATATCAAAACTAATTTTCAGGTAATTTAAACTTATATTTATGAATGACTTATTTAAACCTAAACAAAAACCATAAACCTAATTTTCATTTGTGAATGCACCTTTATACTCTCAAAATTAAAACAGGTAGCAAATCTCTAATCTTTACAATCATCGAAAACTTTTACCACTTCATCCAATCTATTTTCTGTCTTTTTCTATCTCACTAAAACTTCTATACAGTGGAATTTGCTATTTGCTACAGAGAGTAACTTGCGTTAGAAAGAGATAGCTTTAGTAGAAAATAATTAAACGAGGTTGGTCTCACGCAATCACAGCCATAAATCCTCCGGTTCTATTAATCGGACTCCGGGAGTCCGGGTACGGCACCTGCATGGTCAGCTCCGGAGTGGAGTCAATACCCGGAGTTGTGGACAATGTAACGGGGAACGGGGAGGAGGGGAAAATATTGTAAAGTTGTGGACTATAATATACATAGTTTTTCCCGTCACTTTAAGGTAAGGAAGGTATTGTGTTTGGTCAAAAAATTCGGTGGTGAGATTTTAATGAATAAGCACGTTTTAGGGTCCCTAGAATACGATTTTACTATTTTTACGATGATGTCTGTATGTGTGTGTGTGTATGTGTATATGTGTGTGTGTGTGTGTGTGTGTGTGTGTGTGTGTGTGTGTGTGTGTGTGTGTGTGTGTGTGTGTGTGTGTGTGTCTGTGTGTGACAAAATTTTCTAATGAGATAACTCTAATACTACAATTCCAAAAATCATAATTCTTTCGTATTCCTCTTCGTTACATCCATGTGAAGAGCTGATTAGGTTTTGGTTATAATTGGTCAACCGGAAGTACCCTCATTTGAAGATTTTAACAATTTTTCTTGAAAAAACGATGTTAAATATCATTTTTTCACATTTAATGTTATTATAAATATTAAAGAATTATTTATTCTCTATACTATTTGAGTGCATTTTATACTTCATATTAAATGGACATAGAGTTAAGAAATGATAAAGAAATTAAATATCATGTATATTAGTCAGCTTTGCTATAACTCTGGAAACAGCTGCTACATTAAGAAAATTCTGAATGATAGGTGTCAGTGTCAAGTGCAGTTGACAGTATACTTATGTTATAATTTTACTGGAAATATAGGATCTTTTGTTAGAAACTTTCTGTATCGAATTTGTATAAAATACATACAACTGCCTTAAGGTAATGTACAAGAAATATAATCTTTTGCAAGGAGCTTTCTGTATGACATTTATACAAAATACATAGAACTGACGGAAGGTAATGTGCTGGCCACATCAGATTTTTTTATTATTAAATTGCTTATTATTCACTCATATTTCGAATCATCCACCACAAGAGTTATTTTAACATATTTATACCGGGTTTATGCTCTTTTCTCTGGACATAGGAAATTCAATGTTAAAATTTTTATTTGGCGATATCTCTCTGCCTATTAACTTTAGAAAAAATCTGGGATGGCCAACACAATACCTCTCTCCATTTGCAGCCCGAGTCACAATGAAGATTAAGTTAATCCTTATTTTTGGATTACCGAATTTTGACAGTTTATTTCTTAAAATTTAAAATATAGTCTAATCTAATCCAAGTAACTAGCTTTTTTTAAACTCCTCAACAGGCTTAAATCCCAATTGCAGAGTGAGTTCACATTCTCACCAATTCCGAAGTTATAATAAAATGAAGATTAAATTTTAAATACCGGGATAGAATAGAATTCACTAATCCAAAAATGAGGATTAGCTTAAACAATTTTGTAAATCGTTAATTTTTATTAATCTAAATACATACCTACATATTATCTTATGCTGGAAACTGTATTGAATTCCTTTTCTATTGTTCTATTTACTTTTTTCTTTTTAAAACGTTACTAATATTATTTTGAAATTAGTTCTTTGATAGTGACATTTATCTGTCAGTTACATACATTTGAATAACTGCGTTTTGTTTATTTAAAGTGTAGGCTCTGGGATTTAAATTATAGATAATTTTATAAATTTATCCGTAAAATATATAGAAAAAGTATTACTGCAAATCTACAGAAAATTTAATAATCTTTAATTTTTATAATAATATTAATCTCGAAAAAATAACATTTAAATGTATTTTTCTAGTAAAGTGCCATTTCCGGTTATCCGATTTTTATCAAAATTTAATGGGCTCGTTCCATTACAGAAATAGTTCGAAATACAAGGTTTCAAAATTTTCAGAATGATAGTATTTGAGTTAGAATAAAGGATCCACAAATACATACACACAGACATCGTGAAAATGTTAAAATTGTATTCTAGGGACCTTAAAACGTGGTCATTTACCAAAATCTCGATATGCGATTTTTAGCACGATCCCTATACCTCCCTTAACAAGGATAGCGGTAGATAAAATCTGATGTGGCCAACACCAAAAGTCCCGCTATTTAATTTTTATTAATTTAAATATACATACTTACATTTTTAGTTATTGCGGAAACTGTATTAAGATCCATTCCATATAGTATGGTTCTATTTATTATTTTTTTTTTAAAACGTTACTATTATTAATTTGAAATGATTAGTTCTTTGACAGTGACATTTATCTGTCAGTTACATACATTTGAGATATGAACTGTGTAACCAAGAAGTTTTGCTTATATTTATATATATATATATATATATATATATATATATATATATATATATATATATATATATATATATGTATGTGTAGGTATGTATTCAGATTAATAAAATTAATGATTCACAAGAATGTTTAAGGTAATCCTCAATTTTGAATTAGTGAATTCTATTCTATCCTGGTATTTAAAATTTAATCTTCATTTTATTATATCTCCGGTGGCTCAATGTTTAGAGCAACGCCTTATAAGTCAGTTACTATTATTAATTTGAAATGATTAGTTCTTTGACAGTGACATTTATCTGTCAGTTACATACATTTGAGATATGAACTGTGTAACCAAGAAGTTTTGCTTGTTTAAATCGTAGGCACCGGGATTAAAATTATAGATAAAATGTAGTCAAATCGTATAGAAAATACAATGTTCTTTAATATTTATAATAATATTAATAAATAATGTGAAATAATAATATTTAACACCGCTTTTTCAAGAAAAACTGTTAAAATCTTCAAATGAAGGTACATGCGGTTGACCAATTATAACCAAAATCTAATCAGCTCTTCTATCTAATCATATGGATGCGACGAAAAGAATTATAATTTTTCGAACACATACACATACACACACAAACACACACACACACACACACACACACATATATATATATATATATATATATATATATATATACACATACATACCATTATACACACATACACACCCACACATACAGACACACATACAGACATCATCGTAAAAATAGTAAAATCGTATTCTAGGGACTTTAAAATGTACTTATCCATTAAAAACTCACCATCTAATTTTTTGACCAAAGACAATACCTTCCTTACCTAAAGGTGACGGAAGGTAAAAAAGATTTTGAGCCATATTTAGGCAAAATTGGGGGTGATCCGAGGGGTGCGCGAGGAGAAAAATGAGTATGTCTAAAGCCTACAATAAACCGACTCCAATAGATAAACCTTTTTCCCGATTTAAAACCATATTTACATCTGCTGAACCCCCTGACGACTGGCCTATACTAATCAATCGCTTTATTTAGAAAACTAGGTAAAGTATTAAATCATTCTCTTTGATTACCATATAGATGAGAAGCTCTTTCTACCAATCGATTGTGCGTTAGATACGAATCTTTTATTCTACTTCCTGGTCGTAATTAAACGCAGTCGGATCTTGTAATGTACCCACCGGTCTGAAGTTATTAATCAACCGTGGAGAAACATTTAAATACACCGTCAGGTCGTTATTAAGGCAATTGTATTAGTAAATAATTGTTACAAATTACACGCTTCGAACGTAAATAGTTAATAAAAAATTACTGGTTAGTATAGTACTTTTAGGTAAACATAGCTAATTGCTATAATAATTTGTATATGACGCGTATGATGGATGATTTTCCATCGATTTTGGTTATTTATTCAAGAACTTATATTAATAAAAGAGTTGACAAGAATTTTAAAAATTAACAGCTTTGTCACCATGGTAACCTAGATTCATGTGTTCTATAGGATAAAGCAAATAAAGTCCGTTTCCACGACTTGATCCCCACGTCATCAATAGTAAACATATGGTTATATCGCCAGGGATGGGAGGTAATTGATGACGTCATACTGTTACCATTGTTTTATTATAGGGATTTAATTTTCTAGTTTGATATAAAGTGGAGTACGAGTGGACTTTCGGCCTAATTCATTGAGATAGTTGTTAACATAGTCGTTAGGTAACAATTGAGAGTTAACAACGATTTTTAGCAACTCTTGCAACAACTGTCATTCAATTGTTATTCAGTAAATACATACATAATTAACGACATTGTTAAAAACGGTCGTTGTGAACAATCGCTGTTAAATATAGCAAAGTTACTAACAAGTAAGTTAAACAGGCATGCGGATTCTCAATATTTATACATAAACACCGATTTTTCTCACTATTATTAATTTGAAATGATTAGTTCTTTGACAGTGACATTTATCTGTCAGTTACATACGAGATATGAACTGTCAGGTCGCGAATCTAGGGAACCGGGTTCGATCCCGACCGATGCCAAATATTTCGAATTTTAAATGGCACAAAATTGATCCCTGTGGTGCACTCTCCACGCCAGCAATGAGTGCCCGTGAGGTGACGCCTGGTAAGCGCCCGCACGGTGCAAATATATCATCTTTAACGATATCTGTGTACAAAGCAGATTGGCACACCCAGCAATGGGTAATAAGCCGTGATGATATATTTATTTATGTATTTATTTAACTGTGTAACCAAGGAGTTTTGCTTGTTTAAAACTTGGGCTCCGGGATTAAAATTATAGATAATTTTATAAAAGTATTTATGCAAATCTGCAGAAAATTTATTCTCATTATCTTGAAAAAATAACATTTGAAGGTATTTTTCGAAGAAAATCTATTTTGAGCTCCAAATAAAGTGCCATTTCCGGTTATTTGATATACACCAAAATCTAATGGTCTCTTTTCATATTAGAATAAGGTAGAAATACAAGGTATTAAAATTTTCTAAATGATATATTTGAGTTAGAGTAAAGGATCCACACACACGCATACACACGTACACACACACATTTATATATATATATATATATATATATATATATATATATATATATATACAGGGTGTAAATAGAAAAGTGAAACATAGGAGTTTATCATGGAAAATCAATTTTTCTTTGCGCAAACGTTACCTAATTATTTTATGCAAAAATACTTCAAATAAAAGTTATAGAGATTTAAATGCAGCATCTGAATCATGTAATACGATTATTTTTATCTCAGCCATGGATTTATGACAAAAACAACGTATTTGTTTCTTTTTGTCATATATCCATGGCTGCTTAGACAAAATGCTCATAAAAACTTTAACTTTGTAATTAATTTTTACGTTTATATAAAGAGATAAAATAATAGTTTCACATGATTTAGATGCTGCATTTAAATCTCTATAACTTTTATTTGAAGTATTTTTGCATAAAATAATTAGGTAACGTTTGCGCAAAGAAAAATTGATTTCCCATGTTAAACTCCTATGTTTCACTTTTCGATTTACACCCTGTACACACTCACACACACACACACACACACACACACACACACACACACACACACACACACACATGTATACATATATATATATATATATATATATATATATATATATATATATATATATATATATATATATACACTCAAACACACACACATAGTTTACTTTTGCTGTCGTTCCTCTATTTCCAATAAAAGTTTATTTCCTAACATAAAATTTTCAAGAAAAACCATTTAACAACGATTGTTCAACACTAACAACGGGAGAAATGCAGTTGCTAGATTAACAACTCGACGTAACAACTAGTTGTTAAATTTTAGCAACTTGATGTATTAGTGAATTGGGTTTTGAACTTAGCAACTGACATTCAATTTAACAACTGAAAATAGTTGTTAATTTTAACAACTTTGCTTAGAGAATTATGCGGTTTGTCATAATTTTGATAATATAGAAATTGCCTTATGTGGTTATGGATTTTCTTTTTGATAAATAAAGAATTTAGCGTAATAATACCTAAAACTATTTCATCAGTAACTGAATTATATCATACATCGCACAATCTCGATTTTGCTGTTCCATTTTGAATTAAGAATATGTGTTCTATAATCTCTTACACATAATTACATCCCTGTAATCATTATCGTTGCCTATCTCTTTCTTTATCTATCACCTTGTCTAATCTAAGTAGAACAAAGAAAGGTGTATGGGCGTGTTCAAGAGAATATAAATGATGCGAGTAGGCGCTGACATTAAAACAACGACGAGTCACGCTGAAAGCTGAAGGCTGAAGACTCAGCAGGAATCAAAATGGCGGCCTGGTCAGCAATCACAAAGTGATATAAATTATACCGCATGAATCTGATAGGTACCTACGAATAAAATAGTTATTTGCAGTATTTTTGGATAGTTATTTATACAACAGAAGATTAAAGTCGGGTTTATGCAGCAATATCATAATTATTTATACAGGGTGTAAATGAAATAAGTGCATTTAAATTTAACCAGTAATATAACTCGTCGAGAGCAACAATATTTCTTAATAACTTTTTCTCGAAATCGCATATTTTTTTAGCATTTTTACCACCCCGTAAATTAACGAGTCGTTCCAAATATTTTTGTAATAATTTAATGCAGTAGCAATATCTATGAAAAATTTTGTTTTAGAAATTGACAGTTCTGTCAGTTGTTGCAATAAAATTTAAACATTAGTAATAAACTTGTTTATAGGGTAAAATTCTGGCAAAATGCTTATGTTTATGATTAGCGGATACACAGACATTGTAATTACCTATGGTGAAGTTCTCAAGGTCAACGAAGTTACACGCAATCACGCAAATCATCCTCTTCGTAATATTCGTAAATTTATGTTGTACCACATACAATATCTTCCAGATTATCACAGTTTGATGTGTCACATATGACAATTTGGAATATTTTAAAAGAGCAAAAGTTACTTCCATACCATGTGCAAAAATTTCATTGTTTCCAGCATTTCAATTTTGCGAATGAGTTGTATTGTTCACTGATAGGGCTGGATATATTAGAGAAAGTGTGTTTTATAATGCACAATTGCTTATCTGGTCACAAAAATCCTCATACAGTAAGAAGGAAACACAATTTTTAACAAAAAATATCATTAATTGTTTGGGCGGGAATAAATTGACGAGTCAATGGTCCTCATATAATCCCACCTCGTTTAAATGGACAAATGTATGTACTTACATTTTTTGAATAACGTATTTAAACTATTATAATTTGCCGTGTTGACACGTTGACATACGAAAATTCATTTCATAACCTTCATAACTAGTATGCTCTTCCCACGTTCTTACTCTATTCACCTAAGTTGTGTTAATATACAATTTTATAATTTTGTTATCCAAATTTTAAATTTGTTTATTTTAAAAATTGTACTATTACGAATTTATTAATAATTAATATGTTTTCCGTTGATCGTTTATTAATGATTGTGTCTACAAGTATGCACCTGCCAATTGTGGTGCTGTGTACATCGTACTTTGATTCAGACAGCTGAGGGCAGCGGAGATTTTGCCAGTGGCGGGTAACGAAATTTTAAACAAACCTTTAAAGAATTTTAACTCAAAAACTAGAAGATTTAGAAAAAAAAAATCTGATGTGGCCAGCACATTACCTTCCGTCAGTTCTATGTATTTTGTAAAAATTTCACTTGACACTGACATCTTTCAATCATAATTTTCTTAATATAGTAGCTGTTTCCATAGCTATAGCTACTTTATGAAATTTAATTTCTTTATAATTTTTACCTTCCGTCACCTTTAGGTAAGGAAGGTATTGTCTTTGGTCAAAAAATTCGATGATGAGTTTTTAATAAATAAGCACGTTTTAGGGTCCCTAGAATACGAATTTACTATTTTTACGATGATGTCTGTATGTGTGTGTGTGTGTGTGTGTGTGTGTGGATGTGTGTGTGTGTGGATGTGTGTGTGTGTGTGGATGTGTGTGTGTGTGTAACAATATTTTCGTCTGCGATAACTCTAATACTACAGTTTCAAAAATTATAATTTTTTCGTATACTTCTTCGTTACATCCATATGAAGAGCTGATTAGATTTTGGTTACAATTGGTCAACCGGAAGTACCATCATTTGAAGATTTTAACAGTTTTTCTTGAAAAAACTATGTTAAATATCATTTTTTCACATTTAATGTTATTACAAATATTAAAGAATATTTTATTCTCTATACGATTTGACTGCATTTTATACTTAATATTAAATGGATATAGAGTTAAAAAATTATAAAGAAATTAAATTTCATAAAGTAGCTATAGCTATGAAAACAGCTACTATTTTAAGAAAATTCTGATTGAAAGATGTCAGTGTCAAGTGAAATTGACATAGTGTGTGTCTTATAATTTTACTGGAAATATAGGATCTTTTGCTTTCTGTATGCGGAATTTGTATAAAATACATACAACTGCTTTAAGGTAATGTACAAGAAATAATAATAATAAATCTTTTATTTCTGCAGATTCATTACACTGTATATAGAAAACGTCACAAAATAATAATTTAAGACATAAATTTTCTGTATGAAATTTGCATAAAATACATGCAGCTGCCGGAGGGTAATGTACAAGAAATAGAATATTTAGCAAGGAACTTTCCGTATGAAATTTGTACAAAATACATAGAACTGACGCACGAACTGACGGAAGGTAATGTGCTGGTCACATCAGATTTTTTAATTCTATATCCATTTAATATTAAGTATAAAATGTAGTCAAATCGTATAGAGAATAAAATATTCTTTAATATTTATAATAACATTAAACGTGAAAAAATGATATTTAACATAGTTTTTTCAAGAAAAACTGTTAAAATCTTCAAATGAAGGTACTTCCGGTTGTCCAATTCTAATCAAAATCTAATCAGCTCTTCACATGGATATAACGAAAAGAAATACGAAAGAATTATAATTTTTAGAATTGTAGTATGGAAGTTATCGCAGACGAAAATTTTGTTACATACACACACACACACACACACGGACACACATACATACACACACACGCACACACACACACATACAGACATCATCGTAAAAATAGTAAAATCGTATTGTAGGGACCCTAAAACGTTCTTATTCATCAAAAACTCATCACCGAATTTTTTGACCAAAAACAATACCTTCCTTACCTAAAGGTGACGGAAGGTAAAAATTATCAACAAAAATTGTTGCTCTCGACGAGTTACATTACTGGTTAAATTTAATGCACTTATTTCATTTACACCCTGTATATATTTTTCACGAGAATCTGTTCAGAGCTTCAAGTAAAGTATCACTTCTGGTTGATTAATTTATTCAAAATCTAATATGTTGTTTCCCATGATATAAAAATCTTAAATACCAAAATTGAAAAGTTTTGGATTATATTTTAATATAGTTTTTCATTAAAAACTGTTATGGGCTTCAAGTAAAGTATTACTTTTATTATTTATTTGTTATAAGAGTTATCGTGGATGAAAAAATCGTCACACATACACACGCGCGCACACACGCGTGCACACATTTGTGCCAAAACTTATTGGATATACGTTATATTTATATTTATACCTTCTGCAAAAAGTCTCTTCCCTACTTGCTTCTACATTTTTAAATCATCTTTCATTTTCTACCATATTTGGCACAATGTACCAACATTAACATCCTACTGTGTTTCTGCCGTCTGTAACTCTGACGCATCTCATCAGTATTCGATCCTGTAGGCTCCAGGACAGCAGAGAATGGGGAAGGAATTAGGCCACATGTACATCACTGGAGTACGGGAGGATATTTTGACATTTGCTTTGCACAGTTACAATGCTGGTTAGTCAAACTGTCTGTAGTATGTAACATTTACAGCCGACGACAACGTCCGATGTTCCGGTCGTGCTCGTATATTCACTTTGTATTCGGGTGGCTATGAATTGTGACGTCAAAGCGGGGGAGGGGATAATGGAGGAGAACTGCAAATACTCGTACATAGTATACAGGGTGATTCAAGATTAGTGTAACATACTTTAACAGCTAATTCCTAAGGTTATTTTGGGTAAAAAATGTTGTATGATGGTATGTCCGCATCCGAAAACTTTTTGATAGAGATACAACCCTTTAAAAGTACACCTCCACAGTGCTGGCTTAACGGGGGGGCTTTTGGGGTCCATAGCCCCCGACGGTAGAAACGTAAAGGGCGGTACACCGAGCAGAGGGGAAAAAGGATGAATGTCCATTTTCTAGCAAAATAAGATGATTGGTACTTGTAGATTTAAGGTGGGCGCTTTTAAATGGTATGTGGCCTTAGAAATTGTAAGACAAGATCTAAAAAGAATGACGGTCCAAGCGTCAGGGTATACAAAGATGAATGTTCGACAACGATATGCGCAAACTATAACTTGGTCAGCCGATTTCTGTTCAGTACTCGTACTGAACAAAAATTTGTTAAGCTAAGAGCAGTGTCAGTGGTTATCTGATGAGATTCCGGAACTCAGTAGTTAATTTTTAGCAACTGGTTAAGAATTTAACCAATTAAGTATCCATGTTGGCAATATAACAAACATTTGGATACAATTCTTAACCAGTTGCTAAAAATTAACCACTGAATTACACAATTAATAAAACCACCAAGCGACGCAAAAAGTTTGGACGAGTGACTGATGTAGCGAAAAATCTCCGACTGCAAGTCGTGAAACTGGTAAAGATTTTTCCTGCGAACATTGGAAATGTTCTATTAACCAACGTTTCAGAAAAAATTCAAAAATGTTATTGAATTCCAAAACACGGGAGTTCGTGGACTTTCATAATTTCTATCTATAGTCTATTCCACGAGACCTTTCATTAAACCATGACTTCGAATCGGAGCTGAATCGAAAACCGTAAACCGGCAAAAATGACGGAGAAATTTTGTAAGGTCCCACATAAGTTGAAACTTGACCCGTCTGTGGGTATAATAATTTCCAGGAATGACCAATCTGAGTTTCGACATAAGAAAGTTTGTTATAAGAGTTATCGTAGACGAAAAAATCGTCACACACACACACACACGCACGTACCCACGCATGCATGCACGCACGCACGCACACACACACACACACACACACACACACACACACACACGTCATCGTAAAAATAGTAAAAACGTGTTGTGGGGACCTTAATTTGTGCTTATTCACTAAAAACTCACTATTAAAAATTTTTGTTATAAGAGTTATAAGAGTTATCGTGGACGAAAAAATCGTCACACACACACACGCGTACCCACGCACGCACGCACGCACGCACACACACACACACACACACACACACACACACACACACACAAACACAAACACACAGACATACACACACGCACGCACCCACGCACGCACGCCCACACACACACACATCATCGTAAAAATAGTAAAAATGTGTTGCGGGGACCGTAATTCGTGCTTATTCCCTAAAAACTCACCATCAAATTTTTGGACAGATTACATTACCTCTTTTATCGACGGTATGACGGGAGGTAAAATTGATATTTAACATAATTTTTTCAAGAAAAACTGTTAAAATCTTCAAATTAGGGTATTTCCGGTTGACCAGTTGTACATACATACATTATACATACATACATATATACAAGCTTACACATCATCGTAAAAATAGTAAAATCGTATTCTAGGCACCCTAAAACGTGTTTATTGATTAAAAACTCATCATCAAATTTTTTGACCAAAGACAATATCTTCCTTACCTAAAGATGACGGAAGGTGAAATTGTTCCAAAACGTTTAGGACATAAGTTATTTGCGTCATTCTACTTCGAGGTAATGCCGTAAAAGTAATTCAGTTCCCTTTGAAATCAAATGTTACAATTATGGCACACGCTCTTATCTCTGTGCGAGATAATGAACCAAAACATTTAACCAAATTATATAGTCATATTTCGAGCAACAAATTCAACACACTTTATGATCCGCTGATTGGGAAACACTAATCCACCAATATAGATAAGCGTTCAAAATTGAATCAACAATAAAAGAAACCGTCACTAAATAAATCACTTGCGTTTCCTTCCTTTCAGTTTCAGATAGGGCAACTATTATCCCTGTAAATTCTGTAATTCTGTAATCTCTACACAATGCGTCCATATCTTTCATTTCCTGTCGACTATATTGTTCTAGGGACTGTCCAGAGCTTTAATTAATATTACAAGCATTAACGCTGAATTCGCCAATACTAAGAATAATGAATCCAATTACAACCTATAACATGGACAATGTTGGGTGTGCAGAATGGAATGTGTGAGAAATATTACTGTTGCCTTTTCATTATTAAGTGAAAGGAATTTAGGAATGTGTTTTCGTATATTTCATCCAGAATGGAAGAGGTGTAGACAATAGAAGAAAATGGAACAATGTATGGAAAAATATTACTGTTGAAATTGTTAAAATTTCTTCCTATGTATGTGCCGAATTCGATTCGGTAGAGAAATTGAATGAGAAATATTCGTTTTCCGGGAATACACTGTCATATTTTGAGCCAGAGCTCAACGTTTCGCCCGCAATCGTATGGGGTATCTTCAAGAGCAACGGGGATAATACTGTCTTAAACAAGATTACCCGACGTGTCAACCACGCTAGAGGCCGAGTTTAAGCAACAAGAGGGGGAGACTCAGTTTACAATGTTACCTGACGTGTAAACCACGCTAGAGGCCAAATAAACCAAGTGACGAAAGAAAGGCCGAGAAGACAGTTATATACTAATCTAAAGATATGGCAGATGAGCAAAGCTAATGAGGACTAATGGGAATCGAGTTCGTAATGGTAGATTGGGCGTGTCGTGTTCCAAGAATCACCGGTTTCCACATGTGGCTCAAGAAATAGCCATCATCCCGATTGATGTTATTAAGATGTTTCCATATTTCTAAAGTTATATATTTACGTCTGTAAAACTCAGGGATAGGGGCTAAAATACGGGAATTTTCAAATAAGATGTTATGTCCTGTGTTGTGTTTGTGTTCTGCGACCGCAGATGTTAATACCATACCATTACGCAGACAGCGTTTGTGTTCTGACAATCTAGTGTGAACACGCTTTCCTGTTTCACCTATGTATACTGTGCCGCAAGAACAAGGAATACTATAAACACCGGGTGACGACAAAGGTTCGCGTTTATCTTTAGTTTGGGGGAGTATTTCTGAGATTTTTTGTGTATGTTTAAAAAAGACCTTAATATTGTTTTTATTAAGAAATCTACCTATTTTATCCGAGAATCCTTTAATGTAAGGGATAGATGCAAATGTTTCGAATGAGGTAACCACGGGTTTTTTGGGTAAAGGGTAAAATCAATCGGGATGATGGCTATTTCTTGAGCCACATGTGGAAACCGGTGATTCTCGGAACACGACACGCCCAATCTACCATTACGAACTCGATTCCCATTGGTCCTCATTAGCTTTGTTCATCTACCGTATCTTTAGATTAGTATATAACTGCCTTCTCGGCCTTCCTTCGTCACTTGGTTTATTTGTCCTCTAGCGTGGTTTACACGTCGGGTAACCTTGTAAACTGAGTCTCCCCCTCTTGTTGCTTAAACTCGGCCTCTAGCGTGGTTGACACGTCGGGTAACCTTGTTTAAGACAGTACTATCCCCCTTGCTCCTGAAGATGTCCCATACGACTGCGGGCGAAACGTTGAGCTCTGACTCAAAATATGACCCAGGCCATTCCCGGAAAACGAATATTTCTCATGACTCAGACTGTGGAAGCCTACGCAATTATATCTATTAATTGTGTCGTCATTGTATCTTTATTGTATCGTGAATGTATCGCAAATGTAAATGAATCTTAAGACGTTGATATGTTACCTACTAACTACAAATTAGTATGTTCGTGAAATAATTTTACGAGCAATCTATAAATTTGCAAGAATCTTTATGGAATTTGTATAAAATATGTATATGTAAAGAATAAAATATTGCATTAAAACTTACCATAACTGAAAGCATCTTAATGATTTTGATTGTAAAATGCACTCACCTGTAACAGAAAGAGAAGGTTATGTTATTATTTTTAAAATATTATGAACAATATGTTAAAAGTTTGCCATTAAAAAAGTCGACAAATATTATTCAACATTAATAATACAAAGAAATAAACTACCAATTTTACTCCTACATATAATTTTGGGAACTTTTTTAACGCATCATTTATTTCTGAAATTATTTAAACACTTATTCTCTGTAACATCAACCATTTACTTGTTGAAATACTGCAAAACTGGTAACATGATGTTGCAAAATATTTTCAGAGTCGTAATTTTTTCAATATTCATTTGGATTTTCGTAGACTGTGGTTTATTTGTAAATATATTTTCTATTATAACATGTGTTATATCAATAATTTAATTTATTTTTTGCAGACAAATAAAAAAATTAAATTGGAAATAAAAAATATGAAACACTGCGATAATGATGACCAAATACCATTTAAATGGAGTGTAACGCAAGAAAATTTCAACGAAACCCATCAGAGATTCAATGGTACTATGTATGTACCATCAGAATGGAACAAAGATTATATAGTAAGAACTAATTAAATATTCCATTAATAAATAAATAAAATAAATACAGGTTGTCTCCCAACTCGCGCCCCAGAGCGAATGAGGAAACACGAGACTGCACTCGGTCGGATTAGGGATGCACGACGAGGCGAGAGTACTCTCGCATCTCGTCTCGTCTCGTTGCATTATACGAGACGAGAACGATAGCGAGATTGTAATTTAAAATTCGAGGCGAGATCGATATAACAACTGCGAGAAGCGAGAAATCTCGCAAGATTCTCGCGAGAGTCTCGCAATAAAAAGTATTTGTAACTTTATAGCTTTGATTCATAAATTCAATGAAAAATTCACCGTACAGGGAGTGGAGTCAACGGTATTCGTACATAGAACAGGTGAATGTGAAAATTATATAAATTGACTATATGTTTTTGAGTCTATCTAGAGTCGAATGATATCGATCGCAGAGCGAGGAAATGCAAAATAAAGACTAAATCGGTTTTGCATCTAATAGAACTAGTTTTTCTCCAACATTTCAGCTCCTAATTCATCCCAGTTAAAACCACGGTTAATAAAATTCTTGGCGTCCCAGAACAGTAAAGGATCTTATATTAAGCTTCGATAGGAGCTAATACGGAGTGAAGCAGAGTGATTGGTTGCCAGCGGGTTCCCAGCGTAGCGCTTTTTTATGAGTAAATCTTACTTAAATAGTAGCATATAGTTAATGATAAAGTCTAGAAACTTTTAGTTACAATTTTTTAGTTGTTTAGTAGATGTTGGTATTGAAATAATTTGGTGGCTAAAATTTAGTGTTTCGTCTCTTTATTATAGTTATACGACTGTAAATACACGGAAGACGGAACGATTGGTGCGAACTTGTCTTTTGTAGTTCAACTGATACGTAAATACCGACGTAAATACGTGGTGCGCAAGCGCTTATTTTTATAGCGAGACTCTCGCGAGAACGAGACGAAACATAAAAAAAATGTGCGAAAACGAGAGCGAGATCGAGATTACAGATCCGGAAACGAGACGAGATCGATATTTTATATTTCCCGTCTCGTCTCGCCTCGCGTGCATCACTAACTCAGATGTGTAATTTCGAAGAAAAAAATCTAGCTTAAAAGATATTCGAGAAAAGACGTCTTAAAATTGACCAATCAGAGACCTACACCTTTAACCTGTGTTTGCCGTAATTTTACGTTACTAGGGTTTCATACAAATCAAATCTTCTTTAAAAAGGGTGGGCGACTATAGTGAATAAAAAAGGCAAATTCTTACCATGTATTCAGCCGCTGATTACTTAGAAATGATTATAATTTTCGGAGAATGTGGACGTAACGCCAGAGAGACAGCACTGTAGGATATAAATGATGATCTCAGATGACACCTTCGCTAACTTAAATTTGTTGACAGTGAAAAGTCAACTCTAAAGTGCCAAATGACAGTAAGTCAAACAAATTTTGTAACTCACTAGTAGTATTTTTAAAACCTAACAACCAGTTTTATTTTGTAATAATATCATCACACCTCAAGATATCCTTCCAGGACTGGTGGATTAAAAAGTCTTGAACTCCGTTATGCAAGCAGCCGCAAATTATTTTCTTCTATTTGTTGGCAACTTATTGTCGTCGGCAAGTGTCAGTTTCGTCTGGGGGCGCGAGTTGTGAGACACCTGTATATCATCACGGCATATTACCCATTCTAATATTAACAATGAGTTAACAGTTTGTATATTTGAAATAAATTGTGAAAAATTGTCAGCCATCGGGATTCGAACCCGAGACCCCTATCTTGCCGGGACAGTGCTCTTACCAACTAAGCTATTGGCTGCTCTCCTCTCGATGGCTGAACAATCTTTCACTTTTAAAGTCGTATAACTGTTGAGGATATTATTAATCGTCACATGATTATACGACTTTATGAGTGAAAGATTGTTCAGCCATCGAGAGGAGAGCAGCCAATAGCTTAGTTGGTAAGAGTACTGTCCCGGCAAGATAGGGGTCTCGAATCCCGATGGCTGACAATTTTTCACAATTTATTTCAAATATTACCCATTGCTGGGTGTGCCAATCTGCTTTGTATGCAGATATCGGTAATGATGATGACATATTTGTACCGTGCGGGCGTATTCCATAAATAATTAAAATAATTCATAATTATAGCTCTATGTTGAACTGCGACGCAAAGTAAACGACAAATGGAAAGTAGATTTTAAACTAAAAAAAGAAAACGCTTGTATGTATATAGTAGTCATATACGGACCTATAGTACACAGTGTTTTCAAACAAGCTGGAATTAAGGGATGCCCTGTACCACCGGTAAGACAATAATAATACATTATGAAATATATATATATATATATATATATATATATATATATATATATATATATATATATATATATATATATATACAGTGGACCCCCGGTACTCCGACAAACGTTTTGCAGGGCAGTGTCGGACTATCGAATTTGTCGGATTATAGAGTACTGCCTAAGACCCCCTATAGTCCGGAATTTTTTACAAACGAGTACCTTGTAATACGACAAATTACTGATCCAGTGATAAGATTCTATATGTTATATTCTGAAGTACAAATCATACTTCATTATGTATGTCAAATTTAGTAAATTAAACAACACAATAGAGAGCTTACGTTTTATTATGAAATTAACGTCATTAATGCTATAGAACTTACAAACAATAATAACTTTACATTAGGAAATATGTAATTGTGTACAAACAAATGAACATACTAAAATAAACAAAAATTATGAATAAAAATAACCTGCTCAATCATGCATTATCTACATTAGCAAAGACTGTCAAAAAATATTCAATAATAATAGTCATGTCGGATTACAGGGGGTGCCGGATTAGACAGGGGCCGGATTACCGGGGGTCCACTGTATATATATATATATATATATATATATATATATATATATATATATATATGTGACTGTCATTTTGCGGCTCAAACAGTTGACAGTAGTTTGAATTTGAAAGTAGCTTTCAGTTGTTTAAAGCCTGTTTATGTGGATTTATTAGAAGACATTACATTTTGCGATATTATTTTATATTTAAAAATCTGGTGTGGCCAGCACATTACCTTCCATTCCATAAAGAAAGTTCCTTACAAAATATTCTATATTTCTTGTACATTACCTTCCGGCAGATGTATGTATTTTATACAAATTCCATATAGAAAATTTCGAGCAAAACATCAAATCCGGTAAAATTATAACAAACATACTATGTCAATTGAACTTGACATTGACATCTTTCAATTAGAATTTTCTTAATATAGTAGCTGTTTCCATAGTTATAGCATAACTGGCTAATTTATGAAATTTCTTTATAATTTTTACCTTCCGTCATACCTTTAGGTAAGGAAGGTATTGTTTTTGGTCAAAAAATTCGATGATGAGTTTTTAATGTATAAGCACGTTTTAGAGTCCCTAAAATACGGTTTTACTATTTTTGCGATGATGTCTGTATTTCTGAGTGTATGTGTGTATTTGTATGTGTGTGTGTGTATATGTGTGTGTGTGTAGTGCTTCGGAAAGTCGAGACCAAGACCAAGACTGACTTAGTCTTGGTCTTGGTCTCGCTTTGTCTTGCTTTCGTTAGTCTTGGTCTTGGTCTTGCCTGGGTCTCGAATACCAAGTCTTGGTCTTGCTACGCGCAGTCTTGGTCTTGAATCAAGAGTCTCGAGATAATTATGCTAAAATAACGCATGCGCACATCCACACTTCTATGTATCGTGTAATGCGCAGATGTAGAATGCGTATGTAGTTCAGCACGTTGTAGTGTTTATACTCATCGCTTATTCCGTTCATATTATTTTGAGTGAGGTATTAAATTTTAAAAAATGGAAATTTATTTATTCGTTTCTAAAGAATTTTAAAACAGTTTCGACAACTCTAGGTGGAAATAATTATGCTACACTACCTTTGGCCATTGTTGCATTTAATTTTTTATTAGACAAAGTAGAATAATTAATTTTTGAATTAGATAATAAATTAGATAGAAATAATGTGGATGAAAATACGCTACTGGCTTTTCAGCGAGGTCGAGATAAATTAATTAAACATTATAAAAAAACAAACTGGATATATTGTGCGGTCCTCATTTTAGACCCACGACATAAAACCGAGACATTTAATTACACAAATTGGGGACGGGAAATGAAGGAGAATTCAGTTAAAGTATTTGAAGATATATTTCGAAACTGTTATTATAAACCAAAATGTAATGCAAAGAAATTGATACTAAAAATGTAATAAATGCAGAAAATGATGGGGATGATTTTAGTTATTTGTACGAAATTGAGAATTCTAGTACAGATACAGATTCATGGAAAATAGAAATGGAAGAATATTTATTCGTCAAGCGAGCGCCAAAAAATGAAGATATTTTAAATTGGTGGAGAAATCATCAAACCACCTACCCGAACCTAGCCAAAATGGCCAGAGATTTGTTTGGAATAACTGCCACATCAGTTCCTGCGGAGAGATTATTTTCTCGTGCTGCTTTAATAGTTCGAAAGCACAGAAACTCACTTAATGATGACTCAACTAAATTTTTACTATGTTTAAATTCTTGGGTTACAAATAATATATTAGTAAATATTTTTGATTAATGTATAAGATCACATTTACATATTATATAAAACTGTATATTTTTTCCAACTGAATAAAGTGTATTTCATATTTAATTTAACAGAATTTAATTTCTTCAAATGTTATTTATAAAGGGTCTTTTTATTTATATTAGAAACAATGTTAATTATTTTCATATGTACAGGGTGTCCCATTTTCGTTATTTTTTTAAGGTATCTCGTGTAATATTAATGATAGAGCGAAACCATTTGCACATTGCAGGGTCAACTTTTCGTGAAAAGTTTAATAGTCACCACAGGAATTTTCGATCTTCTTTTGTTTCTGAGCTACAGGCAAAAACTCGTTTTTCGCTCATATACCGAGATACCTTAAAAAAACATCGAAAATGAGACACCCTGTACAGGTGGTATTATTGGTAATCAGTGGTTTGTATTAAGGTATGAATTATTAGTGTAGTTGTAGTTGCTATGGAAAAGTTGTTGATCTCCAAGGTCATCACCAATATTTTATAATAATAAAATTTCTTATATAAGTGCTTTTGAGTGGGTTGTATTATATAACCCACATAAAAGCACCTAATATATTTTGTGTAATAGAAACATTAAAAAAATATATATAACTGACTCAAGAGTCTTGCAAGACTCTCGTCAAGACTCTTGGTATTGTCGTCCTGGTCTTGAGTCTTGGTCTTGATTTTCCATTGAGGTCTTGTCTCGAGTCTTGGTCTTGATTTTGTCAAGACCAAGACCAATACCAAGACTAGTCTTGGTCTTGACCGAAGCTCTATGTGTGTGTGTGTGTGTGTGTGTGTGTGCCTGTGTGTGTGTGTATATGTATGTGTGTATGTATGTGTGTATGTAAGTATGTATGTGTATGTGTGTATGTGTATGTGTGTATGTGTATGTGTGTATGTGTGTATGTGTATGTGTGTATGTGTGTATGTGTATGTGTGTATGTGTGTATGTGTGTATGTGTATGTGTGTATGTGTGTATGTGTATGTGTGTATGTGTATGTGTGTATGTGTATGTGTGTATGTGTATGTGTGTATGTGTATGTGTGTATGTGTATGTGTGTATGTGTATGTATATGTATGTATGTATGTATGTATGTGTGTGTGTGTGTGTGTGTGCGTGTATGTGTGCGTGTGTGTGCGTGTATGTGTGCGTGTGTGTGTATGTATGTGTGTATGTATGTGTGTATGTATGTATGCATGTGTATGTGTGTATGTGTATGTGTGTATGTGTATGTGTGTATGTGTATGTGTGTATGTGTATGTGTGTATGTGTGTATGTGTGTATGTGTATGTGTGTATGTGTATGTGTATGTGTGTATGTGTATGTGTGTATGTGTATGTGTGTATGTGTATGTGTGTATGTGTATGTGTGTATGTGTATGTGTATGTGTGTATGTGTGTGTGTGTGTGTGTGTGTGTGTGTGTGTGTGTGTGTGTGTGTGTGTGTGTGTGTGTGTGTGTGTGTCTGTGCGATAATTTTACTCCGTCGATAACTTCAACACTACAATTCTAAAAATTATAATTCTTCCGTTTTCCTCTTCGTTACATCCATATGAAGAGCTGATTAGATTTTAATTATAATTGGTCGACAGGAAGTACCCTCATATTATTATAAATTTTAAAGAATATTTTATTCTCTATACGATTTTATTTCATTTTATGCTTCATATTCAATGGATATTGAGTTAAAAAATAAACATATTATATGTCATAATGTAATTTAACATTTCTGATTGACAGATATCAATGTCAAGTGCGATTAACATAGTATGTTTGTGTTATCATTTTACTGCAAATATAGAATCAATCCTAAGAAACTTTCTGTATGGAATTTGTTTAAATACGTAGAATTTACGGAAGGTAATGTACTGGCCACATCAGATTTTTTAATTCTATATTCATTTAATATAAAGTATAAATGCAGCCAAATCGTATAGAGAATAGAATATTATTTAATATTTATAATAACATTAAATGTGAAAAAATGATATTTAACATTGTTTTTTCCCGAAAAACTGTTAAAATCTTCAAATGAGGGTACTTCCGGTAGACCAATTATAACTAAAATCTAATCAGCTTTTCATATGGATGTAACGAAGAGGAATACGAACGAATTATAATTTTTGGAATTGTATTATTAGAGTTATCGCATACGAAATTTTTGTCACACACACACATACACACACGCACGCACTCACACACACACACACACACACACACACACACACACACACACACACACACACACACACACGAACGTACGCACACATACACACACACACGCACGCACACACATACATACATACATACACACACATACATACATACACACACATACACACACATACACACATACAGACATCATCGGAAGCTTATTGATGGAAAACTGATTATCGAAGTTTTGACCAAAGACAATACCTTCCTTACTAAAAGTGACGGAAGGTCAAAATGCTAAAAAAATATTGTACTCATTTATGTTACATCCTTAATATTGTTCTATACAAATATCCCAAAAGTCGAGCTCATTCTTTTGGGATTTGGATGCTAAAACAAATAGAAAATTAAAAGTCGAATATTTTCTGATTCTCCTGCTTTAATAATTTATTGATGTTTTATATATTTTTAGGGAAATTATACAGCGACAGATGTATGGTTTGATTCCTCAATGCCATTGGCGTACGCAACTGGTGAATTTTTATTCTACACAGCTAATTATTACAAGCCTGATATGTCCATTTCTTACTGTATGCAATTTAATATATTTATCACAGCAACATAATTATTATATATAAATAATGGCTGTTACACCAACGTAAACTATATTTTTATTTATTTCTTTAATGGTCACTTAAAATTTAAGCCATGTACTGGGTACGAATAGGTTGAAAACATGTATTGTATTAAAATTAAATAATAAACATCTTGTCTAATGATAGTTTTCATTTATTGTATTATATACCGTGTGTCTGTCTTAAAGGTGTACATAGGAGATTAACATGGGAAATCAGTTTTTTGCAATTTCCTGCTCGCCTAATTATTTTAAGCAAAAACGCGTCAAATAAAAGTATTAGGGCATAAAATTCTGCATCTAAATCAATAAACAGAATTACCTTTGCATGCTTTGTAACGACAGAAATTAATTATGACAATGAGAAAAATTACGATGAAAATATCGTCAGCCATGGAAATGAACAAAAAATAAATAAATGCTTGACGTTTTATCTGTCACAGCGAAAGTTAACTTATTTGACCTTTCTGACAATTTGATAAAACGTCAAGCATTTATTTATTTTTTGTTCAATTCCATGGCTGTCGATATTTTCAACATAATTTTCGTCATTTTCATAATTAATTTCTGTAGTTACAAAGCATGTAAAGGTAATTCTGTTTATTGATTTAGATGCAGAATTTTATGCCATAAAACTTTTATTTGACGCGTTTTTGCTTAAAATAATTAGGCGAGCAGGAAATTGAAAAAACTGATTTCCCATGTTAATCTCCTATGTACACCTTTAAGACAGACACACGGTATATATATATATATATATATATATATATATATATATATATATATATATATATATATATATATATATATATATATATTTTTACCTCTCGCTAAGAGAGGTATTGAATTCATGTTAAAAATCGCATATCCAGATTTTAGTGAATAAGCACGTTTTAAGGTCCCTAGAATCTGATTATAACATTTTACCTCCCGCTGCCCTTGGTAAGGGAGGTATAGGGATCGTGCTAAAAATCGCACATCGGGATTTTGGTAAATGACCAGGTTTTAAGGTCCCTAGAATCCAATTTTCACATTTTCATGATGATGTCTGTGTGTATGTATGTGTGTGTGTGTGTGTGTGTGTGTGTGTGTGTGTGTGTGTGTGTGTGTGTTTGTGTGTGTGTGTGTGTGTGTGTGTGTGTGTGTGTGTGTATGCGTGTATGTGTGTATGTGTGTGTGGATCCTCCACTCTAACTCAAATACTATTATTCAGAAAATTTTGAAACCTTGTATTTCGAACTTTTTCTGTAATGGAAAGAACCCATTAGATTTTGGTGAAAATCAGATAACAGGAAATGGCACTTTACTAGACGCTCAAAATAGTTTTTCTTCGAAAAATACCTTTAAATGTTATTTTTTCGAGACTATTGTTATTATAAAAATTAAAGATTATTAAATTTTCTATAGATTTGCATTAATACTTTTCCTATATATTTTATAGATAAATTTATAAAAATATCTATAATTCAAATCCCAGAGCCTTCGCTTTAAACAAATAAAACGCTGTTATTCAAATGTTTGTAACTGACAGATAAATGTCACTATCAAAGAACTAATCATTTCAAAATAATATAAGTAACGTTTTAAAAAGAAAAAAGTAAATAGAACAATAGAAAAGGAATTTAATACAGTTTCCAGCATAAGTAAATATGTAGGTATGTATTTAAATTAATAAAAGTTAACTATTCATAAAAATATTTAAGCTAATCCGCATTTTTGGATTAGTGAATTCTATTCTATCCCGGTATTTAAAATTTAATCTTCATTTTATTATAGCTTCGGTGGCTCAATTGTTGGAGCAACGCCTAATGTCACGAGTGCCATCGGGGCTCTTGGTTCGAATCCCACTAAGGCATGGATGTGTGTGAATGTGAACCCACTCTGTTATTCGGATTTAATCGTGTTGAGGAGTTTAAAAAAAAGGTAGTTACTTGGATTATATTAGACTATATTTAAAGAAATACACTGTCAAAATTAGAGTAAAATTCACTAATCCAAAAATAAGGATTAACTTAATCTTAATCTTTTTTGTGACTCGGGCTGTAAATGACGGGAGGTATTGTGTTGGCCACATCAGATTTATTGCGACAAAATATTCGGGAAATTAGACGTGGTAAACTAATCAGAGCTGTGCGTTTGCTGCATGACAATGTAGCCGTGCACACTACTGCAATTGGGCAAGCTGCGATTCGTAACTGCGGTATTGAACAAATTGATCATCCTCCTTATAGTCCAGATGTGGCCCCCAGTGACTACTATCTGTTTGGAAATTTGAAAAAGGACCTTCGAAGACGCCATTTCAGTGACGACGAAGCAGTGAAGGCTGCAGTTTGGACACATTTTGAAGACAAACCAAAGGAATACTTTTTAAGGGGTATTGAATTGTTACTGAAACCTTGTAATAAGTGCATTGATGTCAGGGGGGATTATTTTAAAATAAATAAAACTAATTTCTTTCATAGTCAGACCGGAAATTTTTGGCGTTGCCCTCGTATATATCTTAAATAAGTACATAAATAAATAAAGTAATATGTATCGACAACGATGTATCTTCTTCTTCTTCGTGGATTAATCATTAATTCTTAATATAACCAAAAATAAAAACTATGTCCTATGTTATGTTGTCACACTGTTGTGTGTGCTAATATCCCCAGACGTCGTGACGTCACAACAGTGGTGATATAGCAATGTAGCATTGTAGCGTTGCGGCGTCGTTGTGTATACATGACGTCACACATGCTAACTCATGCATTAATTACTGCGTATTGTGCTGACGCGACATTCGACCATGTTTTGCTTTCGTTTATGAATTTAAGGGCTAAGGGGGATTAGAGTTTTATTAAAGTAGGAATATTTCATACCAAAATAACACTAATAATTCCAATTTTATGCCGGTAGGTTACTGTAAAATTTGTCTAGTTACGTACCTTATCGTTATATATATATATATATATATATATATATATATATATATATATATATATATATATATATATATATATATATATATATATATTAGGGGAACATGGCTTAACTACAGATTCCTGGGCCTATATTAAGACGATTTAACTAAATTTACCTATATCCGACAGTGCACCGGTTAGCCAGTATTCTGCTTCAAAATCTTTCCAAAAAAATTATTTTGTTTAAAATAACAAAATGCTTTTTTCGATTTGAATGAAATTTGGTATGGCATTCCATAGGGAACAAATTCATCTTTTAAGATGGTATTTGTTATTGTTAGTGAACCACTAGTGTATGAAACTTAGGTGTCACGACCATGAATAGAGCATAACTTTTTAATGACAACGCCAATAATGTATATTTACTGTTTTTCAGAAAGATACATTCAATAGTAAACTTCCGTGTCTATGATATCTCTAACGATTTAGTCAGAAAAAATAAAATGTAAGTGATTGCGCCGTGTAATTTTTAAAATAAATTTTATCTAGCAGTCTTTCCAAATGTCAAACAACTAATTTTTAATGACAGTAACAATTGTTTATGGGTTGTCAAAAATTTCCTTTGTCATATTTTAAAACTAGTAACATATCCGTTTGTTCGACCTCATAGTGTTTTACTGCTATTATTATAAAAAAAAAAACGATTAAATAATATTAGCTCACTCCTAAACAACTTTAGATGATTGACAACTCATAAACAATTGTTTCTGTCATTAAAAATAAGTAGTATGACATTTGGATAGACTGCTAGATAAAATTTATTTTAAAAATTACACGGCGCAGTCACTTACATTTTATTTATTTCTGACTAAATTGTTACAGATATCATAACTTGCGCAGAGACACGAAAGTTTACTATTGAATGTATTTTTCTGAAAAACAGTAAATTTACATTACTGGCGTTGTCATTAAAAAGTTATGGTTTAATCATGGTCGCGACACCCAAGTTTCATACACTAGTGGTTCACTAGCAATAACAAATACCATCTTAAAAGATGAATTATATCCATATGGATTGTCATACCAAATTTCATTCAAATCGAACAAAGCGTTTCGTTGTTATAAACATTATTAATAGTTTTTAGAAGGACTTTAAAGCAGAATACTCGCTAAACGGTGCACTGTCGGATATAGGTAAGTTTAGTTAAATCGTCTTATTTTGGTCACAGGAATCTGTATATATATATATATATATATATATATATATATATATATATATATATATATATATATAATTCGAAAATGTTCCAAAAAAACTTGATCACTGTAACATCCGTAGGTACTTTTCATTGTTTTGCCTTATTTCCATAACATCGTCACCTTTGCTAAAAAATTCTGACAATTCGGAAAAATCGCTGTTTTTTTCCATTGCTAATTTCATTAATAATAAAAACGAGCGATGTGTACAGAATTGCAGCATAAGTCTATAGCACATAAAACTTATTCAAAATTAAAAATTCTGGTAAAATCCTGGAACTTTAAGAACGATTCAGAATCGGTTCGAACACAATTCACTCGTTCTTGGAACACTGCCCTATAAGTTTTGAATTTTAAATTTGACTTGTCGGAACGGTAAAATGGCTTTGTGCAAACAATAAAGTTCTGAACCGTTTTGAACTTCTGTTGGAACAAACCTATCAGTGGTGAAATCGGCCGATACGATCCTAGATTCAACTCCCTGTTAGCTTCATCAATTTTTCACAAAAACTTATCTTATTTAATAAATCGTTCACGGTTTTGAATATTCGAAACAGTTTAATATAATATAGTAACTAGTGAGAGATAAGTACAAATGCGTATATCGTTTGTGTATTCTGGTAAGCATTTCGCCTTCTACAGCCTACATATCACATATAAAGACTTAATCCTGCTCATTTATATTTACCCAAAGCAATGTATGTGTCCTTAGCTTAGTCCTTAGTCCCCGTATCCTATCTCTTCCTTACCACGTCGTACGTTATTAAGCCGTTTTCTTGGCCCACAATTTGTCTTCTTAACCCCTTAATCCGACCCATGCCGCTGTTTGTTTAGGGAAATTTATTTAGAGTATTATCGCTGGGTGGATGGGAAACAGATCCGGACTGCCCGGATTCTGCAAGAGATCCGGAGCACCGGAAACTCCCGGAGGATAATTATACTATGTTTGTTTTCTCATGCTAATTGTTGTTATTGTAACTTGATCTTATGGGAGGTGACCTTCATATATTATTTTTAATGGGGTGGAACACTGTATTGTTTTCTTTGAAGGATATGTAAACGGTGCTTTACTATACAAGTTTGGAAGGCGTTGTGCATAAAAATAGTCAGCGCCGACAGCGGACAAAAATGACAAAATGGTTACTCATTGAAACATAGCAAGGTTATATTTTATGTCAGAATAATTTTGCAATTTCTATTTTATAAAATATTTGCAATAAATGCGAATGATAGGACGTCAAATATTATGTGATGCAGTGGGGGATGAAATAATTCTTACAAAATTACCGATTGAAGTATCAAATTTTATAAATTTCCTAGAAGATCATATGAGGAATAGATGTTTAAGAAAATAACTTTTTAACAGATATCTTCTACTAACATGAAAAATTCTTTTAGGTATTCATATTTTCTCATTGTAAAAGATACTTATCGCATAAATAAAATTCCAACAATGGTCGTCTGATTGCAATAATGAATTATTTATAAATGTGTTTCTTAAGTTAATATTTGAACAAGATATAATACAAGAAGCAGAAAATTGTCTTAAAATTGTATAATACTTGCAGTTGTATGAAATAGAAGTCTATTTTTGACATAATTCGTCTATTAATTATAGATTTTGTAAATGTAATATTAATGTTAAAGACAGAAATTCACATGGTTCGTATTTTTCGTGTATTTTCTTTTCCGAGCTTGTGCAACTGATTCCACTTAGAGCCTGGTATATTTTCAATAAAGAATCTTCATTTATTACGAATATAAAAGATAGATGCTAACGTCATCCACTGATATCGTTATATGTAGAAACTTTGTTCTTTCCAATCATTCAAGTTTTCCAACTTTTTAATCTTAATTTCCATGTATTGTGCATCTTGTAACACTTAACTAATATTAAAAATTATAATATAAATTTAAATATGATAAAATGGTTTCCAGAAATCACACATATTATGAGAAAAATTATATTTTCTGCCACAGTATCTTCACTGGTATTTTGACTTTTTCGAATTAATCACATCACATATATAGCATTTTAAATATTTTCTTTATTCATTTTAATATACTATGATGTATAATATTCATATACAATAGCAACAACTCAAAATAAAATTGTAAATTGTATCACTTTCTCGAAATGTCAAAATTGTTTCTGAGAAAGACTATAAAAATACAACAAAATTTATATGAAACGTTTTTATCAATTTCTGATAAGTAACAAGTTATTTGAAAATTACGTGTAAATATTAAATAAGGTCGCCATGACATTTTACTTAGTACAATAGGGGATTACAGCTCAATCGAATTAAGAGAAATTAGTAAAAAATAGTGAAAGTAGATGCTTAATAATGAATATTAATAAAGAAATAAAATGATATAATTGAAATACTTCGGAAATAAGGGGGTTTTTGTTTTAGCAGCTCGTCATTCATATGAAATCTATATATATTATTTTGATTGGCGACTCAAAGACCACCTATAAATATATAATGAATACCAAGTTAGGGGGTGGAGTCTACTACCAATAGAAGTAGACAAATTCAAATAGCGGACACGTGGCTATACCAGTACCATGGAATTCTCAAACAGTTTTTATTTGAATATAAATTTCTTGCATTAAACTTAATAATTTTGGTACACTTGCAATTATAAAGCATGTAGACTTGTACAGTGTTATAATATTAATTTGTTTTTATAAATATAATTTAAAAGTAGCATACATTTCAAGAACATTTTAGATCCACGAAGAAAACAGTTTTGGGCTCGTATATTACCTTTTAATAACATTAAAAATAAAAAATATTCTATATAATTGTTAATAGCTCTTTTCTCTGTATGTGTACGTGTGTATATATATCCATCCCCTTCCCCCTATTTCGATTCCACCGTCAGCTGTTTTTGTCAGCCGTTGCGACGCTGCGTTGCCGCCAATCCCTGGCTGGATGATAAACGAGCATCGGCCATATGCCACGACCAGAATCAACGCCATCGTGATTCTGATCACTTAATGACTGGAAAAAATCTAAACCGGCTATAACCACGATAGCGAACTGGAAATTCCTATATACGCGGAAAATGGATGGATATGTGTAGAAAGCTGGTAAACTATATAAAAAAGTACTTCTTTTGTACTTCTTGCGTTGTTTGTATATTTGCATATCCGTATCCACTTCGCTTGACTTATGATGCTACCTAGTTTATTTATTAAATTTAATTATTAAGTATTTCTTTATTTTTGGGGTCTCGTGGCCGCGTGCCTAAGTGTCTGGTCGCGAATCTGGGGAACCGGGTACGATCCTGACCGACGCCAAATATTTCAAATTTTAAATGGCACAAAATTGACCCCTGTGATGCACTCTCCACGCCAGCAATGAGTGCCCGTGAGGGGACGCCTGGTAAACGCCCGCACGGTACAAATATGTCATCATCATTACCGAATTCTGTGTACAAAGCAGATTGGCACACCCAGCAATGGGAAATATGCCGTGATGATGTATTTATTTTATTTATTTATTTATGTACGTGGCGATCGATTCGGACGGTAGTCTTTATCAGGCCGACGCGTCAAAATAGTAAAAATATATATCGTAGAAAAACTTTAAATGACAAAAACATCTTATGTTGATGCCGAAAATTTAATGAAAATATAAAGATTACATTGATAAACGGCGAATTGTAAAAAAAACGTGTGGTACTGCCCAAAAAGGAAACCACAATTTTTGCTCTCTATAACGTATGTCCAAAAAATTTTGTCACAAATTTATTTAATACATTTTAAAGAGTAATAATGGTTGTACGGCAATTTTTCAACAGATATAATTAACAGCTTTATAAACAACAAAAATTTTATTTTAAATTAAATGTAAAGATCCATAGTCTTCAACAATACACAGTCTTCTGGAAACATCTAGCATCAAGCCTTGGACCGTTGCAACATCAATCTCTTGAATTTTTCTAAAAATCCGCCGTCTTAATTGTTGCTCGTTTTCGGCTTCCCAACCTCCATCATACACTTTTCGAGACAAAATGGCCCAGAAATCTTCAATTGGCCGAGCCTGCGGTAAATTTGGGGGGTTGTCGTTTTTTGGCACAAAAGGTATGTTGTGAGCATTCAGCCAATTTTGAGTTTCGCGTGCATAATGGCAGGAAGCCAAGTCCGGCCAAAACATAATATCATCTTGAGCATGATTCTGGTGGATAAAATTAATCAATTTTGTTAAGCAATTGTTAATATAACTTTGACTGTCCACAGCTTCGCCTCTAACTCGCCCTGTATAAGGTTTGGAAATCCCACCGATTGATATCGCGCACCAAATTAAAACTTTATCAGCAAATTTGGTCTTTAGCTTGTATTTTATATCGTCTGGATATTCTTCTACATTGTCCGTGTAAAAACCGTCGTTTCCTTTAATTTCGGAATTACTTAGAGTAAAGTACTTTTCATCATCTATGACGATGACTTTATGATTTGCAAAATGAGTGCGCCTTAAAGCACGGCAACATCTTGGTATTCTAGCTAATAGATTTGGCGCATATTTAGGACATTTCTTTCTTTTGCGATATTCTATACCTTCTCTCTTCAGTTCTCTGGATATTGTATTCTTGGAAACACCGTAACGCCGTGAAAGTCTTCTCAATGACTATCTAATTTTATTCTTGGCACTTTCGACTAACTGGTTTGCTCTATGTTCAGTTACTTTAGGTCTTTCACTTTTCGGAAGATTTACGCATGGTATACCTTGCTCACATTCTGCTATTGCACGATATATGGTTTTCCGCGACACATTTTGATTTTCAAAAAGTCGGACTATTTGAACTTTAGGCAACTGCCCAACTAAATTATAAACGCGATTTTTCTAAGATCTAATTTATAAGCCATTACAACGCAATCGTTTTCGGTAACTGAACTGTCATTAAAATGACAAATCATTGATAATTTAATATTTTTTATTTTTTTTCATAGAGTTGTATTTTGTGACAAAACTTTTTAGACATCCGTTAGAATGTCATTGAAATTTGTGTCGTCACAATCACAGACATCAGAAAAAGATGGAAAAGAGAGAGACATTATTAAATTTGACGTTTGGAAGACACATGTTTAGCAACTTAGCTGTGGCAGAGAGATTAATTTATTTATTGTGACGAAAGAGATTTGTGCTCTTCTCGCCAGTGTTTTATAATGTCTGAAATACGTAATTGTTTTGTACCTGGTTGTTTTAAAAATTCTGAGGATACGCCTACGTAAATATTTTTTCACGTTCCAAGTAAACATACATTTAGTAAAATGTGGTTTGAGGCAGTGTACAATCAATATAATGAAAATGAAATTACCAAAACCAGAACATTGTATTGTTGTGACGATCATTTTGATGTAGGTATATTTATAAAATAACAATTATAAACATTTACAGCAAATTTCTGTACATTCTCCAGTTGGAATGCGATGCTGAAAATTGGACATATTTTAAATTGATTGGCGGTAACCTAAAAAATTATAAAACAAGTGGAAGACTCCCAGCTTTCGTTATTGGTATAACCAGGGTCCATTTCGACACGCTTTCAACAATCACAAACAATAGTCGCGTTCTTTTTGCCACTTTTTACATGAGACCTTAGTTCATCTCAGCTCACCTCAGTTGCCTCGCTAATTTTGACCGTTCTTTTTATCCTAACGGAGATGAGATAAAGCGAGACCGAAGTGAGAAGAGTTCCACCCCCCTTCCCGATTCTTAGTCACCTCTGGAGATTGTGCTTGTTGAGTTTTTAATCTTAGATGAATGGTGGGGATAAATGTTTTGCTGTCACGGGCTGTCACATACAATTAGTTTGATTATTATTATTATTTGTTTATTCCTGTAACAAATATTATTATTATTTGAAGAATAAATAAATATGCAGACACTTCCGTGGAAAATAATATAGTAAAGAGACGTAAACTTCATAGAATTGAAAATCATGTGGAAGTTATAGTACTGTATAATTGAAACATTTTAGAATGTGTCGCACTATATGTTATTATGTAATAGACAGAATAATAGAAGCCTAAATAATGCCCACTCATAGTGGCCGATCCAAAATAATACCTGAAAATATCGTGGTTGACCGTTGAAAAGTATCACAGACATTCAGCGGACATCAGTCGTTCAAGTTACCAACAAAATTTCTTTTGTCGTTCTTTTTACTTCATAAAAATTTCACTTGATCTCAGCTCAGATCATGTCAAACTCATCTCATTTTGAGATGAGATGAGGCAAATAATAAAAAGAACGCGACTAATGATACCATGTGGTTGACAGCAGCTCTTATTATCTGAAACATCTTGTTAAGAGTATACAGTTTCGGGTTTGGTCGGATAATTCCGTCATTAATGTCATTCCGTGAATTCTACGCCATCAGAAAGGAATTCAAAAAATACATACAATTTTTAAAAATGAATATCTCAGTTATTACAATAATTTTGAAATCGGACAATAACCAAATGAAGTTAAACTATCCGAAAAAAAAAATAAAAAAATTTGGTAAATGATCCCATTACTTGTTCGTATATAAAAACCGTTTTACACAAAAAAAGCGCGTCAATTGATTCTAGTGGAAATTCATAATAATCTAGTTGCCTAAGGGCAACAATTGAAACTTTTTCCTCGTTTAATGAAATGAAAAATCAGTTGCATGCGAATTTTTTTTTCGGCCACTGGTAATTTTATTTTTTAAAGCCGACATTACTAATTGTTAAATTGCATTTTATATTGTGGTGAGGCTATTTCGTGATGGATTTATAATGTTTTCAGTTTATTATGTCTATTTGGTGAACGATATTAAAATTGATGGATGTGAAAAATTATTCATGACAAGAGGAGCAAGGGGACGGGGGGATATGTTGCCAATAATGGAAAATATCAACATTGGTGAACATATTTTTCGATAAAGCATTACAAATTATACTATGTATATGTGTACATTCTGTTTCATGCCAATATGATATTTTACTTCAATTATATTTTGTCTCTGCGCCATAGAAACATACTCTAGAGCCGCATATGTTCTTCCGGTGGTGTTTAATATTTAATATTTTTTTTGCAGTAAATGATACTTTATAGAAAAATAAAAAGTACGTATCTCTTTATTTTTCATGTAGATTAATATATAAAATTTTCAAAAATTATAATACTCCCCTATTTCTAAATTTATAGGTTAGAAACAATGGTGGACAAGCCTGACACTCTGTATACATAAATACATTCTTATCAAAACTTTTTACCTCCCGTCATACCGTAGGTAAGGGAGGTAATTCGATGGTGAGTTTTCAGAAAATAAGCACGAATTAGGGTCCCCACAACACGTTTTTACTATTTTTACGATGATGTCTGTGTGTGTATGTGTGTGTGTGTGTGTGTGTGTGTGTGTGTGTGTGTGTGTGTGTGTGTGTGTGTGTGTGTGTTTGCGTGCCTGCGTGCGTGCGTGTGTTGTGTGTGTGTGTATGTATGTGTGTGTATGTATGTGTGTGTGTGTGTGTGTGTGTGTGTGTGTGTGTGTGTGTGTGTGTGTGTGTGTGTGTGTGTGTGTGTGTGTGTGTGTGTGGGTGTGTGTGTGACGATTTTTAGTCCACGATAACTCTTATAACAAACTTCCAAATATATCTGTTTTCCGTATTTAAGCTTCTTGCATTCATGTAACTAGTTGATTAGATTTTGGGTAAAATTGGATAAATGGAAGTGATACTTTACTTGAAGCACATAACAGTTTTTAATAAAAGAACTATATTAAAATATAATCCAAAACTTTTCAATTTTAGTATTTAACACTTTTATATCATGGGAAAAAAACATATTAGTTTCTGGCTAAAATTAATCAACCAAAAGTGATACTTGAAGCTCTGAACAGATTCTCGAGAAAAATATATTATGATATACTCCAAAACTTGTCAAATTTAGTATTTACGACTTTTATATGAAGGGAACAAAATATTAGATTTTTGATACAATTGATAAACCGGAAGTGATACTTTATTTAAAGCTCTGAACAGATTTCCGTGAAAAAAAAATTGATACAATCGAAAACTTTTCAAATTTGATATTTAAGACTTTTATATTAATAAGAATGACATGTTAGATTTTTTCTAAAATTGATAAATCGAAAGTGATACTTTACTTGAAGCTCTGAACAGATTTTTGTGAAAAATATATTATGATATATTCCAAAACTTGTCAAATTCATATTATATAATATTAGATTCTGGCTAAAATTGATAAACCGGAAGTGATACTTTATTTGAAGTTCTGAACAGATTTTTTTACTAATGAGAACGACATACCAGATGTTTTCTAAAATTGATAAACTACTTTACAGGAAGCTAAAAACAGATTTTCTTGAAAAAATATATTAAAACATGATCCAAAACTTCTCAAATTTGGTATTTAAAACACATGTATAATTTGAAACAACATTAGATTTTGACTATACCTATTTGATAAACCTGAAGTGGTATTTAATTTGGAGCTCTTATCAGATTTTCAAGGAAAAACATAATAAAATATAATCCAAAATTTGGTATCACAGACTTTTCTATTTATTGGAACAACAAATTAGATTTTGTTTACGAACAATCAACCGGAAGTGATACTTTACTTAAAGTTCATGTTCAAACATGGAATTGACGGGAGGTCATTTGTTGGCCACATCAGTTTTTTTAAATGTTATATTGTAATTCACATTTCTCCTGAAAATACCTTCATATTTCAACCGCATTTGAAATCGAACCCGCTTGTATCTAGTCCTTGTCTATAGCCAATATATCTCCGATAAAATCTATAGTCTATATTCCACGTAAATGGCATTGTGCGTTGTACTGGGTGGTTACTGGTACGCGTATAAATAAAACTCAATAACTCCAACTTTAATAGTGTCGTGGGAGAAAGCACTTTGCCTGTGTATGATACTGCTGAAACTGAAACCGATCAGGCCTGAAAGAATCCCCAAGTATCAGCCAAACAATTCGCGAGATTCAGGAAAGTTATGCAAATTCAATAGACGTGAACATCAAAATAAGAAATGGAAAAGTAGTTTATTCGTAAACTAAGATAGATATAGAGTTCAGTGTTGAAAATTTAGATGCAGAATTTTTTGTACAGGGTGTTCGCCCACCCTTGGCCCTTATTTGCCATCCCCAAATTCCGCCGATCAAATGGGTTGCCCACTACATATTTGAAGGTAAACATTTGCACATTTTATCATCGAAGCATGAACGCTGTAACATATTTTCGTCTAACGTATGATCCTAAAGTTTTAAGAAAATATTTAGTTACTGATAACTTTGGGGCTGTCCTTAAATTACGTAACGCTTCAAGGGGGGGGGGGTTAATGTGTGCGTTACGTAACGATAAAATATAAAAAATATTGCTAAACTTGCTTTAATAGTTTTGAAACATTTAAATTTCGCGGTGCTAATACGTATATGCAGGCAGTCGTTTGTTTTCAATAACAGTCAACATAATATGTCGGGCACAGTTCAAATTCGGGCCAGTGGTCTTTCATTCGTGCAATGCAATTCATATTAAAACATGAATTCAAGTAGTGTTGATAAGGAAAAACTTTTCAATAGTTTGTTAAAAGCATATGGAAATGCATATTATGCTTTTAATTTCTGTGCTGTTATTTTTTTATCTTTATGTACAATAATTTAATTAGTTTCTGTTTCAAATTTTAACTGAATATAAAGGAGGCCATATACTTTTATATACAGTAAAAAAATTGGGGTGACAAGCCGTAGGGCAAGAGTAGTACATTATTTTTTATCTTTATGTACATTAATTTAAATAGTTTCTGTTCTGTTCTGTTATTTTTCATCTTTATGTACATTAATTTAAATAGTTTCTGTTTCAAATTTTAACTGAATATTAAGGAGGTCATATACTTTTATATCCAGTAAAGAAATTGGGGTGACAAGCCGTAGGGCAAGAGTAGTATATTATTTTTCATCTTTATGTACATTAATTTAAATAGTTTCTGTTCTGTTCTGTTATTTTTATCTTTATATACATTAATTTAAATACTTACTGTTTCAAATTTTAACTGAATATTAAGGAGGCCATATACTTTTATATCCAGTAAAAAAATGGGGGGGGGGGTCAAGTACTGCGTAACGTAATATATGAGGGGTTCATGTTTGCGTTACGGGTGCGTTACAAAGGAGGAGGGGGTATCAAAAATTTCCTAATTTTGCGTTACGTAATTTAAGAACAGCCCCTTTTTTTAAACTCTTTTATTTTTTAAACTAATTGTTACAACAATTAACAATAAGTATAAAAATTAATATTTAACATTTAAATTACTGATAATAGACTATTATCTTTAATGGCCCTTAATTTTCTTCTGACTTGCCCCATCATCCTCTGGACAACGTCGTAATTGTTCTTCATTTGCAGCTTCCCATCCCTTGTCGTACACTTTTCTGGTCAATATTGACCAAAATTCTTCTATTGGTCGACTTTGAAGTACATTGGGAGGGTCCAATTTCTAATGGGCTCTTTCCATATTAGAACAAAGTCGAAATGCAAGGTTTCAAAATTTTCCGAATAATAGTATTTGAGTTAGAACGGAGGATCCACACATACACACAGATATCATCGTAAAATATTAAAATCTCGATATGCGATTTTAGCATGATCCCTATACCTTCCTTACCAAGGGTAGCGGGAGGTATAAATCTGGTGTAGTCAACACAATACCTCCCGCCATATACAGCCCGAGTCACAAAAAAGATTAAGCTAATCTTTATTTTTGGATTAGCAAATTTTACTCTAATTTTGGCATTTTATTTCTTAAAATACAGTCTACAGTAACTACCTTTTTACCTTCCGTCACCTTTAGGTAAGGAAGGTATTGTCTTTGGTCAAAAAATTCGGTGGTGAGTTTTTAATGAATAAGCACGTTTTAAGGTCCCTAGAATACGATTTTACTATTTTTACGATGATGTCTGTATGTGTGTGTGTGTGTGTGTGTGTGTGTGTGTGTGTGTGTGTGTGTGTGTGTGTGTGTGTGTGTGTGTGTGTGTATGTGTGTGTATGTAACAAAATTTTCGTCTGCGATAACTCTAATACTACAATTCCAAAAATTATAATTCTTTCGTATTCCTCTTCGTTGCATCCATATGAAGAGCTGATTAGATTTTGGTTATAATTGGTCAACCGGAAGTGCTCTCATTTGAAGATTTTAACAGTTTTTCTTGAAAAAACAATGTTAAATATCATTTTTTCCACATTTAATGTTATTATAAATATTAAAGAACATTGTATTCTCTATTCGATTTGACAGCATTTAATACTTCATATTAAATTAATATAGAGTTATAAAATTATATTGAAATTAAACTTCATAAATTAGCCAGCTATGCTAGAAACAGATACTATATTAAGAAAATTCTGACTGAAAGATGTCAGTGTCAAGTGCAATTGACATATTCGTAGTATATTTGTGTTAGGATCATTTTGCTCGAAATTATCTGTATGGAATTAGTATAAAATACATACAACTGTCGAAAGGTAATGTACATACAAGAAATTTAGAATCTTTTGCAAGGAACTTTCTGTATGGATTTTATAGAAAATACATACGCATTTACGAAAATTCTACCGGTAGATACCGCATCTACCGACTGTGTTCGAACGCATGAGTGGTAAAATGTGCATCTACCGACCGTGTTCGAAAATTGTTCAATATCCACCAGATCCATCTACCGGATTCATGAAGAATCTAATCTCAAAAAAGGTAGTGATGCAAAGCGAAGCGCGCGCGGTGAAAGTGGAAATGTGTTCAAAGTAGGGCTCTGCTCAGTTTGTTAACTACGTCAAATTTCTAACCTGTTTTAAACTTTCAGATTTTTTCATAGGTTATGGATCTACCCTGTTTACCAGTTCCGTTCTTAAAATATCGATTCCGGTAGCTATAACCTGCAAAAAGCTGTTTACTGGTAACAGTTCGCCGGTAGAATTTTCGTAAATACGTCATATAACTGACAGAAGGTAATGTGCTGGCCACATCAGATTTTTTGATAATAAAATGATTTTTTTAAAATTTCTGTGCCCTCTACCTGTTGGCGCCCTTCTGCTACACTTACCTCGTTTAAAACCGCTATTGAAAAATATGTATCGAGTTAAAAAAAAATAGATTGAAAAATAAAACTGAATTTGACCAAAAAAGACTAGTTTCTATGTTAGACTCATAACATCTCAGTTAGCCTCGTATGTGTCTGGCAATATGTATCCACACACCTCTATATCTGGTGCCGTAACCTAGGCAGACGTCCGTAGTTGTGCTGACCGTTCCCAATGGACGTGTTGTGCATGTGGCCATTCCGTGGGATTATACAGGATAATGCCTGGACGTAATTGCCACGCGAGCGCCCAGGGATGATACATGGCATACCAGGAAGCCACATCCAACAAGCAGGATAAACACGTAAGGGACGACAGGAATATAGACGCAGCCATTGATTCGGATCAAGATGAGGATATGGATAAGTAATATCAATATCTGGGTGCATTGAAAAGTTTGTGGCTTAATATAGATGGCAGCACTAAATGCACAATTATTTTTTAGGAGCTTATCTGAAAATAAAACAACACTCGGCAGTTTGGGTCTTTGAGAATGAGTCAACTCCAACAAAAGTTTTCACAAAAAAAGCCGAAACAAAAAGATGGTCGCCAATTTTTTTAGAATTATTGGACATGTTTGCTGAATGGTACACTACCGTTTGTTTGCCTCAAGTTCTCCAAAATGTTCGCGAAAAACGTCCACGGGGACGGTATATCTTCAAGACAACGCTCGGCCGCACACTGCTGCTCAAACGACTGATTATTTGAATGCCCAAAACCTTGAAATAATGAGTCATTCGCCGTATAGTCCAGACCTGGCACCTAATGATTTCTTTTTATTTCCACTATAAGTTACGGGGTTTACGTTTTACATCGGCCGAAGAAGCTGTTGACGCATTTAAAAATGAAATAATGAAACTAACGCGGGAAGATTGGAGAAAATGTTTTGAAAATTGATTTTCACGGATGCAAAAATGTATTGATTGTGGAGGGGAATACCTTGAAATTATAAATAAATGTGTTATGCAAATAAATTGTGTATTACTTTACTAGGCTTGAACACAGTAACTTTTTACCACTCGTGTTTTCGAACACAGTCGGTAGATGCGGTATGTACCGGTAGAATTTTCGTAAACGCCTACATATTTTCTATAAAATCCATACAGAAAGTTCCTTGCAAAAGATTCTAAACTTCTTGTATGTACATAACCTTTCGACAGTTGTATGTATTTGATACAAATTCCATACAGAAAGTTTCGAGCAAAAAGATCCTATATTTCGACTATAATTATAACACAAATATAATACCAATATGTCAATTGGACTTGACACTGATATGTTTAAATCAGAATTTTCTTAATATAGTAGCTGTTTCTAGTATAGCTAGCTAATTTGTGAAATTTAATTTCTTTATAATTTTATAACTCTATTTCCATTTAATATGAAGTATAAAATGCAGTCAAATCGTATAGAGAATACAATGTTCTTTAATATTTATAATAATATTAAATGTGATAAAATGATATTTAACATCGTTTTTCAAGAAAAACTGTTAAAATCTTCAAATGAGGGTACTTCCGGTTGACCAATTATAACCAAAATCTAATCAGCTCTTCATATGAATGCAACGAAGAGGAATACGCAAGAATTATAATTTTTGGAATTGTAGTATTAGAGTTATCGTAGACGAAAATTTTGTTACACACACACACACAAACAAACACGCGCGCGCACGCACTCACACACACACACACACACACACACACACACACACACACACACACAGAGAGAGAGAGAGAGAGAGAGAGGGAGAGAGAGACAGAGAGAGAGACAGACACACACACACACATACACACACACCTACACACACACACACTCACACATACACACATACACACACATACACACACAGTTGATTCCAAAGGTTAAAGAATTAGTTCCACCTTCTTTCGTTTCAGCAAACGGAGTATAGAATTATTACATATTGCTTCTAATTTAAATAAAGTTTCATTATTAAAAAAAATCTGATGTGGCCAGCACATTACCTTCCGTCAGTTATACAGAATGTCTCACAACTCGCGCCCCAGACGAAACTGACACTTGCCGACGACAATAGGTTGCCAACAAATAGAAGAAAATACACACACACACACACACACACACACACACACACACACACACACATACACACACACACACACACACACACACACACACACACACACACACACACACACACACACACACACACACACATCATCGTAAAAATAGTAAAATCGTATTCTAGGGACTTTAAAACGTGCTTATTCATTAAAAAATTTTGACCACAGACAATACCTTCCGTACCTAAAGGTGACGGAACGTAAAAATATTAGTTATGAGCTTTTAAGATGTGGAAGCAAAGAATGGTTGTGTGTGTATTATTATTAAAAGAAACTACTTTGAAGATATTTTTTAAAATCCAAAAAATATGTACCATATGCCTTATTCACAATACTTATTACTCACCTGTTCTTTGTAATAAAAACAAACTACTTAACTCCTCTATCAATTGTTTATGCATTAACATAAACTGATTCGGCAGCACTTGCTAGGAACTTAGAAGTGTGGGAGACATGGTCTTAGAAACTTGTGGCTAATTGTGGCACTTTGGCGGCCGTAACAAGAATAGAAGTGAACGCATTTCCGGCTAATGTGAGCTCCCGAACATCACCAATTATCCCGGGATTATCAAGGGATAACCTACCGCCTAGCGTATCCAAGGACTAGGCATCGGTAACGGCAAGGAGTCAAGGATAAATAAATATATGTATAGAGAGAGACAGTGTTTAGTAAATTTGTTCCATAAACGATGTTACACCCAAAAATATGAAGGTGGGTTTAAAAGTTCATGGCCTAAACTAGAGAGGGCAGCACTAGAGGTCCAATTATTTTTGTGAGGTTATGTGCAATGCCATTAATACCTCTGCGAAGTTTTAAGTTAATCCGTTACTTGCATAAGAAGCAAATTCATAAAAACTTATCAAATACTTTGGGAACATCTTAACTTTTATACATAATGGTAAAAAAATCTGATGTGGTCACCACATTCCGTCAGTTCTATGTATTCTTTATAAATGTCATACAGAAACTCCTTTGTAAAATATTCTATTTCTTGTACATTACCTTAAGGCAATTGTATGTATTTTATATAAATTCCATACAGAAAGATCTTATATTTCCAGTAAAGATATAATACAAACATATTGTCAATTGCACCTGACACTGACACCTTTCAATCAGAATTTCCTTAATAAAGCAGCTGTTTCCAGAGTTATAGCATAGCTGGCTAATACATGATATATATGGGTCGATTCTGTTCACATCTGTAAGGCTTACAGATCTGTAAAATTGTAAATAATGAACAAAATCGAAACGAAATCTGCACTCTTATGTATAATTTTATATTAATAAAAAAAATAGATGCGTTTTTGTCAAGGTTTTACAGATTTACAGATCTGTAAGACTTACATATGTGAACAGAATCGACCCAATAATTTCTTTATAATTTTTTAAGTCTATATCTATTTAATATGAAGTATAAAATGCATTCAAATCGTATAGAGAATAAAATATTCTTTAATATTTATAATAACATTAAATGTGAAACAATGATATTTAACATCGTTTAAGAAAAACTTTCAGTTGACCAATTAAAACCAAAATCTAATCAGCGCTTCATATGGATGTAAGGAGGAAGAATAAAAAAAAATTAAATTTTTGAAACTGTATTATTAGAGTTATCGCAGGCGAAAATTTTGTCACACGCAGGCACACAAACACACACACACACATACACACAGACACACACACACACACACACACACACACACACAAGTGTGTGTGTGTGTGTGTGTGTGTGTGTGTGTGTGTGTGTGTGTATGTGTGTGTGTGTGTGTGTGTGTCTGTGTGTGACGATTTTTTCGTCCACGATAACTCTTATCACAAACTTCCAAATATTTCTATTTTCCGTATTTAAGCTTTCTGCAGTCATATAAAGAGTTAATTAGATTTTGGGTAAAAAATACTCCAAAACATATTTAGTATTTAAGACTTTTATATAAAGGGAAGCAATATATTAGATTTTGGCTAAAATTGATACTTTATTTGAAGCTCTGATCAGATTTTCGTGAAAAATAAATTCATACAATCCAAAACTTTTCAAATTTGGTGGTTTATGTTAATGAGAACAACATACTAGACGTTTTATAAAATTGATAAATCGGAAGCACTACTTTACAGGAAGCTATAAACAGATTTTCTTGAAAAAATATATTAAAACATGATTCAAAACTTCTCATATTTGGTATTTAAAACTCGTGTATAATTTGAAACAACATTATATTTTGACTATACCTATATGATAAACCGGAAGTGGTACTTAATTTGGATCTCTTAACAGATTTTCGAGGAAAAACATAATAAAATATAATCTAAAATTTGGTATTACAGACTTTTCTATTTATTGGAACAACAAATTAGATTTTGTATACAAACGATTAACCGGAAGTAATACTTTACTTAAAAGCTCATTGCTATTTCAAATATGGAATTAATATAATAATAATAATAATAATATTTATTTATTTCCAAAGACTAATGTACATAGCATAGAAAAAGTTACATAATTAATATAAAACAATATAATATACATTGAATTAAAATATAAATAGTATTCGAAATATGGGTTAGGACTTATCACTAAGAAATTCATTTGTGCTATAATAACTTTTTTCTAAGAGATAATGTTTTAGTTTATTCTTGAAAGATGTTAATGTTTTTGTATCTTTTATATCTTGCGGTAGTTTATTACAGAATACTACCATTATAGTTTGGGTTATTTTTTGATTTAATATAGTTAATTTTCGGTATTACCAAATTTGACTTTCTACACGTGTTGTAATTGTGAATATCACTTAGAGATGTTAGATTTTCTTTTGCTTTTCTAATATGAATGACTGTATTAAAAATGTATATACATGGTAAAGTTAACATTTTTTCATTTTTAAAAATGCTCCTACAGGATGTTCTTTTAGTTAGCAAAAAAATGTTTCTAGCTGCATGCTTTTGCAAAATAAACACACGAGAAGCAGATGGGGAGTTACCCCAAAATAATATACCGTAATGTAGTATGGCATAAAATTTAGCATGATAAAACATTTTAGCTAAATTCACGTTTGTCATTGTTCTTATATGCTTCATCAAGTAACAAAGTGATGACAAAGAATTGCAAATGTTGTCAATATGTGAATCCCAAATAAGATTTTCATTTAAATGATGTCCTAAAACTTTTGTATTAGTTACTTGGGGTAATAACTCACCTTTACACTGAGCATTTATAGGATAATCTCTTTTATTGTATGAGAAATTAATAAGCGCTGATTTGTTAATATTTAGAGATAAATCAAGTGATGCAAACCAAGAAGCTAATTTATCAATTGACGAGAGGTCACGTGTTGGCCACATCAAAAAAATTTTTTTATTGCGATCAAAAAAGAAATAATCATATAAACATGGAAACATTCATGCAGGAGTCGGAAAATTAGTTTCCGATCCCTTTATATTCAATTTTCCGAGCTAGGCCAGTAAAAAAGGATTTTTTGGTCTAAAAAGTTATCAGGAACAGCTCATTTTCAGGATGACCGCGAAAAAATAAATTATTAAACTTGAATATCATATAGACAAATTTTTATTTTGATAACAAACTTAATTCCAACTTTTCATTTCTGCATTTCAAAAAGAAAAGAAAGCCTCTTGCTGGTAATAATTAAATATCTGGAAGAATACAATTTAAAACTTAGACAATAACTCACTTGCAGATATGATATTCAACATTCAAGCGAAGTAAATTTAGCAGAAAATATAAATTAGTTTGTTATCTAGAACTATACAAATACTCCAGTAAAGTTTAACTAAATTTTTACTGCTTATTTTGGATAAGTTCTATTCGACTGGATATTTATAACGCTTTCAAGTTGCCGTATTTTTCTGACAGTTTGCCCTGGAACTTGGATCATTTGAAACATGGACGTGTACGTATACATCAAGTACCAAACAGGAAAGGAACATAACTTATGTATCGAATAACTTCAATACACAACATCAATACAAAAAAGAGTGAAGGTACAGCAGTTGAAGAAGCAACTGAAAGTTTGTACACAAATCAAACATATGTATTCGCAAATAATAAACAGATTACAATCTCAGCTTCGAATGAGGTGTTGCAAAAAAAATTAACATATCTTTTTTCTTCTGAAATTCGAATAAGTACGTTCTAAAGTGTTATTAAATGTGATTTTCTGTTCAAATTTCTGTATATATTAAGCACAGTAGCAGTTTAAAAATATACTTTTTGAATTGGCGCCAAATTACACTGTCTGTGGCATCAGACATACATTAGCCAATGACAAAACTGGAAAGATGATGAAAAAAAAAACAAATGTATCATACATCAACGTCAATAATTGCTATAATGACAACTGTGTGACATAAGGTCTGACTTATAGTGCAGCGTGATGTTTGGTTCTTTAGCGTAGTTCTTAGTAATTTATTATTGTATTATACCGTTATATTTCATAGTTTGATGCCCAGTATTATAAAAGATGGCTAATTAAAGCACTAGCATAGTAAAATTTACTCCTGAAGGAAAATAGTTTATTCCAGAGATTTTCGTCAAAGCAAGAATAAAAATACTAGTTAAGTAAATCTACAGAATAAATTACTCCACCGATGTTCGAGGAAGTAAATTTTATTGTGTAAAATAAATTTGACACATGTCAACATTAATTAAATTAAATTCATTATAAATTTAATCCCATATATTATTTTTACATTTATTTATCTCCAAATTGTTTGCTTTGTCTATTTCTGAGTAATTTTCTCCCATTCTCTCTTTTTACCTTCCGTCACCTTTAGGTAAGGAAGGTATTGTCTTTGGTCAAAAAATTCGGTGATGAGTTTTTAATGAATAAGCACGTTTTAAGGTCCCTAGAATACGATTTTACTATTTTTACGATGGTCTGTGTGTGTGTGTGTGTGTGTGTGTGTGTGTGTGTGTGTGTGCGTGTGTATGTGTGTGTGTGCGCGTGTGTATGTGTGTGTGCACGTGTGTATGTATGTGTGTGTGTGCGCGTGTGTTTGTGTGTGTGTGTGTGTGTGTGTGTGTGTGTGTGTGTGTGTATTATAATTCTTTCGTATTCCTCTTCGTTGCATCTATATGAAGAGCTGATTAGATTTTGGTTATAATTGGTCAACCGGAAGTACCCTTATTTGAAGATTTAAACAGTTTTTCTTGAAAAAACGATGGTAAATATCATTTTTTCACATTTAATGTTATTGAGAAATATTCGTTTTCCGGGAATGGACTGTGTCATATTTTGAACGAATCGATCTTTTTTTATTAAAAGTCGTTAAAATATAATTTTGTATCATTTCTTAGCTTGGTACGGCTATAATCTATACTTTAAATTTATTTTTGACTTGACTATTTCACTTCTTCCTGTCGTTCTCTGGTCTATGGTCTGTGGCAATTTATCGTGTTTGTGTTGTATTATCTGAATTATTAGCAAATTAAACCATTTTAATTTACAACGTTGCCTTTTTATAACATCTAAGTATAACTGAAATTCAATTTTGTAAGTAATCTATTTATTGCAGATCGATATTTTGCATCTAAATCTGATGGTAGATCGATATTAAAAGTTTCGAATCGTATCGATTCGCTAGATTGATAGTCTCTTGATTTTTACGCATCCCTAACCCCCAGTAATTTTTCCCTAACAGTTTAATTATATTTTATATGTAGTAATAATGTCGGTCGATTAAAAAAAAGTTATAAACTAATCATGGTCGTGACACCTAAATTACATAGAATAGTGGATCATTAATAATAACAAAAAATATCATCTGAAAAGATGTCATGTCCATATGGATTATCGTACCAAAATTTCATTCAAATCAGACAAAACGTTCTATTATAAACAAAATTATTTTTTTAGAAGCACTTTGAAGCAGAATTTGCTAAATGGAACACTTTCGGATATAGATAAATTTAGTTAAATCATGTTGTTTTTGGACCGGGAGTTTGTGGTTAAGCCATATATACGTATAATTTAATATGTGCATAATAAATTAACTATGCCATTTTTACTTTGCATTTATAAAAATATATACACTTATCTAAAATAAAAATAGTGCACCCACAGCCAAAATTAAAAGTTTACACCTCTGGTTGGGGCTCGTATGATTTCCCTAAGAACTCAGACCTCCAATGTTACAGAGTTACAAAATAAATATAGGGATAGAAACACCCCATGATTTTTGGTCCTGTAAAAACTAGACAACCCTGATTTGTGGTTAGTCAATTAGTTAGAATAAAACCGGTACCATTTAAAACTCATCTATCAGCATTTATTCCATAGCTTGCTTCACAATCACAATTCAAATTGCCTGCGCGGTTCATTACATCTGTATCAGAGATCGCTTTGTGCTTTGCTGTTCGATGTGTCTCATTACTTCCTCTCGCTTCTCTTCATGTTACACACCCCTATTCTATCATTGATTGGCCCACAGGATATCCCAACTTAAAAGAATCAAGAGCCGACCAACTGGAAGTCCGGGAGCAGGATTAGAATTTGGATAAACCCAAGGGATATGATAATAATATACATATAACTAAATTTGGAGATAAATGATATAAAACGATGGCTCGTTGAATGTTCTGATCGACTTTAAGGTCCTTGATTCGAATCTACCGACCAGTTGATTCCAAAGGTTAAAGAATTAGTTCCACTTTCTTTCGTTTCAGCAAACGGAGTATAGAATTATTACAGATTGCTTTTAATTTAAATAAGGTTTCATTAATAAAAAAAATCTGATGTGGCCAGCACATTACCTTCCGTCAGTTATACAGAATGTCTCACAACTCGCGCCCCAGACGAAACTGACACTTGCCGACGACAATAGGTTGCCAACAAATAGAAGAAAATACACACACACACACACACACACACACACACACACACACACACACACACACACACACACACACACACACACACACACACACACACACACACACACACACACACACACACACACACACATCCACAAACACACATATGGACATAATCGTAAAAATGTTATAATCGGATTCTAGGGACCTTAAAACGTGTTTATTCATTAAAATCTGGATATGCGATTTTTAGCATGAATACAATACCTCTCTTAGCGAGAGGTAAAAAATAATAAAATATGCTTCGCTCGCTCAAACTCTATAGTAGGCAGGGAAAGAAATGTAGCATTATGCCCGGGCCACACTATGCGTTTTGGCCGGACCGGTAAAACCGCATCCGGTTAAACGGGATGGATCGCTGAACAGGACGGCATCAATAAAAAGGCAATTCGGACACAGTCGGACCAACATCTGCTCAGTGCAGCGCCCAAATAGTATACGTTGTCTATTAAAAAACAAAACTAAATCCTTGTAAATGCTCGTATTATCTCCAATGTGTTGTAGTTGTCATGCGGCAAATTGACCGTCCCGTCAAACCGCAACATGCTGCGGTAGTATCCGGCAACCGGACCGCAACCGCATAGGTGTAGACGCGTACATTTAAAACAATAAGTTGTTGTCTTCCCGTTAAACCGGTCCGGTTAAACCGGTCCCGCTAAAACGCATAGTGTGGCCCGAGCCTTTGTGTGACGTCACAGTGACACTGACAACAAACCTCAAATATCTCGCAAAGTATTATTAAAAAATTGTTTTTTTATCTTAATCGCTATTTATTGAGTAATACTTTAAGTATTTTTTACGTATTTATTTTATTATTAAAATTCACATAAATTAAAAAAAAATATCAGGTTTCTCTCTAGGCCGCAAACTCATCAATCCACTTTCATAATAATGACAATACCACACTTTTCTTGCGTGAAAGTATGATTAAATAAAGTCTTAATAACAGTTTCTGCCAATAACTTTCTTTCTTTGGGTTCTTGGACACTTCATTTTCTGTGGTGACAGTTAGACTTTATGAAGGATGTCTTATTGGGAAACAAATAAACACATCCGTAATATGGCGCCAGCCATCTATGTCACTTCCGGCCAGAAAACTCCAGATGACTTCCGTTAATGTTCCCAGAAAAGAAACTTTCCCATCAGCAGATTTCTCAAAGCAAAGTTTAGCAAATTTACCGGTGAAGAAATGTAAGATGGACAGTGTAGTAGGTATTCTGCGTTCGAACTTTATATAGGGGCTATAATAATCATTTTACTGCCAATAACCTAATTTATACAGGGTGCGACAGAGTAACCTCTCTAGTTACCAAATTTTGTACCGAATGTTCCGTGCAAAAGATTCTGTTTCTTGTACATTACCTTCCGGCAGTTGTATGTATTTTATACAAATTCCATACAGAAAGTTTCTAGCAGTTTCCAGTAAAATTATAACACAAACATACTATATCAATTACATTTGACACTGACACCTTTCAATCAGAATTATCTTAATATAGCAGCTGTTTACAAAGTTATAGCATGGCTGGCTAATATCTGACATTTAATTTCTTTATAATTTTGTAACTCTATGCAGTTGCATAAAGCATTGTTAACTTTAATCACGTTGTTAACTTTAACAAGACTTCTTTTCCAATGTATTTTTGATACGTATCCATGGTTACAACGTGTAATTAAACACATGATCAGCTAACAACGTTTTATACAACTTGCCATATATCAATTTATTATGAAGTATAAAATGTAGTCAAATTGTATAGAGAATAAAATATTCTCTAATATTTACAATAACATTAAATGTGAAAAAATGATATTTAACATCGTTTTACAAGAAAAACTGTTAAAATCTTCAAATGAGGGTACTTCCGGTTGACCAATTATAACCAAAATCTAATCAGCTCTTTATATGGATGTAACGAAGAAGAATACGAAAGAATTATAATTTTTGGAATTGTAGCACTATAGAGATACCGCAGACGAAAATTTTGTAACACACACACACACACACACACACACACACACACACACGAACGCACGCACACACAACACACACACACACACACACACACACACACACACACACACACACACACACACGCACACATTTCGTCTATATTTATTTCTTTTTACCTCCCGTCATACCGTAGGTGAGGGATAGTGAGTTTTTAGTAAATAAGCACGAATTAGGGTCCCCACAACACGTTCTTACAATTTTAAGATGATGTGTGTGTGTGTGTGTGTGTGTGTGTGTGTGTGTGTGAGACGATTTTTTTGTCCACGATAACTCTTATAACAAACTTCCAAATATATCTATTTTCCGTATTTAAGCTTCCTGTATTCATATAACGAGTTGATTAGATTTTGGGTAAAATTGGATAAATGGAAGTGATACTTTACTTAAAGCCCATAACAGTTTTTAATGAAAAACTATATTAAAATATAATCCAAAACTTTTAAATTTTAGTATTTAAGATGTTTATATCATGGGAAACAACATATTAGATTTTGGGTAAAATTAATCAACCAGAAGTGATACTTAACTTGAAGCTCTGAACAGATTCTCGTGAAAAATATATTATGATATACCCCAAAACTTGTCAAATTTAGCATTTACGACTTTTATATGAATGGGAACAACATATTAGATTTTGGATACAATTGATAAACCGGAAGTGATACTTTATTTGAAGCTCTGAATAGATTCTCGTAAAAAATAAATTGATACAATCCAAAACTTTTTAAATTTGGTATTTAAGACTTTTATATTAATGAGAACGCCATATTAGATGTTTTCTAAAATTAATAAACCGGACGTACTACTTTACAGGAGGCTATAAACAGATTTTCTTGAAAAAATATATTAAAACATGATCCAAAACTTCTCAAATTTATTATTTAAAACACGTGTATAGTTTAAAACAGCATTAGATTTTGACTATACCTAATTGATAAACCGGAAATGGTACTTAATTTTGAGCTCTTAACAGATTTTCGAGGAAAATCATATTAAAATATAATCCAAAATTTGGTATTACAGGCTTTTCTATTTATTGGAACAACAAATTAGATATTATTTACGAACGATCAACCGGAAGTGATACTTTACCTAAAGAATTGACGGGAGGACATGTGTTGTCCTCATCAGATTTTTATTTTTATTTTTATTTATTTTCGCTATTTCGTCTATATTCATTTCTATTTATGTATTAATTTCCGCCTGTCGCTTCTAAATACATCTTTATCTTTTAACTAACATCTTCAATATTTCTTATGCGACATAAGAAACACATTTATGATGCCAACAATAGCAAACAACAAAAATAAACCACGTTCTCAACAAAAGAAACAATAAAAACTAAGAATGAACGTGTCACTCTTGTCCATGTTGTCGATATTGTCGAACTTACCTCTGTGTCGGTTTGTCTGTTTGTCGAACATGAGCATGGCGTCCTCGATCTGCAACAAAAAGGACAATTAGTACAGGAAGTATAAGAATCCAAAGGTAAAGAAAAAGAATACAATACACGAATGGAAAGAAAGAGATATTAAATGATACAATGTATAAAAGAAGAAAGAATATATTGTATGTTGGACAATACACACTAATAATTACATGATTTGTAAAACTTGATTGTATATTGTTTACAAACAAAATTTTCCCACTGCCGATGTCGTAAATAGGCTATTAGGACGTTGTTTGTAGGGACATATGTTCATTTTGCTGTCAAAGGTTTATATACATACAAAATACACTGTTTTGCAAAAATACTTTTTTGTGCAACTTGATGGGAAATAAGTGTTGTTATGGTAACGGCCGCGAAATTAGGTAAACAATCACTTTGACACTTAAGAATGGGCTCATCCAACTTTTTTTTTGAATTTTTTATATGTTACGAAGAATTTAAAAATAGAAATTCCGTATTTTGTTTTCTTGAAATTGTACTTAATAACGCCTAAAATAATTATTAAAATTTTGGCGCGAAAGTTGTGACGTTAGCGTCACTGCGTCATTAGTAGAGAGAATCGACATACGTTACCATTAATAATGGATATATAATATACAATAAATGTTGCATTGCAAGAAATAAAATACGTATCCATTACAAAAATATAAATTCATTATTATATCTTTCTATATAAAATAATTTGATGTAAAAAATCTCAGATCAAACTACTTCAAGGCAAGAAATTCAAATGTTTGTATTGACACATAAATGTCACTGTCAAAAATATTTGTATGCCACTGTCAAAAATATTTGTACATCATTATGATTATGAAAATAAAAAAAAGTCAACAACGCAAAAGAATATACGTAAAAAAGAATATAAAAGGAATTTGCAAATAAATGATGAATATAAAGAAAAAGAAAAGGAAAGTAGAAAAAGAAAATTTCAGGATATTGAATATAAAGAAAATGTATGTATTGTACATAATTTATATTAAAATATCCCATAGATTTTGCAAATATATGTGAGAATTATTTTGTAGTGAGACATGAAGGTTATGTGCTGGCCACATCAGATTCTTTATATTTATTTCCATTTAATTTATTAATCCCAACTTTGACATAATTAGCCACACAAAAACAGACTATAGCGCAGGGCAGTAATAATTTTCGTAATATCGCAACGTGCCGTAGCGTAGAAAGATAAAAGTTGGCGATCTTTGGGTTTTTGACACGTTACGGCACGGTACGTCACGTTACGGCTTACGTCTGTATAAATTATCATATAATGTATGCATTGATTTATTCTGTACGTTACGTTACGGCACGATACGTTACGTTACCGCTTACGCTGTATAAATCCAGCATAACTGTAGTAAATAATGCGATTTGAATGCTACTTTTTGTATGAATTTAAAATTGTCACACAAATCTGACAACAAAAAATTGTTATCGTTCGTTTTTTGTTTCATTTCGAAAATTTTATGACCAGAGGGGCCCGAGTCTTGAAATTTTTCGCATACGTAAGTGGGAGAGATGCGCATGCGAACTGCATGTTAGTATTCTTGAAACGAAATCGTGTGGTCGTAGGCGAATATTCCGTGCGCAATTACATCGCATGAGTATGAATAACTTGAAAGTATCATTCGCACACGAAACTGTGTCAGTCACTGTTACTTGTGTGTTTGATCTATCAGTACTTAGATGATATAAATCAAATTATGTTTTTTGTATAATTTTGGGTACGTTTTATGATCTTATAATGACGCCAATTATAAATCTAGAATCTCCATACACTTGAGTATCGTTATAATATTCTACAAATGTGTGCTCGTGCATTCATAGAACGATGCAATGAATTGTTAGAAAGGAATTTTAGGTGCCTTTTAACGAGCTTTGCATTCCAAATCTGAAATGGTTAGCAAAATTAGAGTATTATTATTACATAACACTTGCATATTAATATTGCCATATTATTGTAATTTGCAGTGCCCGCCGTCGCCGCCACTGTTACATTATGTACATACATACTGTAAACTAAGAAAAATAATACCTACTATGTCAAATATATTATGAATATATATAATAAATTTTGAATATTAAAATTACAACACTTATGGCTTATGACAGCGTCGTTGACAGCTACGGCTGACAGCTTTGGTTGACAGGTTCACAGTGACAGTTAAAAACAATTATATGATGAAGCATTCACGTGGTACAAATGTTTTGTTTAGATTGGCTGCTACATACTACGTTCGCTTGCTTTCGAGAATCGTATGCGTAGGCTTCGGCCGAGTTTCGTTTCGTATTCAAGAATACCACTCATACGTACAGTACTGTTCGTGCATGAAACTAACCACACGAATTTTGTCGCGTGCAGAAAATTTCGCATGATTTCAAGAATCGGGCCCCAGGTGCGCAAACATTGTTAGTTAACAATGGTCGTTTCAGTGCGGCCCCATCTTTAAAGTATTCGGAATAATCCAGTGGATTATAATATTAATTCAAAAAGTTTGCATATTCCATGTTCTACTAACTTTAATTCTTTCTCAGCTATTGATATACACGAATTAAAAAGCATAATTTTCTCTCCTAATAATTCAGGTAGTAGTGATGAATTACATTCAAAAATTTTTAAAGATAATTTTCATATAATTGGTTATCCCATATTAAATTATATCAATATGTCCTTACACACGGGTATTGTACCAGATAAATTAAAATATTCTGTTGTTATTCCTACACAAAAAGTAAAGGGAACGGTTAATGTTGAAGAATATAGGCCAGTTAATATGCTACCCACAATTGAAAAAATACTGGAAATAGTAGTTTATAAACAACTTTTAAAATATTTGAATGAAAATAATATTATAGTCCCCGAACAGTCTGGATTTAGAGCAGATCACTCTTGTGAAACTGCACTCAATTACCTGCTAAATGAATGGAAAATTTCAATTGATGATGGAAATATAATATGTGCTGTTTTCCTTGATTTAAAAAGAGCTTTTGAAATTGTAGATCGAGATATTTTAATTGTAAAAGTAAATAAATATGGAATTAAAGATAAAGCTTTGGACTGGATTCAAAACTACTCGATGGGAAGAACTCAAAGTGTCAAACTTAAAAATGTTTATTCTGATGAATTAAGTAATGATTTAGGAGTACCACAGGGGAGTATCTTAGGACCACTGCTTTTCCTACTTTACATAAACGATCTATCAAGTGTTTTAAAATCTGGTAAAATACATTTATTTGCTGATGACACTCTCATTTATATGGAAGGTAAAGACATTAATAATTTAATCATGCACATTAATGAAGAATTAGATCACATTTCAAGTTGGTTAAATTACAATAAACTGAAATTAAACCTTAATAAAACAAAAGCAATGCACATATATCCATCACAAAAAATTATCGAAAGTAATATTAAAATTATGATGAATTCACATGACGTAGACATGGTAACTGAAATAAAATACTTAGGGGTCATAATAGATAGTAAATTAAAGTTTGATAAGCATGTTGAATATACTTGTAAAAAAATTTCCAAAAAAATAAACTATTTATCACGAATTTCTAAAGAGCTATCTACTTGGAGTAAAATTACAATATATAATACCATTATTTTGCCGCACTTTATATACTGCTCAACCATTTTGTTTATATGCAATAAAACAGATATAGATAAATTGCAAAAGCTTCAAAATAGAGCTATGAGGGTAATACTAAAATGTAGTAAATATACTAATATTGAAACTATGCTAGATTCCTTAGGATGGCTATGTATTAAAAAAATTGTCGAATATAATGTTTTAATATTTATATACAAAATGTTAAATAATAAGTTACCACAATATCTGACGAAGAATATTACTCATGTCAATGATGTACATAATTATGCTACGCGCAGTGCTAATATGTTATATGTGTGTAAAACAAATAAAGTAAGAACTAGTATGTCTATATTTCATAAAGGTTTAATATTGTACAATAAATTACCTTCTGTTGTCAAAGAGGCAAAATCAGTACGAGAATTTAAAGTTAAAGTTAAACAATTATTGTAAATATTTATATGTAATTTATCACGATAACATTTTCATATTATGCATGTATCTTTGTATTTATTTGGTAATATTGTAGCGTAATGCTGTTAATAAAGAATTATTATTATTATTATTATATAAATTGGTACAGAAACATGTCAACATTTCTGTAGGTTTTATATTTTATATAAAATCCCTGCACTACTTCCGAATTAAAATAAAAAACTTCTTAAATACAAAAACATTTATCTCTCTTCCTCACTTAATTTGTAAATGACTACTGCCTGCGTATTTAAATATTAAAGCCAGGGGTAAGTATTAGCTGATTTCCCTCGACTGGCTGGCACTGTTTCTTGAGATAATCTGCTGCAATCATGCCCGTCTAGCGCCGAGTTAAGTTGGTAAACTCAGCCATAGTCCCAGGAGGCTGCGGCTGGTAACGACATCTGATGCTCTACTTCTTCCAGAGATCACTTGATCACGAGATAGGACGGGATGAGATACCCAGGAAGGGTAATTGGATAAGGAGAGAGTGATTTTATAATTCACGACAGATTGATAAAAATGTATAAAAGTATTGTTATTTGATAGCACATATTATTAATTTATAGCTATCGGAATTGATATTTATAACCTATAAAAAAATTGAAAATTTGAAACTGAGCAGAGGCCTACTTTGAACACATTTCCAGTTTCAACGCGCGCGCTTCGCTTTGCATCACTACCTTTTTTTGAGATTAGATTATTCATGAATCCGGTAGATGAATCTGGTAGATATTGTACAATTTTCGAACACGGTAACTTTTTACCACTCGTGTTTTCGAACACAGTCGGTAGATGCGGCATCTACCGATAGAATTTTCGTAAATGCCTATGTATTTTCTATAAAATCCATACAGAAAGTTCCATGCAAAAGATTCTAAATTTCTTGTACGTACATTACCTTTCGACAATAGTATGTATTTTATACAAATTTCATTCAGAAAGTTTCGAGGAAAAAGATCCTATATTTCCAGAAAAATTATAACACAAATTGCACTTGACACTGACATCTTTCAATCAGAATTTTCTTAATATAGTAGCTGTTTCTAGCTAGCTAATTTATGAAATTTAATTTCTTTATAATTTTATAATTCTATATCCATTTAATATGAAGTATAAAATGCAGTCAAATCGTATAGAGAATACAATGTTCTTTAATATTTATAATAACATTAAATGTGAAAAAATGATATTTAACATCGTTTTTTCAAGAAAAACTGTTAAAATCATCAAATGAGGGTACTTCCGGTTGACCAATTATAACCAAAATCTAATCAGCTCCTCATATGCATGCAACGAATTTTTTTAAATATATACATTAGGGTGGACCTTAGGAGCGGTCAAGTCGAATTTTATTCGGGCCGCTCCCTAAAGTGGTTCCAAATAAATAAAAAAAAATCTGGTGTGGCCAACACAATACCTCCCGCTTTAACCGCCCGAGTCACAAATAAGATTAAGCTAATTCTTATTTTTGAATATTACTCTAATTTTGACAGTTTATTTCTTAAAATATAGTCTAATCTAATCCAAGTAACTACCTTTTTTGATAATAAAATGTAGAGTAAATTTTAGAATTCACTAATCCAATAATGAGAATTAGCTTAAACTTTTTTGCGACTCGTTAATTTTTATTAATCTAAATACATACGTACATATTTACATATGCTGGAAACTGTTTTGATTTCCTTTCCATTGTTCTATTTACTTTTTACTTTTTAAAACGTTACTTTTATTAATTTGAAATTAGTTCTTTGACAGTGACATTTATTTGTCAGTTACATATATTTGAATAACTGCATAAGGAGTTTTGTTTGTTTAAAGCGTAGGCTCTGGGATTTAAATTATAGATAAGTTTATAACTTTATAATATATGTAGAAAAAGCATTAACGCAAATCTGTAGAAAATTTAATAATCTTGAATTTTATAGTAACAGAAAAAGTTCGAAATACAGGGTTTCAAAATTTTCTGAATGATAGTATTTGAGTTAGAGTAGAGGATCCACACATACACGTACACACACACACACACACACACACACACACACACACACACACACACACACACACACACACACACACACACACACACACACACACACACACACACACACACACACACACACACACACACACACACACACACACACACACACACACACACACACACACACACACACACACATACACATACAAACATACACACATATACACATACACACATACACACACACATACACACATACATACACATATACACACAGACATCACCGTGAAAATGTTAAAATTAGATTCTTAAAACGTGCTCATTTACCAAAATCTCGATATGCGATTTTTAGGACGATCCCTATACCTCTATTACCAAGGGTAGCGGGAGGTAAAAAAGCAGTTAAATTTCACAAACAAGTTATAGTTAACATTTAAAAAATTAATTAACTCAGGGTCAGTCGCAGTTGTAGGTTTAAAATGATGGTGCAAATTTTTAATTCCACAGATCAGCAGGTATACTCTTATTTTTGGACGATATATTATGCCCTACACCAAACTTGAGATATTCAGAAAATTCCCTCAATTTATCGCTTATCCATTCTTCCTTCCACATCCACATATATTCCTCATCCCTATCCTCGTTCCCTCAGGTGTTGGGCTATCCTGGAGACCCTCAAGAGGGCTGTTACCTGCTGGATGAGTGTAACGGCTCCCTCAGGATCTGAATGTGGATGTGGATATGGAACCTGGAATCCGATCGCGGCGTGGGAAGCAATTATAAGTATGGAAGTCCACGGGGATCAACTGGCCAGATAGAAATAGTTCCAGGATGGAATTGTGAAGAGAAGGACTCAATAGTTGAAGCCTTAACACTATAACCGCGACTGGGTTTGAGATGAGCAATTTTAAATTTCGTTTATATTTTAAACGCCAATTATAATTTTTATGTTTGTGATATTTAACTGCTTTTTCTAATGGTTATTTATGCCAGGCCCGGATACGACCACCGGGCAACCGGGCAAATGCCAGTTGGGCCGAACCTTAAAATTGGGCCGACCTAACTGCAATTTTTAAATAAATAATCAAAAGAAAAAATTTTTTTTTTAATCTGATCAAAAACGGCTGGTCTACAGTACCTACCAGTCAAGAATTTTATTTTGATCGTTATATACTGTTTTTGTGGACCATAGGAAATACAATGTTAAAATTTTGCCCTATTCATTTTAGAACAAAAGTGTAAATACAAAAATGTTCAAAATTAAAAACTGCGTTTAACAAGTCCAAAATTATTGATTGTATGCGTTTCGTTAGCTATTTACAGTGAGCCGTGAACAATAGCACAAAATGTTAAACAGTAGTATTTCTTAAGTTTCGCAGATGACATCTCTCATAAAGTTTTAATAATTATAAAATTCATTAATTTATTTATCAGTAATCATGGATACATTTACCATCGCAGATGTCAAAGTGAAACAATACGACCATGGAATTGTATGTTCTGTCTTGCTTAAAGTCGAATATTTTATTTTATGTTTGTCCCATGATAATAATCTATTATATCAATAAATTTAGACTCTTTTGCTACAGTTTTTAATTCTCAACATTTTTTTTTTTGTATTTATACTTTAGTTCTAAAAATAACAGGCAAGAATTTAGAGCGACATGAACATTTTTACCTTTGTATTTCCTATGGTTCATAAAAAAGTCGACACCCGGAATATATTTGTAAAACCAATAAAAACAATGAATTCTACAAAAATTAGAGCACGGAAAGCAATATTTACAGTCATCTTGGATTTATTTCTAAAGGGTTTAATTCCTATAAAATGAATGTATAACTATCCAAGTTTCGTCAAATTGAGTTCTGCGTGCATTGGGTTAATATTTCATTAAAGTACTTTTTTCACAAATACGGACTAATAATCATTTCGGCGCCAAATACCTATAAAATGCATACACCATCCGAATTTTGCCAAATAGATTTCAGCGCATTAGGTGACTTTTCGTTCAAGTATTTTTTTTAAATTTACGAACGAAGAAGTCATAATTTTCACAAGAGCCTTTAGATGAGGTAAAATCTGACTTTATTTCTGCAAAAAAACAATAAAAGTATCTGCTTCCGCGCTTTAATTTTGGCATACTTCATTGCAACAAAAAAAAAAAAAAATGGAATTTCAATGGTGGTAGATATTCTAGAATCCAGTTTCAAAAACAATAATTAAAATGATTCTTTTTTCAAATTGAAATTAATTTTTATTTCGGGCCAGTCTGCTCCTATTTGATTTATGCTATAAGAGATGTAGGTACCATTTACCTATCTAGGACGATTTAAAAAGTTTAAGCTAATCCTTATATTTGGATTAGTGATTTCTATTCTATCCCGGTATTTAAAATTTATTCTTCATTTTATTATAGCTCTGGTGGCTCAATGGTAAGAGCAACGTCCCATGTCATGAGTGCCCTCGGGGCTCTGGGTTCGAATCACACTAAAGCATGGATGTGTGTGAATGTGAACCCACTCTGTAATTGGGATTTAATCCTGTGGAGGGGTTTAAAAAATGTAGTAACTTGGATTAGACTAGACTATATTTTAAGAAATAAACTATCAAAATTAGAGTAAAATTTGCTAATCCAAAAATAAGGATTAATTTAATCTTTTTTGTGACTCGAGCTGTAAATGGCAGGAGGTATTGTGTTGGCCACACCAGATTTTTAATATATATTCTAATATTTTCTTATTCCTTGATGATTTATGTGATTTTTTCCAACCGACTAGCAATTCATATATTAGTGATCTATTGTTTATCTATGTGATGCTGCTTCCTGTTCCTTGCAGGCTTTTGTTCTGTTTCCTGCGCGAGAATCTGCATCGCAAAGTGACGACTTTGCATTCGGTTTCCCTTTCAGGCATTCGGGCCTGAAAGGCGAATATTTCAGCTTCAGCAGCACTTGTAAAGAAATAATCTACACCGCGAAATTTGAATTTTATACGGAGATATTTCAAAGAAAACCGACACGATATTTTTTGTAAAAGAAATGGTTGAGACTAAACAGAAATATAGTGTAGTTTGTAAAATAAATATGTGTTTGTTTTTTGTTTTTATTCATTTTTATGGATCTAGCAGTTCTTCAGAGAGATCAATAGTAGGTAGGTACAGTGTATTAAAAAGAATCCTAACTCGGAGCAGGCTGTGAACAAAGAAAATAAGTGTGTCTTAATTTGAAAGTATTTAATTACATGTCAATTTGACACGAGATATTGTCAAAAATGTTATCTAAAGAAATCAAAGCTTTTCTGCTTTAATCTTATTTTAGAAATAGAAATAAATTAAAACAACGACCATTTTAATAAAAAAATTACAAATGTACTCAAATTTAAATTTTCAAATGTCACTGTCAACAGTGTCAATAACAGGAAATAAATTTCTGTATCAGTCTTACCAATTTCAAGTATTTTGGCTTATTGCCAATTGAATCAGTTATTTATCACTCTTTGCACTTGACACTGACATTTGTCATTGCACTTGACACTGACAATTGTCAATCAGAATTTTCTTAATATAGTATATGTTTACATTGTTATAGCACAGCTGGCTACTTTATGAAATTTAAATTCTTTATAATTTTTTAACTTAATATCCATTGAATATGAAGTATGAAATATAATTAAATCGTATAGACAATAAAATATTCTTTAATATTTATAATAACATTATATGAGAAAAAATGATATTTAATAGCGTTTCTTCAAGAAAAACTGTTAAAATCTTCAAATTAAGGTACTTCCGGTCGACCAATTATAACCAAAATCTAATCAGCTCTTCATATTTATGTAAAGAAAATGAATACGCAAAAATTATAATTTTTGGAAAGGTGGTATTGGAGTTATGCGATCCAACAGAATCGTCACACACACACGCATACATCCATCCATACATACATACAGGCATCATCGTAAAAATAGTAAAATCGTACCCTAAAACATGCTTATTCATTGAAAACTTTTCATCGATATTTTTGACCAAAGACAATACCTTCCTTAATTAAAGGTGATGGAAGGTAAAAATCTAATGTAGCCAACACAATACCTCCCGCCATTTACAGCCCGCGTCACAAAAAAGTTAAGCTAATCCTTATTTTTGGATTAGCGAATTTTACTCTAATTTTAGCAGTTTATTTCTTAAAATATAGTCTACTCTAATCCAAATAATTTCCTTTTTATATCCCGCTACTCTTGGTAAGGGAGGTATAGGGATCGTTTAAATGTTATTTTTTCGAGATTAATGTTATTATAAAAATTAAAGATTATTAAATTTTCTACAGATTTGTTTTTCTATACATTTTATGGATAAATTTATAAAATTATCTATAAATTTAATCCCGGACCCTACACTTTAAACAAGCTAAACTCCTTTGGTTACACAGTTCATATCTTAAATGTATGTAACTGACAAATAAATGTCACTGTCAAAGAACTAATCATTTTAAATTAATAACAGTAACGTTTTAAAAAGAAAATTGTAAATAGAACCCTAGTTATATGGAATGGATCTTAATACAGTTTCCGCAATAAATAAATATGTAAGTATGTATATTTAAATTAATAAAAATTAAATAGCGGGAGGTTTTTGGGTATGAGGATGGTGTCGAAATTTTTAAAAAATTCTGAAAATTTGTGTTTAAGTAGTTTGAAGGGTGTAGATTTAAGATTTTAAAACCACAGGTCCTTATCTCTTTTCGTGTCCGAGATATTCGTCCTCAAAACTTTGCTCAAAAATGCCCATTTTTGGGTCATATTCCAAAAATGGTCAATTATACACCGCTGGCGATATCACCATTAGATTCTACGAGCAAAATTACATACGCATACCAATTTTAATAATTTTTGAACAACTATTACAATCTCCAGAAGGAAAAGTCTGAAAATGGCCAAAAATCGCAAAAAAATCTAAGGTGTACCCCTTGCGATTTTTTCAGTTTTTGACAATTTTAAGGAATGTTTAATAATTAATGTATCCGTTGGATTATTTTGATGAAAATTGGTATATTTATGTTTTTTGGTACGAGGAATTTACTGGTGAGATGGTTGAAGGTGTACCGCACACCCATTTTTAGGTATGAGGATAGTGTGGTTTAAAAAAAGGTGGAAATTTTTAAAAAAATAAAAATTCTGATAATTTGTATTTAAGTAGTTTGAAGGGCGTAGATTTAAGATTTTAAAACCACAGATCGATATCTCTTTTCGTGTCCGAGATAATCGTCCTCAAAACTTTGCTCAAAAATGCCCATCTTTGTGTCATATCCCAAAAATGGTCAATTATTCACCGCTGGCGATATCACCATTAGATTCTACGAGCAAAAATACATAAGCATACCAATTTTCATAATTTTTGAACAACTATTACAATCTCCAGAAGGAAAAGTCTTAAATTAATAAAAATTAAATAGCGGGATCAGATTTTTTGATAGTAAAATGCAGATTAAATTTTAAGTACAGAGATAGAATAGAATTCACTAATCCAGAAATAAGGATTAGCTTAAACTTTTTTGTGAATCGTTAATTTTTATTAATCTAAATACATACCTACATATTTACTTATGCCGGAAACTGTATTGATTTCTTTTCCTATTGTACTATTTACTTTTTAAAACGTCACTATTATTAATTTAACCGTAACCAAGGAGTTTTGTTTGTTTAATTCCTCTCTATTTATATGCAACCAGGAACCAGAAGTAACAAAATTATCATAACCTTCCAATATCAGAAACTCTTCCCAAACATTAAAAATTATTGAAATTCATCTGTTTCTGTTTCTATATCTGCCTAAACATCCCGGTTGTATCATTTCATTAGCATAGCTATCCTGACATAACCCTCTGGCAGAAGTCTCTGAAAGAACCCTCTACACCTGATGGAAATATTGCGTTTGAATAAAACCACTTTGGCCGCGTTTTGTGATCCTGGAATGCAAACAACGTGCGTCTCTCTCCAACATATAGAAAGAGCGATAAGTCTGTCTCCGTCTGGACTATCTGGAGTATGGAAAGGTGTTCCAGATTGCATATTGGAGAGGAGAATTTCAGGCGAAATCGACTGTTATTGTCCTTATTTCAAACAGGAATAGAAAGAGGATAAATGTTGGTAGTTGTGGAAGGATATTACGGGAAAGGATTTCTAATCTTTACAAAACGAAAGAACACAGATCTGGAATCGCCAGTCTGTAATAACAGTGTCCTTATAGGTATTTATGATATGTAGAGTGTGTTTTTTTTTTTACAAACTTTAAGGCATTGTTAACCAAAATAAGTAAAAACTCTTAATCAACATATGGTTTTGATTTTCAACTCTTTCCGAGAAAGTGGTCATTTTCCACATATTAGAATATTGGGATTTTCAAGTATTAAGAGATGGCGCTGATCGCATTAAACAATGGTACACTTTTTGTTGACATTTATAAGTGACGCATTGTTGTCAATTGTGTTTCTTTAGTTTTCGTATTATTTTCTCATTTATTATTATTTTTACCTCTCGCTAAGAGAGGTATTGGATTCATGCTAAAAATCGCATATCCAGATTTTAATGAAGAAGCACGTTTTAAGGTCCCTAGAATCCGATTATAACATTTTTACGATGATGTCCGTATGTGTGTGTGTGTGGATGTGTGTGTGGATGTTGGATCCACGATTTCTCAAATACTATAAGACTTAAGACATTTTTAACTATGGATTCCTCAATCTAACAATAACGGAAAGAGTCGAGCCAGTTTTGGTAACAATTGGACAACCGGAAGTAGTAGTTACAAGAAAAAAATCATCTAAATATTATCGTAAATACTTATATTAAAGAACGTTAAATTCTTTATTCGATAAATATAAATTCATTATATCTTCTATAGATTTAGAGATAAAGAAATGCATATAATATAATTTGATGTAAAAATTCTTAGATCAAACTACTTCAAGGCAAGAAATTCAAATGTTTGTAATTCACACATAAATGTCACTGGCAAAAATATTTGTATGCCACTGTCAAAAATATTGGTACATCATTATGAAGATTATGAAAATAAATAAAAAGTCAACAACGGAAAAGAATATATCTAAAAAAGAATATAAAAGGAATTTGCGAAAAAATGACGAATAAAAGAAAAAGAAAAGGAAAGTATAAAAAAATCAGGATATTGAATATAAAGAAAATGTATGTATTGTACATAATTTATATTAAAATAATTATTTTGTAGTGAGACATAAATATTTGTTTTTAAAAATATTTTTCGTTTTATGCGTACAACCAGGTAAAATATCTGGCGAGAGGTTATGTGCTGGCCACATCAGATTTTTACAGTATGGTCTTCAAATAATAAGTGAGGTTAGAATTGAAATTGTTTCAAGCTCTTGTGCGGCCGCCTTTATTTCCCATTATTCCATTAATAAATTGTCTGGAAAATGTTTATTTCCAGTCGATTTCAGACAAATATCTTACATGTCATATTATAGAATATAAACACAATTGAATTGAGTAAATATAGTAGATAACGTATCAAGGGTGTTATAAGGACAATATCGCCTGAGGTCAACAGTGTACCTTTCGAGGGCCTCTGGCCCGAGATATGTACGTTGACCGAAGGCATTATTGTCCTTTTAACTCCCGTGGTGCGTTCAACGTTTAACGTCCGACTATAATTTTTAATATTCTACGAATTACGGATCAGAAAGTTTTAATTAAATTTGCTGAGTAGGTAGGCTATGAATGCTTTTGTTTGTTTTTTAGGCTTTATTCCAGTATCATTATTTATTTATTTACAACATTACCATAGCAACAACTCATAACACGCTCTAGGGTATTATTTAGTATATAACTACCCTGAAAGCAGGTGTGTTATGATAATAATAACGTACCAGTCGGACGTTAAATTCTTTAATTTGTGATTCAGACAACACGAGGTCGAATCCGGTTCAAAGCGTGCATGCATTTCCTCGAGCATTTCCTTTTCCTAATAACTGTTTTAAAAATTCTTACCGTATGTAAATACCCTTATCACTTTTGTTGTAATTACTTTAAAATTAAAATATATGGCATGACTAGCGAATGAAAGTTGACGTTTAGATTATTTAATAGATGTGGTTTTTTTAAAAATATTTCCCTATATTTGATTTGAAAGAAAACTGACTCTTATGTATTTCGTTACAGAAGATTAGAATTGTACTCAATACCAGGAGGCATTTAAAATGATCTTAACAACAGGATTCAGGGACGTATTTAAAAAATTTAATACTGCAAATTCTAGTTCGTTCGTCTCAGGTATAAGCAACCCTCGAGTCGGAATTACTGTTACAGGAAATTAAAAATAATCCTATTTCATAGAATTGCCAAACTTTTAAAGATCAAAATAATTTGTTATAATCAACATAAACAAAAAATGTTTAAAATATTTTAAACGCACCCCTGTTTTGATATTCAGTTACCCTAGTCGGCCATCTATTTTCAGCCAGACATAGTAATGTATTTCTGTGCTTTCGTAGTCCAGTATTTAAATGGGTTCATGGAAAAATTTCATACCTGAATATTTCGTACAATTCTATTCTTCTCTAGGGTTTCAAAAGAAACCACATCTATAATAGCTATTAACATACCTAGGAATGTTATGTATAATATGATTCATAACATCCGTGGTTTGTTAAATAGTTTATCGGTTTCAGAAAATAAAGACTATATCGATAAATACTATTTTTTAAATTCTTTCGTTAATGCTACTTTCAGAATGCTATGGTTAACAGAACAATTTTTTGACACATGTCAATATGACAAATATTCAAATTATGTGCTTTATTTCTGATGTTTATTATTTTAGAATAAAGTAAACCGTATTTAGAACGATACACTAACGTTATCTGTATGTATTAATGAAGAGCATTATACTTTGATTGTATTTTATTTTCATTTTGTAGACCGTTGTTGACAAGTCAGTATGGTAATAATATTACCATACAGATACACTTATTACTTAGTTACCAGCCTACTTTTGTACATGAAACCGGTAAAATAATTTAAACGTTAACTTTCATTCGCTAGTAATACCATGCAGAAGAAACATTTCTGTAACTTAAATCGCATTCGTACTGAGATTTTCTGAACCACATCCGTAGTCTGTCTGCAACTTATTATTTAATTTGCTCATCTCTCTTATATCTCCCATCTCCAGTTGAATATTGCAAAGAATATTAAAAGCATCTAGCTAATAAACCTGTACGATACACCAGTATTTCATAAGGAACCCGCTATACGAACGTCAATAATAAAAGCAGAGATATTTATCCTCTCGTATTTCCTATTATTAAATTTCCTTCGTTATTGTAGCGCTCCATTGGAACTCCTGTCAACAAATACGAATACCAAATTGAATATGTTTAAAATAACAAAAGACTCGGCACCGCAAGAGCGAGAGAGAGCGAGCGAGGGGAAGTTTGTGGGTGAGAGAGAGAGGGAGGATTCCATTCTAAACCCTGAACACTTGAGGAAAGCTATTTGCATATTAACATGAAGGAAAAACTGATTTGTGGTATTTACATTGCAAATTTCAAAACTACTCCAAATCACTAAAAACTTCATTATTACATTTTGGATATCAAAATTCAACGATGCAAGTTGCATATGATTAGTCCTTTTCGTATTGGTCCTATTTTGTAGCACTTTCTATGGTATGCTGAAAAGCATATGATTTCAGTAACACATTAAGGCATTCACCAATGTTTATACCATATTTCTAATTAACTAATTTGACATAGTTAATACTTTACGTAATTTGACTAATTTTAATCGGAATTTTTATCTCCCGCTACCATTGGTAAGGGAGGTATAGGGATCGTGCTAAAAATCGCATATCGAGATTTTGGTAAATGACCACGTTTTAAATCCACGTCTAAACATTTTTACGATGATGTCTGTATATATACAGCGTGTCTCACAACCACGCACCCCAGACGAAACTGACACTTGCCGACGACAATAGATTGCCAACAAATAGAAGAAAATAATTTGCGGCTGCTTGCATAACGGAGTTACAAGACTTTTTAATCCACCAATCCCGGAAGGATATCTTGAGGTGTAGTGATATTATTACAAAATAAAACTGGTTGTTAGGTTTCAAAAATACTACTAGTGAGTTACAAAATTTGTTTGACTTACTGTAATTTTAACACTTTAGAGTTGACTTTTCACTGTCAACAAATTTAGGTTAGCGAAGGTGTCATCCGAGATCATCATTTATATCGTACAGTGCAACGTGTTGTAGCACCAGTTTCTTTTAGATCTGGCATAACTTGACCGGTCTCATGCGTCCTTGCGATGGCTCTCAATATCACTTTATGATCCACAAGATTTCTATCCGGAAAACGTTCCGAATAGACTCGTGCTGCCTCTCTGACGTTACCTCAACATTCTCCGAAAATTATAATCATTTCTAAGTAATCAGCGGCTAAATACATGGTAAGAATTTGCCTCTTTTTATTCACCTTGTCAAATTTAATTTGACACTGACATTTTTAGAAAACTACAGTCGCCCACACATTTTAAAGAAGATTTGATTTGTATAAAACCATAGTAACGTAAAATTACGGCAAACACACGTTAAAGGTGCAGGTCTCTGATTGGTCAATTTTAAGACGTCTTTTCTCGAATACCTTTTAAGCTAAATTTTTTTTTCTTCGAAATTACACATCCGATTGCAGTCTCGTGTTTTCTCATTCGCTCTGGGGCGCGAGTTGTGAGACAGCCTATATTTATATATATATATATATATATATATATATATATATATATATATATATATATATATGTGCGTGTGTGTGTATGTATGTATGTATGTATGTATGTATGTATGTATGTATGTATGTATGTATGTATGTATGTATGTGCGGACCCTCCACTCTAACTCAAATACTTGTAGGAATTATGACTTCATTCAGAAAATTTTGAAACCTTGTATTTCAAATTTTTTCTGTCATGGAAAGAGCCCATTAGATTTTGGTGCAAATCGGATAACCGGAAATGACACTTTACTAGAAGCTCAAAATAGTTTTTCTTCGAAAAAAAAATGTTATTTTTTCGAGATTAATGTTATTATAAAAATTAAAGATTATTAAATTTTCTATAGATTCCCATTAATACTTTTTCTATATATCTTAAGGATAAATTTATAAAATTATGTATAATTTAAATCCCAGAGCCTATGCTTCAAACAAGCAAAACGCAGTTATTCAAATGTATGTAACTGACAGATAAATGTCACTATCAAAGAACTAATCATTTCAAAATAATATTAGTAACGTTTTAAAAAGAAAAAAGTAAATAGAACAATAGAACAGAAATTCAATACAGTTTCCAGCATAAGTAAATATGTAGGTATGTATTTAGACTAATAATGGTGGCTCAATGTTTAGAGCAACGCCTCATAAGTCATGAGTGCGCTCGGGGCTCTGGGTTCGAATCCAACTAAGGTATGGATGTGTGTGAATGTGAACCTACTCTGTAATTGGGATTTAATCCTGTTGAAGGGTTTAAAAAAAGGCAGCTACTTGGATTAGATTAGACTATATTTTAAGAAATAAACTGTCAAAATTAGAGTAAAATTCGTTAATCCAAAAATAAGGATTAACTTATTTTTTTATGACTCGGGCGGGAGGTATTGTATTGGCCACACCAGATTTTATTCCTTTTATTTAAAGTATCATTCACAACAAAAAAATTAACGTAGCGGTAGAATTAGTAGCAGTGGTAGTGGCCTGGGTAAAAGATTGAATGCGTTATAGCAAACGTATTCGTTCACATCCAAAAATTAAGAAAATTAGTAGTAGCGCAGTGGCAATGGTAGCGGTAGGGGTTTGCAAACTCCAAACTTCTACGTTGCCACTACGCTACCGCTTAATTTTTTTTTTGACAGTTTTGACGTTTATTGACATCTGATTTCTGATTTCATCAGATAAAACGAACAATAGAAAAAGGATCATTTGGTGGTGTTCCTCAGATATTGCGCTATAGATACAAACAGACTTATTAATAAACTTTGCACAATTAAAAGTGAACACATAACTTACCATTTTCGCTTATTTCAAAGGCAATTTGTGCCCACGCATTTCCTTTTTTTGAAATAATTTTAAATTCCCTTAATCTCTTCGCTTATCTCACATAATGGAGTCCTTGTGGATAAGTGTATTTAATAAGTCATCATCTATGTCAGTTGCTTTTTGCGCAAAAATAAAATGACAGCTATAACTGGCAACCTTGCACCCTAGTAATTTATAATAAAAAATTCCTAGAGACTATAATTTCAATAATTTTTGATTGTGAACGGAAATAATTTTTACTATAAATTTCTTACGCTACCAATGCCACTAATTCTTACACTACCGCTAATTTTTTTATTCTGAATGGGCCTTAGTTGACATTAATGGTTATCAGACAATAAATCAAAATAATCATATATAAATGTAAAGAATAACTGATTGTTACCTAATAAAAACTGGGTGACCTACATCAATATAAATTATATTCTTTCAACTACTATATATTTCACGATCATTTATAACTTTTTGTTCACATCATTAACAATTAATACGTTTCAGTATAAAAACAATGACAAACACAATTATTCCACTGCTGATCAAAAAACCAATCGTTAATCTCCGTTAATTTTTGTGCACGGACAATTCCCATCTCCCTAGAGCTGTTTTCTATCTGTAGCTATAATAACGATTGCGCTTGCTGTGCCCCTTCTTCTTCTTGGTTAATCTGTCAGTGAGGCAGCGAGCATGAAATTTTAATGGAGAATTTTCTTTTTCCCGCGAAGAGAACGCGAAGGCGAGCCAATATCTAGGGAACCACGAACAAGAACTGAGAGTTGAGAGCAGAACAATATTTTAATCTGCTGTTTATAATGCCCGATTCCACAGATTTAAATTTTAATATAGCGGCCAATTTAACTGGCGTACGCAAATAAACTAGAATTATTAGCCAGATGCAAGTTATATGGATTTATTGTACGAGATATAGTAAGAGAAATAAAGAAAATATAACTATGAATAATAATGTATATTCAACATATTAATCGTGTTTCCTGGTGGTTATCCTTATCCATCCAGATATGTAGATTTTATAGATGTAGATTAGATAGATGTGTAGATTTTTTAGATATAAATTTCAAAATCATGAATTATCTCTTCTTACATTAGAAAAGCGCCGAACTATAACTGATCTAGTTTATCTATATAAAATTTTCAATAATAAAATTGATTGTCCTGACTTACTACATCCCTTGGGACTTCGTATACCAACTTATACCACAAGAGTAGTTGATCTTTTTTGTTTGGGTTTTAGAAGAACCAATGCTGCTTTTAATTCTGCGTTAAATAGACTTCCATTTTTATACAATAAATACTTATTGCACAACAACCAAATAGATATATTCAATAGTACCTTAACAAGATACAAAAAACAAGTAACAGATGCAGTAAATTCTTTTAGTTAATTTAGTTTGTTATTCTCTGTAGTCTTTAGTATATAATCTCTTTTTATTAATGTAATTTCCAACAATTCAATTCATGATTTAGTACTCTCAATTGCTACATTTAAAAATGTATAATTTATGTAAATTATTTGAGCCATCCTGTTATTGGGACATTGTACTGTTGGAAGGCCGAAGTTAATAAAATAAAAAATAAAAATAAAAATGTCAATGGGAATAACATAGATTTTGGTTAAAATATGCTCACCGGAAGTGATATATTGCCTGAAGTTGTTAACAGTTTTTCTTGAATAAAATGGTTTTATTTTGATTTTCGAAATAAATGCTTCAAATAATAGTTTTTCAGAATTAAATTCTGTTAAGTTAGCCCTTTGTATAAGCGTGATATGTAAATTTAGAAATTAGATACTTTTTGGTTTTTGTAAAAAATAATGTTAATGTCAACGTGTAATTTTATAATTGGGTCTTTACTTCATGTTGATCTTGCGTACAAGGAAGTCATGTGGTGTCCACATCAGATTTTTAAATTTACATATCTCGCTTATACAAAGGGCTAATTTAATAATACTTGATGTGCTACACGCAGAAATTAATTCTCTAATTTGAAGCATTTATTTCGAAAATCAAAATAAAACCATTTTATTGAAGAAAAACTGTTAACAACTTCATGTAATATATCGCTTCCGGTTAGCCTATTTATGTTATTCCCAATGACATAAAAGTCTTATATACCAAATTTGAAAAGTTTTGGATTATATTTTAAAATGGTTTTTCTTTAAAATCTATTATAGGCTTCAAGTAAAGTACCATTTCTGGAAATTATGTAGTGACGAAAAAAGGGAGGTGCACAACTAGATATTATATCAGTCCTAAATACAAAATTTCAACTTTCTACGGCTTATGCATTCACGAATGAAAATTAGGTTTAGATTTATGGTTTATACTTTAGGTTTAAAGACTTTGGCCGCAGATTATGTAATGACTCCATTCGCATTTCTGAATTTAGAGTCTCTAAATCCAAATCATAAAGCTAAACATTGCAAGGTCCAAACTTTTGGTTTATGTTTTAGTTTGACGTCACAAACTTCACCAATGAGAACGAATCTGAGATGATTTAGATATATACACCCATCTTTATTTAGTATCCTATTGGTGGATTCGGCTTTTTAAACAAATGCGAGAAGAACATGGAGACTGTCATAACTTAATTGCTGAAATATGACCAATAATGTCAAGCAAATGACAGTTTCACGGCGCACAGGTGTCTTGTTAAGTACTGCTATACCGATATTTTAATCATGTTTTTGAAGCATGAATTTTCAGGTAATTTAAACTTACATTTATTAATGACTCAAACCTAAACAAAAACCATAAACCTAATTTTCATTTGTGAATGTACCTTATGTCATTCATAAATGTAACTTTAAATTACCTGAAAATTAGTTTTAATATATACAGACATCTGTGTAAATGCTTCAAAAACAAGTTTAAAATATCGCTAGAGTAGTTCTTAACAAGACACCTGTGGGCCGTGAAACTGTCATTCGCTTGGTATTATTGGTTATATTTCAGCAATTAAGTTATGACAGTCTCCATGTTCTTCTCGCATTTGTGTAAAAAGCCGAATCCATCAAGTGGATACTAAATAAAGATGGGTGTATATATCTATATCATTTCAGACTCGTTCTCATTGGTGAAGTTTGTGACGTCAAACTAAATCATAAACCTAAAGTTTGGACCTTGCAATGTTTAGATTTATGATTTATGAATGACATACTTAAACCTAAACAAAAACCATAAACCTAATTTTCATTTGTGAATGTACCTTATGTCATTCATAAATGTAACTTTAAATTACCTGAAAATTAGTTTTAATATATACAGACATCTGTGTAAATGCTTCAAAAACAAGTTTAAAATATCGCTAGAGTAGTTCTTAACAAGACACCTGTGGGCCGTGAAACTGTCATTCGCTTGGTATTATTGGTTATATTTCAGCAATTAAGTTATGACAGTCTCCATGTTCTTCTCGCATTTGTGTAAAAAGCCGAATCCATCAAGTGGATACTAAATAAAGATGGGTGTATATATCTATATCATTTCAGACTCGTTCTCATTGGTGAAGTTTGTGACGTCAAACTAAATCATAAACCTAAAGTTTGGACCTTGCAATGTTTAGATTTATGATTTATGAATGACATACTTAAACCTAAACAAAAACCATAAACCTAATTTTCATTTGTGAATGCACCTTTACCATTTTTGAGTTATGCGAGATACGTACGTACGTCACGACGAAATTAGTAAAATAGATTCAGGAATGGTCAAAATGAATATTTCCGCTGAAATCTGAAAACCGATTTTCGCGATTACAATACTTCCTTTACTATGTACAAGGAAGTAAAAATTGTTGATTACAATAAATAAATAAATATATCATCATGGCATATTACCCATTGCTGGATGTGCCAATCTGCTTTATATGCAGATGTCGGTAATGATGATGACATATTTATACCGTGAGGGCGTTTACCAGGCGTCACCTCACGGGCACTCATTGCTGGCGTAGAGAGTGCACCACAGGGTTCAATTTTGTGTCATTGAAAATTCGAAATATTTGGCATCGGTCAGAATCGAACCCGGTTCCCCAGATTCGCGACCAGACATTCAAGCACGCGGCCACGAGATTACAACAATCGAAAATAAAATTGCAACAATACGTAGACAAAATTTGGAGTTAAATTAAAAATGTTTCCGTGTTCGATCCACATTGCAATTAATTTTGGTGACAATCCTCACAATTAGCGCATATTGTTCGGGGTTCAAATCCGTTTTTCATTCCCTTTCTCGCTTTGTGTTCCTACTGCAATGAGCGAGCGTCCATGACTGCAATTGTCCAAAATGCAATTAATTTCATACTATGAAAAATGTAATTAATTACTTCGATAATTAATTTAATAAATGTTGTTTTTGTGTAAAAAGATAATAGCAGATGAAAAAATGTTAATTGAAAATTAATTTAAAATAATACATTTTTGTTTTGTGCTCCAATAATTTGATATTTAATCCTGCACATTCAATATAGTAATGATATCTATGTAAGTACAAGCGTTATACTAGAATGGGCTACTTGCGTGCCATTTTTGCCTCCCGCTATATCCTTGGTAAGGGAGGTATAGGGATCGTGCCAAAAATCGCATATCAAGATTTTGGTAAATGACCACGTTTTAAGGTCCCTAGAATCCAAGTTTAACATTTTCACGATGATGTGTGTGTGTGTGTGTGTGTGTGTGTGTGTGTGTGTGTGTGTGTGTGGATCCTCCACTCTAACTCAAATACTATCATTCAGAAAATTTTGAAACCTTGTATTTCGAACTTTTTATGTAATGAAAAGAGCCCATTAGATTTTGGTATAAATCGGATAACTAGAAATGGCACTTTACTAGAAGCTCAAAATAGTTTTTATATTTTGCGTTCATAATGAAGTCATTACGATACGCAATTGCGTATCGTAATGACCTTCATTTCGATACGCAATTTTTTGTTTTAGACGGTTGGTACTAGATGACGTTTCTTTAACCCATCTTTACCTAATTTATTTTTAGTTAATTGACAATTCATTTTAATTATATAATGTCGAAATTATTATTATTATTTTTTATTTAGGGAAGATTATTTACATGAAAATGTACAAATGGTTACAAATATAATCACAAATTGAGTAAGTAAATGTTATTATAGAAGGCGCAAAATATAAAAAATTGTATAAAGAACTCATTTTATGACTTTCTTTCGCACTTTTCAATTAGAAAACTCGCTAACGCTCGTTTTCTAAATTTTGACACGTGCGAAAAAAACATGTCTTATAAAACACGTTCTTTAATATACTATTTTCTTCGAAAAATACCTTTAAATGTTATTTTTTCGAGATTAATGTTATTATAAAAATTAAAGATTATTAAATTTTCTATAGATTTGCACAATACTTTTCTATATATTTTATGGATAAATTTATAAAATTATCTATAATCTAAATCCCAGAGCCTACGCTTTAAATAAACAAAGCAGTTATTCAAATGTATGTAACTGACAGATAAATGTCACTGTCAAAGAACTAATCATTTCAAAATAATATTAGCAACCTTTTAAAAAAAAGTAAGTAGAACAATAGAAAAGGAATCCAATACAGTTTCCAGCATAAGTAAATATGTAGGTATGTATTTAGATTAATAAAAATTAACGATGCACAAAATGTTTAAGCTAATCCTCATTTTTGGATTAGTAAATTCTATTCTATCCTGATATTTAAAATTTAATCTTCATTTTAATAGCTCTGGTGGCTCAATGTTTAGAGTAACGCCTCATGTCATATAAGTGCGCTCGGGGCTCTGGGTTCGAATCCCACTAAGGCATGGATGTGTGTGAATGTGAACCCGCTCTGTAATTGGGATTTAATCCTGTTGAGGGGTTTAAAAAAGGTAGTTACTTGGATTAGATTAGACTATATTTTAAGAAATAAACTGTCAAAATTAGAATAAAATTCGCTAATCCAAAAAACTTAATCTTTTTTGTGACTCGTGCTGTAAATGGCGGGAGGTATTGTGTCGGCCACACCAAATTTTTTAAAATAAAATTTATATTTTTACATCCGTTTTCAACTTTACTTTAGATATTTAGTGATAGAAATCAGATTTTCAGTACCACGGAAGTAGCCTATTATTAAGAATAAGATACATGGTCATATTTTCTAGAACTTTATTTAAATGTTGAAACGGTTGCTTTTTGTTCATACATAATTCAACATTCTTACTTACTTTACCCTATTTCTTGCATTTACTTTTAATTCCTTTCCCTTCCCCCACTTACTCCTCCCCGTGTTTGTGTGTGTAAAGGTAAGAATTTGTAAAACCCTCCCCTCTCTGGTGGTGTAATTTATCAGGTGGCGTCGTGCGATAAGCAACGCTGGGCCGACGGCCACGACGCCAACCGACGCTTATACAAGTACGGCGGGTTGGTTGGCAAGCGACGCAGTCATCCGGAAAATAGCCACGCGTGGCAACGAATACAGATAGCATGACTTGGCAAACCAAGGACGAGGCTTACCTTTGAATTTTAGGAGGAGGGCAGGAGGATCTAAGGTAAGATGGTTATTGTGTTTAATAATACAAGGAGTGTCCGTGTGTTTGTTTAAGTTACGCATGGAGTTTGTATAGAGTACATTGACAAGTTTAAAATATTAATGCCCTGTTTCATGAAATCTTGTTTAAATTTTACGTGTTAAATTTTGATATATGACAAATTTATAATAGTACATTTAAAACACAAGTATCATAAGGCAATCTGTTAACGTACGAGTCCAAGATTTACAAAGGACGAGTACGTAAGCCTTAATATTACGTTTACATGCAGTTTTGAAAATGGTTTCAGTTTTCAGTCAAAATTACGCACTACGCACTAAAACTACACAACTGTCAGTTTATTTGTAAGGTAGTAACACCAAGTAACACAAGCCAAGCGACAAAAACATTATGCTATGTACGCATGCGCAATATCGAAACTAAATTTTAAGTTGTACAAATGCGAGAGAAAAATTTTTCTCTCGCATTTGTACAATTTATCTCAGTAGTAATACATTAATTACACGCTTCTATAGCATCACTCTTCAATTTAAATTTAAAGTGTTTACATGAGTAGTTTTGAAACTAGTTTTCAAGTCAAACCCATGCATTTTAGTTTTGGTTCAAGATAACGCAAAACCGTTTTGACACTGTATACATGGCGTTTTTAAAACTAAAAACGTTTTGAAAACGATTTGAAAGCTACATGTAAGCCGAGTATATGATACATGTTTTTATCTTCCGTCACCTTTAGGTAAGTAAGGTATTGTCTTTGGTCAAAAAATCGGTGGTGAGTTTTTAATGTATAAGCACGTTTTAAGGTCCCCAGAATACGATTTTACTATTTTTATGATGATGTGTGTATGTCTGTATGTATGTATGTATGTGTGTGTGTGTGTGTGCATGTGTGTGTGTGTGTGTGTGTGTGTGTGTGTGTGTGTGTGTGTGTAACAAAATTTTCATCATCGATAACTCTAATACTACAATTCCTCTTCGTTGCATCCATATGAAGAGCTGATTAGATTTTGGTTATTAACCGGAAATACTCTCATTTGAAGATTTTAACAGTTTTTCTTAAAAAAACGATGTTAAATATCATTTTTTCACATTTAATGTTATTATAAATATTTGCATTTTATACTTAATATTAAATGGATATAGAGTTATAAAATTATAATGAAATTAAATTTCATAAATTAACCAGCTATGCTAGACACAGCTACTATATTAAGAAAACTCTGATTGAAAGATGTCAGTGTCAAGTGCAATTGACATATTCGTAGTATATTTGTGTTATAAATTTACTCAAAATATAGGATCTTTTTGCTCGAAACTATCTGTATGAAATTTGTATAAAATACATACAACTGTCGAAAGGTAATGTACGTACAAGAAATTTAGAATCTTTTGCAAGGAACTTTCTGTATGGATTTTATAGAAAATACATAGGCATTTATGAAAATTCTACCGGTAGATACCGCATCTACCGACTACGTTCGAAAACACGAGTGGTAAATAGTTACCGTGTTCGAAAATTGTACAATATCTACCAAATCCATCTGCCCGATTCATGAAGAATCTAATCCCAAAAAAGGTAGTAATGCAAAGCGAAGCGCGTGCGTTACAAGTGGAAATGTGTTCAAAGTAGGACTCTGCTCAGTTTGTTAACTACGTCAAAGTTCTAATCTGTTTCAATTTTTCAAATTTTTTCATAGGTATTGGATTTACCCTGTTTACCACTTGCGTTCTTAAAACATCGATTCCGGTAGCTATAACCTGATAAACAGCTGTTTACCGGTAACAGTTCACCGGTAGAATTTTCGTAAATGCCTCATATAACTGACGGAAGGTAATGTGCTGGCCACATCAGATGTTTTAATTATATGAATGAAAAGTTTTATATTTTAAAAATATTTTGGTACAAAATCATTTAACATTTGTCATATTTTCATAATATGACAAAATATATGCAACTTTTTTTTAGTACCCGACCCCATTATGATCGTGTCAAACAGGCTTAAGAATATACAATCAAAATTTTAAACTAACCTAAAGTTAATTCCTTGTGAAAATCAAGGACTCTTCTTCCTTAATCCTTGTAATAGAAACTTATCGAAACTTGTGTGAATTTTATTTCCTTCTTAATTGCCTCTGTATCTCGAATTTTAATTCGTCGATTACTGCGTTTGTATCAATTTCGTGGCTACAAAGGCCCTAATGTACCCAGCCGTGAAGAAACCAGAAACGTTTACCTATTCGGTGTTGCGCCTACGGACTGAACTGTGGAGAGATTTTGTGCTTCGTTGCCTTTTAATTGATCGAATGAGATTGCCTGGAACGCCGCGAGAATACCAAATTTAGTGAAAAATGCGATAGGAAGAGGAAATTTGAATTTGAAAAGGTGAGAAAGGATTTACTGCTAAACACATATAGATTATTTTAAGTGTGTAAAGTACTCGATAAAAGGTTGTGACAAACATTGTAACATTTATTGTATTGTAACGAAGAGAAGTTAGACTTGGTTCTTCAAATAGATTTTTACCTCCCGCTACCCCTGGTAAGGAAGGTATAGGGATCGTGCTAAAAATCGCATATCGAGATTTTGGTAAATGACCGCATTTTAAGGTCCCTAGAATCCAATTTTAACATTTTCACGATGATGTCTGTGTATGTATGTGTGTATGTGAGTGTGGATCCTCCACTCTAACTCAAATACTATCATTCAGAAAATTTTGAAATCTTGTATTTCGAACTTTTTCTGTAATGGAGAGAGCCCATTAGATTTTGGTGTAAACCGGATAACCGGAAATGGCATTTTACTAGAAGCTCAATATAGTTTTTCTTCGAAAAATACGTTTAAATGTTACTTTTCGAGATTAATGTTATTATAAAAATTAAAGATTATTAAATTTTCTATAGATTTGCATTAATACTTTTTCTATATATTTTATGGATAAATTTATAAAATTATATATAATTTAAATACCAGAGCCTACGTTTAAAACAAACAAAACGCAGTTATTCAAATGTATGTAACTGACAGATAAATGTCACTATCAAAGAACTAATCATTTCAAAATAATATTAGTAACGTTTTAAAAGAAAAAAAGGAAGTAGAACAATAGAAAAAGTATTCAATACCGTTTCCAGCATAACTAAATATGTAGGTATGTATTTAGATTAATAAAAATTAACGATTCACAAAAATGTTTGAGCTAATCCTCATTTTTGGATTAGTGAATTCTATTCTATACCGGTATTTAAAATTTAATCTTCATTTTATTATATCTCCGGTGTCCAATGGTTAGAGGAACGCCTCATGTCATGAGTGCCCTCGGGGCTTTGGGTTCGAATCCCACTAAAGCATGGATGTGTGTGAATTGTGAACCCACTCTGTAATTGGGATTTAATCCTGTTGAGGGGTTTAAAAAAAAGGTAGTTACTTGGGTTAGATTAGACTATATTTTAAGAAATAAATTGTCAAAATTAAGAGTAAAATTCGCTAATCCAAAAATAAGGATTAACTTAATCTTTTTTGTGACTCAAACTGTAAATGGCGGGAGGTATTAATTGTGTTGGCCCCACCAGATTTTTTTATTGAAACCTTGTTCCTGTAAACTAAGGTGATAAGAAATCTAATTTTGCAACAATGATAGGGGACCATTATCTCCAATACAGCGTAATTTTTTAATATGTTGTCTCATTTGTTTCTGAACGACGTTAAGTCTACTACTAGGATGATCAGTAGTAATCTTGTCTGTACGCGTTGGACGTTTTGGTAGCCAGTATTGTATTTATATCTGTTTTATAAAATGTTGGTTGTTTAATGCAGATTCTGGAGATTCGTTCAAGCTGGGTCGCAACCTTTTTGGGCCTATAATGTTACCAGGCAACAACTATTCAACATATCAAAGTTGTGGTTTATGGATAAATGTCAGATAACACCGAAAATTCGATAATTCATATTTTTTGAACACAACACCGTCACTCGCAAAACTTCCGTATTCTTTCAAGTATACGTCTTTTGATATTTTAGACTAGGTTAAAATTCCAATGTTTTTCTGTATTTTGTATTAATAAACCTTGTTTTCAAATAAATCGTATATGTATTTGTATTATAATTTTTTTATTAATAATCTAGAGTGCGTGCTACAGTAAAAACGTACGCGTAGAATGCTCACTATAATGGTATTGAAAATATTTAGGGGGGGGGGGTGTATGGGGGCCTCAAAATTGAATTGCGCTTGGGGCCTCTCACGGACTAAATCCGCCACTGTATATAGAATGCAATTTATATGAAGTTAATCATGGTACATACCACTTAATGGGGAATCTTCAAACCCGACGGCCCCATTAAAGAAAACACAGTTACACAAATCGTCATACTTTAGTTTAAATGTTAGTTTATACACTTATCACAAAATACACAGAAATTATACGTCTATCCACTACTACATGTCACAAGAAACTATGTACATCAGGAGTACAAACTTGTTTCATTTGGTGCACGAAAGCCCAGATCACGGTGTACAATAAAATTGCTTTAAATAAAAACAGTACACTATTATTTGAATTTGACCGGGGGCTAGTGCTACGTGAAAAATGTATCATGGTGTTCCAAATACTGACCCTTGGGGCTCACTTTAAATACCTTGGACAACAATTTGCTGTATTCTCCGAAAATAGACGATCTACCCAGTTGTGGGTCATGGCTCAATTTTATAAAAAAAATATATTTTAGAATATAGGTATAGGCTATCCAGCTAGTCAATGGGTTTACGTCATCGTTTAGGGATTTTTGAAATTTTCTATATATTTTGCTTCTCGCTACCCTTGGTAAGGGAGGTATAGGGATCGTGCTAAAAATCGCATATCGAGATTTTGTTTAATGACCACGTTTTAAGGTCCCTAGAATCCTTAATATTCAGTTAAAATTGAAACAGAAACTATTTAAATAAATGTACATAAAGATAAAAATAATGTACTACTCTTGTCCTACGGCTTGTCACCCCAATTTTTTTACTGGATATGAAAGTATATTGCGTCCTTAATATTCAGTTAAAATTTCAAACAGAAACTATTTAAATAAATGTACATAAAGATGAAAAATAATGTACTACTCTTGCCCTACGGCTTGTCACCCCAATTTTTTTTTTACTGGATATAAAAGTATATGGCCTCCATGTCAGTGTTTATGTATGTGTGTATGTGTGTGGATCCTCTACTCTAACTCAAATACTATCATTCAGAAAATTTCGAAATCTTGTATTTCGAAAAATACCTTTAAATGTTATTTTTTCGAGATTAATGTTGAAAGGTTTAAGAGGTTATTTTCGCAATTAAAGAGAAACTTTGGTGACTGAAACTCTGGAAATTGGACTTAGTCTCTGTGAAAACTGGAATGTTGAAACCGAAAAATGCCAACGGCGAAAAATCTTCGAATAGCCATGCAAATAATGTTGACTATTGCAGTTTCCATCGCTAGCTGTGAAAGATCTTTCGACAAATTCAAACTGATCTTAAATTATCTGAGAGTCTCCATGGGGCAAGATCGATTAAGTGATCTTGCTTTGATGAACGTTGAAAGAGAAGAAACTGAAAAGACCGATTTCGAGCACGTTATTAATGTCATTTTTTGATCGTAATGATAGTAATGACCCCCGGAATATAAGTTTGTCGGTCAAGTCGCGGAACACCCGTATATTGATAGTTATTTTGTTATTGTGCTGATTCATTCATGGTTGAAGTTACTTCATAATATGGATATTCTTAAGTAATTTCAACAACAATACAAATGCCACATATCTCGCTACACTAAAGCGAGAAAGAAGTAATCTTGATTTTACATTGTTGACAGGGGGCGCAATTACGACACTTGTCCTGGGCACCAATTCACTTAGGTACGCCGCTGCTCATTCTCAAAATTACGCAATATTGCCATTAGGTATTTCTTCTTGCATTAAGCCTAAGATATTTGGTCAGCAACACAATTATTTCTACCTTTCCTTACGCCTCAATACTCTCTCTTTTCTCTTCTATACAAAATCCGTTCCTTTCAGACACCTTCTCCCTGTATACCTCTTATATTGGTATGCGTGTACGTCGGGTCGGAGATTTAGTGGCGAGGCTTTTACGGCCTTCTCGGCCAACTATTGAATTACGCCGTCCGCTCCTGGAATCTAAATGTGCTACGGACGGGTACGGACACCCGGAAACCTACCGGAGTCCAGCGGAGTCGCAGGGCGGGGTGGGGGGAACAGGTAGCCGGAGATTGACAGCACAGTTGGAGAAAGAACAGAGGATATGGGTGTTTAAATATTGGAAATAAATAAAGAAAAGGATTTGATATTTTGTTATACGAGCTAGTGTCAAAATATTACCGGAATATTCGTCAGTAATATTTTATTGAAAACATTTCTACATTAATTTTCTTTAAAAAACTCCTCCATTTACGCACTCATTACTTCCTTGTACATAGTAAAGGAAGTATTGTAATCGCGAAAAATTTTGGTTTTCCGATTTCTACGAAAATATCCATTTTGATCATCCCTGGACCCATTTTGCCTAATTTCGTTGTGACGTTTGTACGTACGTACGTACGTATCTCGCATAATTCAAAAACGGTAAGCCGTAGAAAGTTGAAATTTTGTAATTAGGACTGCTATAACATCTAGTTGTATACCTCCCTTTTTGGTAATTACATACATAATTTCCAGAAATGGTACTTTATTTGAAGCCTACATTAGATTTTAATGAAAAACTATTATAAAATATAATCTAAAACTTTTCAACTAAGACTTTTATATCAATTGTAATAACATAGTAGATTTTGGTTAAAACAGGCTAACCGGAAGTGATATATTACCTGAAGTTGTGCATCTCGCTATGCGATTTTAGCACGATCCCTATACCTCCCTTACCAAGGTTAGCGGGAGGTAAAAACTGTTGTGGCCAGGAAAATAATTGCGAAAAACTCCAGTTTGTAACATCATAAATATTATAATAATATAATAATATATATTAATAATAATAATTTATTTATTTGTTCATAAACAATTATAAAATACTCGTAAATCTTTTATAATATACGAGTAGAAATTATGATATAGTGACGTTCATAAACTAAAACAATTTGAAAATGTAATTTTATTTCCGCGAACAAAATGTGAATAAATGAAATCCATAGAGGAAAATTTTATCCACTGTTTTTGTAATATGATTATAATTGTTAGTGTGTTCACGGTTAATTTTATTTTAACCCCGCTTTTTATTGTGTGTAATAAATATAATTTACCACTTTGGCAATGAAGTTAGCCTCGTTTTTCATGCTTATATATTTCCTACTAATGGTTAGTTACGCGCGCCCAAATCGACTTACACAATAAGTCGGGTGGGGTGATTTTTATCCCATATCTAGTGATGCACGCGAGGCGAGACGAGACGAGAAATATAAAATGTCGATCTCTTCTCGTTTTCAGATCTGTAATAACGTTCTCGCTTTCGTTCTCGTACATTTTTTTGGAGTCTCGTCTCGTTCTTGCACGAGAATCTCGCGAGAGTCTCGCTATAAAAATAAGCGCTTGCGCACTACGTATTTACGTAAGAGTTTAACTCCAAGAGACAAGTTCACACCCATCGTACCGTCTTCCGTGTATTTGCAGTTGTATAAGTATGTAAGTATAACAAAGAGATGAAACACTAAATTCTGGTCACCAAATTATTTCAATACGAAAATAATGTTTATTCATTTACGGTGACCAGAAAAAGTGATAAGTTAGTAAATAATTTAATTTATCTAATATCCAATTTACCATCAAATTATGAACTAATTAAACATTAAAAAAATCTTTTTTGTAACTAAAAGTACCTACACTTTATCATTAAATATATGCCACTATTTAGGTAAGATTTCGCTTAGTATTGGCTCCCATCGACGCTTTATATAACATTCTTTACTTTTCAGGGGCGACAAGAATTTTATTAACCATGGTTTTAATTAAGATGAATTAGGGGCTGAAATAATGGAGAAAACTAGTTCTATTGGATGCAAAACCGATTTTGTTTTTATTTTGCGTTTCCTCGCTCTGGGACCGATACCAATCGACTCCAGATAGACTCAAAAAATATAATGAATTCATATAATTTTCACATACACGTGTTCTATGCACGAATTAGCGTTGACTCCACTCCTTGTACAGTGCATTTTTCATTGAATTTATGAATCAAAGCTATAAAGTTACAAATACATTTTATTGCGAGGCTCTCGCGAGAATCTCGCGGGATTTCTCGCTTCTCGCAGTTGTTATATCGATCTCGAATTTTAAATTATAATCTCGCTCTCGTTCTCGTCTCGCATAATGCAATGAGACGAAACGAGAGTACTCTCGCCTCATCGGGCATCACTATCCATACCCAAATTCACAAATAAATGAAAAAGTTATGGTTCCATTCCAACAAAAGATTTTTCTGGTAACATTAATTGCATGTTGTTATTAACAATTAACACAAACCGTCAAAGTTTAAATTGTATTTAATTTATATAAATAGTATTTTATATACCGTTGCGGTTCAATTGCTACTTGATTCATCAAATTGGGATCTTTTGAGGGGGAAAATTAAATCATCCATATGATCCCATATTATATAACTATATTTTAAAATTGTTTCCGCATTGAAATGATAGAATTCCTTCTCCCTACGTCGCTATCTGAAACTCTGAAAATCCTATGTTTGTTCTCCGTTCGGCTTTTGTCAAAAAGCAACTTAATTGAAAGTAAACAGAACAAAAAATAATATTAATGTATGCGACTACACAATGTAATGTTAGAACACGGCATTTTCCCAATTTACATAAAGAAATCCGAAGAAATAAATATGATTGATGGCAGGCAATCCGCGAATATGCAAATGCTAAACACATCAAAATATTTTTTCCCCGCTAACCAATAAATTTGAATTTAGGGCAGAATAAACGACAAAAATTCGCGAATAAATCAAAGATTTTTAAGATATTTTACTAGTTATCGGCTATATTTTCTGATGGATGGTGTATAAATATGGCTACAAGTAATAATAAGCAGTATTTTAAAATAAAGAGGTAGTATGAAAAAGATAAAGTGATAGTATATAAAATAAACCGGCACGTAGTGGGTTAGCATAAACCCGAAAATAATAAAAGTAACAATAAATGCTTAACTGACTCGCGCACCACTCTCCTAAGATTCTTACTGTAACCATATATCTCCAGTTTATCCTTATTTTTGGATTAGCGAATTTTACTCTAATTTTGACACTTTATTTCTTAAAAGTCTAATCTAATTCAAGTAACTACCTTTTTTAAACTCCTCAACAGGTTTAAATCCCAATTACAGAGTGGATTCAGATTCACACACATCCATGCGTTAGTGGGATTCGAACCCAGAGCCCCGAGGGCACTCATGACATGTGGCGTTGCTCTAACCTTTGAGCCACCGGAGCTATAATAAAATGAAAATTAAATTTTATATACCGGGATAGAATAGAATTCACTAATTTAAAAATGAGGATTAGCTTAAACATTTTTGTGAATTGTTAATTTTTATTAATCTAAATACATACCTATATATCTACTTATGCTGGAAACTGTATTGAATTCCTTTTCTATTGTTCTATTTACTTTTTTCTTTTTAAAACGTTACAAATATTATTTTGAAATGATTAGTTCTTTGATAGTGACATTTATCTGTCAGTTACACACATTTGAATAACTGCGTTTTGTTTGTTTAAAGCATAAGCTCTAGGATTTAAAATATAGATAATTTTATAAATTTATCCATAAAATATATAGAAAAAGTATTAAAGCAAATCTATAGAATATTTAATAATCTTTAATTTTTATAATAACATTAAACTCGAAAAAATAACATTTAAAGGTATTTTTCGAAGAAAAACTATTTTGAGCTTCTAGTAAAGTGCTATTTCCGGTTATCCGATTTTCACCAAAATCTAATTGGCTCTTTCCATTACAGAAAAATTTCGAAATACAAAGTTTCAAAATTTTCTGAATGATATTATTTGAGTTAGAGTAGAGGATCCACACACACATACACACAGACATCATCGTGAAAATGTTAAAATTGGATTGATTCTAGGGACCTTAAAACGTGGTCATTTAGCAAAATCTCGATATGCGATATTTATCACGATCCCTATACCTCCCTTACCAAGGGTAGCGGGAGGTAAAAAGGTAATTGGTTGGATTAGATTAGACTATATTTTAAGAAATAAACTGTCAAAATTAGAGTAAAATTCGCTATCCAAAAATAAGGATTAACAATCTTTTTTGTGACTCGGGCTGTAAATGGCTAATTGTATTGTGTTGGCCACACCAGATTTTTTTTATAAATTTTTAACCTCTTGTATTTTGGTAAAACATTAGTCCTGAATCACCCTGTATAGTATATATTGTTACATTCGGTACAGCGAACGATTCAAATAATTAAATACAAAGAAATATTTAAATTTTACTCGTAGCAATACGATGGTGGTCAAACAGTGTACCTCCTTTTGTCTGCGTATTGTAGACAAAAATAAAACGTACTTATATACCGCTTGAATGTGTTTTAGCAAGAGCCCTGCAAACGAATATATTATAACAACAGCTGACTTTTATACTTTCTGTGTGTGTTTATTCCATAATTGTCCGCACACAATACAATTTCCACTTAAATAAAACTCTTCTCGCTTATAAAACCTCCTATTGTTCTCTTCCGATTAAATTTCGAAACAATAACTACGATAAATGATGACATTTTTGCGCCATTTGGGCAACTTTTTGCAGGGCATAACTCATGCGCGTAATGGAATACTTAAAGTAATATATAGGGTACGAGGCGCGCAATGCCGCAGTATTAAAGTGGGAGGTATAGCTTGGATAATCCACAGATTATCTAGGGGCAATTACCCCAAGTTATGGGGGGCATATGTGCATGGAATAGATACATCAAATGGTTGGAATTACAGAGGTAACTAATTTTAACGGGGGTGTTTATGTAGTAATAATAATAGGGCTGGTTATTGGAATAGTGTACATACAAGTAATACAAGGAGATCGGTAAATGAGTTCGGAAATAAACCTACGATTAGAACTGTAAGAAAATTGCAACAATAAAATAATATAGATATTCCTAAAATCCCGATTTTAACCTAATGAGATGTTGCCAAAAAAATTAACAAAATTTCAAAATAATAATATTACAACTTAACATTTTCAATATTACGAGGGCTGTTCTGTTTCCGCTAAACCTAGTAAAGTAATACACAATTTACTGGCAAAACACATTTATTTATGTGGAGTACGATGATCGACTGGTGGCAGAATGGAAAATTGGGAAATGATCGGACACGCAGTCTAATGTAAATAATTTATTTCCTGGCCTACGTTTCGACTGTACTACAGTCTTCCTCAGGGCTCATTGACCATTTCTAGCTCTGAGGAAGACTGTAGTACAGTCGAAATAATAATAGTCCAGACTTGGCATCTAATGATTTCTTTTTATTTCCACGTGTAAAGGATAAGTTACGGGGTTTACGTTTTACATCGGCCGAAGAAGCTGTTGACGCATTTAAAAATGAAATAAAGAAACAAACGCGGGAAGATTGGAGAAAATGCTGTGGAAATTGGTTTTCACGAATGCAAAAATGTATTGATTGTGGAGAGGAATTCCTTAAAAAATTATAAATAAATGTAAAATTGGGAAATGATCGGACACGCAGTCTAATGTAAATAATTTATTTCCTGGCCTACGTTTCGACTGTACTACAGTCTTCCTCAGAGCTAGAAATGGTCAATGAGCCCTGAGGAAGACTGTAGTACAGTCGAAACGTAGGCCAGGAAATAAATTATTTACATTAGACTGCGTGTTCGATCATTTCCCAATTTTACATTTATTTATAATTTTTTAAGGAATTCCTCTCCACAATCAATACATTTTTGCATCCGTGAAAACCAATCTCCAAAGCATTTTCTCCAATCTTCCCGCGTTTGTTTCTTTATTTCGTTTTTAAATGCGTCAACAGCTTCTTCGGCCGATGTAAAACGTAAACCCCGAAACTTATCCTTTACACGTGGAAATAAAAAGAAATCATTAGGTGCCAGGTCTGGACTATACGACGAATGATTCATTATATCAATGTTTTGGGCATTTAAATAATCAGCGTTGACATTTTTCGCGAACATTTTGGAGAACTTGAGGCATACAAACGGTAGTGTATCATTCAACATTAACAGTACGACAATCCTCCAGTGATACAGTGCAAACATGTCCACTAATTTAAAAAATGTGGCGCCCATCTTTTTGTTTCTGCTTTTTTCACAAATAACTTTTGTTGAAGCTGACTCATTCTCAAAGACCCAAACTGCGGACTGTTGCTTTTTTTCGAGATCATAGCAGTATACCTATGTTTCGTCATCTCTAATGAAGTTGTACACCAAATGAAATGAGCGATCTAGTGTAGATCTGCACCATCTCAAACGGTTGTCTTTTTGACTGGAGTCAAATTGTGGGGAATCCAACGAGAAAAAAGCTTATGTACCATCAAATGTGTGTCTAAAATGGTTTCAATTGCTTTCATAGAAATCTTTAAAGTTGCTTGAATATTCCTGACAGTAACATGCCGGTCCTGTCTTTAATCATGTTCTGAAATTTATTACACCATCGCTTTGCGGTACCTAAGCAACACGACTTGTCACCAAACACTCGATGGATTTCCTTAAAATCTTGAAGGCTTAATCCACGCTTGAAATTGTAAAAAATCACAGCCCAATAATACTCTTCAATCAATTCAATGATTTCTTGGGGAAAGGATTCAAATTTATGTATTTAAATAACATTCAATTATATTTAACAACCATATCACTATAATTAAACTTGAAAACATCTAGATTATAATGTCAAACAAAATTTGTTTCAAAACATCATAGCCTAGATAGGCTCAGTGGAAAGAGAACAGCCCTCGTATTAATATATTAGGGGGTGTCGTGGCACCCATGGCACCCACCGTGCGTATGCCTATGAACGTTTATGTATAATTTCAAAAACCTTGTGGGGAAAGTATAGTCTATAACATGTAAATCTCTGTGCGCGACAGGTACAAAAAACTACCTCTACTCTATAAAATATATACTTTACTTGATACCATCTATAATGATGTAAAGCATTTGATTATGTAGAAAATAAAACTCATTTTGAAAAAATGTACTGCTTTACTGCTATCTGTTAGCTGTTTCATACATTGTGCGAGTTTATCTCTGTAATTATGTTGGAGTTTTTAAATTTCCGGGTCATAATACACGTATACTCTTCTCTCTTTAACATCTGCGAATATGAAGTGGGTATACAGGGTGTTTGCCGTAAGTCCGACACCAAGAATATGTAGTTTATTTTGAGAGATACAAACAATGTTAATAAACAAACTTAAATTTTATTAATTAGCCAACTATGCTAGAAACAGCTACCTACTATATTAAGAAAATTCTGTTTAAAAGATGTTAGTGTTAAGTGCAATTGACATATTTGTAGTATATTTGTGTTATAATTTTACTCGAAATATAGAATCTCTTTGCTCGAAACTTTCTGTATGGAATTTGTATAAAATACATACAACTGTCGAAAGGTAATGTACATACAAGAAATTTAGAATCTTTTGCAAGGAAGTTTTTGTATGGATTTTATAGAAAATACATAGGCATTTACGAAAGTTCTACCGGTAGATAAATTGTACAATATCTACCAGATCCATTTACCGGATTCTTGAAGAATCTAATCTCAAAAAAAGGTAGTGATGCAAAGCAAGCGCGCGCGTTAAAAGCGGAAATGTGTTCAAAGTAGGACTGCTCAGTTTGTTTTTCGTAAATGCCTCATATTACTGACGGAAGGTAATTTGCTGGCCACACAGATTTTTACCTTCCGTCGCCTTTGGGTAAGGAAGGTATTGTCTTTGGTCAAAAAATTCGGTGGTGAGTTTTTGATGAATAAGCACGTTTTAGGGTCCTTAGAATACGATTTTACTATTTTTACGATGAAATCTTTATGTGTATGTGTGTATGTGTGTATGTGTGTATGTGTATGTGTATGTGTGTGTGTGTGTGTGTGTGTGTGTGTGTGTGTGTGTGTGTGTGTGTGACAAAATTTTCTAATGCCATAACTATAATACTACAATTCCAAAAATTATAATTCTTTCGTACTCCTCTTCGTTCAATCCATGTGAAGTGCTGATTAGATTTTAGTTATAATTGATCAACCGGAAGTACCCTCATTTGAAGATTTTAACAGTTTTTCTTGAAAAAAGATGTTAAATATCATTTTTTCACATTTAATGTTATTATAAGTATTAAAGAATATTTTATTCTCTATACGATTTGAATGCATTTTATACTTCATATTAAATGGATATAGTGTTAAAAAATGATAAAGAAATTAAATATCATATATATTAGCCAGCTATGCTATAAATCTGGAAACAGCTGCTATATTAAAAAAATTCTGATTGAAAGGTGTCAATGTCAAGTGTAGTTGATAGTATGTTTGTGTTATAATTTTACTGGAAATATAGGATCTTTTGTTAGAAACTTTCTGTATATGGAATTTGTATAAAATACATACAACCGCCTTAAGATAATGTACAAGAAATAGAATCTTTTGCAAGGAACTTTTTGTATGGAATTTGTACAAAATACATAGAACTGACGGAAAGGAATGTGCTGGCCACATCAGATTTTTTTATAATTAATTTTCAAAATTTACATAAAAAAAGCATTGGCTTTGGTTTCGAAAGCGTTGCTAATGACCGGGATTCGGGAGTATTGCAAGAAGAACTAAATAATTCTGATGATGAAATAAGACTGATAGATATGTAAACATAACCTATAAAAATATATATTATTTAAATTTTTACAATTTTTTGATTTCAAATAAAATTTAATATGGACCTCGGCACTGATGTTTTATTTAGCGAGAGGTATTGTGCTACCCACAACAACAGATTTGCTGTGTTAGAATACATTGAATTTAACATAAGGGTAAAATAAGGGTAATACAGAGAATTTATTTTAAAATGCAACATATAGTTTATCACTTCCATGGTTACACACTACTGTCAAAAAATGACAGCAATGTAATATTTGTCCATTTTAAAATGCAACATTATAAATAGTATTACAGCAAATGAGATACCTCCAGAACACATCACAAATGGTGTCAATTCTTTCTACTAGCGACTAGGATATTGCCTCAGTGTGAATGAAGATATTTTTGAACATTTATTACATTAAAATTTTGATTTTTTTTATACAAAGTTTGTTAAGATGTGCTACATTAAAATTTTGATTTTTTGTTAATAGTATGTAGGCTAATTTATTGGAAATTAGTATTGATAATACATAACTACAAATTTTTGTATGTTGCATTTTAAAATGGACAAATATTACATTGCTGTCATTTTTTGACAGTAGTGTGTAACCATGGAAGTGATTGACCATATGTTGCACGTTAAAATAAATTCTCTGTATATTTCGCAATGGACAGACTAAACATATTGAATTCTAAAATAGAACAAAGTTACAAAATACGTAGTTACCTGTAACATTGTATGTACCGTATAAAACACCCCTATCCATAACTCCAATAAAAAAACTGTATCATTCCAATGAATAATTGCCGGTATTGGACTGGTGATAAATTATAAAGCAATCAATTATAAAAAATAAAATATTAACAGTACAATACGCAACCGATCACTCGGAATATCTGTTCAGCTCGGTTCATTTTTTACATCCACAAACTCAATTTCCGTGACTGTAATGCCTCAAATAAATATGAAATTACTAAGCGGCAAACACGAGCAGATCGTTTTATTCCAGGTCAAATGCAGGACGGGTCATTAGCTAGCAGGAGTACAGCAGGAATGGCGCAGGAATATCCCGCAGGACCATGATGACTCGATGAGTTTCGGACAAAATCAAATTTCACGGTTTGTGGATGGATGGAGATCAGTAATTAATATAGTCGCAATTTGGTGGCTTTATACAAAAAGTTTGGAATGTTATGCAATGTTGTTGAGAAAAAAACAGATACAGGGTGTTGATGGTTAGATGCGACCATAGAGATTTAACATAGGATTTTAGTTTTTTGCAATTTTCTGCTCTCCTGTTCAGTTTCTGGCCGTTGGCAAATTTTTGTTTGATTATATGGTTCACAACATGCAAAAGGTTAGACACCTAAGCTACTAGAAACAGTTTTTATTCTGTTTCATTTAAGCCATTCATATAACTCTTTATGCAGACGATGCATCAGTAACTATCGGCCTAATTCACTAAGATAGTTGTTAGGTAACAACTGAGAGTTAACAACGATTTTTAGCAACTCTTGTAACAACTGTCATTCAATTGGTATTCAGTAAATACATAATTAACGACATTGTTAAAAACGGTCGTTCTCAATAATCGTTGTTAAATATAGAAGTGAAGTTATTAACAAGTGAGTTAAAAGGCATGTCGGTTCTCAATATTTATACATATTTCAACTATATTGACAACGTAAAGTGATAGATTTTATTTAGTTTGACGTTTGAGTTTTTAATAATGAGTGATATAATTTTCAAGGTCAAACGTGTTTTAATGCAAAGTAAGATAATATAGAGTTCTTTACAATGAAGCAAATTTAACAAATTCTTAAAAAATTAAAACCAATATTTTATGACGAAAATGCGTATGTACGCTCTAAAAGCGTAGAATTGCCCCTTCTACTAGGCTTTATGATGCGAGATGCGAGCATAAGCAATAACTACAGAAACAGACAATCTGAAAATACAATATTGCATTAAATTAAAACATTATATTACTGAGTAACAATATAATTATTCTATTGAACTGCTCAAAATAAAATGTATAATAATTAAATGTTAATTAAATCGCGCTCCTCACAAAATACGGCAACCCTAATCAGACGTAGGTACTTTTAATATAAATAAATATGCAATGTCTATTTGTTGGCTCACTTTTCTATTTCTTTATTTCTATTTGACAGTAAAATCGATAATTGTGAAAGTTTTGAGAAGAACGTGATCATAAAATGATTAGAATAAATTACGGCATATTAAAGAAAATACAACACCGAAGATAATGTAATATAATAACAGTACATAACATAATTTACTCATTCTGACACTTTAGCTATTTCGTACTTAGTAATAGATAGTATGTAATAAATTTTTGATTAAAATATAAAAAAATATTACCAATAATTATTAAAAAATACAATGATACATTGAAATGAAAAAATAAAATAAAATTTTATTTTTAAAAATGGATACAGTCCATAAATGAAAGGGGGGCCAGTCGACCCTTTCGACCCCCCCCCCCCTTGTGGGCGCCTATGCTAGGCGTAGAAATTAAGTGTTGGGAGAATCTGATGAAGTTCTCCAGTTTAGTATACATGTTTATTCAATTCGATGCGATCGATTTCGAAATTTCTAGAATCTTATCATCAGTAATGACGCATGACCATCGTATAGAAGTTTTAGCAGTAAGAATAATAGAAATTTGACATTGGGAATGGATTACTAAAATCTCGCAAATTTCTTTGCAATCTTGTTTAAAAATGTATATAATTATTGGGCATGTATGTATATATTAGTTTATAAATAGTTTACCTTTGCTGTCGTCCTTTTATTTCCAGCAAAAGTAAATTCCCTAACTAAAATTTTCATGAAAAGCATTTACCAACGATTGTTCAATACTAACAACGAGAGAAATGCAGTTGCTAGATTAACAACTCGACGTAACGACTAGTTGTTAAATTTTAGCAACTTGATGTAATAATGAATTGGGATTTTGAACTTAGCAACTGACATTGAAATTAACAACTGAAAATGGTTGTTAATTTTAACAATTTTGCGTAGAGAATTAGGTCGTATATCCAGTAAATGTGATGGGGATCTTGTAGATATTTGCAACGAAACCATGAATCAGTTATCTTCATGGTTTTCTAGTAACTGTATATATACCTGAACCCAACTAAAACGCACTTTCTGAGATTCCATACTTATCAAAGCTCGTGTAACACTGATTTATCGATAATTGTAAATGATAATCCTGTCAAAAGAGTACCCCGAACAAAATTTCTAGGGTTACATATGGATGAAAATTTTATATGGAAGCCCCATTGCCCTCACATTATCTCTGTGATGAACAGACCGTGTTTTCATGTGAGACATTTAATTTCTATTTTAAATGAAGGACAAGTACTGATTTTCTATCATGCTAAAGTTGGATCTATATTATCTTATGGAATTTGCTTCTGGGGTTCATCACTTTACAACTTTATTATAACAGCAAAAGAATATTATCATTCGTCATTTGCTAATTTATTTCCATTTCTAAAATAAGATTTCAAAAGAAAGGCTTTGATTTCGCTAGATAACATTATTAACAATATCTCGTGTAAAATTGACATTTAATTAAATACTTTTAAATGAGCCTGTTTCACATTTTTCAAAAATCATTTTAAATGAAAGTTTATGCAATATTTTTCTTGTTAATTGTTTTTTTTTTAATAATTTGTTGTTATTTTCGTAAATAATTAAATACGAATACTGGCGCAAAAAATAGTCACGAAAAACAACCCCCCACTCCTGTGTCGTAGAAGCACATACATTACGTTATTCACAGCCAATAGAAAAACAGTTTTTCCATCATCTACATTTAATTTTGTTATTTAGATAAATAAACGTAGGCGATAGTTTGTCACATATTAATAACAAACTTCTAATTTGACAATTGACGCTGACATTTTCCATTATAAATGAGTAATAATGGCTAATACAGAATACACTTAAGATAAGTCGAACAGTTTACCGAAAATCGAAAGTTGGATGATAGCTGAATCAGAAAACGACTGTTTTACTGTTGCCGAAATAAGGTGTGTTAAAGAGTTAAGGTAAAATAAAATGTAAAAACTGAACCATCAGTTCTTCGACCTACTGCTTCCAGCCACAATTTTCTTTTCTTCGCATCTTTTGGCATATTTATAAATTTAATAGTAGGTTTGTTCCTAGCGCATTTTTGTAAGAAGGCACAATACTATACTGTAAATTACTCATTTTATATTGAATTTTGTATTATCTAACACGAACCAAATATCTGACACTTGTTTGACAACTTTGACAATATATTTATCATAACACTTGTAACAAAACACAAAGAATTGACACTATAAGGGACCAATTGGAGCTGATTAAGATGTATGTGTTGTGACGTCACATTCTGTTTCAGATCACCTGACTTTTTAAAAATATCCAAATTTCAAAAATTAATTGTGAAATATCTAATGGATATTTGCTGATATTTTCAAATTTGAGGCTATTTAAACAATGATATCTTTTTAAATTTAATACTTAGAAGGCATATAATTTTTTTTGGAACAGCCTTATTAAGACATGCGTTTCTCTGTTCATAGCCTACTCCGAGTTAGAAATTTTTTTGAACACACTTTATTAGACATACGTGTCAAAGATAGAATGTAGGAAACCATAATGAATACAGAGATAAATATACAATTATTTGTTATTTTCTGGTTCAGAAATCAATGACGTAAGGGTCGAGTGAGAAAAATCGGTGTATAGTACCAGTGTTATTAATAATACTACAGATATTAAATATCATATCTTGTATAGATATTCCCGTTTACCAACGTACTCGTATATACGCCTGTTGTAGTGTGCGTTACACAATGATACAAATTACATGATAGAATATTCTATGTAGCTTGACGCACCGGCACATATGTGATAACTACGCCATACCTGGAATATACATTAACAACCTCCACAGCCAACTTGTATAATGCTATGAATGTTTCAGTACCCTTCATACATAGTAGCAATTTACTAAACAACTAGTTGTTACGCTATTTTGGATATTATTTGTTCATTATGTTATACATATACGTCGCTGTGTGCGTTAGATATTAAATAATCAAATGTAAATCGGAGGTTCGGGTTTGAACCTGATATATACAGGTGTCTCACAACTCGCGCCCCAGACGAAACTGACACTTGTCGACGACAATAGGTTGCCAACAAATAGAAGAAAATAATTTGCGGCTGCTTGCATAACGGAGTTACAAGACTTTTTAATCCACCAATCCTGGAAGGATATCTTGAGGTGTGATGATATTATAAAATAAAACTGGTTGCTAGGTTTTAAAAATACTACTAGAGAGTTACAAAATTTGTTTGACTTACTGTAATTTTGACACTTTAGAATTGACTTTTCACTGCCAACAAATTTAGGTTAGCGAAGCTGTCATCCGAGATCATCATTTATATCGTACAGTGCAACGTGTTGTAGTAGCTGTGTAAAATGTGTTAAACGAAAATATTATTGTCATTTGATCTGGCAAAACTTGACCGGTCTCATGCGTCTTTGCGATGGCTCTCAATATCACTTTATGATCCACAAGATTTCTATCCGCAAAACGTTCCTAATAGACTCGTGCTGCCTCTCTGGCGTTACGTCCACATTCTCCGAAAATTATAGCCATTTCTAAGTAATCAGCGGCTGAATACATGGTAATAATTTGCCTTTTTTATTCACCTTGTCAAATTTAATTTGACACTGACTATTTTCGAAAACTACAGTCGCCCACACATTTTAAAGAAGATTTGATTTGTATAAAACCATAGTAACGTAAAATTACAGCAAATACACGTTAAAGGTGTAGGTCTCTGATTGGTCAATTTTAAGACGTCTTTTTTCGAATATCTTTTAAGCTACATTTTTTTTCTTCGAAATTTCACATCCGAGTGCAGTCTCGTGTTTTCTCATTCGCTCTGGGGCGCGAGTTGTGAGACATCCTGTACATTAAGGTGGACTTTAACAGAGGTCAAGTCGAATATTATTCGGGCCGCCCTCTAAACTGGTTCCAAATAAATAATAAAACATCTGGTGTGGCCAACACAATACCTCCCGCCATTTACAGCCTGAGTCACAAAAAAGATTAAGTTAATCCTTATTTTTGTATTAGCGAATTTTACTCTAATTTTGACAGTTTATTTCTTAAAATATAGTCTAATCTAATCCAAGTAACAACCTTTTTTAAATCCCTCAACAGGATTAAATCCCAATTAGAGAGTGGGTTCACGTTCATATACATTCATTCCTTAGTGGGATTCGAACCCAGAACCCCGAGGGCACTCATGACATGAGGCGTTGCTCTAACCATTGAGGCACCGGAGCTATAATAAAATAAAGATTAAATTTTAAAGACAGGGATAGAATAAAATTCACTAATCAAAAAATGAGGATTAGCTTAAACTTTTTTGCGAATCTTTAATTTTTATTAATCTAAATATATACCTACATATTTACTTATGCTGAATCGAATTCCTTTTCTATTCTATTAGTTCTTTGATAGTGACATTTATTTGTCAATTACATACATTTGAATAACTGCGTTTTGTTTACTTAAAGCGTAGGCTCTGGTATTTAAATTATAAATAATTTTATATACATTTATCCATAAAATATATAGAAAAAGTATTTATGCAAATCTATAGTAAATTTAATAATCTTTAATTTTTATAATAACATTAATCTCGAAAAAACAACATTTGAAGGAATGTTCCGAAAAAAAAATATTTTGAGCTTCAAGTAAAGTACCATTTTCGGTTATCTGATTTACACCAGAATTTAATGGCTTCTTTCTATATTAGATATTTTTCGAAGAATAACTATTTTTAGCTTCTAGTAAAGTGCCATTTCCAGTTTTCCGATTTTCACCAAAATCTAATGGGCTCTTTCCATTACAGAAAATGTTCGAAATACAAAGTTTCAAATTTTTTTGAATGATAGTATTTGAGTTAAAATGGAGGATCCACATATACACACACACACATACAGACACACACACACACACACACACACACACACACACACACATATATATATATATATATATATATATATATATATATATATATATACACATACATACACATACACACAGACATCATCGTGAAAATGTTAAAATTGGAGTCTAGGGACCTTAAAACGTGGTCATTTATCAAAATCTCGATATGCCTATACCCTTACCATGGGTAGCGGGAGGTAAAAACAATGCACAGGCAATAATTCCGCTTAATATTAATATTTGACCGTACCTAAATGCACTTGATTTTTCTCCATTTAAAGAACATTGTGGTTTTGACACAATTTGGAACTGTATTTTTGGCAAAGGCAATAAGAGGTTTAAAAAATCCACTTAATATTGGAATATATACTAGAGTGACCCGAAAATATGTGGACAAAATTTAAAATCCCAATCAATATTCTTAAGATAATTGTAGTCAGCTATTTTGGGCTTTTGGGATAGTTTACCAATCTATAGTTATTTTAAGAATAATGATTGGGGCTTCAAATTTTGTCCACATATTCTCGGGTCATTGTAGTATATATTACAATATTGAGTGGAGTTTTGAAACCTCCTATTGGCTAGGAAAAAATAAAATTCCAAAATGTGTCAAACCCCAATGTTATTTAAATAGAGAAAATCAAGGGCAAGACTCTAATGACAGTGCCAATAATCTAGCAATAAATAATTATGTGTTTAATGATGCCATCTCTGTGTTAAACCAAAAACTTTTCGATGCACTTACGTACTTTCTTACTATAATAACGAAATATAGGACAAAATTATCAGACTAAATGTGAGTGAAACACTATTGACATTCACATAAAATCGTTTGTAAGGTATTTTTCCATCAAACTATTGATCAGTATATAAAAAAGTGATGAGGCTCTCCCAAAACAGTTTCGCTTTAGCGTGTCCCTCCCTTATCGATTTTCCACGCATTAATATTTGATAGTTTTTATTCTGAATCTGCTGTAGGCATAGCAGTCAAACACAATTCCACCGATAAATCGTTTCTACTTGAAATTACTATAGTAAAAATGTATGAGCCCCCTCCTTAGTGCTGGCCTGCGACGGCACGGCCTGCTTAATGTAAATTACGGCCCTGGATAAGATTTACGGGCCCCTAAAACACACGAGGAAAGGTGGAAGGGAGGAACGAAAAGAGAAAGATAGGAAGAATGTCAACGCAGAAATATAAAATTACGGCGGTTTGAAGAATATAATATACTTTATACTCCTGAGTTATTCAGCTGATGTTGAGGGAAATCTATTTGACATTTTGTGGCGTTTTGGAGCAATATGGAAGAGAATTTACAAATAATGTTCTTCCACGTGAACTGCCATGGATTAAAGAGAAAGGAAAGTAAATCACAGAAATCGTTTTGGTTTACAAAAAATTTGTAAAAATTGCTAACATATTTCTTCAAGCAAAAACTAGTGTCGCCATTTCGTATTTTTGGGAGTGTTAAAATTGTCAATATACTTTTTATTAACATGTTTCAGGAACCGCGTTCCAAATAGAAACAGGTAAATAATTTCAAGACTTACGGAACACTAAATTGTAAACCTGATCGAACCGGTTGCGTTACGGAACAATTATAAATAAAATCTGATGTGGCCAACACAATACCTTCCGCTATTTAATTTTTAATAATTTAATAGGGCAATTCTGAACAAAACTGTAAGTCTTACAGATCTGTAAATATGTAAAAACCTGAAAAAAACACATCTAGTTTTGTTGATTAATATAAAATTATACATAAGAGTGGCAGATTTCGTTGCGATTTTGTTCATTATTTACAGATTTACAGATCTGTAACTTACAAATTTGTTCAGAATAGGGCCATAAATATACATACTTACATATTTAGTTATGCTGGAAACTGTATTAAGTTCCGTTTAGTGTATATGGTCGTTGGATTCAATCCATATAACTATGATTTTATTTACTATTATCTTTTTAAAACGTTACTATTATTAATTTGAAATGATTAGGTCTTTGACAGTAACATTTATCTGTCTGTTACATACATTTGTGATATGAACTGTGTAGCCAAGGAATTGTGCTTGTTTAAAGCGTAGACTTCGAAATTTAAATTATAGATCATTTTATAAATTTATCCATAAAATATATAGAAAAAGTATTTATGTAAATCTGTAGCAAATTTAAAAATCTTTTATTTTTATAATAACACAAATCTCGAAAAATAACATTTGAAGGTATTTTCCGACGAAAAATTATTTTGGGCTGCAAGTAAAGTACCATTTCCGATAATCTGATTTATACCAAAATTTAATGTCTTCTTCCCATATTAGAATAAGGTAGAAATAAAAGGTTTCAAAATTTTCTGAACGATAGTATTTGAATTAAAGTGGGGAATCGACACAAACACAAACACACACACACACACACACACACACACACATACACACACACACACGCACACACACACATACACGCACGCACACACACACACACACGCGTACACACACATACGCACACACACACACACACACACACACACACACACACACACACACACACACACACACACACACATACAAACAGGCACGCGCGCGCGCGCGCGCTCACCCACACACACACATACACATACATACACATACACACACACATACACACACGCACACACGCACACACACACATACATACACACACGCACACGCACATTCGCACATACACGCACACATACACATATACACGCACACATACACGCACACATACACACAGACGTATACATACACACAAACATTATCGTGAAAATATTAAAATTGTATTCCAGGGATCTTAAAACGTGATCATTTTAAAAAACTGGATATGCAATTTTTAGCATGATCCCTATACCTCCTTTACCAAGGGTAGCGGGAGGTAAGAAATAATTTACTGGATGTTAGGAAATAGAAAAATAAACATTGATGAAAAATTACATAATAATTTGACATTTTTACCTCCCGCTACTCTTGGTAAGGGAGGTATAGGGATCGTGCTAAAAATCGCATATCGAGATTTGGGTAAATGAGCAAGTTTTAAGGTCCCTAGAACATTTTCACGATGATATCTGTGTCTCGACCTCAAATACTATCATTCAGAAAATTTTGAAACCTTGTATTTCGAACTTTTTCTGTAATAGAAATACTCCATTATATTTTGGTGAAAATCGGATAACCGGAAATGGCACTTTACTAGAAGCTCAAAATATATTTTCTTCAAAAAATACCTTTATATGTTATTTTTTCGAGATTAATATTATTATAAAAATTAAAGATTATTAAATTTTCTAAAGATTTGCATTAATACTTTGTCTATATATTATATGAATAAGTTATTTGGATTAGATTACATATCTACATAAGGAATGTATTTAGATTAATAAAAATTAACGATTGACAAAAATATTTAAGCTGATCCTCATTTTTGGATTAGTGAATTCTATTCTATCCCGGTATTTCAAATTTAATCTTCATTTTATTATACCTCCCGTGGGTCAATGGTTAGAGCAACGCCTCATGTCATGAGTGCCCTCGGGGCTCTGGCTTCGAATCCCACTAAAGCATGGATGTGTGTGAATGTGAACCCACTCTGTAATTGGGATTTAATCCTGTTGAGGGGTTTAAAAAAGTGGATTAGATTAAACTATATTTATATAACTTAATCATTTTTGTGACTCAGGCTATAAATGGCGGGAGGTATTGTGTTGGCCACACCAGATTTTTAAGTTGGAAATCAGTTAGATTTTGAACCAAGCAGTCATCCATCCAATTAACAACCTCTCTCCTCCTTGCTTGCCATCAAATATTTATCCTTATCCACCTATTTTCATCTCCAAGGCCACTGGCAATCAAATTTTATTCAACTGTTATTTATATTCAATCTTGCTTTCGAGTTTCGAGTAAGCCATTTGCTAGACTCGTTCCATTGGTACCATTACCTCCCCTCTCCCCCCCAAATGCTGCATGCCGAACAAGAATAAAAACTCGGCGTCTTAGTACCAGAGGTACGATATCAAGCCATCTACAGCTGATGCCATCACGCAAGCAGGAATTGAAATCCTGCACTTCTTAGAGAATTTCCTGCTGCCGTGATCAGAAGAACATGTTAGTTTGAATCGGTGGATGTAAGGGCATGAGTGTTATGTGGATATCACATGTTTAAATGCTATCAAGATTTGGAATTGATGTGGTATGTTTTAGGGATGTTCTGTTTTGTAGGTTGGTATTGATATGATAGATATATTGGATGATATTTTAGAGAGGTATGAATATTGTGTTTTTTATCCATGTGTGATATGTCGTGCAACAATATTGTTTCAAAATGAAAATTACATACGTATACGGGGTGCATTCTAATTTGGGGTACAAATTTAATCAAAATGAGTAAAAAATCTGATGTGGCCAGCCTATTACCTTCCGTCAGTTATATGAGGCATTTACGAAAATTCTACCGGTGATCTGTTACCGGTAAACAGCTGTTTATCATGTTATAGCTACCGGAATCGATATTTTAACAACGCAAATGGTAAACAGGGTAGAGCCATAAACTATAAAAAAATTGAAAATTACACCACTACCTATTTTTTAAAATTAGATCTGGTAGATATTGTACAATTTTCTAACACGGTAACTATTTACCACTCGTGTTTTCGAACACAGTCAGTAGATGCGGTATCTACCGGTAGAATTTTCGGAATTCCCTGTGTATTTTCTATAAAATCCATACAGAAAGTTCCTTGCAAAAGATTCTAAATTTCTTGTATGTACATTACCTTTCAACAGTTGTATGTATTTTATACAAATTCCATACAGAAAGTTTCGAGCAAAAATATCCTATATTTCGAGTAAAATTATAATACAAATATACTACGAATATGTCAACTGACACTGACATCTTTGAATAGCTGTTTCTAGCATAGCTAGCTAATTTATGAAATTTAATTTCTTTGTAATTTTATAACTCTATATCCATTTAACATGAAGTATAAAATGCAGTCAAATCGTATAGAGAATACAATGTTCTTTAATATTTATAATAACATTTAATGTGAAAAAATGATATTTAACATCGTTTTTTCAAGAAAAACTGTTAAAATCTTCAAATGAGGGTACTTCCGGTTGACCAATTATAACCAAAATCTAATCAGCTCTTCATATGGATGCAACGAAGAGGAATACGAAAGAATTATAATTTTTGGAATTGTATTATTAGGCTTGATTTACATTAGCTGTGCAATGACGGTACGGTGACGGTATGTAAATTAGCAAATATCAAAGGGTTGTCATCGTACCGTCATTGTACCGTGAGTGTAGATGTAAATGGGTCCATTGAAATACTTTGGAACAAGAAGTATCCGTACCGTCATCGTATTGTCATTGTATCGCTAATATAAATCAAGCCTTAGAGTTATCGTAGACGAAAATTTTGTTACACACACACACACACACACACACACACACACACACACACATACATACACACGCACACGCACACGCACACACACATACACACACACACACACACACACACACACACACACACAGGCACACACATACACTTACACACATACATACAGCCATCATCGTAAAAATAGTAAAATCGTATTCTAGGGACCTTAAAACGTGCTTATTCATTAAAAACACCACCGAATTTTTTGACCAAAGACAATACCTTCCTTACCTAAAGGTGACGGAAGGTAAAAAGCTTCATCAACATGGAACATGGGACCGACCTGCAGCAGTTTCCGAGGTATAGTCTAGGACAATGTTAGATGGATTTTTGTTTTCAAAAAAATCATATAATTGTACTACAAACATTGTGGCGACCCAGAACAATAAATCAAATAAATTTTTAACTATGAGAAATTGAGAAATATATTTTTCATATTTTAATTTTTTAAGTCTATCGGTATAGACAAAATTTTGTGCGATCACTATCCTTGTAAGTTTTATTTTCGATTTTAATACAATATGAATAGGTTGAAGTAATACCACCCGATATCTCAAATATATATCCACATATGGAAATGAAAAATGCACCGCCCTGAATTTACGATAAAAATAGCTACTGTGTTCGACCTTTCAGCATTTTCAATGCATATAAACCCTCAAAATATATTCAATAACGTTCAATAAATCTTTTCTCAATTTGTATAAGTCGATATGACGGCATCGTTTACTTCTCTCTATATCTTACTCTATTCGTTTATTCCCTTTTTATCAAAATGTATTTAAATCAGTGCTATAAATTTTAGAATAAAGAACGCATGTAACGTTCTGAAATAAGATGAACTGGACGTATTGATTTATATAACGTATAAGTTGCAAAAAAAAGATCAAACAATACGAAATAGTATATTATACACCAAGGTTGTGAAGAGTATGATTATTGACCGAGCGAAAAGATTATAATCCCGAGGGATTATAATTCGCAAGGGCAATAATGCTCTTCATAACCGTGGTATATATACTATTTTTTTCACTACTAGCACGTAATTTTAATAATTATTTATAAAATTAATCCCACCATAACGTCATTTTACTTTTAAATGTGATGGCACAATTGATACATAGTTGGCCGAGTAAAATTGTTTATTAAAACAAAAACTGAAATTTTATCATTTCATTGTGACAGTTTTATAAAAATAATCATGATTAGTGCAGATTTAAGTTGTATACCCCCCGAATTACGAGAGATTGCAGAAAATTTAAATGAAAAACTATTGCCAGAAAAATCTAAACATCTATATTTAAAAGCGTATACAACATTTAAGAATTGGTGCAGTACTAAAGAAGTTATTAGAATTTCTGAAAATGTAGTTCTTGCATATTTTCAAGATTATGTAAGCAATAAATAATCCTCCTCTACATGGGCTCATTACGCAATGTTGAAATCAACATTGATATTTCAAAGTATTTTAAATTAATTGCATTTTTAAAACGGAAAAATGTAAATTATCACCCAAAACTTACTGTAGTGTTCAGGACAGGTTTAGATTAAAAAGCATTACATGATTTAACAAACTTTATTCGACTCTGAGCTCGTCACTGTCCGAATGCTATGCTTACACATATGTGCTCATTGACAGGTTGTATCATCTGATTGTGATTGCACAGTTTTTGGTTGCACGGTTCAAGCATTTGTATTATTTATTGTTAAATCACAAATATTATTTAAAAGTATTATTTTTAAATAGTTTTTTTTACATTGAATAAGCGAAATTGACATGAAAGAAATGTCAAGTATTTAATATGTTCTCGGCGCGAAAAACAAATATTCAAATTAATCCGAATTTTTAATATTGAATTAAGCTGTTTAAACAACCATTTAAATGCATAAAATATTAATAAATAAAGTCTCTTGGTTATACTTAAACTTGCTATAAACATTTCTGATTTAAAACTGTCACAGAATTATCAAAAAATATAAATTTATTCATTATTAACTTATTATCGGTTAATAATGAAAAATTATATACCGGTAACAATGGACGGGTTGAGAAATTTCACGGCACTCTATTCGGGCAATAAAGTACCTTTGTGTAGCTAGTAGTGAAAAATAGTATATTATATACTCAGGGACTAAAGTGCATATTCATTCCTGTGGGTGAATTTTATAATCACCTGAGGGATTGAATGCACTTTAGTCCTGTGGTACATACGCTATTTTTCGCACTCTTGTATCAAATGGGACCATATTAGTGTAAAAGAAATGAATCTTACAATTTGACAATACAAATGTCAAAATTTTTATTCAAATTTAAACTCAACGCAACGCCTGCTCAAAATGTAGTGCAGATACTATATGATGTTATGGAAACATCTTGTTTATTTGTACTTTAGCCCCCCAGGGATTTTTTTTCATATTTAATCCCTCTGGGACTGAATTTGAATTTTAGTCCCTGAAATGAGTGATTAGAATCGCTCTTTAGTCTCGGGAGTGCGAAATAATTATATTTTAGTCTTGTGTAGAAAATGTGGACAGGTCCTACCTTACATTTTTAAGAAGAAGGCGAATGTTTTTTCTTTAGTAAAGAAGATGGTACATACCTGAAACAACAGAAAAATAAATTAGTATAACGCAGGTGCATTCGCTAGTTACAGCTTAGCAACAGCAACTAGCATACCTAGACAAATAACATACGCCCTACGACGCATCCTGCCTATGTCTACGCAAGGTTTTGCGTGGATCTACTTAGTTACATTTATTGAATTTGTCTTCAATTTTATAAGTTTGGGTCATTTGTATTGTTCTACTTCATTGTTATTATGTTTTAATATGTATTTATAGTTTTAATAAACCTCTATTTTAATGAATAATAATTGTTTCTGTTAGGCTAAAAAATATCAATACCCTCTCGTGTATGTATGTAAATACATATGTGTAGCATGTACTTTCTGTAACACGAGCCATTAGGAATGACAAGTAATCAGGCTGCTAATTGCCAGCCAGTTAGTGGCGTATTAATTGCTAGGCCATGTGTATGTTGATATAGCCCTGCAATACGCCCTTAGGCTCTAGTAGGGTTGTTACCCTGAGACTAGACACTGGGGCAGAATTGTCATCAGTGTCAAATCATAAGCCCTGAAATCTATTGGCGGGAGGATACCAAATCGAGATAATTTTCAAATTAAATACGACTGAATTTGAATAACGTCTGTAACAAAAGCTTACAGAAAAAAAATTACGATTCAAATTTTATTACTAGTTTAGATAAGATTAGATTTATTTTTGTTGACTTCTTTCATACAGTCTTGTCTTGACCCTAAGTCGTCTAACAGAACCTTTTGATTTTTTCCTTCTCTTTGAACTTCCCTGCACGATGTCTTTGGATGTTTGTAATTTTGCAAACATCTGTGGTAAAGCCACTTCGCAGTACCATTCAGAATTAACAGTTCTGTGATCTTCAAGTGGAATAACAGCAACAGGACCACTTCGGCGAAAAAAAAAACAGCAATCATTTTGTTATTGACGCTCATGCCATGAATTACTTTTGTAGGCAAGTCTTCATCTTTGAATACCCAGCCACTAGACTGCTGTTTAGATTCACGGTCGTAACTGTATACCCAAGATTCGTCACCTGTTACAATGTATGCCACTTGCTTGGAAGCTCCTCCGTCAAATTTTTGCAACATAAATTTATACCAGTCTATTCGATCCTGTTTTTGACTTTCTGAGAGCAAATGCGGTATCCAACGGCTTTCTTACCCGAAGATGTTTAGGCAAAATGGTATTCACCGCCGAGGATCCAATCTTAACTTCCTCCTGAATATCCCTATATAAGTAATATTTCGATTGGACTGAATCAAGCTTGCCATTTTCTGAACAGGCAGCATCCGCAGGTCTTGCATCGTCTTCTAGCAGCTCTCACCCTCGTCAAAATTCACGAAACCAATGACTAACAGCGGATGATGAAGAGGCAGCATCACCAAAAGCTGCTATCAAATTTTCATGGCTTTGCTGGTATCCTAACTGTCTTTTATAGTCATAGAAAATCATAGCTCTAAAGGCAGTTCGCGGAATACTCATTTTAACTGAACTAAAAATGCAAAACTACTTAACTTACAAAATTAACTACGTTTCACAAGGAAATCGGAACGTTTGACAATTGTGGGTAACGAATGTCAACTAATGCGACATTAAATTTTTGCAATTGTTTCTAACCAATTGAGCTTCCATGGCCTGCTACTAACTATGAACAGAGCATCCTTCGTATCAGTATTGCAAAACTAGATTTCTTATCTCCTTAGTTTTTAGGAACAACCCCTTATGACAACGTTTCAATATTTTTTTTTCTATTTGATGAAAGAGGTCTAACTTTTTTTCAAAACTTTTCTAGCATTAGTACATAATTCATTCAGTACATATAGATTATAATTATTATAATACTGTCATTCTTGACATTACGTCATCAATCCCCTTAATCCCATAGCCATTTCAAACACTATTGATGACATATCAACTTGCAGAAACAGAATGTCCACAATTCTTCTGGGTACGAAACAAGCTGTGCCATTTCCTATATTTGTAATCCATAGTATATTTGCAGGTCTGCCGGCCAACACATTAAAATAAACAAACTGAATGCGGTCGTTTTAATGAGCTTTTGATGATTGCTGAGTGTAACACACACTCGCACACGTATACATAAACACACACAAGCACACAAGCGAAGGCTAATACAGATTTGATTCCACCGGTTCAGCGTTTATGGACCACTAATGTGTGTACGCAATGAAAAAATGTGTTACTCGACTAATTACCCTGAAATTATTTTACCAGAACGAAACATTTTACACAAGAGAGACGGAGGATATTTTATATTAATGGATTTATTTCGTTTTGTATATATAATTTTTATTTTTGCTTTTCGGCATTAAATGTTATGTATTTTCGGCTTCCCTATGACAATATATTTTAAAAAATCTGTTGTGGCCAACACAATATCTCCCGCCATTTACAGACCGAATCACAAAAGAGATTGTTAATCCTTGGAATAGCGAATTTTACTCTAATTTTGACAGTTTATTTCTTAAAATATAGTCAAATCTAATCCAAATAACTACGTTTTATTAAACCCCTCACACACATCCATGCCTTACTGGGATTCGAACCCAGAGCCCCGAGAGCACTCACGACATAAGGCGTTGCTCTAACCATTACGCCACCGGAGCTATAATAAAATGAAAATTAAATTTTAAATACCGGGATAGAATAGAATTCACTAATCCAAAAATGAGGATTAGCTTAAACATTTTTATGAATCGTTAACAGAGCTGGGCAAAGTACCGGAAAATAGTACTTGAAGTACAAGTACCAAGTATCTTGATGTTTCTAAATGTACTTGAAGTACAAGTACTTTTTTAGTTTCTAAAGTACTTGAAAGTACCAAGTACTTGAAAAAGTACTTGTAAATTTGGGTGCAAGTACTTTTTCAGATAATTGATATTTTTTTGATTATATGGTGATTATTGACAAAAATTTCAATATGCGATATTTATTTGGTTATTTAAAACAAGAGTTCCTCCCTGGGACTGCCGTATCACCTAGCGATCGCATGACGTAAAATTGACATCATATGATCGCCAAGCGATACGAGAAGCTGCACCAAGATGTTAGAATGACGTCATTTTTACATCATGTGATCGGCAAGGGATACGTCGAAGTCCCAGCACTGTTAGGTAATACAAACATTATATGGTATATATAGTATGCAGGTTAGAATTAATTTATTTATGCCAAAAAAATTGCAAATATATCTTTACTTTCATATTATCGCCGTAAATATATTTATTAATGAAATTCGCATGATTATGTACTACAGGAATAACACCCACACCACTACAAAAGAAACACTGACAGACATTGTTAATTTTTAAATTATTCATCGCACTTCAAGTACATTTAAAGTAATTCAAGTACATTTAAAATACTTCAAGTACATTTAAAGTACTTCAAGTATTTAAAAATACTTCAAGTACTTTTTATTGTACTTCAAGTATTTTTCCAAGTATTAAGTACCAAGTACATGTGAATAGACTTACTTTGTCAAGTACAAAGTTAAATTGAAAGTTCTTCAAGTACAGTACTTGAAGTACTGAAAGTACTTGCAAGCTCAATGAAGTACTTTTCTTGCAAGTATTGCCCAGCTCTGATCGTTAATTTTTATTAATCTAAATACATACCTACATATTTACTTATGCTGTAAACTGTATTGTATTCCTTTTCTATTGTTCTATTCACTTTTTCTTTTTAAAACGTTACTAATATTATTTTGAAATGATTAGTTCTTTGATAGTAACATTTATCTGTCAGTTACATACATTTGAATAACTGCGTTTTGTTTATTTAAAACGTAGGCTCTGGCATTTAAATTATAGATAATTTTATAAATTTATCCATTAAATATATAGAAAAAATATTTTCATAATACCATACTGTTAAATGTGCTTTAACAGTACTGTATGCTCAACCAATATATGCGTCAAAACAGCCACGGCCGTTATTTTTTATAACAGTACAATTATTAAAAATCATGTGTTCCTAAAAAAAACACAGCAACATGAAATTGTCATGAAGAGCTGTCACCTGTCAATATGCCATAGAAAATAGAATTTTCAGAAGATAATTTATGTTATTATGAAAAATACTGAACGTCACGGCTGATATGCAAATAACTGACTCGGTTGATTGTAAAATCTCGGCTATCGCCTCGATTTTACAATATTCAACCGCGTCTGTTATTTGCTTCATATCAGCCTTATGACGTTAATAACTATAATGCGAATCTATAGAAAATTTCATAATCTTCAATTTTTATAATAACATTAATCTCGAATAAATAACATTTAAAGGTATTTTTCGAAGAAAAACTATTTTGAGCTTCTAGTAAAGTGCCATTTCCAGTTATCCGATTTTCACCAAAATATAATGAGCTCTTTCCATTACAGAAAAAGTTCGAAATACAAGATTTTAAAATTTTCTGAATGATAGTATTTGAGTTAGATTGGAGAATCCACACTTACACATACACAAAGACATCATCGTGAAAATGTTAAAATTGGATTCTAGGGACCTTAAAACGTGGTCATTTACTAAAATCTCGATATGCCATTTTTAGCACGATCCCTATACCTCCCTTACCAAGGATAGCGGGAGGTAAAAATGATTGTATGTATATGTATATATATATATATATATATATATATATATATATATATATATATATATATATATATATATATGTGTGTGTGTGTGTGTGTGTGTGTGTGTGTGTGTGTGTGTGTGTGTGTGTGTGTGTGTGTGTGTGTGTGTGTGTGTGTGTGTGTGTGTGTGTGAATCATTCAGAAAATTTTGAAACCTTCTATTTGTACCTTATTCTAATATGGAAAGAAGCCATTAGATTTTGGTGTAAATCAGATAACCGGATATGGTACGTTACTTGAAGCTCAAAATAATTTTTCTTCGGAAATACCATCTGTTTTTTTTTCGAGATTTGTTTTATTATAAAAATTAAATACTACTATTACTATTCTATGGGGTGTTGTGACCGCATGCCTGAGTGTCAAGTCGCGAATCTGGGGAACCGGGTTCAATCCCGACCTATGCCAAGTATTATCATAATAATAATAATAAGTGTGGCCAACACAATACCTCCCGCCATTACCGCCCGAGTTTCAAAAAAGATGAAGCTAATCCTTATTTTTGGAATAGCGAATTTTAATCTAATTTTGGCAGTTTATTTCTTGAAATATAGTCTAATCTGATCCAAGTAACTACCTTTTTTGATAATAAAATGAAGATTAAATTTTAAATACCATATGATATAAGCTTAATGTCGTAGATGTGAATATAAAATAAGTAAATATATTTGAAGCCGAAACTGGCTGACATGTATATTTAATATAAAAATATATACTGAATGAACAATATAAATAAAAACAAAACATACATTGGTTGGGGTGGTAACGTGGCAGGCTACTCGATCCGCCACATATCTGTACCTATGAAGGAGTTTACTAGGACACACAAAGCATCAGACAGCACCAGACAGGGTTACTTATGTCTTTTGTGCTATTTAAAATTGTTAAAACAAACAAATACTTTTGCATTACAGTGTCCTTATTTACAATTTATTTCCTTTGACAAATCTTATGCAGTTTCGTGTATTTCCGCAGTAACCCAGCATTAACTAAAACTTTTCTGAAGAAAACGCTTTGGTAGATTTATTTGGGTTGAAATCAGTTGTCCCTCGTTGTTGGGAATAAAGATTTGTAAGCTGATTTACAAGTGAAAACTTCATTTCGCCGATTTGACAATAAAACTTTCCCCTTATCCAGTCGACTTTGCAAGTTGGCCCATAAAACATCTACAAGAAGCGGGGCAACGCGAAAGAACTTCATTATGGAATACGTTAAGCATTGCATATAACAATGACAAGACAAAAGAATGCAATAGTGTAACAGATGAAATAATAAATATATTGTAATTGTCAGTAATTTTGTTACTATGTGAATATCTATATTTATTTATTTATTAGTAATCACTCAACAGGAACAGATGTTCCCAATTACAGAGGATTATTGACAAAAACAAGGATAAATACAGTGTAGTTACAAAGAAAATTAAATAATGAAGTGTCAATATTAGAAATAGAAATACCTCAATTTAATTGCTAAAGATCAGACAAGAAACAGTTCATAAATTGTTTTCCAAATTTGAACTGAGTATCATAGAAAATATCAATATTGTTAATGTATATGGACACAGTGTTGAATGTAGCACACAACTGCCTAATTGGAGATCGAAGTTCATAGTTTGTACTAGGGGTGCTGTAAATGAAGGTTAATTTACGCCGAGAGCCTAAGCGAGGTACATCAAAATTTAGGCAAGCTAGCGAATGAGCATTAACAATTAGATTATTTACAAGTTTATAAAGATATAAACATGATTGGATTTTTCTACGGCAGTCCAAAGAAATAACATTGAACTCAATTAGACAGTTGGAGTAATTACAGAACGTATCATTGCGACGATGGTGGAATTTAGCACAACAATACCTTATAAATTTTTTCTGTATACTCTCCAGAGGTTGTACATGTTTATTATATACAGGATTCCAAATTTGTAATCCATATTCCAGTTTACTACGCACAAATGAATAATACAAACATTTGAGGGTCTGTAAATTATAAAACGATTGTGTATTACGAATTACGAAGCCAAGATTTCTGTAAGAAGCTTTTCGAATATCATTAAAATGAGGAATATAGTTAAGTTTATGATCGAACAGAATTCCTAAATCTTTGAATAAAGTTACTCGCTCCAAAATTGTGTTATTCATTTGATAGTTAAACGGTATATTTGTTTGCTTTAAAGAGTAGGTCATAATTTTATATTTACTAATATTAAATAAAAGCTTAGAGGCTAAAGACCAATCAAGAACATTATTAATGTAATTGTTAACAATTCTGAAAAGTTTCAAGTCATTTGCATATAAAAGAACGTTGGAATGTTGAATAATATTAGTGATGCTATTGATGAAGAGAAGAAATAGCAATAGCCCTAAATTAGACCCTTGCGGGACTCCGGAGGTTGCGTAATAACATTTAGAAGTAATACTTCAACGCGAACACAAATCTCGCGGTTGCTCAAATATGATATTGTCAATGGTACTTCAAAAATGAAACAGATATGAAAAATATTTTATAATACATATTATTTGTTAAGTAGATTTATAATTATCTCGCTATTGCCTTCCTCTATCTATATTAATATAACACGCTCGTTTCCATCTTATACCTCTCCACCCTTGTTTTTGTGAATATCCATCGAACCGTACTCTCTTGTGTTTCTTCCAACACTAGAGCAAAAGCACTGTTGAGAAATCTGTCGCATGTAAAGCCCTAGTGTGCCTACATCTCAACGTCATGTTTCCTACAGCTCGTCTGGTGCTTTTTTAATTCATGTAATGCATCTGGTAGGACTGAGAACTGAAGTGGACAGAGACGAATTCAGAGACGGAGGAAAAGGATTACGTGGCTAGTACATTACCTAATTTGTTATTGGTTTTATTTGTTGTTATTATAAAATACAAAAAATATAAGACACGTATTTTTTTCTTCCTCAAATCGCGTTTACTTCTTCAACAATCTGCTCCCTTAGCTCTGCACAAAGCACTACACGTTCAGGAAACATTTCTCTTAAAGCGATTAGAGGATTTCGGGCTGTGTGGGCTGTAGCCCCATCCTGTTGGAGCCAAAAGTCCCCTAAAGGTCGCCACGCACTTGAGCGAGGCGAAGAGCGGCGAAGCGACGCGCAGCGAAGAGAAGTTTTTTCACTCAATGTATTCTTATGTGAATAGTCGCTTCGTTGCTCTGCTCTTCGCTGCTCCAAAGTGCGCGTATACACATAATAATACATTGAATGAAAAAACTTCGCTTCGCCGCGCTTCGCTTCGGTCGCTGAAGTGCGCGTTGGCCTTTATACCTCTTCTTCAACAACCACTTCCAATCGGGGCTGCAGAAAATTTTGCAACATTCAAAAAAGTACGGGCCTATAATGCCAAATTGTGATACGGCACACGCCGTTAGTTTCGGAGAATGTAGCGGTTTCTTGAACAATTTGAGGGTTGTTTTCAGGCAAAAATTTTGTTTATTCGCAATCCCGCCTAGGTGAAAATGTGCCTCGTAGCTGCTGCAGAATGTTACCTCAGGAGGGATCGCTGCAAGAATTTCCTCATACAGATTTTGGCGGTTGGCGTGGTCGGCTGGGTTCAATACTTGAACCATCATTATTTTGAAGGGATGGAAATTCAAATCTAAATGCAGAATCCACCTTAAACTGCGGTCTGAAACCCCCAATGCAATAGCGTGCCTTCGAACAGAACGTCTTGGCGATTGTTTGACTGCTGCTCTCACTAGCTCTACATTTTGTGGTGTTCTGATGGATCTTCGTAGGCCATGTGTACATATTCTTAGTGTGCTACCAGTTTCCTCCAACTGCCGAATACAGGACCGAATTGTGTTCGCAGTAGGAACAGCATTATTTCGCGGAACGTTGAACCGTCACCGAAAAGCTCTTTGCGTCGCAATCACAGATCGGTTGTTTTCATAAAACGCACGCACGGCAAAGCCACGATGTACTACGGTCCAAACCATGTTGGGTACTAAAATAGGGATGCCGACAGAACAAAAGGAGACCTAGTGCAGCTGCCTACCCCCGCCACCACCCGAACACCTGCCCCACCAAACTACTCAATTGGTTCTGCCGCATCCTGTACTTTTGGAAATCACAGTGATGTGAACGTGGAAAATTCTAATAATATCTTACGAAAGTGACATGACCTTAGGTGTATACCATAAGTATACTGGACCTTTAAGATGTTTTTATAAGTGAAGTTGACTTTGAGAGCAATTGTTAACGCCTAGATATCACTTTATTCCAGGATAAAATTTAACCACGAATGGTATTCGGATGACTATTTCCAAAATAAAAATCAGGTAATCATTTATATAATTTTTTTCTTGACAAAAATCTTGTAAATATTTATTGGGTTTCGAGGTATTATGTTTCAGTTTGCTTTTTCAACGTTTTAAATATACTCCTGTCCAAATCGACTCGTTTTTAATAAAAACTGATAACATTAAAAATATACAGACTTTGACAGGTATGTAAACAATATGTTTCTAAATGTCAAATTTTTTTCGCTTATCAAAACTCACTTGTAAAAATACGACATCTTATTGGCTTAAAGGGTGCGAAAAAACTTGTGACGGTGTTTTATCGAAATGAAACTTGGTAACCAAGTAAAATCCTGAATTTGGATTGGTTTATATATTTATGAGTGAAATAGTCAAAAAAAATTCGCTAGCACATATTTTGATTTTGTGTTGAAGCCTACTACCCCATTAGAGCTATATAATACTCCTGCCCCATCAGATTTTTTTATTTAAATTCCCCTTTTATGTTTGATGCGAGGGCAGGAAAAATCCGTATTCCTGCTCTGTAGTGGATGCATTAACAATGGCAGGAAAACAACAGGAGCAGGAGTGAATGTCACTCAACCAGCAGCAGAGAATGGATTCCGCGAATTTTTAATCATTTCCCTACAGCACGAAAAGCAGGAGTGGGACTGTTACAGTTACCGAAGGAAATTCTTTATTTGAATACGAATGTAACACCTTTAATCCGAAATTTTTCCGGGTTTATCTTACACAAGAAAATATAATAGGCTATTTGCGTGGTACTGAAAATCTGATATTTATCACTAAATACCTAAAGTAAAGTAGAAAACGTATGTGAAAATATAAATTTTATTTAAACGAAACTAATTGTTTTTTATTAAATTAAGAACGAAGATTTTCTTTGACGTCATTATTTTGAACTGGAGAAAGGGATGCATATTTAAGAATGTAACCTGTAGATGGCGAGCGAGTGCGAGTTTTAATTTGATTTTGACATTATTTCATTTTTTGTCACTGTCTCTCTTCTTTATTATTTACAATTTGCGTGGTTTCTGTTAATTTTATAACGTATTTCGATTTGTTAAGCAGGATTCTAAAGGATTTTAACTTAGCTTATACTCGTACAAGATTAAAATGAAAAACGAAAATATTAACCTCCAAACTATTATTCAGACGTCAAACAGATGATCTGTCATGTTCAAATAGCGTTACGCAGCGTTACGAGGGGGCGGGGAGGGTTAATGTATGCGTTACGTAACGATAAAATATAAAAAATATTGCTAAACTTGCTTTAATAGTTTTGAAACATTCAAATTTCGCGGTGCTAATTCGTATATGCAGGCAGTCGTTTGTTTTCAATAACAGTCAACATAATATGTCGGGCACAGTTTAAATTCGGGCCAGTGGTCTTTCATTCGTGCAATGCAATTCATATTAAAACATGAATTCAAGTAGTGTTGATAAGGAAAAACTTGTCAATAGTTTGTTAAAAGCATATGGAAATGCATATGCTTTTAATTTCTGTGCTGTTATTTTTTATCTTTATGTACATTAATTTAAATAGTTTCTGTTTCAAATTTTAACTGAACATTAAGGAGGCCATATACTTTTATATCCAGTAAAGAAATTGGGGTGACAAGCCGTAGGGCAAGAGTAGTACATTATTTTTTGTCTTTATGGACATTAATTTAAATAGTTTCTGTTTCAAATTTTAACTGAATATTAAGGAAAAAATTGGGGGAGGGGACAAGTGCTGCGTTACGTAATATAGTTTGCGTTACGGGTGCGTTACAAAGGGGGGAGGGGGTATCAAAAATTTCCTAATTTTGCGTTACGTAATTTAAGGACAGCCCCTCTCGCCATTTACAGTCAGTCACAAAAAAGATTAAGTTCATCCTTATTTTTGGATTAGCAACTTTTACTCTATTTCTTAAAATATAGTCTAACCTAATCCAAGTAACTACCTTTTTACCTTCCGTCACCTTTAGGTAAGGAAGGTATTGTCTTTGGTCAAAAAATTCGATGATGAGTTTTTAATCAATAAGCACGTTTTAGGGTCCTTAGAATACGAATTTACTATTTTTACGATGATGTCTGTATGTGTGTGTGTGTGTGTGTGGATGTGTGTGTGTGTGTGGATGTGTGTGTGTGTGTGTAACAAAATTTTCGTCTGCGATAACTCTAATACTACAGTTACAAAAATTATAATTTTTTCGTATACTTCTTCGTTACATCCATATGAAGAGCTGATTAGATTTTGGTTACAATTGGTCAACCGGAAGTACCATCATTTGAAGATTTTAACAGTTTTTCTTGAAAAAACTATGTTAAATATAATTTTTTCACATTTGATGTTATTATAAATATTAAAGAATATTTTATTCTCTATACGATTTGACTGCATTTTATGCTTAATATTAAATGGATATAGAGTTAAAAAATTATAAAGAAATTAAATTTCATAAAGTAGCCATAGCTATGGAAACAACTACTGTATTAAGAAAATTCTGATTGAAAGATGTCAGTGTCAAGTGAAATTGACATAGTGTGTTTATCTTATAATTTTACTGGAAATATAGGATCTTTTGCTTGCTGTATGGAATTTGTATAAAATACATACAACTGCTTTAAGGTAATGTACAAGAAATAATAATAATAAATCTTTTATTTCTGCAGATACATTACACTGTATATAGAGAACGTCACAAAATTATAATTTTCTGTAAGAAATTTTGCATAAAATACATGCAACTGCCGGAAGGTAATGTACAAGAAATAGAATATTTAATTTAGCAAGGTACTTTCTGTATGAGATTTGCACAAAATACATAGAACTGACGGAAGGTAATGTGCTGGCCACATCAGATTTTTTGATAATAAAATGTAGATTAAATTTTAAATACCGAGATAGAATAGAATTCACTAATCCAATAATGAAAATTAGCTTAAACTTTTTTGCGAATCGTTAATTTTTATTAATCTAAATACATACCTACATATTTACTGCAAACTATTTTGATTTCCTTTCCTATTATTCTATTTATTTTTTTTCTTTTTAAAACGTTATTATTATTAATTTGAAAGGACTAGTTCTTTGACAGTGAGATTTATCTGTCAGTTACATACATTTGAATAACTGCGTTTTGTTTGTTTAAAGCGTAAGCTCTGGGATTTAAATTGTAGATAATTTTATAAATTTATCCATAATATATGTAGAAAAAGTATTAATGCAAATCTGTAGAAAATTTAATAATCTTTAATTTTTATAATAACGTTAATCTCGAAAAAATAACATTTAAAGGTATTTATCGAAGAAAAACTATTTTGAGCTTCTAGTAAAGTGCCATTTCCGGTATCCGATACAGAAAAAGTTCGAAACACAAGGTATCAAAATTTACTGAATGATAGTATTTGAGTTAGAGTAAAGAATCCACACATACACATATACACAGACATCATCGTGAAAATGTTAAAATTGGATTCTAGGGACCTTAAAACGTGGTTTAGCAATATCTCGATATGCGATTTTTAGCACGATCCCTATACCTCCTTTACCAACGGAATCTACAGATTTGCATTAATACCTTTTGTATATATTTTATGGATAAATTTATAAACTTATCTATAAATTTAATCCCGGAGCCTACGCTTTAAACAAGCAAAATTCCTTGGTTACACAGTTCATATCTCAAATGTATGTAACTGACAGATAAATGTCATCGTCAAAGAACTAATCATTTTAAATTAATAACAGTAACGTTTTAAAAAGAAAATAGTAAATAGAACACTAGTTATATGGAATGGATCTTAATACAGTTTCCGCAATAACTAAATATGTAAGTATGTATATTTAAATTAATAAAAATTAAATAGCGGGAGGTTTTTGGGTATGAAGATGGTGTCGAAATTTTTTAAAAATTAAAAATTCTAAAAATTTCTATTTAAGTAGTTTGAAGGGTGTAGATTTAAGATTTTAAAACCGCATGTCGATATCTCTATTCTTATTCGAGATATTCGTCCTCAAATCTTTACTCAAAAATGCCCATTTTTGGGCCATATCCCAAAAATGGTCAATTATACACCGCTGGCGATATCACCATTAGATTCTACGAGCAAAATTACATAAGCATACCAATTTTCATAATTTTTGAACAACTATTACAATCTACAGAAGGAAAAGTCTGAAAATGGCTAAAAATCGCAAAAAATCTAAGGTGTACCCCTTGCGATTTTTTTAGTTTTTGACAATTTTAAGGAATGTTTAATAATTAATGTATCCGTGGGAATATTTTGATGAAAATTGGTATACTTATGTTTTTTGGTACGAGGAATTTACTGGTGATGTCGTTGAAGGTGTACCGCACACCCATTTTTGGGTATGAAGATGGTGTGATTTAAAAAAGGGTCGATATTTAAAAAAAATTAAAAAATTTGAAAATTTCTATTTAAGTAGTTTGAAGGGTGTAGATTTAAGATTTTAAAACCGCATGTCGATATCTCTATTCTTATTCGAGATATTCGTCCTCAAATCTTTACTCAAAAATGCCCATTTTTGGGCCATATCCCAAAAATGGTCAATTATACACCGCTGGCGATATCACCATTAGATTCTACGAGCAAAATTACATAAGCATACCAATTTTTATAATTTTTGAACAACTATTACAATCTCCAGAAAGAAAAGTCTGAAAATGGCCAAAAATCGCAGAAAATCTAAGGTGTACCCCTTGCGATTTTTTCAGTTTTTGACAACTTTAAGGAATGTTTAATAATTAATGTATCCGTTGGAATATTTTGATGAAAATTGGTATACTTATGTTTTTTGGTACGAGGAATTTACTGGTAAGGTCGTCGAAGGTGTACCGCACACCCATTTTTGGGTATGAGGATGGTATGGTATAAAAAAAGGAGGAAATTTTTTAAAAAATTAAAAATTCTGAAAATTTGTATTTAAATAGTTTGAACGGTGTAGATATAAGATTTTAAAACCACACGTCGATATCTCTTTTCTTTTTCGAGATATTCGATATTGCTGGCCACATCAGATTTTTTTCCTGGATACCTTGCCTCACCAAAGTTTTGATGCACGAGCCGCCACTGTATGTATGTATGTATGTATGCAGGCCCGATCCTAGCGGATGATCATTTTGTTCCCAGAACAAAAGCGGCCAAGAATAAATAATATATATATATATATATATATATATATATATATATATATATATATATATATATATATATATATATATATATATTTAAGAATTTTAAAAATATCAATAGTTTATGAAATAAACATATTAATAAAGCAGCCTCCGGGATTAAATTTATAGATAATTTTATAAATTTATATCCATAAAATATATAGAAAAAGTATTAATGCAAATCTGTAGAAAATTTAATAATCTTTAAATTTTATATTAACGTTAATCTCGAAAATATAACATTTAAAGGTATTTATCGAAGAAAAACTATTTTGAGCTTCTAGTAAAGTTCCATTTCCGGTTATCCGATTTTCACCAAAATCTAATGGGCTCTTTCCATTAGAGAAAAAATTCGAAATACAAGGTTTCAAAATTTTCTGAAAGATAGTATTTGAGTTAGAGTGGAGGATCCACACATACACACAGACATCATCGTGAAAATGTTAAAATTGTATTCTAGGGACCTTAAAACGTGGTGATTTACAAAAATCTCGATATGCGATTTTTAGCACGATCCCTATACCTCCCTTACCAAGGGTAGCGGGAGGTAAAAAAATCAATTCAAGTCTTTCAAATGATTTTGCAGCATAAAGGAAAATACATAATTTAGTCTGTCGTTATGTCTAAAATCGCTTAACGAAAGCACACATTTTGTCCGTATACTCGTACATATCTTCAAAGTTTAAATGTGTATTTTCCTAGCACGTATTCGGCAAACAATTCTGTCATCCACGTTTTAGAGAATGCACGTGTTCTCAAAATGGAACTGCACTGCAGAGAATCGTTCGAATCTACTTCCCAATTCATTATCGAACATCGAGAACACTTTATGAAGAACGAACCAACGCTTTTGCAAACAGAAGATTTGAAAGAATGCTACAATACAGACGGAGTGTTAATGTATATGTGTTACAATTTACATGATATGTTCGGGATACAAAATAACCCTTCGAACAAAATAATCGACAATTATAAAATGAGTTCTTTATACTTTTTTCTACAAACACTATTAAAAATTGAATTTTCAACACGGCATACTTCAATTAAAAATCTGATGTGGATACAACACGACTTCCTTATACGCAAGACCAATATGAAGATGAAGTATAGACCCAATTATAAAATTGCACGTGCTTGACGTAATTTGACATTAACATCTATTTTTTATTTTTTTGTTATTTTTTGTCCTAATCCATAGCAAGCTTCATTACAAAAACCAAAAAGTATATAAGTTTTAAATTTACATATCTCGCTTATACAAAGGGCTAATTTAATAATACTTGATGTGCTTTTATTTCTAAAATCAAAATGAAACCATTTTATTCAAGAAAAACTATTAACAACTTCAGGTAATATATCACTTCCGGTTAGCCTGTTTTAACCAAAATCTGCTATGTTATTCCAATTGATATAAAAGTCTTATATACCAAATTTGAAACGTTTTGGATTATATTTTAATATAGTTTTTCATTAAAATCTATTATAGGCTTCAGATAAAGTACCATTTCTGGAAATTATGTAATGACCAAAAAGGGAGGTGCACAATAGAAGTCCTAAATACAAAATTTCAACTTTCTACGGCTTACAGTTTTTGAGTTATGCGAGATACGTACGTACGTACATACGTACGTACAGACGTCACGACGAAATTAGTCAGAATGGATTCAGGGATGGTTCTTTGGCAGTGACATTTATCTGTCAGTTACATACATTTAAGATATGAACTGTGTAACTAAGGAGATTTGCTTGTTTAAAGCGTAGCCTCCGGGATTAAATTTATAGATAATTTTATAAATTTTTCAATAAAATATATAGAAAAAGTATTAATGCAAATCTGTAGAAAATTTAATAATCATTAATTTTTATAACATTAATCCTGAGAAAATAACATTTAAAGGTATTTTTGGAAGTAAAACTATTTTGAGCTTCTAGTAAAGTGCCATTTCCGGTTATCCGATTTACACCAAAATCTTATGGGCTCTTTCCATTACAGAAAAAGTTCGAAATACAAGGTTTCAAAATTTTCTGAATAATAGTATTTGAGTTAGAGTAAAGGATCCACACACACATACACACATACATACACAAAAACATCATCGTGAAAATGTTAAAATTGGATTCTAGGGACCTTAAAACGTTATCATTTACCAAAATCTCGATATGCGATTTTTAGCACGATCCCTATACCTCCCTTATTAAGGGTAGCGGGAGGTAAAAATGGCCAGCACATTACCTTCCGCCAGTTCCATATATTTTGTACATACAAATTCCATACTGAAAGTTTCTTGCTCAAGATTCCATATTTCAAGTACTACCTTCTGTCAGTTCTATGTATTTTTTACAAATTCCATACAGAACCTAAGAGATTATATATTTCCAGTAAAATTATAACACAAACATGTCAATTGCACTGACATCTATCAATCAGCATTTTCCTAATATAGTAGCGGTTTCCATGATTATAGCATAGCTGGCTGCATTATGAAATTTAATTTCTTTATAATTTTTTAACTCTATATCCATCGAATATGAAGTATAAAATGTAATCAAATCGTATAGAGAATAAAATATTCTTTAATATTTATAATAACAGTAAATATGGAAAAATTATATTAAACAGTGTTTATCGAGAAAAACTGTTAAAATCTTAAAATTAGGGTACTTCCGGTTGAGCAATTATAACCAAAATCGAATCATCTCTTCACATGGATGTAAAGATAAGGAATATGAAAGAATTATAATTTTACATACATACATACATACATCATCGTAAAAATAGTAAAATCTTATTCCAGGGCCTCTAAACCGTGCTTATTCATTAAAAACTCACCCACCGAATTTTTTGACCAAAGATAATACCTTCCTTACCTAAAGGTGACGGAAAGTAAAAACAAGTATAAGGACTCGAGTTGTGTGCGTTAACTATTGTTTTTGTCAGGATTTAAAAAAAAAATCTCAAAAAATGAGTCTAATTTTCCACTCGGAAGACATCGTGTATCTTCGGTGGCTCTGCCGCCTTGATGGCTAGGCTCTAGTATTTTTTAGTTGCCCTAGCGTGTACCCTCTGTTTTTTTAAATATTTAATTCTACGCTGTTAAACATCAACACCAATATTTTAACAAAAAAATACAGAATTTCAAAGAAAGTTTCCCATAAAACCCCAATATTTTTAAATTCTGAGCCTTTTTCTTAAAATAAATATTTTTGAAAAGTTTCTAGTTTAGCCGGAAATTGAAAATTTTGCAAATTTTAATACAATATGAGGCCCTCACTGCAATCTACAGACAAAAATCTATACTACATACCTGGAAATTTTTATAAAATATTAATAATTATTTTTATGTTTCATAACACATTCAGATAGATTAAATACATTGTAGTTTAAAGTATTTATTGGATATTTCATTTTGTTATTGAGCAAAACCAATAAATCGATAGATTTTGCATTGGATGATCAAAAATCAATACATGTTCTGGCATCTGTAGGGAATATCCTGAACTAATATGTTTATAATAAATTATTTAAACAAATGTACTTTAACTTATAAAATTATTTTTTAAATATGTTTTTCAATTTTATGCTTTAAAAATGAATAACAACTAATATTTTGTAAATTGTTAATAACAATATTTATAACCTCAAATCTCAAATGACAGCTGACGGCAATTGTTAAACAATTGTACCTTCAATGATTAGAACAGAAAACAAAACAAATTTAGGCAATTTCTATTTGACTTCAAGGTGGTATTTGGTAAGAAAACATTTGTTTAAACAGCAGATATGCAAATAAGTTATATTTCAGGTGCTATAAACCGGTTTTCAATATGTTATGGATAAAAAAATAAACCAGTTTGTGTTTGGAGTACCTACTAAACTTGAAAAACTGGTTTGTGGAAGTGAACTCGTTATAAAAACAATATTTTATGTATTATAATAATAGGGTATGTATATTTGTAAATAATAATCGTTATATGACATTGTTATTACTAAATGTGCATTGTTTATAGAATTGCAAATCAGCTGATTACAAGATTCATTAAATGCAAAACATTACAAATGTTTGGAGTTATCCTGCGAAGAATATTGTTGTTTAAGGGATAAAATATCGTAGGACTAAACTTCAGGGGTTGTTTGTATGTTCTGGCTACTTAATTCAGTTTTGGATTACAGCCAAATAAGAATGCAGGCCAGTACAGATATCAAATAAATGAAATAATTCAGCAGTATTAAGATATTTTTCATGTTGTAGGTACTTGGGGACCGTACAAAACGACCTGTAGGTATCTCAAAAGTACTATGCGATGCAGAAAATTTTGCAAAAAGTTGCCAAATTGTATTCGAAGACTACTAAGCATAACAGAAGTCAGAACTCAAAGAGATGACGTGAAAGAACAAAATATTGGGAAGAATTTCTTTAACATAGCCTAGAAGACAATAATTTTATTGTTAATTTAGTATTTTTGTGCTAGAATTTAGTATCATTGTAAACTGAATCTGCTAATGTATAATTGATTTACTTTTGATGAAAATTTTGTATTGAAAATTTTAACCAAGAAAAAATATAAGTATGTCAAATGAAATGTATAAGATTTTAACGGTATATTATAACTATAGTTTATAAATTTGATACTTTTGTACTCAGAATTTCATGCTGATTCTTTTGATATATAACATAACTTTTAATGAAGATTTTTTCGTATTATATGTTTATTTCTGCAAACTACATTATAAGTACAATATTTACAATAAGTTATTGTTAACAATTAATGTTTGTAATATTCATAAACAATTAAAAAGTTCTTTTTTGTACACTTTTGTAATGGATATAACCAAATATGGTATTTATTAATATAAAAATTGGATAATATGTGTTATATTTTATTTATTAACCTCCTAGAATACATATAATAACAATAATTAATATAAAAATCATAATACATTGTCAAAATTTGAAGAAATTCCAATGTTTTTATTTTGGTATTTAGGCGCCGGCGCTTCTCATATTTCACATACCACAAATAATTTGTTAATATAACAAGACGTATTCAGGAATTTTTTTGCTAACCAATTCTCGAGTATATCTTCTCTGAAAATAAAGTTCAATCATTTATTTTCTACTTTTTATAAACTATTGTGTTATATTTGTTGATTTACATATAAACAATAGCCAAAAAAACTATTGAATGTTTTCTGAAAACAATTATTTTTAACTACGGTACTGGATTTGATGAAGGTCAGATGTTTGTTGAGAATAGGTGGAGACATCATGTGTAACGGTGGTTGCAAATAGTACTAACAACAAAAAGCAACAAATTCATATTTTACAACAATTAATAAGAAATGGTTTATTTTAAAATATAGCTGTATCAAATAATAAAATCTGAAAAAAATAGTGTTGTTTGTATATTTCCCCAATGCCCATTGTAAGTATATTTGTTTATCGTTACTGTCATTTAACATTAAATATTATAATTATTGTTTATATTAATTAATAAGTATTTATTTGTTATTTTGAGGCTAAATGTAAATAAACTCATAAAAAATATTACTTAAAAATCATTATTTATAAATTGTTTATAAAATCATAGTTCATTGTATTGCTGAAAGATGTCTCAACTGGTATTGATTTTTGCTAATCCAATGCAAAATCAATCGATTTTTTGGTTTTACTCAATAAAAAATTATATTGTCAAAAAATATTTTAAACTACAATATATTTAATCTGTTTGAATAGGTTATGAAACATAAAAATAATTATTAATATATTATCAAAATTTTCAGGTATGTAGTATAAATATTTACCTGTAGATTGCAGTGGGGGTCTCATATTTCATTAAAATTTACAAAATTTTCATTTTCCGGCTAAATTAGGCACTTTTCAAAAACATTTATTTGAAGAAAAAGACTTAGAATTTAAAATAAGCGAGGTATTATTTGAAACTTTTTTTGATATTCTTTAATTTTTTGATCTGACATTCCGTTAATCAGTCAGCTGATTTTGTAGATATATAATAACAATAACAATACGTGGTGTAATGAGTATAAATAAGTAAACACTCAATTTAAGGGTGAAAAGGGAATCTAAGAAAAACAGAAGGGTGCGTTTTGCAGAAATACAATTGTTTGGTAAGCATATCTTTTAAATTAAACAATCTTAGTTAAATTTCCGTTTATATTTACAAGGCCGCTCCGTGCAGGCGGGCAGTTTGTGCCTCGTACAAATGCCACACAATTCCTGAAATGATTTAGTCAAGAATACAAAAATATAATATACTAAAAATAAGTATGTTCTTAAAAATATAAAACAACATAAATATTTATGGGAAAAATAACAATACAGTAATAGTCTAATAGTACATTACTAACCGAGGTGGAAAGTGTTTCATTACTGTCGAGGGCGAGGATAGCTGACCAAGGCGCGAAGGTTAACAATAAGTAACTTCCCAACTTTTTAAAAGTCAGAAATCGTTATATTACCATCTGATTGTGAATAAACAACATTACCTACTTATTCTTTTTCCGAAAATGCTAATTTAAAATTCCTTGCATCTTTGGCAAATTCATTTAGAACTTCGTCTATATTTTTTGTTTATTTTCGCTTATGTAATCGCGATGGAGGCTCATCATACATAAACCGTCTAGCCGATCTCCGCTAATAGTAGATATAATCCATGTTTTCACTCTTCTTAGAGTGCGAAAAGATCTTTCCACAGTGCATGTAGTTGGAGGAAGACAAATTAAAATTTCTAAAGCTTTGGAGATTGCTGGGTATAATGTACAATGTAGTAATAATCATTTCTTTATTTGAAACCAAATATTCGTGCTATGCTAAAGCTTCTTCAAAAAAATTGTTAATTTTATAATATGAATTAATCTCTTGAGCTAGTTTAGTAAAATCATTATAGTTTATTTATTTTAAATTAATCGGATGCAAATTATAGAGCAAAAAGGCAACATTATCATCTTTCGAAAACCGAGAATTTAAAGAACTAATTAAAAAATCTAAGTAATTTATAAAAATTGCTTTTTTAAAATATTCTCGCACAGAATATTTGTTACGGGTTCCAGAAGTGCCGAATATTTAGAAATTATTTTAAGGGAAACAATAAAATAGCTCTCAACAGTAGCACTTGATAGTTGCTGTGTTCCTAATCTAGTAGCACGATTAACTTCAGCTATGGTATTGGTAATATTTTTATTTATAATTTGTACTGCGGATGTATCTTTTAAATTATGTGCGCGCGATGCTTACGCTAACTTCATGATGAATATTTGAACGTTAGGAAACAGAACGAAAAAAGAAAACAACAGGGCGATGTAAGGACATTAGGATGCGACATAAGTAGTCGTGGCAAAACAATTAAAAATGGTAATTTTTAGCATGAATTCAATACCTCTCTTAGCGAGAGGTAACAAGCAATCATTTTTATCGAAACGCTTCGCAAACGCACCACTTTTGCTGGTTTAGATACACTTTGAAACACTCATACAATACAACGATTACTGTTTAGTTTAGTTTAGTTAAAATTTGAACCATAGTTTTGGATGGTGTTTTATCCCCAAATACCGAATTAAGTTATTCCACACATTTCTGTGGTGCTAACCGTATCGATAGTCATAAAAAATCATCACTCTAAAATCATGATTTGAAATTTCCATTTTTTACACAATTATCACTTTATTAAATACTGTTGGAACAAAACTGCATCCCCTACATACTCTATAAATGTGTGACACGTATTCATTAACACCTGTATACAACATAAAAAATATTGCTAAATAATTCCAAGTATTTAATAATAATTATCTGTATCACCATTTAGTTTCTATTAGAATTACATATTTAACAGATAATTGGTTCCGTAATACATAATACATTGTCAGCTATTCTCATTATAAATGAGTCATAAAAAATTCATTGTGAGTAGTTGAATAGTGAAATGTACTTCATAGACTTATAATAGCCTTTAAAGACTATCGATTATAAGTTCCGCGAATTGTTAAAATAGCATCTAGTGTGTAATTACAAATTATTGAATGGATTATAGATAAATGAATTTTGTTTTAAAAGTAAAAATAAATATCTAAACACATTATTATTATATTACAAGAAGTGGTCTCCTGTGGATGCCTGTACTACGACCTGTAGATCTATTGTACCTTCCAGATTTACTCCTATTCTAGGAGTCCTGTTTGTTTAATAAAATCCAGGGTTTTCTTCAGATCTAAATCTTTTAGCATACCCTGCTGGATCTTTTCTGCCCCCAAGATATTATATCTGCTGCTCGTAAAGGCTTCACAGTGACATATGAGGTGCTGAAGGGTTTCTTCCTCTTCACCACACCCCCTACATGTTGGTTCTTGTGTTAGTCCCATCGTGTGTAGGTGTTTGTTTAGTAGACAGTGTCCTGTTAGGAGTCCTGTTATTAATCTAACGTCTTGTTTGCTCATTAGGAGTAAACGTTCCGTTCTTTTCTTGGTTGGTTCATTTAGGAAGAGCTTTGAGTGTTTCTCCAACCAGTGATTCTTGTGCCATTGATTCAGCAATGTTTTTATTTCCAGCTTAACTGTCTCCGCTGAGATTCCGAAAGCCGGTTCTGGTCCTGTGAAAGGAAAACTTGTCCCTTTCTTAACCAGACTATCTGCTACCTGGTTTCCTTCGATTTCTGAATGCCCGGGTACCCATATTAATTTCAATTTGTTCCTCACTCCTAGTGCATTGAATCTGTAGATGCACTCTAGAACAAGTCCAGATTCTGTCTCACAGGATTCTAGTGCTTTTAGTGCGGCTTGGCTGTCTGTTACTATAGAGATTCTTCTGTTGCTAAATTGGCTCTCTAGTAGTAATTTGGCACAGGTTAAAATTGCGTACAATTCTGCATCTAAATACATACATATATGATAACGATCAGACAGATTATTTTATTTATTTATTTAAAAATAAAATAAAAGTATGGAATGCAATAACCACATAAACAAACATGGAAGCTAGCGAATCCTGGAATATGTAAAAGAAACAAGGAGAAAATGAAGGCAACATAACTGAAATACCCCAGGAAGATTAGAGGAAAAACATAAGAATGATGACAAATCAAGAACAAGATATAGTAACCAGAATAAAACTAAACCAAATAGATTAGTACTAAGGACACATAATTTGGAGGGATCAGAACAGCCTAATAAGAAAAATAGTAGAAGCTAGACGTATGAACAAAAAAGCGGAAGAGGCAAATACGAAAAGGAAGAATAGCAGAATTCGGAATTCGGCTAAATTGACTTAGAATCTATATTTTTACTTCCTTGCACGAAGTAAAGGAAGTATTGTAATCGCGAAAAATTTCGGTTTTAAGATTTCAACGGAAATATCCATTTTGACCATCCCTGAATCCATTCTGACTAATTTCGTCGTGACCTCTGTACGTACGTATGTATCTCGCATAACGCAAAAACGGGACGCCGTAGAAAGTTGAAATTTTGTATTTAGGACTGCTATAACATCTAGTTGTGCACCTCCCTTTTTGGTCATTACATAATTTCCAGAAATGGTACTTTATTTGAAGCCTATAATAGATTTTAATGAAAAACTATATTAAAATATAATCCAAAACGTTTCAAATTTGGTATATAAGACTTTTATATCAATTGGAATAACATCAGATTTTGTTTAAAACAGGCTAACTGGAAGTGATATATTACCTGAATTTGTTAACAGTTTTTCTTGAATAAAATGGTTTCATTTTGATTTTAGAAATAAATACTTCAAGTATTATTAAATTAACCCTTTGTATAAGCGAGATATGTAAATTTAAAACTTATATATTTTTTGGTTTTTGTAATGAAGCTTGCTATGGATTAGGACAAAAAATAACAAAAAAATAAAAAATAGATGTTAATGTCAAATTACGTCAAACACGTGCAATTTTATAATTGGGTCTATACTTCATCTTCTTATTGGTCTTACGTACAAGGAAGTCGAGTGGTGTCTACATCAGATTTTTTAAATTTCATTTTGATTTTTCAGCGTTTAATGATAATTATTCCTTAGTTAAGCATTGTTGCTACTTTTTTAACATAGTTTTCATATTTGTTGGATTTTTTGTAATTATTACTATGTCGTCTGCATAAGCTAATGACCATTTTTTTCTTCCAATGACTACGCCGCCCGTTTGTTCTTTACTAAGAAATTCTGCTAGTGAAGTGAAAATAATGTAGATTAAAAGTTGGAAGAAATGAAACAGCAAAGGAGAGATATTAAAATTATTTTAATGAATGTAGATACCATATAAAACTAACAAGTATGCCAAATGGTTAAAAAAAATTAATTGTACCTACGCAACTTTTATTAGATGTATTTTTTCCATACTAATCCATAAATAATTAATTAAATAATTTATTTGTTTGTCATTCGACATTAGTTAAGTAAACAAATAATTTATTATTATTATTTAAATTTCGTGTCGACCAGTGAATCGACTAACACTAACAGACATGTTCTAGCTACTATCGAGACCGGTGTTGTTGTTTAATATCGCTGCCTTATCAGTATATTTGCAATCTGCAAATGAAGATGTGTTTTAAATACTCGTAATAAATGCAATTCATCTTGAAAATTTTGTTGATTGTTGGGGAAATTAAAACAGCGTATATTTGTGTCTTTTAGTGTCAAACTTTCGTGATATGAATTTTAGTGTGTGATGATTTTCAGTGAACTAAATAGTGAAATAACTGAAATTTTGTTCCCAAGAAACGTTGTTAGTAGCAGTGGTAGCTGATTTTTTGAGATGCTGATATCTGCGATGCCTCTGTTGGCCAAATTGGAGTGACAGTAGGCGAGGTTAGTCCAATATTTATCTCATTTTATTCAATGCTGTATTCAGAACCAGTGCGGCACCATGCAGCCGAACACTTAATTTGATATTGAATCCACATAGGTGTCTCGCGGCCAGAACGGCCAAAAATTGGCACTTAAAGTGTTTTAACCATACCAAAATAATTCTATAAATTGGACGGCAAAAATACATTAGGTAGGGGAGACCGGTGTCAATTTTAACAGGTGTGAAATGTAACAAGGGTAGGTAACAGGGCCCATCTTTTCGAAGTAGATTAAAACGCGCTTGCAGAGTGAAGCAGAAAGAGGCATAGCTCTTTGGTATTTAGTGTAAGTACATTCGCGCAAATACGTCGTCTGTTTCTGACGAATGTCTGTAAATCGACAAAAAAGTAAAACCAGGTAGTGACACACATTGTTTCTGAAACACTATAAGTGCTCTGCTCGGAAATATTTCAAGTTAAGGATCAGTTTGTGAGTTATATCTGCTTTTATTTTTCATTAAAAAACATTTCGAATTATTACCTAATAAATACAAAATAGCAAATAATAAATATAAGTTAAGCGATGTCATTTGTAACACATGCCACGGTGTCGATTTTAACGTGTTTAATAATTAAGTACAGTATTGATCATGATAAAAATTACAAAAAAAAAAACCACTGCTATCGAAAACATAAAAGAAGAAGAGCAAACAAACGAAAAACAGTTCCGAAAGTATCAGTCGCAGATTACTCTTCAGATGGCTCCGATGAGAAAACTCTCTGATATGTATTGGCCCATATTTTTTTAGCACAGGAGGTTGTTTGCAGTGGCGAAAATGTAAAATCTGGTCACCGGGCAAGTTAAATTGGACGAAGAAAGACCTATTTTATGTTTACCTATACTGCAATTTCGTTAGCGACTATAAAGACATTGGTCAAAATGGTCCATGTCACCAACAGAATATATATTTTGTTTGCTTTTAGTTGAGTCATCTGAGTTTTGTATTTTCTGAGGTAATAAATAAATGTTTATTTTTTCAATAACTTCTTCTTTTATCATTGTTAAAATTTGTTACAATTACTGCCCTGTTACTATTGACACCAGTTAGGTGTCAATTGTAACATTTGTAATGCCTGACTAAAAATCCTTTTATATTTGTCACATTTTCAAAAGTTTAAAATTCAAAATATTATTAACTAAGGTGGGTAGGGTCCAATATAGGTAATTTCAAAATTTCCAAATGTAATGTTAACTCGTGAAAAATAAAAAAATAAAATTTGTAACAATTGACACCGATCTCCCCTACCACATAGCACTTAAGGGTTTTAACGATACCAAAATAATTCTATAAATTGGACAGCAAAAATAAATTACTTCAATTATGTATATCAAGATTCATAGGTATACTTCTTCTTGCGCAATACTATTCTTACCTGAAGTATACTATATTTAGCTATCTAAATCTAACCATTCCGAAATATTACATCACCTACATAGATCAGTGTATTCACACACCCACGTACCCCTATTCACAATATCTACATTCATGTTGATGATATATTTACTTATTTAAAATCTTTGAATGCCTGGCTACATCCCTCCTCCCACCCCCGTAACGAGGGTGCATTTATCACTTGGTGTAGGGTGACATGTGCCGGAAGTGCGCCATTACTCCCACTCGTTCGCATTGTCATCGCTTGGGGGTGTTGTAGTCGCTGACGCAAGAAACAGCGTCGCAGCGCAAAATCAAGGAGCACTTGATGAAAAGACGAATCAATCCTGTACGGCGAAAGATTCCAACAAGAAGGGGGATGTTTGTGGAGAAGGGTTCGGGTTTGAATCCCGACGAAAATAAGGGTTGATATAATATACAATTAATATACATGATTCATTTTTTTTTAATTTTATTTTAAATATGTTCAAATACGAGAGCCGTCCAAAAATTGAAGATATAATAATATTGAAATAACTGAAATAATTGTCCCTCAAAAAATGTTGACAGATGTGTCTAATTTGTCCAATTTTCAAATATGGGTTCCTAGCAATGTAACTAACTACAGACCTATTTCTATTATCTATAATTTTTCGAAATGTTTTGAAAATGATGAATGATTTGGTGATGATTTGGAAACGCTCCGTCTAAATGCGTTGGCAACTTTATAATACTGTCTTTATATCAACCACAGATTAAAATGTAGTAAAGATACGAATAAATAAATAAACCATAGGTAAGTAATTACAATATCTGTGTACTCGCTATTTGTAAACGTAAGCATTTTGACAGAATTTTACCTGATAAACAAGTTTATTACTAATGCCAAAATATAATTGCAACAACTGACAAAACTGTCAATTGCTAAAACAAAAAACTCGTCAATTGACGGGGTGGTAAAAATGCTAAAAAAATATGCGATTTCATATATATATATATATATATATATATATATATATATATATATATATATATATATATATATATATATATATATATATATATATATATATATATATATATATATATATATATATATATATATATATATATATATATATATATATATATATATATATATATATATAGATAGATAGATAGGTTGTCTCACAACTCGCGCCCCAGACGAAACTGACACTTGCCGACGACAATAGGTTGCCAACAAATAGAAGAAAATAATTTGCGGCTGCTTGCATAACGGAGTTACAAGACTTTTTAATCCACCAATCCCGGAAGGATATCTTGAGGTGTGATGATATTATTACAAAATAAAACTGGTTGCTAGGTTTGAAAAATACTACTAGTGAGTTACAAAATTTGTTAGACTTACTGTAATTTTGACACTTTAGAGTTGACTTTTCACTGTCAACAAATTTAGGTTCGCGAAGGTGTCATCCGAGATCATCATTTATATCGTACAGTGCAACGTGTTGTAGCAGCTGTGTAAAATGTGTCAAACAAAAATATTATTGTCATTTGATCTGGCGTAACTTGACCGGTCTCATGCGTCCTTGCGATGGCTCTCAATATCACTTTATGATCCACAAGATTTCTATCCGGAAAACGTTCCGAATAGACTCGTGCTGCCTCTCTGGTGTTACGTCCACATTCTCCGAAAACTATAGTCATTTCTAAGTAATCAGCGGCTGAATACATGGTAAGAATTTGCCTTTTTTTATTCACCTTGTCAAATTTAATTTGACACTGATATTTTTCGAAAACTACAGTCGCCCACACATTTTAAAAAAGATTTGATTTGTATAAAACCCTAGTAACGTAAAATTACGGCAAACACACGTTAAAGGTGTAGGTCTCTGATTGATCAATTTTAAGACGTCTTTTCTCGAATATCTTTTAAGCTAGATTTTTTTTCTTCGAAATTATACATCCGAGTGCAGTCTCGTGTTTCCTCATTCGCTCTGAGACGCGAGTTGTGAGACAGCCTATATATATATATATATATATATATATATATATATATATATATATATATATATATATATATATATATAAAGTCCATTTCCACGACTTGACCCCACGTCATCAACAGTAAATATTTGGTTCAAATCGCCAGGGGTGGGAGGGAATTGATGACGTCATATTGTTACCATGGTTTTCTTATAGGGATTTTCTAGTTTGATATAAGGTGGAGTATGACAAGACTTTGTCATATTTGACATTTTCAATATTTTATTTGCAATAATTTTGTTATTCGCTAATATAACATATATCTACTGTGTGAATATTATTATTCATCAAAATTTGAAGTGCTACTTACGTATTTCGCAATTGAATAATTATGATGTAATGTCAAAACTGGTAAAAACTGACAGTATGTTTTATATTGTGTCAATTTCGTTATTCATCAAAATTCAATATATAGTTATTTAGAAATAACAAACCAATTGAATAAATACGATATTAATATAATGGAAGAAGTATACTTCTTTTTAATGTCTAAAGCAATATGTTGCAATAATTATTGGACATCTTAGAAACACCGTCTTTGCAATAGCAAAATGCACAATATGTATAATCGCAAGAATTAACTAAATTACCAACACACAACGAAAACAAAGCACAAATTGTTATCGACGCCAAAATCACCTTAATCACATGAATGACAGAATGACATGAATATTCAAATAATTCAAATATTTGAAAATGACACTCGTTACTGCGGTTACAATACAGTTTGTATTTCTTTTTTTGCAGTTGGTTAGACGGAGATAGCTTATACCCCTCCTAAACACGGAAGACAATGAGATAAATAGACAGATAGTGTTGTGAAAGAGGTGACTTCTGTCCGAGCAGTTGAATATACAGACGCTGTTGAGTTAGTTGAGTATATAAAAGCTGTGGAGGTCGGTAGGCGGGCAGTTGAACATGATATAAGTATATAGTGATATAAATATCGCGTAAACAGTCTACAAGAGTCTGCAACAGAGCAGCAGTATAAGATTGGAACGCGTAGTGAAATAAATAATTTGTAACATCGTGGAAATAAATAGTAGTGTTAATTGGTTAATTAAATAGTGTTAGTGTTATCTAGTTAATTATAGTTTTAGCTTAATAAGTTTCTTTTAATAATTGTTCAATATTAGTAATAGTAACTTTTATTAGAGTTTAATAAACACTTAATTTTAATTAATAATAATTGTCTAATATTTACACTTCACCCAAATAAATATAAAAACGTTACAATATCAAAATATCTGATGTGGCGAGCACATAACCTCTCGCCAGATATTTTACCTGGTTGTACGCATAAAACGAAAAATATTTTTACCTCTCGCTAAGAGAGGTATTGGATTCATGCTAAAAATCGCATATCCAGATTTTAGTGAATAAGCACGTTTTAAGATCCCTAGAATCCGATTATAACATTTTTACGATGATGTCCGTATGTTTGTGCGTGTGTGGATGTTGGATCCACGATTTCTCAAATATTGTAAGACTTAAGACATTTTTAACTACGGATTCCTCAATCTAACAATAATGGGAAGAGTTGATTAAGTTTTGGTAACAATTGGACAAACGGAAGTAGTAGTTATAAGAAAAAAATCATCTAAATATTATCTATCGAAAATTTCTGTAAATACTTATATTAAAGAACGTTAAATTCTTTATTCGATAAATATAAATTCATTATTATATCTTCTGTAGATTTAGAGATAAAGAAATACATATAAAATAATTTGATGTAAAAAAATCTCAGATCAAACTACTTCAAGACAAGAAATTGAAATGTTTGTAATTGACACATAAATGTCACTGTCAAAAATATTTGTATGCCATTGTCAAAAATATTTGTGCATCATTCTGAAGATAATGAAAATAAAAAAAAGTCAACAACGCAAAAGAATATACGTAAAGAAGAATATAAAAGGAATTTGCAAAAAAATGACGAATATAAAGAAAAAGAAAAGGAAAGTAGAAAAAGAAAATGTACCTATGTATTGTACATAATTTATATTAAAATATCCCATAGATTTTGCAAATATATGTGAGAATTATTTTGTAGTGAGACATGAATATATGTATTTGTATTTAAAAAAACGTGCTTATTCACAAAAATCTGGATATACGATTTTTAGCATGAACCCAATACTTCTCTTAGCGAGAGGTAAAAACATTACAGTACAACATACAAAACACCAACGTATACTAATATATTCTTTAGAATTTCTCTCTTTCGTTTCTAGTTCTACATTTCTTGTAGTCGTTTGGAATAATTGTTGACAAATACAAATTCCAAGAGGTTACATTCCTGCTACAAAGCCGCAGGAAGCTGTATAGTGAGGCGGCAGGAAATGGGAAGAAAATATGATTCCTTAAACGATGTAGCTTTGAACTTTGGCCGTGTGAACAGCGCTTTGAGTGCAAATCGTAAAAAGGAAAATAAAACAGGAAGCACAACATGCATCAAGGCAAGTCGGCACAAACAAATTTTTAAAATCAACATATCTTTGCGAGGCTTGTTACGGGAGAGATACCTTTAGATATTTCATGTATATAATTCGGAATTCTTAATGTCGTAAGGGTATTAGGAAAGTCTTTGACAAGCTTCAAACATTTAGTAGCATAAGGGGAATGAGTATCTATGAGATATTTTTCTTTTTGAAGAGTATTTTTAACTCGAATATTTATATGTGTTGGTTTTGAAAGAGAGATACAGTCTGAAGTTTTGTCTAAACTAAACTACCCACATACAAGGATATTTTTTACAAGCAAATGGTCATTTAATAACCAAAATATACAAAAAATAGTTGTTTAAAATGACTAAATAACTATTACTATACTCTCATAATAATAATTTGGTATTTTTGACTTTAACTAAACTAAATATTTATTTAAAAAAAATTGAAGAGCTCTCAACAAAAACAAACTTAGTCCATTTTTACCTTCCGTCACCTTTAGGTAAGGAAGGTGTTGTCTTTGGTCAAAAAATTCGGTGGTGAGTTTTTGATGAATAACCACGTTTTAAGGTCCCTAGAATACGAGTTTACTATTTTTACAATGATATCTGTATGGATGGATGGATGTACGTATGTATGTGTTTGTGTGTGTGTGCGTATGTGCGCGCGCGCTTGTGTGCGTGTGTGTGTGTGTGTATGTGTGTATGTGTTTGTGTGTATGTATGTATGTATGTATGTGTGTATGCGTGTATGTTTGTGTGTGTGTGTGTGTGTGTGTGTGTGTGTGTGTGTGTGTGTGTGTGTGTGTGTGTATGTGTGTGTGTGACAAAATATTCGCCTCCGATATCTCTTATACTACAATTTCAAAATTTACAATTCGTATTTTTCTTCGTTGCATCCATATGAAGAGCTGATTTGATTTTGGCTATAATTGGTCAACCGGAAGTACTCTCATTTGAAGATTTTAACAGTTTTTCTTGAAAAAACGATGTTAAATATCTTTTTTTCACATTTAATGTTATTATAAATATTAAAGAACATTGTATTCTCTATACGATTTGATTGCATTTTATACTTCATATTAAATGGATATAGAGTTATAAAATTATTAAATTAAATTAAATTCATAAATTAGCTAGCTATGCTAGAAAAGCTACTATTAAGAAAATTCTGATTGAAAGATGTCAGTGTCAATTGACATATTCGTAGTATATTTGTGTTATAATTTTATTCGAAATATAGGACCTTTCTGCTCGAAACTTTCTGTATGGAATTTGTATAAAATACATACAACTGTCGAAATTTAGTATCTTTTGCAAGGAACTTTCTGTATGGATTTTATAGAAAATACATTTACGAAAATTCTACCGGTAGAAACCACATCTACTGACTGTGTTCGAAAACACGAGTGGTAAGAAGTTACCGTGTTCGAAAATTGTTCAATATCTACCAGATCCATTGACCGGATTCATAAAGAATCTAATCTCAAAAAAATGTAGTGATGCAAAGTGAAAAGTAGGACTCTGCTCAGTTTGTTAACTACGTTAAATTTCTAATCTGTTTTAAATTTTCAATTTTTTTCATCTACCCTGTTTACCACTTGCGTTCTTAAAATATCGATATCGGTAGCTATAACCTGATAAAAAACTGTTTACCGGTAACAGTTCACCGGTAGAATCTTCGTAAATGCCTCATATAACTGACGGAAGGTAATGTGCTGGCCACATCAGATATTTTTCAATATTCCTTAAAATTAAGGATATATGACGATTTTTCAAAAACAAAATAACTCCAATAACTACGAACCAGGGCATCAAATCAAAAATTGGAACTAAGAAAAGTTGTTTGTGGTTGACGACTTAGTATTAACACCCTTTTTAAAAGGAAAACGCTATTATATTTACAATACTTGGACTGTGGTTGTTTTTGCTTTTCAATTATCTCTACATAGCAATTTGCAATGTATCATTCTCTCACGAAACATATTTGGATCTGCCAGGACAAATTGAGAAAAGACCAATAACATGGAATATGTTTAGAGTATTCGTTGATATTGAACAGCTCTTTTTACTTCCTTGTACAAAGTAAAGAAAGTATTGTATTCGCGCAAAATTTCGGTTTCCAGATTTCAACGGAAATATCCATTTTGACCATCCCTGAATCCATTCTGACTAATTTCGTCGTGACGTCTGTACGTACGCATAACTCAAAAACGGTAAACCGTAGAAAGTTTAAATTTTGTATTTAGGACTTCTATGACATCTCGTTGTGCACCTCCCTTTTTGGTCATTACATAATTTCCAGAAATGGTACTTTATTTGAAGCTTATAATAGATTTTAATGAAAAACTATATTAAAATATAATCCAAAACTTTTCAAATTTTAAATTTTGTATTTAGGACTTCTATGACATCTCGTTGTGCACCTCCCTTTTTGGTCATTACATAATTTCTAGAAATGGTACTTTATTTGAAGCCTATAATAGATTTTAATGAAAAACTATATTAAAATATAATCCAAAACTTTTCAAATTTGGTATATAAGACTTTTATATCAATTGGAATAACATAGCAGAGTTTGGTTAAAACAGGCTAACCGGAAGTGATATTTTACCTGAAGTTGTTAACAGTTTTTCTTGAATTAAATAGTTTGATTTTGATTTTAGAAATAAATGCTTCAAATAAGAGTTTTAGAGAATTTAATTCCTCGTCGAGCACATCCAGTGTTATTAAATTAGCCTTTTGTATAAGCGAGATATGTAAATTTAAAACATACTTTTTGGTTTTTGTAATGAAGCTTGCTAACAAAAATAAAAATCTGATGTGGCCAGCACATTACCTTCCGTCGGTTCTATGTATTTTGTATAAATTTCATACGGAAAGTTCCTTGCTAAATTAAATATTCTATTTCTTGTACATTACCTTCCGGCAGTTGCATGTATTTTATGCAAATTTCAGACAGAAAATTATAATTTTGTGACGTTTTCTATATACAGTGTAATGTACCTGCAGAAATAAAAGATTTATTATTATTATTTCTTGTACATTACCTTAATGCAGTTGTATGTATTTTATACAAATTCCATACAGAAAGCAAAAGATCCTATACCTATTTCCAGTAAAACTATAAGACACAAGACACACTATGTCAATTTCACTTGACACTGACATCTTTCAATCAAAATTTTCTTAATATAGTAGCTGTTTCCACAGCTATGGCTACTTTATGAAATTTAATTTCTTTATAATTTTTTAACTCAATATCTATTTAATATTAGGTATAAAATGCAAACAAATCGTATAGAAAATAAAATATTCTTTAATATTTATAATAACATTAAATGTGAAAAAATGATATTTAACATAGTTTTTTCAAGAAAAACTGTAAAAATCTTCAAATGAGGGTACTTCCGGTTGTCCAATTCTAACCAAAATCTAATCAGCTCTTCGCATGGATGTAGCGAAGAGAAATACGAAAGAATTATAATTTTTAGAATTGTAGTATGGAAGTTATCGTAGACGAAAATTTTGTTACACACACACACATACATACATACATACACACACACACACACACATACAGACATCATCGTAAAAATAGTAAAATAGTATTCTAGGGACCCTAAAACGTGCTTATTCATCAAAAACTCACCACCGAATTTTTTGACCAAAGACAATACCTTCCTTACCTAAAGGTGACGGAAGGTAAAAATAACAAAAAAAGAAAAAAATGAAAAGATGTTAATGTCAAATTGCGTCAGATACGTGCAATTTTATAATTGAGTCTATACTTCATATTAGTCTTGCGTACAAGGAAGTCGTGTGGTGTCCACATCAGATTTTTTTATGTAAGAAGATACCACTGACAATTTTACTTGTATTTTGTTATAGCTGAAATCGAACTACGATCCCTCACTCTTTGTACTCTTAACTTCTTCCACCACATCGTTTACGATTAGAACATTTTGTCCCATTTCCTGTTTCCTCCGCACTTCCTGTTTGCTAAGAATTCGTATTTGTCAACAATTATTTTTTGCCGTAATCTCTGCAGGAACCTTAACAACATACAAAAGATGATAGAGTGAACAGTGTAGTGAAAATGAGATTTTTTCTTGAAAAAAATATCTCCATCCTTTCGCAAATAGCCTGCCTGACCTAGTTTTTCGAACATATGTTTTATTTATCACATATTCAATACATGGATGACTAAGATGATCATTTCCTAGAGGTAGGGAAGACAAGTTCATTATCTGCAAAAGAAATTTGGGGAAAAAATTATACGCATTTGTATGAATCAGAAAAATGTGTAAGGGTGTTCTTAACCCTTCGTGGATGATTTAACCTCGGAGTAGGGTTGAATATACAATAGATAAGATATGAAAAATGTCATAAAAAGTTTTGATACATTTTGATAAATAGGGAGTTATCCTAAATAAATAAATAAATATATTTTGACAACTTTTTTATTCATTTCTAGACGTATCAATGTCCTTCACAGAAATTTTGGTAATAAATATATGGATAAATGCAAGAACAACCAATATCAACAGTTCGTTGTTGTTGTTGTTATTATTATTATGAGGGTAGTGTCGATAGTTTCTGCAAACAAATATAACCAAGGTAGATTTTGTTGCAATTCATCTGTTATCAGTAATTTTACATGCAGTTTTAAAGTACGCACGTAGCACTGAAAATGCAGTTAACAAGAGACAATATCCTAGCCATCATATTTTACGATTTTAAAAGTTCGCTCTGTCAAAACAAAGCATCGAAAAGCTTCGGGATGCTTTTGGATATAAAGCACCTAGTATCAGGTCTGTTCACAGCTGGTACGATGAATTTAAACTTCATCCAGTTTCTCTCAATGACGATTTACGCAAAGATCGGCCAATATCTGCAGTTACGGATGAAAACATAACTGCTATTCGTACAATGATTAAAGAAGACAACCGTGTCACATATAGAATTATACGGGCTACTTTGCGCATTGGAATGACCGCTATAAATAAAATTTTGCTCGATCATCTAAAAGGCAGGGAAGTTTGTTGCCGTTGGATATCTCATAATTTAAATGATGGTCAATATAATATATTACGATTTTAAAAGTTCGCTCTCTCCAAAACAATGCATCGAAAAGCTTCGGGATACTTTTGGATATAAAGCACGTAGTATTAGGTCTGTTCACAGCTGGTACAATGACTTTAAATTTCATCGAATTTCTCTCAATAACGATTTACGCGAAGATCGGCCAATTTCTGCAGTTACGAATGAAAACATAGCTGCTATTCGTACAATTATTAAAGAAGACAACCGTGTCACATACAAAATTATACGGGCTACTTTGGACATTGGATTGACCGCTATAAATAAAATTTTGCTCGATCATCTAAAAGGCAGGAAAGTTTGTTACCGTTGGATACCTCATAATTTAAGGTCAAAAGCAACATCGTGTGGAATGGTGCATTAAAACATTAAAAAAGTACAACGAATGTAAATCTAAAGCAGTGTACGATATTATAACAAGTGATGAATCATGGATGTATGCATTTACACCTGAAACAAAACGACAATCATCTCAATGGGTCTTTCTAACAAACCCCAATCCTCTCAAAGTAAAACGAGTTCGAAGTGTTGTTACAAAAATGATTGCCTTCTTTTTCTCAAAATCCGGTCCTACTGTCAATATTGCATTAGAAGATAGGAAAACAGTAACTTCTAATTGATACATAACAATTTGTTTGCCACGGGTGTTTGAAAAATGCGTGAAAATAGGCCTCGAAGTAAAATAGTATTGCATCAGGAAAATGCATCCTCACATACTGCTGCGCAAACTAAAGCCTATTTAAAAGAATCAAAGGTGGAATTACTGGAGCACCCACCATACAGTCATGACTTTGAACCTTATGATTTCTTCCTATTTCCTAAATTAAAGGAAATGATGTTTGGTTTCCGATATACAAGGGCAAATGAAGCGGTTGTTCGAAAACATGGTCTCTCAATGTCTCAAGAATAATGAATTTCTTGCTTTAATGATTGGTTTTATCGAATGCATAAATGTGTTGAGTTAAAAGGAGCATAGCAAATATACGAGACTGAAATCTTGTAAAACTTATCAAGTATGATTTTTAAATATACAGGGTGTCTCATAACTCCCGCCCCAGAGCGAATGAGGAAACACGAGACTACACTGGGATGTGTAATTTCGAAGAAAAAAAATCTAGCTTAAAAGATATTCGAGAAAAGACGTCTTAAAATTGACCAATCAGAGACCTACACCTTTAAGGTGTGTTTGCCGTAATTTTACGTTACTATGGTTTTATACAAATCAAATCTTCTTTAAAATGTGTGGGCGACTGTAGTTTTCGAAAAGTGTCACTGTCAAATTAAATTTGACAAGTGAATAAAAAAAGGCAAATTCTTACCATGTATTCAGCCGCTGATTACTTAGAAATGATTATAATTTTCGGAGAATGTGGACGTAACGCCAGAGAGGCAGCACGAGTCTATTTGGAACGTTTTCCGGATAGAAATCTTGTGTATCATAAAGTGATATTGAGAGCCATCGCAAGGACGCATGAGACCGGTCAAGTTATGCCAGATCAAATGACAATAATATTTTCGTTTAACACATTTTACGCAGCTGCTACAACACGTTGCACTGTACGATATAAATGATGATCTCGGATGACACCTTCGCTAACCTAAATTTGTTGACAGTGAAAAGTCAACTCTAAAGTGTCAAAATTACAGTAAGTCAAACAAATTTTGTAACTCACTAGTAGTATTTTGAAAATCTAGCAACCAGTTTTATTTTGTAATATCATCACACCTCAAGATATCCTTCCGGGATTGGTGGATAAAAAGTCTTGTAACTCCGTTATGCAAGCAGCCGCAAATTATTTTCTTCTATTTGTTGGCAACCTATTGTCGTCGGCAAGCGTCAGTTTCGTCTGGGACGCGAGTTGTGAGACAGCCTGTGTCTAATAAAAGCCAATCGTACAATATCTGGTTAAAATACTGTCAAGTAGATAAACGAAACTGAAACAAAATGAACTCTTCTACTACCCACCCATACTACTGTTCGAGTTTATCTTATTAACTATTAACTGACATATTTCTTTTATAAGTCTGTCCTCATCAAATATTTCTTCCTATGTATAGCCTCTATAAAAATTATTCCTCGCATCAAAAGAATATTCAACTAGCCTTACTTTCTAATTCTTTCAGTGGTTCATTTACTATGCACCACATCAATACAGTGTATGTATGTCCTCGTTCTCGTGGGTTTTAGTCCCGGACAAATCCTTCAGCTTCAGAACGTTACTGAAAGAGACGGCTTTGCTTTCAGCGCATGGAAATCAACAGAGGAGAGATATTCGCTGAAAATGTCTCGTTACGTTGATATGGTAAATATATCTTAACGGTTATACAGGATGTTCGCGAAATAGGGAGGAATTTGTGTATCTATACACCGATTTTTCTGACTTGAGCTTCAAGTCATTGATTTTTGAACTACAAAATAACAAGTTTATTATTTTTACCTTCCGTCACCTTAAGGTAAAGGAAAGTATTGTCTGGTCAAAAATTCGGTAGTGAGTTTTTAATGAATAAGCATGTTTTAAGGTCCCTAGAATACGATTTTACTATTTTGTGTGTGTGTGTGTGTGTGTGTGTGTGTGTGTGTGTGTGTGTGTGTGTGTGTGTGTGTGTGTGTGTGTGTGTGTGTGTGTGTGTATGTATGTATGTATGTATGTGTGTGTGTGTGTGTGTGTGTGTGTGTGTGTGTGTGTGTGTGTGTGTGGTATGTGTACGTCTCTCTCTCTCTCTCTCTCTCTCTCTCTCTCTCTCTCTGTGTGTGTGTGTGTGTGTGTGTGTGTGTGTGTGTGTGTGTGTGTGTGTGTGTGTGTGCGTGTGTGTGTGTGTATGCATGTGTGTGCGTGTATGTCTATGTGTGTATGTATGCATGTATGTGTGTGTACGTCTATGTGCGTGTGTGTGTGTGTGTGTGTGCGTGTGTGTGTGTCTATGTGTGTATGTATGTATGTATGTATGTATGTATGTATGTATGTATGTATGTATGTATGTATGTATGTATGTATGTATGTATGTATGTATGTATGTATGTATGTATGTATGTATGTATGTATGTATGTATGTATGTATGTATGTATGTATGTATGTATGTATGTATGTATGCATGTGTGTGTACGTCTGTGTGTGTGTATGCATGAGCGTGTGTGTGCGTGTATGTATGTATGTATGTGCGTGTACGTCTGTGTGCGTGTGTGTGTGTGTGCGTGTGTGTCCACGTGTGTATGTATATATGTGTGTGTACGTCAACCGGAAGTACCCTAATTTGAAGATTTTAACAATTTTTCTTGAAAAAACGATGTTAAATATCATTTCTTCACATTTAATGTTATTATAAATATTAAAGAACATTGTATTCTCTACACGATTTGACTGCATTTTATACTTCATATTAAATGGATATAGAGATAAAATAATAAAGAAATTAAATTTCATAAATTAGCCAGCTATGCTAGAAACAACTACTAATTAAGAAAATTCTGATTGAAAGATGTCAATGTGAAGTGCAATTGACATATTTTTAGTATATTTGTGTTATAATTTTAAAATATAGGATCTTTTTGCTCAAAACTGGCTGTACGGAATTTGTATAAAATACATACAACTGTCGAAAGGTAATATACATACAAGAAATTTAGAATCTTTTGCAAGGAACTATATGTATGGATTTTATAAAAAAAATATATAGACATTTACGAAAATTCTACCGGTAGATACCATGTTCGAAAATTGTACAATATCTACCGGATTTATTAAGAATCTAATCTCAAAAAATGGTAGTAATGCAAAGCGAAGCGCGCGCGGTAAAAGTGGAAATGTGTTCAAAGTAGGACTCTGCTCAGTTTGTTAACTACGTCAAATTTCTAACCTGTTTCAAATTTTCAATTTTTTCATAGGTTATGGATCGACTCTGTTTACCACTTGCGTTCTTAAAATATCGATTCCGGTAGCTATAACCCGATAAACAGCTGTTTACCGGTAACAGTTCACCGGTAGAATTTTCGTAAATGCCTCATATAACTGACCGAAGGTAATGTGCTGGCCACATCAGATTTTTTAAATATTTATATCGTTCAATAAACCTTCATTTTAATTATTAATAATTCAATGATTTTACACATATAAATAAAAACGTTACAATATTAACGTGTCACTAGACATTTCCTAAGTATATTTCACAAAACACATAAAAGCGTGCAAACTATACCATGTATACCTATTCTACTTTTTTAATTTGGAAACATTTTCTGCTATTGAACAAAAACTAGCAAAATTACTTTTTGGAAAAAATTACGTGTTGGAAAAATTTATGTGTGTATAAAATTTGCATGAACATGATAGAAGAAATGTTTTAGTTGTAGCACTAAAACGCACGTTAAAAATACTGCTGAAAATACATGAAATGGTAGCGAATAAATTCTATCGCTACAGGCTTTAATTATTGCCTGAAATTTCACAGTTATAAATTAATGGATGCAGCAGTTCTCAAACAAAAATATTCTGCGATTTTTTGACAAATACGAGGGTAGCACCGAAAGTTTCTGCAAACTATTGATAGAAAACAAAATTTTCCAGAAATTGTTTTTTTATTGTTTTTCGAAATACTCTCCTTTTAACTCAATATATTTATGCATTCGATAAAACATACCGTTAAAGCAAGAAATCCATTCTTATTGAGACACTTGAGAGACCATGTTTTTGAAGGCTTCAACCGCTTCATTTGCACTTATATATCGGAAACCACACACAACCCGAATAAAATTCGACTTGACCCCTTTTAAGGTTCACCCTAATGTATATATTAAAAAATCTGGTGTGGCCAACACAATACCTCCCGCCATTTACAGCCCGAGTTACAAAAAAGATTGTTATTTCTTATTTTTGGATTAGTGAATTTTATTCTAATTTTGACAGTTTATTTCTTAAAATTTAAATTATAGTCTAATCTAATCCAAGTAACTACCTTTTTTAAAACCCCTCAACATGATTAAATTCCAATTACAGAGTGGGTTCACATTCACACACTTCCATGCCTTAGTAGGATTCGAACCCAGAGCCCCGAGGGCACTCATGACATGAGGCGTTGTTCTAACCATTGAGCCACCGGAACTATAATAAAATGAAGATTAAATTTAAAATACCGGGATAGAATAGAATTCAATAATCAAAAAATGAGGATTAGCTTCAACATTTTTGTGCCTCATTAATTTTTATTAATCTAAATACATACCAACATATTTACTTATGCTGGAAACTGTATTGAATTCCTTTTCTATTGTTCTATTTACTTTTTTCTTTTTAAAACGTTACTAATATTATTTTGAAATGATTAGTTCTTTGATAGTGACATTTATCTGTCAGTTATATACATTTGAATAACTGCGTTTTGTTTGTTTAAAGCTCTGGGATTTAAATTATAGATAATTTTATAAATTTATCCATAAAATATATAGAAAGAGTATTAATGCAAATCTATAGAAAATTTCATAATCTTTAATTTTTATAATAACATTAATCTCGACAAAATAACATTTAAAGGTATTTTTCATAGAAAAACTGTTTTGAGCTTCTAGTAAAGTGCCATTTTCGGTTATCCGATTTTCACTAAAATCTAATGGGCTCTTTCTATTACAGAAAAGGTTGAAATACAAGTTTTCAAAATTTTCTGAACGATAGTATTTGAGTTAGAGTGGAGGATCCACACACACATACACACATACACACATACACACATACACACATACACACATACACACATACACACATACACTCCTACACACATACACACATACACACATACACACATACACACATACACACATACACACATACACACATACACACATACACACATACACACATACACACATACACACATACACACATACACACATACACACATACACACATACACACATACACACATACACACATACACACATACACACATACACACATACACACATACACACATACACACATACACACATACACACATACACACATACACACATACACACATACACACATACACACATACACACATACAGACATACACAAATACACACATACACACATACACACATACACACATACACACATACACACATACACACATACACACATACACACATACACACATACACACATACACACATACACACATACACACATACACACATACACACATACACACATACACACATACATACATACACACATACACACATACACACATACACACATACACATACATACATACATACACACACATATACACACATACACACATACACACATACACACATACACACATACACACATACACACATACACACATACACACATACACACATACACACATACACACATACACACATACACACATACACACATACACACATACACACATACACACATACACACATACACACATACACACATACACACATACACACATACACACATACACACATACACACATACACACATACACACACACACATACACACATACACACATACACACATACACACATACACACATACACACATACACACATACACACATACACACATACACACATACACACATACACACATACACACATACACTCATACACACATACACACATACACACATACACATACGTACATACACACATACACATATACACACAGGCATCATTGTGAAAATGTTAGAATTGGATTCTAGGGACCTCAAAACGTGGTCATTTGCCAAAATCTCCATATGCGATTTATAGCAGGACCCCTACACCTCCTTTACCAATAGTAGCGGGAGATAAAAAATTCGCGAAAAGCAATACACAAAAATTATATACCGTGTGTCTATCTTAAAGGTGTACATAGGAGATTAACATGGGAAATCAGTTTTTTGCAATTTTCTGCTCGCCTAATTATTTTAAGCAAAAACGCGTCAAATAAAAGTTTTAGGGCACAAAATTCTACATCTAAATCAATAAACAGAATTACCTTTACATATTTTGTAACGACAGAAATTAATTATGAAAATGTCGAAAATTACGTTGAAAATATCGACAGCCATGGAATTGAACAAAAAATAAATAAATGCTTGACGTTTTATCTGTCACAACCTAAGTTAACTTATTTGACGTTTCTGACAATTTGATAAAACGTCAAGCATTTATTTATTTTTTGTTCAATTCCATGGCTGTCGATATTTTCAACGTAATTTTCGACATTTTCATAATTAATTTCTGTCGTTACAAAGCATGTAAAGGTAATTCTGTTTTTTGATTTCGATGCAGAATTTTATGCCCTAAAACTTTTATTTGACGCGTTTTTGCTTAAAATAATTAGGCGAGCAGGAAATTGCAAAAAATTGATTTCCCATGTTAATCTCCTATTTACACCTTTAAGACAGACACACGGTATATATATATATATATATATATATATATATATATATATATATATATATATATATACCGTGTGTCTATTTTAAAGGTGTACATAGGTGATTAACATGGGAAATCAGTTTTTTGCAATTTCCTGCTCGCCTAATTATTTTAAACAAAAATGCGTCAAATAAAAGTTTTAGGGTATAAAATTCTACTCTAAAACAATAAACAGAATTACCTTTACATGCTTTATAACGACAGAAATTAAATATGAAAATGTCGAAAATTACGTTAAAAATATTGACAGCCATGGAATTGAACAAAAAATAAATAAATGCTTGACACAACGTAAGTTAACTTCTTGGTTAACTTATTTGACGTTTCTGACAATTTGATTTGATTTAAAGAAAATGTCGTTAATTATGGAAATAATAGAAATATAAAATTAATTAATAAAGTTAAGAAAATACAGTTTTGTTTAAATAATATGAATATATCAAAAATTCAACATTGCGTCACAAAATTATGTATGATGCTGTTATGTACTCTCAACTCATTTCCAATACATTACTTAGTACTACAGAAGGGGTCTACACTTATCATTCCTAACACTCTTTCTTAGAGTAGCGCACGATCTGCTCGTCCTATATTTTGATTACGCAGCTCACATGTATTTTTTGAAGACACATTAGCAGTCTTTTCAAATTTTGTCACGAATTTAGCTCTTCATTCGTATAAATGTTCATTTTTTAATCATTTCAGACAATAAAACTAGAGACAAAATCAAATTGTCAGAAACGTCAAATAAGTTAACTTACGTTGTGACAGATAAAACGTCAAGCATTTATTTATTTTTTGTTCAATTCCATGGCTGTCGATATTTTCAACGTAATTTTCGATATTTTCATATTTAATTTCTGTTGTTACAATGCATGGAAAGGTAATTCTGTTTATTGATTTAAATGCAGAATTTTATGCTCTAAAACTTTTATTTGACGCATTTTTGCTTAAAATAATTAGGCGAGCAGGAAATTGCAAAAAACTGATTTCCCATGTTAATCTCCTATGTACACCTTTAAGACAGACACACGGTATATATATATATATATATATATATATATATATATATATATATTTCGTTTATATCGCACCCCCCCCCTAGATCAAAATCCTGGATACGCCATTGAGCAAGATCTAAAGTGACTGTAAAAATGTACCTCTAGCTAAAATACCAGGCGTCGTATGTATTCCCTATCTAAGTTTCATCCATATTTCATCCTCCCAGAAAAACTTCTGCTCCATTCTGATGTTTACATTTTCAACTTGAAATTTGAAAACAAGATCAGTGCGTTGCGTCAGCATTCCTGCCCCCCTAACCCCTTGCCTACAACTGCAACGCGGGGCAAATTTTATATTTATTCAGAAGATTAAACAAAATTTCATATTACAAATGCTGCTGCCTGTGTTTGCTGGACTGCAGAGTTGTCGTGCAATTTGCACAACTTGGAATTCGATAAAGAAAAGATATTTTCACAGCGACGAGGTTTTTTCTTTTAAATAAATATGCAGATGCGGATAAACTTTAGCAGGATTGCAGAAATGTTTAAATAAAATACTGGATATGGGATATTCAGATGGTGTTATTATTTTAGGTCCGTAATTTTTACTTGCAAACACAAAACAACAATATATGGGTCTCATTGACCCCTCCTTGGCAAGCGTGAGCCTACTCTATATGTTATTATATCAGACGGCCCATAAATGACCTTGGATGGTCATCTTTCTTGAATAACGTATTGTTCTAAAGTTTTGAGAAAAATTTTTGATGTTTTATATTTATGTATACCAAATAACGTTTAATCAAATTGTCGCTGAAAACAAAATATCACAATTACCTTCTTTTCATTTTGACAGTTTCGTTTTTTCGATTTGATGCAGAAAAATGTCATATAAGCTAGATATTCGTAATAGCTATTAACATACCTAGGAATGTTATGTATATCATAACAGCCGCAGATGTCGGTTTGAAATCCGAGCTCGTAGAGCAAGGATATTAAGACATCTAAGGCTTGTTATGATTCATAACATCCGTGGTTTTTTCAATAGTTTATCGGTTTCAGAAAATTAAGACATTGTTAAATATCATTTTTTGAAATATTCTCTTTAATGCTACTTTCAGATTGCTATGGTTAACAGAACAATTATTTTGACATATGTCAATATGACAAATATTCAAATTATGTGCTTTATTCCTGATGTTTATTAGAATAAAGTAGACCGTATTTAGAACGATAGGCTAACGTTATTTCTATGTATTAATGAAGAGCATTATATTTTACATTTTATTTTATTTTCATTTTGTAGTCCGTTGTTGACAAGTCAGTATGGTAATAATATTACCATACAGATACAGTTATTACTTAGTTACCAGCCTACTTTTGTATATGTAAACAATGGAATAATATCCTGAAACCGCTAAAGGAATTTACAATCTTGTTGGGCGAATGTGGCAACAATTTATTGGACTATAAAAGATTGTGAAGAAGGTACACCCTGTGTTAATTTATCCAAAAGTGGTCGACCAAAAATTTTGAGCCACATGAGAGAACAAAGATTAATTGCAGCCGTTAAAGACAAAGTTGGAGTGTCACAACGAACTGCAGCCAGAAGATTCGATGTTTTGAAGACCACTGTTTTTAGAACACTTTCTCAAAATGACAGGGTGTTTCGAAAAAGAAGAAAGGCACCAAAATATACCGTGGCGCATTTAGAAAGAATCCCTAGATGTTGTCGCGCGTTAAGGCGCATTCATTTTCTCAATAAACTTATTGTAATGGATGACGAGGAATATTTTACTCTGTCCCATTCAGAGATGAAAGGAAACGATGGTTTCTATACTAATGACATAGAAAACACATCACACTATGTCAAGTTCAAAGATAAATCTAAATTTGAGGATAAAATTTTAGTATGGTGTGCCATTTCTGAAGCCGGATATATCTCGCAGCCGTATATTGGTCGTGTTCGAGGAGAAGCCTTCACTGCACAACTTTATATTCAAAGATGCCTCTCTAAATTGCTTCAATTTTTAAATACACATCACGCCAATGATGATATAATGTTTTGGCCTGATCTAGCTTCATGCTATTACGCCAGAATAACTAGAGACTGGAATAATGAAAACAACGTAGACTTTGTTCCGAAATTGGACAATCCTCCCAATATACTTGAAACTCGACCAATAGAAGAATTTAGTCAATATTGCCCAGAAAACTGTACGACAAGGGATGGGAAGCTGCAAATGAACAATTACGACGTCGCATTTACCAAAAGATTTGAGAAATCGATCCAGATGTTGTCCAGAGGATGATTGGGCAAGTCAGAAGAAAATTAAGGGCCATTGAAGATAATGGTCCATTATCAATAATTTAAATGTTAAATATTAATTGGTATATTCATTGTTAATTGCTGTAATAATTAATTTAAAAAGTAAAAGAGTTTTATACAAGTTATCAGTATGTAAAAATTTTCTCTGAATGCGTTACAAAGACAAACGTATCGAATATGGAATGTAGGAAACCATATAAGGAAGATAGAGATAAATATACAATTACTTGTTATTTTGTGGTTCAGAAATTAATGACGTGAGGGTCAAGTGAGAAAAATCGGTGTATAGTAAAGGGTTAACGTATCATCTCCGATGATGATACGTAATCTTGTATAAATTCCAATTTCGAATGCGTTCTTCTCGTCTTTTATTTACCGTTGATGCGTGGCAATAATTGATGATTTTAATAATAATAATTAAACCCTGGTGACGTCACTCGTTTCATTATGCCTCGAGACTTGACAGTGACAGTGACGTCACAAGACAAATTATCCTTATTATGGGTGGAAAAGTGAAGCGCCTTGTCACAATATACATAAGTAGGGAACGGTTTTCTTTTTACCACCACCAGTCAACCTAGAAAGGATTTAATTTTAGATTAAGTAATTGATGGCGAATGAAATATGGTAAAAACATTTTAAATTTATTAATCAAGAATTTTAATAACGAAATGTTCAGGGAAATATTTTGTGACGATCATATATCATTGTCGTGTTATAAATATTATTGAAAATAGTTTCTTTTTTTGATTTTTGGTAGCATATTATTATTATATTATATGTACCCGATGTACACCACACAGATATTAGCTAACAAAATTTCGTTTTCACCAACCGCTAAGCATTGCCTATCTTAATTTAGAAATTGCCACGAAGTATAACAACTAAGGAGTGGACAAATCTTATCTAGTCGCTCTTGAGACTTACTTTAAATTTGGCGCTAATACGGTTCGTTCACAAGCCAAAAGCCTACTTTCAACTTTTGTAATTCCCGCTCGATTTTGACATCTTCATTTTAGGAGTCTATTCTAAACGTTGTATTTGTGAAAATAATGACTTCTTCCCTTGTAAATTTTGAAAAAAAAATTTTAGTTTAAAAATAACCTAACGCACAGAACTCAATTTGACGAAATTCGGGTATATAATGTAATGTAAATAGATATGTTATACCTTTTTGGGGTGGTTTCATGCATTTCGCGATAAATGATTATTAGTTTTTTAGGCTGTATTTGTGAAAATGTGACATTTTCCCTTGCAAATTTTCAAAAATATTCTGCATAATTCACTAAGATAGTTGTTAACATAGTCGTTAGGTAACAACTGAGAGTTAACAACTATTTTTAGCAGTTCTTGTAACAACTGTCATTCAATTGATATTCACTAATTACATAATTAACGACATTGTTAAAAACGTTCGTTCTGAACAATCGTTGTTAAATATAGCAGTGAAGTTATTAAGAAGTGAGTTAAAAGACATGCAAGATGTTCCGCGGAACATTATTCTTTAACGGCAGATTTCATGATAGGACTAATTAAATAACAAAGTTAGTTTTGCATTTCAGTTCTGATAACTGCTAGTTGGATTTTGCAAATGGTTGATTGACTTGAAAAATTGAAAATTTGCCCTGTAATCTCTTTATAAGACCCATAGCTAGGTGTAGAAATTAGGTGTTGAGAGAATCTGATGAAGTTCTCCAGTTTAGTATACATACATGTTTATTCATTCGATGCGACCGATTTCGAAATTTCAAGAATCTTATCATCGGGAATGACGCATGACCATCGTCTAGAAGTTTTAGCAGTAAAAATAATAGACAATTGACATTATTGAAATGGCTGTTTAAATTTAAATGTGTAAGGTAAATAAAAATATTTCAAAAAATTGAATTTCGATCTTTTCGGGAGAGAATCTAAAAATTTGTTCAATATTAAGAATTAAAGTATTTAAATTTGGAATAAATTTAAACCCTTCATCTTCTAACATGAGACCTTCGGGCATATACTGACTCAGTATGCTTGAAGTATGAGACCATTCAATTCACGAATTAAACGACACTTACTCAGTTTTAATATCTCTGTAAATATTTTTTTCCTGATATCAGTATCGGGAATGGATTACTAACACCTCGCATATTTCTTTGCATAAATCTAAAATCTTGTTTAAAAATGTATATAATTATTGGGCATGTAGGTATATATTAGTATATAAATAGTTTACCTTTGCTGTCGTTCCTCTATTTCCAGTAAAAGTTTATTTTCTATCGCAAAATTTTCAAGAAAAACCATTTAATAACGATTGTTCAATACTAACAACGAGAGAAATGCAGTTGCTAGATTAACAACTCGACGTAACGACTAGTTGTTAAATTTTAGCAACTTGATGTAATAGTGAATTGGGATTTTGAACTTAGTACTTGACATTGAAATTAACAACTGAAAATTGTTAATTTTAATAATTAAGCCGATTGTAATGTTAAGTATATATATATATATATATATATATACAGGGAATTTATTTTAACATGCAACATATGGTCTATCACTTCCATGGTTACACACTATCTCTGTCAAAAAATGACAGCAATGTAATTTTTGTCCATTTTAAAATGCAACATACAAAATTTGTAGTTATGTATAATCAATATTAATTTCCAATAAATTAGCCTATATACGATTAACAAAAAATCAAATCTTTAATGTAGCACATCTTAACAAACTTTAGCTTATAAAAATTCATAATTTTAATGTAATAATTTTTCAAAAATACCTCAATTTACACTGGGGCAATATTCTAGTCGGTCGTAGAAAGCATTGACACCATTTGTGATGTGTTCTGGAGGTATCTCCTGTACTGCAGTACTATTTATAATGTTGCATTGTAAATTGGACAAATATTACATTGCTGTCATTTTTTGACAGTAGTGTGTAACCATGGAAGTGATGAATCATATGTTGCATTATAAAATAAATTCTCTGTATATATATATATATATATATATATATATATATATATATATATATATATATATATATATATATATATATATATATATATATATATTGTAGGAATTTTACCAGACTTTTTTTTAAAAAAAAATCCTAAATCACTATAAATTTGCTTGCCGTTCGAATTTTTGTGAAATTTAGTATTTTTCATGGTTTTGTAACTATATGTATATATCCATCAAAATAAAATTATTGAGGGGGTGGATATTCTAGACTAGCTTAAAATTCCAATATGTTTTTGTTGTATTTTTTATTAATAAATCATGTTTTCAAATAAATCGTATATTATGTACTTATTCGTATTATTATTATTATTATTATTATTATTATTAATTATTAATAATCTAGAGTACGTAATTACAGTAAGAACGCACGCGTAGAATGCTCACTATAATGATATTGAAAATATTTCAGGAGGGGGGGGGGGTATTATTTAGGGGGGCCTCAAAATTGAATTGCGCTTGGGGCCTCTCAAGTACTAAATCCGCCACTGTTCCTGCGAATTACTTAGCTAGATAGCTTTGCTGTATTTGGTGAAATCCAAAATCGATAAGGATCAGTTAAACAGTTCTTAAATTTAGGAAATTTCTAGCTAGACAACAGTTTATGAATATGTAGTGAAATCGGCCGTATGTATCTTTAATTTCTGGACAGCCTTCGTACTTTATTAAAAACCCAAAGAGTTAAAACAACCGTAACTCTCAAGCAACCGCTATCTCACTTCTCAAGTGCCCATGTTCGTGCCGTGACAAAACCTTAGGCCCTCTTGTCGTATGCACCGACAATTAGATATCTCTACATGTATACTTCAACACGCGCGTACTCTTTTCATTGTTCTTCAGTCCGTGTGAAGCGCTAAGGAGTACAGGGTCGTAGGAGGATCTCAACCGTCGATGCACTTCACACAGGGTCAAGGGTCCACTAACAAGCCGCTCAATGGGATGTGGCAAATTAGGAACACGAGAGGGAAAAGTAGAAGAAGAAGAGGGAAAGAGGAAGAAGGAAAAGATGTAGGGTGTATAGATAGATGTAAAACTCAGCAGATCAATAGAAATATATATGTACTTGTTGGTAGATGCTTGTTAGTTTTCTGTAGGTATATAGGTACAATTTTTACAGAAGTCTGATCAAAGTTATCTGTATTATGAACGAATTAACAAATTGGCATACATTTATCTCTCTCTCTCATTTATTATGACAAGAAGCGTGTGCAATAAGCATAGACATAACATAATACGCTTGACTTTCAAGCATTTTTGTTTCGTAACGTACGTTCATTTATTAATTCAGACATAAGTTTTGAGAATTTTTTTAGATGTTTTGTATTTATACCAAATAACGTTTAATCAAATTCTCGCTGGAAACAAAATATCACAATTAACTTGTTTTCATTTTGCCAGTTTAATTTTTTCGATTTGATGCAGCAAAATGTCATATAAGCTAGATATTCGTAAAGGAATTTACAATCTTATTGGGCGAATGCCTAAGTGTGATATTGTTGCAGTTTATCGCGAGCACAATATCTCAGTGGCAACATTTTGTCGGACAATAAAAGATTGTGAAGAAGGTATACCCTGTGTTAATTTGTCCAAATGTAGTCGACCAAAAATTTTGAGCCACATGAGAGAACAAATATTAATTGCAGCCGTTAAAGACAAAGTTGAAGTGTCACAACGAACTGTAGCCAGAAGATTCGATGTTTCGAAGACCACTGTTTTTAGAACACTTTCTCGAAATGACGTGGTGTTTCGAAAAAGAAAAAAAGTACCAAAATATATCGTGGCCCAATTAGAAAGAATCTCTAGATGTAGTCGTGCGTTAAGGCGCATTCATTTTCTCCATAAACTTATTTAAATGGATGACGAGAAATATTGACATGGAAAACACACCAGACAATGTCAAGTTCAAAGGTAAATCTAAATTTGAGGATAAAATTTTAGTATGGTGTGCCATTTCTGAAGCCGGATATATCTCGCAGACGTATATTGGTCGTGTTCGAGGACAAGCCTTAACTATGAACAACTTTATATTCAAAGATGCCTCTCTAAATTGCTTCAATTTTTAAATACACATCACGCCAATGATGATATAATGTTTTGGCCTGATTTAGCTTCATGCCATTACGCCAGAATAACTAGAGACTCGTATAACGAAAACAACGTAGACTTTGTTCCGAAATTGGACAATCCTCCCAATGTACCTCAAACTCGACCAATAGAAGAATATTGGTCAATATTGACTAGAAAAGTGTACAAGGGATGCGAAGCTGCAAATGAAGAACAATTACGACATCGCATTTACCAAAAGATTCGAGAAATCGATCGAGATATTGTCCAGAGGATGATAGGGCAAGTCAGAAGAAAATTAAGGGCCATTGAAGATAATGGTCCATTATAAATCATTTAAATGTTAAATATTAATTGTTATACTTATTGTTAATTGTTGTACTAATTAGTTTAAAAAGTAAAAGAGTTTTAAAAAAGTTATCAATATCTAAAAGAATTCTCAAAACTTTAGGACCATATTATTTTCTATCAGAGTCACTGACTGTATCAGTATCTTATTGATCACATATATGTGTAACCAGGTTATTCAAACGCTGATGATTTTAATAAAAGTGCGTAACATTTGCAGTTAAAAAGCGTGGGAGAAAAATGATTATACCAAGCTGAAATTGACTGAAATGTTTTGAAAGTACATAACGCTGAACATTGCTCGCAGCTACAGCAATAAAAATCAGAAATTTATTATTTTAATTTTCCCTGTAGTAAAATAAAAATTAATTCCAGCTACAGTTGCGTGGGACACAAATGTATTTAAATGTTTTCATTTACGAGTGATAATGTTCTATTAATTCCGAAGCGCTGAATAAAAATTATCAGGGCCTGCAATATCATCATAGCTTATTACCCATTGTTGGGTGTACCAATATGTTTCAGACAAATTACTATAATACGAGAATTGCGCTAGAATTAATGAAATAATAAAATCAGAGTGCATGGTTTTTAAATAGTTACTTATTTGTCATTTGAAATTAAGTTATTAAAAGACCGTTGCATTTTTAAACAAAAATCTTTGTTTTTCAAAATATTTTTCATTCAGACTAATGCACTTGTGCATTCTTTGAAACCACTTTTTAAAACATTAGGAAAAATCATTCTTTGAAAGGTTCTTAAAAGTTCTGTAACTGCTGCATTTGCGCTGGAAAATCATACGGCGCCAGATCTGGGCTATACGGAGGATGAGTTACCAATTGAACGCCCGAATCTTTCAAAAAATCCAATGTTCTGGCAGCAGTGTGAGAGGATGCGTTGTCATGATGGACTAAGATGTTACACAAACCGGTACTTTGGCGACCTGTTTGTAATTTTGCAAACATCTGTGGTAAAGCCACTTCGCAATACCATTCAGAAATAACAGTTCTGCGATCTTCAAATGGAATAACAGCAACAGGACCACTTCGGCGGAAACAAACAGCAATAATTTTCTTATTAACGCTTCTGCCACGAATTACTTTTGTGGGCAAGTCTTCATCTTCGAATACCCAAACACTAAACTGCTGTTTAGTTTCAGGGTCGTAACTGTATACCCAAGATTCGTCACCTGTTACAATGTATGCCACTTGCTTGCAAGCTCCTCCGTCAAAGCAACATAAATTTACACCAGTCTACTCGATCCTGTTTTTGACTTTCTGAGAGCAAATGCGGTATCCAACCGCTTGCTAGCTTTCTTACCCCAAGATGTTTTTGCAATATGGTATTCACCTCCGAGGATTCAATCTTCACTTCCTCCTGAATCTCCCTATAAGTAATATCTTGATTGGACTGAATCAAGCTTGCCACACGATCAACATTTTCTGAACATGCAGCATCCGCAGGTCTTCCAGGGAGATTCGTCTTCTAGCAGCTCTCGCCCTCGTCGAAATTCGCGGAACCAATGACTAACAGCGGATAATGAAGGGGCAGCATCGCCAAAAGCTGCTATCAAACTTTCATGGATTTGCTGGTATCCTGACTGTATTTTATAGTCATAGAAAATCATAGCTCTAAAGGCAGTTCGCGGAATGCTCATTTTAACCGAATTAAAAATGCAAAACTACTTGACTTACAAAATTAACTACGTTTCATAAGGAAATCGGAACGTTTGACAATTGTGGGTAACGAATGTCAACTAATGCGACATTCAATTTTTGCAATTGAGCTTCCATGGCCTGCTACTAACTATTAACAGAGCATCCCTCGTATATATAAATAATTAAAAATACACAATAAATATATAATACATTATAACAAATATTCTCACTCCTTACAAACTGAAGTGGCCGATTTTCGGTAGCGAAATACCGCATCCGGGCCACATGGTGTGAGTCTACTGAGAACTTTTTTTTAAAACCATATAAATAGACATATTTGGATATCATAGACCTGATGCCTCGCCCGGCATTAACTAAGACGGAGAGGATGCATCTTCTTCGGAGATTCCATCCTTATCTCAGAGGAAAAACCGTCCGCAAAAACTGGCAGAGAAGTGGCTTAGCTTAGCTTCATCCAAAAAATTGCACGGTTTATAGCAGCTGGTGTTTCCTTACCCAGATGTCTCGTGCATTCCTTTTCTAAGTTGGCGCACGTGAGAAGGTGGACCATTGTTTGTTCTTGACCATTATGACATAAAGAGGGTTCTGCTTGGTACCCTCATGTGAACATGTTTACTGCACATTTTCCATTTAAAGATTTCCAAATGTACCATTTCTTTTCATTACCTGGTGGTAGTTTCTCATCTGGAAGGACACCCATTGTTTTATCTTCTGGCTTTAATGACTCATTCCACATTAAGCGTCTTGATGCAGTCTTGGTCTCTGTCATGAGATGCACTGAAGTGAAGAAACCGTATCTTGATTTTAGTCGTGACCAAGCTGGTTTTTGGCCGAACATTGGGTGTCGCGGATCATGTAAGTGTTTGCAGCGCTCTACCATACTTGCCGTCGGCCGTCTAACTTTAGGTGGAGCTATGTCGCTAAGCAAGTATAATTAGTTGACTGGTTTTGGTTTTAGGATACAAATCAAACCAAAGCGCATTTTTCAAACATTAATTATTATTTTAATTTAATAAAAGTCCTGATTTCGATTTCGTCTCGGTATCCAAAATCATCCTCAGCCGGTAGTCTCTTAATACTTAAATAACCATAAATGTAAAAACTCGCCAAGGGATAAAATATCAAAATTTCGTCTGTAGAGTCAAACTGCTATACCTCTCTTCCGAATTTGATAGAAATTGGGAAAACACTTTTTAAACTATATGTCTTGGTATGGTATGGATTTCAGCCTTCAGACCTTGTGTGAGGACCAAAAGACAGATTTCCTCTAAGTCCTTGTTTAATTTGAACATCTGCAGGTGTCACGACCGTACCTTCCATGCAATTCCTGCTGACATTAGCGTCACGTAGTCCTGCTCAGGACTCAAAGGAATTAAACACAGTAATTACTAAGGAGTTCCTGCAGGAGTTCTACGGCTATGTGCTTATGAACTCCGATTGACAACAGCAGGAAAAATAAACTAGACAATGGTTTTTCTCTTGTAAGGACGCTAAAGTCAATATTTATTAATAGATAAAGGTGAAGAAAAGATGAATGTCAAAAGTTTGAGACGACCACATTTTTTTTGTGATTGTTGTGGTCATTTTCTTATTTCTTACAATATAGTAAATAAAATTGTATAAACATATAATTATTATAATATATACTGATATGTATAATATTTACGGTAGTATAAAATACACAAATAGAGTTACGTTGTCACTTTATTTCTAATGATAGGTGGTTCCCTGCTTTACCGACAAAAATTAACCAAGATGTTCCGAATCACAACCACTTTTCAATAACCATAACCTGACCACGTGAACCACAAGAAAACCATAACCACGGTCGTGGTTAAGTTACGGAATATACTATAAATATACCATTTGAAAGCACGATTTTTTATTTATTATTATTGACCTCCTTACAGGATATAATATCCCAATTACAAGGGGGTCAGAGATACACGAATTAGCAAAAACCCGAGAAACATGTTTGACGTAGACAAAGACAAAATGTGAAACAATATACATACATAAAAAATAATACACAATAGAAGGAAAAAATATATATGCATAAGATTTATTCTATTTATATCAAAATGTACGCAAATTAGAATTCAAAATATTTTTAAAACCAACGTAGTTTATGTAAGAAATGTCAACCTCAATATATATATATATATATATATATATATATATATATATATATATATATATATATATATATATATATATATATTCCTTACAATATCATTGTAAATGAAACATAGTCGGGTAATTGGACGTTTTAGAAAATAATTTCTCCTTAGGTGATGAATATAAAATGTAATGGTCGTATGTATTCTGGATGAAAGGCGCGAAATATGAATGTAAACATTATTTAAGCCAGCAGTGTCGTCGATTTTGTTTGATAATAATTTATGTAGATACAGACAGGAGTACATCTTACGTCTGGACTCCAATGTAAACATATTGAGATGTAGTAGGGCAGCAGTATAACTATAGTTCAGGGGATTAAAATTTATTGAAATTTTTCGTGTACAATATCGTACAAATTTTCTTTGCACCCATTCGATGTTATTACTGTTCCAAACAATAAGACAGTACTAAAGTCGAGATCGAACAGGCGAGTAATACAGGGATTTAAGAGTTGCTTGATTTTTGAAATATTGCGAGTTGCGTATTATAAAACCCAAGCTTTTATAAGAAGCATTTACAATATAATTATAATGCAAATCTTCAATCTATAAGTAGTATCAATCATCTGATTTTGCTAAAAAATGTACATTCATCCTTTTTACCTTCCGTCACCTTTAGGTAAGGAAGGTATTGTCTTTGGTCAAAAAATTCGATGATGAGTTTTTAATCAATAAGCACGTTTTAGCGTCCCTAGAATACGAATTTACTATTTTTATGATGATGTCTGTACGTGTGTGTGTGTGTATGTGTGGATGTGTGGATGTGTGTGTGTGTGTGTGTGTGTGTGTGTGTGTGTGTGTGTGTGTGTGTGTGTGTGTGTGTGTGTGTGTGTGTGTGTGTGTGTGTGTGTGTGTGTGTGTGTGTGTGTGTGTGTGTGTGTGTGTGTGTGTGTGTGTGTGTGTGTGTGTGTGTGTGTGTGTGTGTGTGTGTGTGTGTGTGTGTGTGTGTGTGTGTGTGTGTGTGTGTGTGTGTGTGTGTGTGTGTGTGTGTGTGTGTGTGTGTGTGTGTGTGTGTGTGTGTGTGTGTGTGTGTGTGTGTGTGTGTGTGTGTGTGTGTGTGTGTGTGTAACAAAATTTTCGTCTGCGATAACTCTAATACTACAGTTACAAAAATTATAATTTTTTCGTGTACTTCTTCGTTACATCCTTATGAAGAGCTGATTAGATTTTGGTTACAATTGGTCAACCGGAAGTACCATTATTTGAAGATTTTAACAGTTTTTCTTGAAAAAACTATGTTAAATATGATTTTTCAAATTTGATGTTATTATAAATATTAAAGAATATTTTATTCTCTATACGATTTGACTGCATTTTATACTTAATATTAAATGGATATAGAGTTAAAAAATTATAAAGAAATTAAATTTCATAAAGTAGCCAAAGCTTTGGAAACAGCTACTATATTAAGAAAATTCTGATTGAAAGATGTCAGTGTCAAGTGAAATTGACAGTGTGTTTGTCTTATAATTTTTACTGGAAATATAGGATCTTTTGCTTTCTGTATGGAATTTGTATAAAATACATACAACTGCTTTAAGGCAATGTATGAGAAATAATAATAATAATAAATCTTTTATTTCTGCAGATACATTACACTGTATATAGAAAACGTCACAAAACAATAATTTTCTGTATGAAATTTGCATAAAATACATGCAACTGCCGGAAGGTAATGTACAAGAAATAGAATATTTAATTTAGCAAGGAACTTTCTGTATGAAATTTGTACAAAATACATAGAACTGACGGAAGGTAATGTGCTGGCCACAACAGATTTTTTCCCTTTATCTTCAGATTCAAACCCCGATATCTATGTTTATCTGTGGCTTTAACTCATCTACCTACGGAGCTTTCCGATGAGCTTTCTGTTGTTAATACGTGAACCATATCCGTGTACTTTGGCCGACAAGCTCTGTTTGTGCATTATTTATTTAGACCACGCTGTAAATGTGTTTGTGTTTACTCGGATGTAGTTGTGCAGAATCGAATGTTCATGTATAATCTAGAAGGTTATTTGCGATCGATTGGATATTGTTTAAGACAAAGTGCAGCTGATGTTATGATGTTACCAACTGTTTGACTATACAAACATCACAGACACAGAACATTACTAGCTTTAATGGAGGACAATAGGATACAGCGTAGTTATTATAAGAATACGGATTATACAGGGTGTTATGCAAGTAACGTATTAGGCAAACAGGATCTGTTGTCACACCCGAAAACGCAGTTACCATCAATAAGTCTGTTTCACATTTTTCAAAAAGTATTTTAAATGAAAGTTTATGCAATATTTTTCTTATTAATAATTATTTTTTTAATAATATCTTGTTATTTTCGTAAATAATTAAATTAAAAGTTTGGCGCCAAAAATAGTCATGAAAAACAACCCCCCACTCCTGTGTCGTAGAAGCACATACATTACGTCATTGACAGCCAATAGAAAAACAGTTTTCCATCACCTTCCTTTATTTTTGTTATGAAAGGCCGGTATTTTCACTTGCGAATAAAGATTTAGATAAATTTATCCTTCGGATAAATATTTTTGTCGTCTTTTCACTTGCAAATAAATTTATTCGAAAGAATAACATCCATTATTCTCGGAATAAATTATTCGGTACTTGGGTAGCGAATAACCGTTTATTCGTAAGTTCATTACATTTCCACATAGTGCAGATTTAGTAACAAAATGGATATATTAAATATTATGATGATATTTTCAACTATGAATTAATAAATAACGTGAGAAATCGATCAAACACTATTAGACAACGACATAACCACATACACGAAATAATTTTTGACAGATTTCGGTTATGAAAACAATTTAGTATCACATATTGGATATCGCATTTGATCTCAAACAGTAAATAGGTAAATCATTATAAAGACCCTGTGATTTGACGCTGGTAAAATATTTTCGAAATTTGGATCCTTTCGTTGAATACATTGACAAACATTTACTTTGAACTGAAAGAAATATACAAAAAGTACGACAATTTTACAATATAAATATCTCCTTTACCACATATGAGAGCTGCATTAGACGGTACACTTGTTAAATTACACTCTCCCGGGGCTAAAAATGCAGAATATAGATGACATTGACATTAAAGATGTCAAACAAAATTTTGACAACTACGGATTCAAAAGTAATTGACACACTTCATGCTTGTCTGCTTAACGTGGCTACGCCAAACTCCATCCTTCTCTACTGACACAAATTTACTTTGCAAGGCTACCAATTCACAAACGTTATAGTTATTCGACAAATAGCTATTTGTTTGTATAAAATGTGTGAAAAGACGCAATGGAATTATTCGTTAGTTAAATTTATTTAACGAATACTTATTCGAAACTTTATTCGGAAGTGAAAATACCGGGCCTTTAGATAAATAAACGTAGGCGTCAGTTTCACATGTTAATAACAAACTTCTAATTTGTCATTTAACGTTGACATTTGACGTTGACAATTTCCGTTATAAATTAGTAATAAAGTAATAATGGCTAATACAGACTACACTCAAGCCAAGTCGGACAGTTTACTGAAAGTTAATAGCTGGATGGTGGCTGAATTTATATCAGAAAACGATTGTTTTACTGCTGCCGAAATAAGGAGTGTTAAGGTAAAATTAAATGTAAAAACCCTACTATCAGCTCTTCGACCTACTACTTCCAGCCACAATTTTCTTTTCCTCGCATCTTTTGGCATATTTATGAATTCAATAATAGGTTTGCTCCTAGTAGCAATTTTGCAAGAAAGCACAATACGATATTGTAAATTAAGTATTTAACACGAATCAAACTAAAAAAAATTGGCACTTGTTTGACAACTTTGACAATATACTTATCATAACACTTGTAACAAAAGACAAATAATTGACACTATAAAGAGACCAATTGGAGCCGATGAAGATGTATGTGTTGTGATTTCACATTCTGTTTCAAATCACGTGACTTTCAGAATATTTTCCAAATTTCAAAAATTAATTGTAAAATATTTAATGGATATTTTCTGATATTTTCAAATTTGAGGCTATTTAAATAATGATTTCTTTTTAAATTTAGTACTTATAGAAGGCATATAAAAATTCTTGCAACAGCCCTATTCTAACGGTATGTGTTCCAGATTTTTTTGCCCAAGTTCATCAAGAACTTGGGCTAGAGAACGCCAAATTTCAGCAGGATGTGCCCAAGGCTTTTTTCTGTAAGGTAATCTCAAAGCCGAAGACCCTGTAAACCCTAAAGGAGGCATACCCCAAGAAATGTTCGAAAGAATTATGCGAAACTTTATAAGTCGCTTGCAACAGCGATATTATTTTCAAAAACACATGAGATAAAACTTCTCATATTGTAATGTTTTTTATCTCAAGTATTTATTTTTTAATTCACATTCAAAACCAGGAGGTGCCCCACGCACTGTATAAAAATTTAGAATATATATTTTTATAAATTCTTTTACTTAGGGAAACTTTTGTGAGTACTTTTGTTATTCTATTTTCACTAATAATTTCTTTGCTCTGAAAGAAACTCCACTATGCAAATTCTTTAAATATATCTGGAGTCCTTTTCTTAAATGGCGCGATAGTAAAAACGGAATACAAAGAAATAAAAAATATAGAGTGAGTGTGTGAGTTAGCAGTTTTATATCTCATCTTATTCCGACGGATTATGATCTGAAACTTTTATACGAAGCAATGAAATTAGCATACGTAAGATGTTCCAAGCACTAATTCTGACGCTTTAAGAATGGAACTATTCTGAATATATACTTCATTCTTTTAACACAAATTTTATGAGCGTGACTTCAACTTGAAAAGAATATTAAATAAATAGTGCATTTAAACAGATTTACAGTTAACTTAATATGTAACTTGACAATTATCAAATTTAATTTTTTTCTTTGGTTAAACTGTCAGATTAAAATAAAAAAATCTGATGTGGCCAACACCAAACTCCTGCTATTTAATTTTTATTAATTTAAATATTCATACTTACATATTTAGTTATTGCGGAAATTGTATTAAGATCCATTCCATACAACTATCGTTCTATTTACTATTTTCTTTTTAAAACGTTATTATTATTAATTTGAAATGATTAGTTCTTTGACAGTGACATTTATCTGTCAGTTACATACATTTGAGATATGAACTTGTTTTACTTGTTTAAAGCGTAGGCTCCGGGATTATAATTATAGATATTTTATGAATTTATCCATAAAATATATCGAAAAAGTATTTATACAAATCTGTTGAAAGTTTAATAATCCTTAATTTTTATAATAACACAATCTTCAAAAAATAACATTTGAAGGTATTTTTCGAAGAAGATCTATTTTGAGCTTCAAATAAAGTGCCATTTCCGGTTATCTGATATACACCAAAATCTAATGGTCTCTTCCCATATTAGAATAACGTAGAAAGACAAGGTTTCAAAATTTTCTGATACACACAGACATAATCGTTAAAATGTTAAAATCGGATTCTAGGGACTTTAAAACGTGGTCATTTATGAAAATCTCGATATGCGATTTTTAACACGATCCCTATACCTCCCTTACCAAGGGTAGCGGGAGGTAAAAAAAATTCCATGTTTAAAATAGCAATGAGCTTTAAGTAAAATATCACTTTCGGTTGATCGTTTGTAAACAGAATCTAATTTGTTGTTCCAATAAATAGAAAAGTCTGTAATACAAAATTTTGTATTATATTTTATTATGTTTTCCTCGAAAATTTGTGGTAAGAGCTCCAACTTAAGTACCACATCCGTTTTATCTTGTAGTAAAAATGTGGCCAGCACATTATCTTTCGTCAATTCTATGTATTTTGTATAAATTTCATACAGAAAGTTTCTTGCAAAAGATTATATTTCTTGTACATTACCTTCCGGCAGTTGTATGTATTTTATACAAATTCCATACAGAAAATTTCTAGCAAAAGATCCTATATTTCCAGTAAAATTATAAGATAAAGATACTATGTCAATTGCACAAGACACTGACATCTTTCAATCAGAATTTTCCTAATATAGTAGCTGTTTCCATAGCTGGCTTCTTTATGAAAAATGCTGCAATTCAGAACAAATCTGTGTCTTACAGATCTGTAAATTTGTTTATCGGTTTTAGGATATTAATCCATTGTTTACATGTACAAAAGTAGGCTGGTAACTAAGTAATAAATGTATCTGTATGGTAATATTATTACCATACTGACTTAACAACGGTCTACAAAACGAAAATGAAATAAAATGAAAGTATAATGCTCTTCATTAGTACATACAGATAACGTTAGTGTATCGTTCTAAATACGGTTTACATTATTCTAAAATAATAAAGCACATAATTTGAATATTTGTCATATTGGCATATGTCAAAAAAGTAGCATTACTGAAGGAATTTCAAAAAATAATATTTATTAATATAGTCTTCATTTTCTGAAATCGATAAACTATTGAACAAACCACAGATGTTATAAATCATAACAAGCCTTAGATGTCTTAAAATCTTCGCTCTACGAGCTCGGATTTCAAAATGACATCTGCGGCAGTTATAATATACATAACATTCCTAGGTATGTTAATAGCTAAAAAAGACCGACAGAAACGCATCTATTTTTGTTGAGTGGCAGATTTCGTTGCGATTTTGTTTATTATTTACAGATTTACAGGTCTACAAGACTTACAGATTTGTTCAGAACTGCAGCAATTACTTTATTATATTTTAACTCTACATCCATTTAATGAACTATAAAATCAAATCGTATAGAGAATAAAATATTTATAATAACATTAGCCGTGTTCCTTCGGGCTGTGATTGTGATTTTGTGAATCCTGATTAATATAATCGTGATCCTTTTGAAACAGGATTTAAAAATTATATCAAGGAAACAACAACACAATCTAGTGACAAATGTCAATGTCATATGCAGACTAATACAAAATATCCTATTTTATTTTATATATAATCAACTGTCAAAGTGTCAGAATTATAAATGGATTATATTGAAGTAAAAAATAATGTTCTTGGTAAGGAATATGAAGTATGTTTATTTCAAACAAATCTTTATGTGGTTCATTACACGCTTTTGTATAAAAATAGTATTTCGCTTGATGCCACAAACCCACATTCGTAAATTTCTACGCTCGAAATAGTATATTTTCAATTTGTTCTGAACTAAATCCATGTGAATCACTCAAAAAGGTTGATTCTGAAGGGAAGGGGGAAGGTTGTCTAGAGATTACAAAATGAGAAAGTGGGGATAACGAATAGGAAACGTGAAAACATTATTCTTCTTAATCATGATCACTTTTATCATTTAGATTGCGTATCACAGCCCGAAGGAACACGGCTATTAAATGTGAAAATGATATTTAACATCGTTTTTTCAAGAAAATCTTTAAATGAGGGTACTTCCGGTTGACCAATTGTAACCGAAGTCTAATCAGTTCTTCATATGGATGTAACGAAGAAGAATACGAAAGAATTATAATTTTTGGAATTATAGTACACATACACATACTTACAGACATCATTGTATAAATAGTAAAATCGTATTCTAGGGACACTAAAACATGATTATTGATTAACAACTCATCATAAATTTTTTTGAGCAAAAACAATACCTTCCTTACCTAAAGGTGACGAACGGTAAAAAATAAAACTGAATTTGATCGACAAAATATATTTATAAAATATTAATAATTAATAGATTAATGAAAAATGCGGGTTTAATTTTTAATTTTTATATTTCACATCAAAAGCTTTTTAAATAATGGAAGCTTGATTAAACAATTAAAAATAAATAATAGCTAGTTTTATAATAATTTGTGAAATGATAAATATCGCTTGAACAATTTAATGAGTTGACAAATAAATATGTGAGGTAATAAATTTAATGGAAAATTGCATGCATACTTACGTATCAATTAACTGAAATGTGCTTTAATCATTTAAATCATTTTATTTATAAATATATAAATTAAATTTTAATGTCAACTCGGATAATTCCTTTAATTAAAATGAATAATTAATATATGGAAATAATCCCTTTATATCATTAAATTGTAAAAAATAATGTTGTCAATCAACGCTGCTCATATATTTATTTTTATGAACTACATAGTTATATTAAAAATTAATAATAGATGGAGTCTAAGGTTAAATTTAACTAAAACTATTATGATTACCCTTAACCTTAAAATTAATTTTAACAAAAACTAAATACGTATTTCGAGAACCAAGTTCTCATCATCAGTAGTACAAAAAGTGAAAATTAAACAGAGTAGTCAAGATTACTCAACAAGTCCTAACAGCTCTGAAAAACAAGGGAGAGAACTGGGATTATATAGGGATGGGAGTCACAGGTGAATGATTACCTATAAACTAAGATAATTTTCGTCCAATAATAAGTCATTAAAATTTAAATCGTCATAAAATTTAAATACATAACACTACCGTACAATAAAGCTTCCAAAGTTTAAACAAAATTTTTAAAAATCAAAATTTAACCGTAACTTACAAATCAAATAATACCATTAAAGGTGCATTCACAAACGAAAATTAGGTTTATGGTTTTTGTTTAGGTTTAACTAAGTCATTCATAAATGTAAGTTTAAATTACCTGCAAATTAGTATTGATATGTACAGACATCTGTGTAAATGCTTCAAAAACAAGATTAAAATATCGGTAGATCAGTACTCAACAAGCCACTTGTGCGCCGTGAAACTATCATTCGCTTGGCATTATTGGTTATATTTCAGCAATTAAGTTATGACAGTCTCCATGTTCTTCTCGCATTTGTTTAAAAAGCCGAATCCACCAAGTGGATACTAAATAAAGATGGGTGTGTATATCTATATCATTTCAGACTCGTTCTCATTGGTGAAGTTTGTGACGTCAAACTAAATCATAAACCTAAAGTTTGGACCTTGCAATGTTGAGCTTTATGATTTGGATTTAGAAACCCTAAATTCTGAAGTGTGAATGGAGTCATTACATAATATGCGGCCAAAGTCTTTAAATTTAAAGTATAAACCATAAATCTAAACCTAATTTTCATTTGTGAATGCACCTTAAATCATTATTAGGTAACCCTAAAGATAAAATAGATACTAACAAAAAATCCGGTATTTATAAAATTAGTTGTAATGATTGTAATAAAGTTTACATCGGTCAAACTAAAAGACAAATTGACACTCGGTTTAAAGAACATTTTTATCATCTAAAAAGCGGTAATCCAGAAAAATCTAGCGTAGCTCAACATATGTTCATTAATAATCACGAAGTTAACAATTCTAATATTAAACTTTTAAAACATATTAATAATGATAGATATTTTGATACATACGAGAGTTTAATAATAAATAAATATAAAAATAATTTGATGAACGCAGATCTTCGGTCCCATACCAAACTCAAAACTTTATTTATTACAAAGTTAAATTTTATTGGACGATTTAAATTTTAATGACTTATTATTGGCAGGCCCGGATTACTCATAAGGCCAACCTAGGCCATGGCCTAGGGCGTAGGCACGGAGGGGGCGCACATCGAGTAGTTGAATAAATGGGAAAACGGAAAGAGAAAAGTGCCTGCAGTTATAGCCGTGCCAAATCTCAAGAGTTGTTGCGCAGAAAGTAAAACTATCTTTCTCTTTCTCTCCCCCCTATTGTCTGACCTTTCTCTAGCTGTCTCTCTTCTTGATCTGCGCATTTCATAGCTCATGACATTTGGCACCACCTCTACTAGACGACGTAAACAGTCACATTTGCTTTAATTATACAAAATCAGTTTAGTAGAGTGATTGGTAAATCCTGTTGAGCTATGAATTGTCGAAGATTTTAAATAATTTTAATATTTATATACCGGGTGTCTACTTATGAATCTTAGCAAATACAATGGTAAATTTTCATGACTGTAATTTCTGCCCTATTAATTTTAGAATAAAAGTATAAATACGAAAACTGTTCAGAATTAAAAACTGCGCCCAAAATTATTGTTTAAACTATTATTCACGAAAGATGACTATTCAAGGTCATTTGTGAGCCGTCTGATATAATATTACTTGCAGATAACTTCACTGCATTTCGTTTGCATAGGCGTGCTGAAATATTTATGGACACATTTTAACTGAAAAAATAAGAATAATTCATTTGTAAATTATGTTTCTTTCTAAATAATACCTTTCTGAAAGATTTATGTTCTTCACTTATGTTTTCGCAAAATACGAAAACATAGTCTTAACTTATAAACCAAGGAATAATAATTTAATTTAAACGTCAACGCCACTGGGTAAATAATAGAACAGAGGGCAGTGCAGTAGATAATTAGGTATCTGTAATTCTACGACATACGTCATTATTATTTATAGTATGTTAGAAAGTAATGCCACTATTCACGTATATCTGTCACACTACATAAATGAAATAGACATAGGTCAAATAATCTTTCTCTTTCTGATATAAAATGTTGCTAAGCTACTGCTATAAAGTGATGTGTATTCTTTCATCGAACAAATGACCTTGAATAGTCATCTTTCGTGAATAATAGTATACGTGCGTTTCATTCGAGAGACAGAGAAGCAAAATAAAAGTTGTAATCTTTAGTCAGTTATAAAAAGATGTTAAATGTATCTTTGATGACTGATAATAATAGGTATATTGAAAAACAAATTTCATAAGACAATCTGTTAACCCACGAGTCTAACTTTGGAAAACGAGCCGCTTCGCGGTGAGTTTTATAAAGGACGAGCGCGATCACAGTTCTTATGAAACATGTTTTTATATAATTTTTTCTACTGAGGTAATGTTATAATTCTATTAGATTTTTAATAAATGGGACTTGTAAAATCACTTACGTTGGTAGCACTTCCCGCTAACAAATTGAACTTCAGGGATGAAAATTCTTTGTTGACTGACAGTAATTTGATGTTGGTATGTCATTTATGTATCAGTTTTAAAAGCAGTAAGTCATACCACCTCTAGAAAACGAAAAGCTCCGAAAACAGTACGTTGATAGATCTTCTTAACATGTTTTCAGTGCGTTTATAGACTCATAAAGGCACCGATATAGAACAAGAAATTAATGAAATCAAGTATTATTAAAACTCAGTACATATTGAGTGGGGGAGGGGGGTGCAGTCATGAATTTTGGCCTAGGGCGTAAAGAAATGCTAATCCGGGCCTGATTATTGGACGAAAATTGTCTTAGTTTATAGGTAATCATTCACCTGTGACTCCCATCCCTATACAATCCCAGTTCTCTCCCTTGTTTTTCAGAGTTGTTAGAACCTATGGCATGGTTGACTTGTTGAGTAATCTTGACTACTCTGTTTAACTTTCACTTTTTGTACTACTGATGATGAGAACTTAGTTCTCGAAATACGTGTTTAGTTTTTGTTAAAATTAATTTTAAGGTTAGGGGGTAATCATAATAGTTATAATTGTATTGTTTAAATTTGTAGTGAAAAAAATACCGCCGTATTTCTATTATAAAGCTTTTGGCGTATAGTGCTATCTGGAACTACAATTAAAAGTTGATTTGCGAATCGACAGACTGTATTGGCGATGAGGCCGGAAAAACATTAAAAAGCTTTCGGCTAGCTACATACTCGGTAGAGTATAGGTACTAATTTTGTCACTAGTGTTTAGCGTTAACCCGTAATGTGCATGCAAACGAGTACGAAGAGTATTTGCACATTGACTGCAATCAGAAGGATACTTGTATGGAGTTTTGAACTACTAAAACGTGAACGCGCCAAAATCGGGACGCAATCAAGTAAAATTGTTAAAATTAAAAACCATTTTCAGTTGCTAATTTCAATGTCAGTTGCTAAGTTCAAAATCCCAAATCACTCTTATATCAAGTTACTAAAATTTAACAACTAGTCGTTACGTCGAGTTGTTAATCTAGCAACTGCATTTCTCTCGTTGTTACTGTTAGTATTGAACAATCGTTGTTAAATGGTTTTCCTTTAAAATTTTGCAATAGGAAATAAACTTTTACTGGAAATAGAGGAACGACAGCAAAGGTAATCTATTTATAAACTAATATATACCTACATGCCCAATAATTATACAGGCTGTCTCACAACTCGCGCCCCAGAGCGAATGAAGAAACACGAGACTGCACTCGGATGTGTAATTTCGAAGAAAAAAAATCTAGCTTAAAAGATATTCGAGAAAAGATGTCTTAAAATTGACCAATCAGAGACCTACACCTTTAACGTGTGTTTGTCGTAATTTTACGTTACTAGGGTTTTATACAAATCAAATCTTCTTTAAAATGTGTGAGCCACTGTAGTTTTCGAAAAATGTCAGTGTCAAATTAAATTTGACAAGGTGAATAAAAAAGGCAAATTCTTACCATGTATTCAGCCGCTGATTACTTAGAAATGATTATAATTTTCGGAGAATGTGGACGTAACGCCAAAGAGGCAGCACGAGTCTATTCGGAACGTTTTCCGGATGGAAATCTTGTGGATCATAAAGTGATATTGAGAGCCATCGCAAGGACGCATGAGACCGGTCAAGTTATGCATTTTACACAGCTGCTACAACACGTTGCACTGTACGATATAAATGATGATCTCCGATGACACCTTCGCTAACCTAAATTTGTTGACAGTGAAAAGTTAACTCTAAGGTGTCAAAATTACAGTAAGTCAAACAAATTTTATAACTTACTAGTAGTATTTTTAAAACCTAGCAACCAGTTTTATTTTGTAATAATATCATCACAGCTCAAGATATCCTACCGGGATTGGTGGATTAAAAAGTCTTGTAACTCCGTTATGCAAGCAGCCGCAAATTATTTTCTTCTATTTGTTGGCAACCTATTGTCGTTGGCAAGTGTCCGTTTCGTCTGGGGCGCGAGTTGTGAGACACCCTGTATACATTTATAAACAAGGTTTTAGATTTATGCTAAGAAATTTGCGAGATGTTAGTAATCCATTCCCGATACTGATATCGGGAAAAAAATATTTACCGAGATATTCAAACTGAGCAAGTATCATTTAATTCATAAATTGGATGAAGGGTTTACATTTATTTCAAACTTAAATATTTTAATTCGTAAGACCTAAATTAAAATTTTTTTTAATTTATTTTCATTTATCGTACATATTTAAATTTAAACAGCCATTTCAACGTCAAATTTCTATTATTTTTTTCTGCTAAAACTCCTAGACGATGGTCATGTGTCATTCCTGATGATAAGATTCTTAAATTTCGAAATTGATCGCATAGAACTGAATAAACATGTATACTAAACTGGAGAACTTCATCAGATTCTCCCAACACTTAATTTTTACGCCTAGCTATGGGTCTTATAAAGAGATTATAGTGCAAAATTTCATTTTTTCGAGTCATTCAACCATTTGCAAATTTTCGAACTAGCAGTTATCAGAACTGAAATGCAAAACTACCTTTCTTAATTAATTAGTCCAAAATTATCATGAAATCTACCATTAGAGAATAATGTTCCGCGGAACATATTGCACCCCAAATTTTCTTATCATTCATTATTAAAAACTCAAACGTCAAACGAATCAAAATCTGTCACTTTAGGTTGTGAATAGAGTAGAAATATGTACAAATATTGAGAATCGACATGCCTTTTAACTCACTTGTTAATAACTTGACTGCTATATTTAAGAACGATTGTTAAGAACGACCGTTTTTAATAATGTCGTTATTGTGTATTTACTGAGTACCAATTGAATGACAGTTGTTACAAGAGTTGCTAAAAAAGTTGTTAACTCTCAGTTGGTACCTAACGACTATGTTAACAACTATCTTAGTGAATTAGGCCGATTATTTACTACACTATTATTCACGAAAGATGACTATTCAAAGTCATTTGTTCGAAGAAAGAATACACATCACTTTATAGCAGTAGCTTAGCAACATTTTGTATTAGAAAGAGAAAGATTATTTGACCTATGTCTATTTAATTTATGTGGTGTCACAGATATACGTAAATAGTGACATTACTTTCTAACACATTATAAATAATAATGACGTATGTCGTAGAATTACAGATACCTAATTATCTACTACACTGCCCTCTGTGCTAATATTTACCCAGTGGCGTTGACGTTTAAATCAAATTATTATTCCTTGGTTTATAAGTTAAGTCTAAGTGGAAAACATAAATCTTTCAGAAAGGCATTATTTAGAAAGAAAAATAATTTTCAAATGAATTACTCTTAATTTTTAAGTTAAAATGTTTCCATAAATATTTTATATAGCACGCCTATGCAAACGAAATGTAATGAAGTTATCTGCAAGCAATATTATATCAGACGGCTCACAAATGAGCTTGAATAGTCATCTTTCGTGAATAATAGTTTACCTAAATTTTCAGTAACATATACCTAGTAGCATATGAATAAAAACTGACAATCGTGTTTAAATCATTGACATATTACATAAATGGACCCAACGTAGAGAGAGAGGAATTGACGCTCACCTTAGAAAAGGAAAGATAGATAAGCGGGGCAACGTCAAACAAGAACATTGTTGCAGACTGTTGTTTTGTTTGCTGGTATGACAGTAGTGACAGCTAGTAAAAGTGCAATATATTTCCTCAGAATATTAGGAAAAATAATATTCATATCTCTAACTAAGAGTTAGTTACAATACAAAGTGAGTAATTTTGATTTAATGTGAAATAGAAATAATTTGAATGTAGTTTGCTGGTAATTCAGGTTATGTTCTGTCATTCATTCTATGCATATAAGTATGATTTCATTTATATTTCAGAATTCTTTTAAAATGGTAATGCCATGCAGTGCAAATGGATGCACAGTTCGTTATCATGAATTGTGAACAGACTGGCTTATTGCAGTTAGAAGACACAATTTCAAGCCATCCAAACATTCTGTGATGCAGAAATCATTTTCAATCGACGGACTATGCCTAAAATGTATATAAAAATAGTTTTAAATAAATAATATTAGCTAAAGGAAAAGTACTTTTCTATATTTGTTATTTTTACAAATAATTTAATATACGAATGAAATATTTTATGTTAAATTGAATATGAACTATATTTTACATTGTCATTTATTATGAATGAGATGAATATTCCTAAGCACTCTGTTATTTTTCATCTTTTGACTTTGCCCCTAACTTAGCTCTATCCTTTTCTAAGGTGTGCGTCAATGCTTATACAGTAAAGCAGTAACTACGTTGCGTCCATTTATATAATACGTCAATGGTTTAAATGCACGAATAAATTCAAAGAACATCTCACTATAGAAAGAACTTCAGGCAGCGGTGGTAATCTGAGATTATAGGACCTTAAAACGTGGTCATTTATCAAAATCTCGATATGTGATTTTTAGCACGATCCCTATACCTCCCTTACCAAGGGTAGCGGGAGGTAAAAAATAGATTTTCTTTTATATATTATGTTTATGTGTTGGTGGCATCAAACACATTCTTCTTACGAATTTACTGTTCTCATAAATTCCGTTTATTTTCCCAGTTTTTCAAAAGTAAGCTGCCATTTTTTCCCAAATGTTTTAACTTTCAAATTTACTGAGAAAACTAGTAAACTACTTCTAGCAGAAAATATTGCATTTCTACAGAAAATATAGTGAGTCTATTACAATTTCAAATCCATGATGTCAGCGTGTTTTTGTTTGGAAATATTAGTCGTTCAATAAGTTCCAGGAAAGTTTTTTAAAAACTTTTATTTCAAACTAATTTCAAATTTAATACTTATGCGATTTTTTAAAGCATTTTAACTTTGGTAAAGTTTTCAAAGCAAATTATTTTGAAATCGGAAAACCGATTTGTAGTAATTTGTAAGTACTTTGTAAAGTTTACACATGTTGAAGGTAAATTTAGCAGTAGACATTTCATTATACACACACTCTACGGAGACTAGAAGTTTGCGAAACTTTATTTGACTTCGAATTTTGAATTTATACAGAATGACCCATAAGTTGTTTTACCATTAAATATTGATTATTACCTTCCAAAAATTTCGGTGGTGAGTTTTTAATGAATAAGCACGTTTTAAGGTCCCTAGAATACGATTTTACTATTTTTACGATGATATCTGTATGTATATATATATATATATATATATATATATATATATATATGTGTGTGTGTGTGTGTGTGTGTGTGTGTGTGTGTGTGTGTGTGTTCGTGCGTGTGTGTGTATGTGTGTCAGTGTGTGTGTGTGTGTGTGTGTGTGTGTGTGTGTGTGTGTGTGTGTGTGTGTGTGTAACAAAATTTTCGTGTACGATAACTCTAATACTACAATTCAAAAAATTATAATTCTTTCGTATTCCTCTTCGTTGCATCCATATGAAGAGCTGATTGGTCAACCGGAAGTACCCTCATCTGAAGATTATAACAGTTTTTCTTGAAAAAACGATGTTAAATATCATTTTTTCACGTTTAATGTTATTATAAATATTAAAGAACATTGTATTCTCTATACGATTTGACTGCATTTTATACTTAATATTAAATGGATATAAAGTTATAAAATTATAAAGAAATTAAACTTCATAAATTAACTAGCTATGCTAGAAACAGCTACCGTATTAAGAAAATTCTGATTGAAAGATGTCAGTGTCAATTGACATATTCGTAGTATATTAGTGTTATAATTTTACTCGAAATATAGGATATTTTTGATCGAAACTGTATGGAATTCGTATAAAATACATACGACTGTCGAAAGGTAATGTACATACAAGAAATTTAGAATCTTTTGCAAGAAACTTTCTGTATAGATATAGAAAATACAGACCTACACCTTTAACGTGTGTTTGCCGTAATTTTACGTTACTAGGGTTTTATACAAATCAAATCTTCTTTAAAATGTGTGGGCGACTGTAGTTTTCGAAAAATGTCAGTGTCAAATTAAATTTGACAAGGTGAATAAAAAAGGCAAATTCTTAGCATATATTCAGCCGCTGATTACTTAGAAATGATTATAATTTTCGGAGAATGTGTACGTAACGCCACAGAGGCAGCACGAGTCTATTCGGAACGTTTTCCGGAGAAAAATCTTGTGGATCATAAAGTGATAGGTATTGAGAGCCATCGCAAGGACGCATGAGACCGGTCAAGTTATGCCAGATCAAATGACAATAATATTTCCGTTTAACACATTTTACACAGCTGCTACAACACGTTGCACTGTACGATATAAATGATGATCTCGGATGACACCTTCGCTAACCTAAATTTGTTGACAGTGAAAAGTCAACTCTAAAGTGTCAAAATTACGTCAAACAAATTTTGTAACTCACTAGTAGTATTTTTAAAACCTAGCAATCAGTTTTATTTTGTAATAATATCATCAAACCTCAATATATCCTTCCGGGATTGGTGGATTAAAAAGTCTTGTAACTCCGTTATGCAAGCAGTTGCAAATTATTTTCTTCTATTTGTTGGCAACCTATTGTCGTCGGCAAGTGTCAGTTTCGTCTGGGGCGCGAGTTGTGAGACACAGTGGCGTAACTAAGAGTTCGGGGGCCCGCCTGCAAAAAGTTTTTGGGGCCCGTTTTTAATTGTAGCGTTTATCATGAAGAACTACATCACAAGAACTTGTGGAAATTGTGACTAGGCTCATTTTCATCTGAGATGATATGTTAAGAAGCAAAATAACCAATATTGGAGGCCTGAAAATCCAAGATTAGACACTTTTACATCCCACCAAAGTCATTGTATGTTGTGGCATTTACTATAAAAATGTGATTGGCCCGTATTTTTTTTGAAAATGAAATTGGTGGCACAGTCCACTGGTGAAAGTTACAGGGAATTGATTCATACATTTTTGGTATCACAACTGAAAGAACTTGGATGCGATAAAATATGGTATTAGCAAGGTGGATCAATATCATACAGTCTAATAATAGCAATTTTGCGAAAATCATTCTCTTATCGTTATTTAATCCCACGTTTTGGTAATACACATTGGCCGCCAAGTGCCTTGATTTGACAGTCCCATATTTCTTTTTATGAGGTTATTTTAAAGAAAAACTCTGGATCAGTTGCAGGAAAATATTTGCCAAGAAATCGAAATTCTACCGGCCGAAATGTGATGGAAAATAAAGACCTTGATTTTAAATAGCAGATAAGAGCCGTTAGCCAATATTATTTTTGGAAATTGATATTTAAGAAAAATATAGGACTAAATAAATTTGTATATTGCTACAAAAAAGTGATTTAATTCAAAATTTCGCAATAGTAACAAAATTATAAATCATGTAAATTGGGGCCTCTTTCGAGCCGGGGGCCCGCCCGCAATGCGGGCTCTGCGGGCCTGTTAGTTACGCCACTGGTGAGACACCCGGTATTTATTATTTATGCTCAGAGGTAAATACCTATACGAATATTTATTTTCTCTGTCTTTAGTTCGCAAATATTGGGATATGTAAACCATTCCGCGTAACTCAACCTTCTTCTTCTACTTTTTCTTCCATGTATCAATCGAAATAATCATTCCATCCATTTCATACGTTTCCATCCTCAGACTACCGACCTATCGGTAAACTATAATTTAAGGGCAGCAAGAATCGATACGGTACGCGAGTGCGAGAGAGACAACTTGCTCGAGGTGCATAGCTCTGTCTCTCTTCCTCTTTCAGGATTGCGGGGCTGTCTTTGCTGAGTAATGTTTGGGTGAGAAACATCCATTCTAGAACACCTGACGATCGCAGCAGAAAACAAAGTTTAAAACGAAAAAGAAATAGAGAGATGTTGGTTTTGATTGGTGTGGGGTTTCACGCAGGATGCCCATCCAAACAGGAACTGTATTTATAGTTGCTTGATTATTATAATTATAAACATTTAACAGCAAAAATACTAGTATAATACGAGCCTAAGTAATATTTCGTCTAGTGAAACAGATGGACTTTGGGGAAGTATTGTTATCTTGTCATTCATTTGTATTCCAAATTCTGGTCTGATTATTCATGGTCTTGAAGTGAGGTAATAGCCCAGTCAAATTAGATCAATTGAACCTGATCGAGAAAATAAATACGGGAGTTTTGAAACTTGGCACAATTATACCTTGATGGCTACTGTATAACATAGTAAAAGTCGTCTTTTTTTCGAGGAAGACAGCAAATCGTTTGCTAGTGAATATAAAGTGGATACCAAGGGACAGTATTTAGAATGCCATGATACATTTTTCACGTAGCACTATTAATGCTAGTAAATAAGAGTAATTTATTTGAAAATTATGTTTATTTCTAAATAATGCCTTTCTGAAAGATTTATGTTCTTCACTTATGTTTTTGCAAAATTCAAAAACATAGTCTTAACTAGAAACCAAGTAATAATATTTGATTTAAACGGGTAAATATTAGCACAGAGGGCAGTGTAGTAGATAATTAGGTATATGTAATTCTACGACATACAACGTCATTATTATTTATAATGTGTTAGAAAGTAATGCCACTATTTACGTATATCTGTCACACCACATAAATTAAATAGACATAGGTCAAATAATCTTTCTCTTTCTAATACAAAATGTTGCTAAGCTAGTGCTGTAAATTGATTTGTATTCTTTCTTCGAACAAATGACCCTGAATAGTTATCTTTCGTGAATAATAGTTCATATACATACTTACATATTTACTTATGCTGAAAACTGTCCATTTAACTATACTTGTATGTACTATTTTCTTTTTAAAACGTTACTATTATTAATTTGAAATTAGTTCTTTGACAGTGGCATTTATCTGTCAGTAGCATACATTTGAGATATGAACTGTGTACCCAAGGAGTTGTGTTTTTTAAAACGTATAGGCTCCGGGATTTAAATTACAGATAACTTTATAAATTTATCCATAAAATATATAGAAAAAGTATTAATCTTTAATTTTTATAATAACATAAATCTCAAAAAATAACATTTAAAGGTATTTTTCGGAGAAAAACTATTTTGAGCTTCAAGTAAAGTGCCATTTCCGGTTATCTGATTCACACCAAAATCTAATGGCTTCTTTCCATATTAGAATAAGGTAGAAATATGAGATTTCAAAATTATCTGAATGATAGTATTTGAGTTAGAGCGTAATCAGGAACCACACATACACACACACACACACACACACACACACACACACACACACACACACACATATATATATATATATATATATATATATATATATATATATATATATATATATATATATATACATACATACATACACACATACACACAGATATCATCGTGAAAATGTTAAAATTGCATTCTGGAGACCTTAAAACGTGGAAATTTCCCAAAATCTCGATATGCGATATTAGCACGATCCCTATACCTCCCTTACTAAGGGAGCGAATTTTACTCTAATTTTGGCAGTTTATTTCTTAAAATAAAGTCTAATCTAATCCAAGTAACTACCATTTTTGATAATAAAATTAAATTTTAAATATCGGGATAGAATAGAATTCACTAACCTAAAAATAAGGATTAGCTTAAACTTTTTTTTGAAACATTAATTTTTATTAATCTATATACATACCTACATATTTACTTTTGCTGGAAATTATATTATTATTTATTTTAAATTGTTAGTTCGTCGTCAGTTACACATATTTGAATAACTGCGTAACCAAGAAGTTTTGTTTGTTTAAAGCGTAGACTCTGGGATTTAAATTATAGGTAATTTTATAAATTTATCTATAAAATATGTAGAAAAAGTATTAATGCAAATCTATAGAAAATTTAATAGTCTATTTTTTATAATAACATTAATCTCGAAAAAATAATATTTGAAGGTATTATTCGAAGAAAAACTATTTTGAGCTTCAATTTCCGGCTATCCGATTTACACCAAATCTAATGGGCTCTTTCCATAATAGAAAAAGGTCTAAATACAAGGTTTTAAAATTTTCTGAATGATAGTATTTGAGTTAGAGTGGAGGATCCACACACACATACACACAGACATCATCGTGAAAATGTTAAAATTGGATTCTAGGGACCTTAAATTTACCAAAAGCTCGATATGCGATTTTATACTTAAAAAATTGATTATTATTCAATTATTGCACCATTTAATATCGGAATAAATCGCCTTTATTAGTAATTTGTACATTCTCCTATGCATTGTATTAGGTCGCAAATTTTTAAATCCCCCTTCGCGTGAACAAAAATTCTTAGCCTATGTACCCTTTCAATATTCGCATCCATGTCCTCCATTTCACGTCATCCTTTCCTTCGCCTGTATCCAGGATCTTCCAGGACGCGTGCAGTAAGTCCTGTGTAATTTACCCGCGTCCGTTTAGTTCCTTCTCTCGCCGTAGCGGCGCTAGCGAGGCTTCGTCGTCCTCTGCACCAAATTAAACGCGCAGCGGACTTTAGTTTTATTTCGCTATTACCCCAGCGTGCTGAATAATCACACGATGATTTGATGGGGGACTTAGTCTGAATTTCAGTCTTGTTAAAACAGCCTGAAATTTCAGGCTGAAGTGTCTGAAACGTGATTGTCGTAAGATGAACTCTAAGGGGTTTTAATTACTATGAAATGAGGGGTAGCGGTACTTGAAGGTGTATTCTCAAATATTTTCAGATGACAGGTTGTAATTGTTTAAGGTAGGGGGTCGCCAAACTTTTTAATGTGTTGAGCTTTAAGAATTTTCGAAAAAAGGGTGAGCTGTCTGTACTGGGTAATACACAGCACTGCACGGACCAAAATTTTGAGGTCAACCCACCCGAAGCCCGATAACTTTTAAGCTCGGACGATTAAGACCGAGATTTTTAAAGAAATATTCGATGTTCGATCAAGGGCAATTAGCGGAGCATATAGGATGAAAGTTTTCTCAAAAGAGGTTAAATGCAGAAATGGACACTGAAATTTATACAGAGATGAACAAGACTCCACTTTACAGATGGTGTCTGATAGAATCAATAAGATGTATACCATCGACAAAAGCTACAAGATAATAATTCCTGATAGGGATGCATGGGAACATTCTCAAAGTCCGGTTGAAAACGATGACATAGTCATCTATACAGACGGCTCCAAAACAACCAATGGAACCGGAGCTGGAATACATGGGGCAAAGGGACTAAGGAACAACCAATCGGTTGGACTAGGGACAAATACAACAGTATTCCAAGCAGAAGTACACGCAATATTAACCAGCGTGCAATTACTATTGGAGAAGAACTACCACAATAGTAGAATCTCCATAGTAACAGACAGCCAAGCCGCACTCAAAGCTTTAAACTCGTGTGAGGTAGGCTCAGGATTAATTCTGGACTGCATCCACAGATTGAATGCCTTAGGAGCGAGTAACAAACTAAGACTGATATGGGTACCCGGGCACTCAGATATCGAAGGAAACCAAGTAGCCGACCGTCTTGCAAAAGACGGGACAAATATACCTTTCATAGGACCCGAACCTGCCTGCGGAATAACTGCGGAAACAGTTAAGCAGGAAATTAATACATTGCTCTGGCAATGGCACAAACGGTACTGGACAGCCATATCAGGCCAGAGACACTCCAAGCTCTTCCTGAATGAGCCATCCAAGAAAAGAACTGACAACTTACTCTTAATGAACAAGCAAGATGTTAGATTAATAACAGGACTGGTAACAGGACACTGTCAATTAAATAAACATTTGCACAGGTTGGGCCTTAAACAAGAACCAACATGCAGAGGATGTGGAGAAGAGGATGAAACTCCTCAACATTTAATATGTCACTGCGAAGCATTTATGGCAAGCAGACATAGTCTTTTAGGAGCAAAGAAATTGCATACTGAGACACTAAAGGACATCAGTCTAAAGAAAATCCTGGAGTTCACAAATCAAACAGGACTTCTAGAATAGAAGTAAAACACGGAGGGTACAATAGACCAGAAAGGTCGCAGTACAGGGACGTTGCATTTACCAGAATATTCGAGAAATCGATCCAGATGTTGTCCAGAGAATGATGGGGCAAGTCAGAAGAAAATTAAGGGCCTTTGAACATAATAGTCTATTATCCATAATTTAAATGTTAAATATGAATTGTTATACTTATTGTTAATTGTTGTAATAATTAGTTTAAAAAGTAAGAGTTTTAAAAAATTATCAATATCTAAATTTTTTCTCAAAACTTTAGGACCATACGTTATTACGAAGTCATCTAGAGAAATACTACGGCACGATACCTTCTTGTCATTTAATACAGTAATACAATACATTGAGGGATGTTATTTGTATGAAATTTGATATGCGTATTTGGATATTTTGTTCGTTCCTTCTACCAATAAATTTTAAACGTATTTTTTCAAACATAATTTTACACTTCATTTACGCTTTTGAACTAACCCAAATTTTGTGATCATAATAAAATATCCAAAATGTCGTATTGCAGACTTTTCTATTTAGTGAAACAACAAATTCGATTTTGTTTAAAAACGATCAGCCGGAAATGATACTGTAACGTTTTTCTTTTATCTGGGTGAAGTGTAAATATTAGATATTATTAATTAAAATAAATGTTTATTAAACTATGTATAATGAAAGTGACTATTACTAATATTAAACAATTATTAAAAACTAATTAAGACTAAAACTATAATTAACTAGATAACACTAACACTATTTATTTAACCAATTAACACTACTATTTATTACCACGATGTTACAAATTATTTATTTCACTACGCGTTCCAATCTTAAACTGGCGGTTTGTTGCAGACTCTTGTAGACTATTTACGCGACATTTATATTACTATATTTAGATCACTATATACTTATATTACGTTCAATTGTCCGCCTACCGGCATCCACAGCGTTTAAACGGGGTGTCTCACAACTCGCGCCCCAGACGAAACTAACACTTGCCGACGACAATAGGTTGCCAACAAATAGAAGAAAAAAATTTGCGGCTGCTTGCATAACGGAGTTCAAGACTTTTTAATCCACCAATCCCGGAAGGATATCTTGAGGTGTGATGATATTATTACAAAATAAAACTGGTTGCTAAGTTTTAAAAATACTACTAGTGAGTTACAAAATTTGTTTGACGTAATTTTGACACTTTAGAGTTGACTTTTCACTGTCAACAAATATAGGTTAGCGAAGGTGTCATCCGAGATCATCATTTATATCGTACAGTGCAACGTGTTGTAGCAGCTGTGTAAAATGTGTTAAACGAAAATATTATTGTCATTTGATCTGGCATAACTTGACCGGTCTCATGCGTCCTTGCGATGGCTCTCAATATCACTTTATGATCCACAAGATTTCTATCCGGAAAACGTTCCGAATAGACTCGTGCTGCCTCTCTGGCGTTACGTCCACATTCTCCGAAAATTATAATCATTTCTAAGTAATCAGCGGCTGAATACGTGGTAAGAACTTGCCTTTTTTATTCACCTTGTCAAATTTAATTTGACACTGACATTTTTCGAAAACTAAAGTCGCCCACACATTTTAAAGAAGATTTGATTTGTATAAACCCCTAGTACCGTAAAATTACGGCAAACACACGTTAAAGGTGTAGGTCTCTGATTGGTCAATTTTAAGACGTCTTTTCTCGAATATCTTTTAAGCTAGATTTTTTTCTTCGAAATTAAACATCCGAGTGCAGTCTCGTGTTTCCTCATTCGCTCTTGGGCGCTCACTACGATACTGCTGTGCTTCTCACTAACACTTTACTTTCTAACACTCCATGTAAATAACTAACTCCCGAGCACAGCTGCGTCTCTTTTATACAGCTGCCATTACCTTCTAGAAAAGCTCTAGAATGTTCGACCGCATAATAACAATGAACACAAAAGGTTCAGGCGACCGGAAGTAATTAAACACGTTGCGACTGGTTTGTTTATGTAGCCCGGCTACTAGTGCGATTGCGTCATCGCTATAAATAGACACTCGCTCATTGCTGCAGTGACGACGTGGCGACAGCGGCGGCTGCGGCAGGCGTTCCACGTTACAATACGTTACTTAGGCCCGCTCCTACCGCCTGTTGTTAAAGAGACAGTCAGAACTAACTAACGATTATGTTGCAAAATTGTTCTTACCATCTTTGATTAGAACAAACTGTTGTTTGTATCGCTTCTAACTAATGGTTAATTAACTGTCACTTTAACTAGATGTGGCAGGATCAGGCCTTAAAGCTAATTTTTATTTTAACCAAGACCACATCAGATTTTTTCTGATAAAATAGGGATATCTACTTCTTCGAATGTCACCATCCCTGGTATATTAATTCCACTTTTCCATTCTTTCTTTCTTTCCCATAAGTATCCCCCTCTGTCTTCTCTTATATCCCCCCCCCCTTCGAGTGTATCCATTCCACTCCCACTGTGTCCTTCTCCCTGCGTTTTCCTGACTGCGTCCTGCCTGCCCGGCGGCCTCAAGGACTCGGATAGCGAATCCTTGAAGTAGGACAGGGATCCAGGATTTGCATCAACACCTTGGCCGCCCACTGTCCTTGCGTTTCTTACAATCACACACGGGGCTGAAATCGTATTGATCCACAGAGGTGGAGATAGAAAATAAAGGTGGAAGAGAAGTGGACTGCTTTTGTGTTTTTGGATGGATTTTAGTTGTAGAAAAACAGTAGGATTGTAAATTAATAAGCTTTACCTTTATGATGGTAATAGTTATGTACGTATAGAAGGCCGAAAGAAAGGGTTTACGCCTGCGGACGAATTTTATTCGTCCACGGGCGTAAACCTCTTTCGGCCCGAGGTACGTACAACGTTTTACGCACAACTGAAACTAAATGAAACGTAATTTTTAATTGCATGACTAAAAGCTTGTTGCTATGTAAAAAATATTAGATGGCCGGATAGCTATGCCAAGAAACATTTAGGCGATGCGTTGTATTGGTAACCATTTGTTTTGTGTAAACAAATAATTAAAAATGTCAAGCATGGAGCTTCAACCTGAATATGATACTGAAATTTCTGAAAAAATTTTGCTAGAAGCTAATGAAGCTTTAGCGGATTTATGTCCTGGTAAGTCATATATCAATATTACTCGTATATATTGTTATTCTATAGATTGTTTATTGGTATTAAAGACCATGATAAACCTGGTCTGTCATCTGACATTTCTGCGACTGAAAAAGACAGAAATCAGTTGAATCTCCAGTTAAAGAAATCTTCGGAGACAATTCATTTGGAGGGAATTTCGTTGAATAATATATCCAACTGTATTATAAATATCCACAAATAAAATATTATTTACCGTTATTTGTTTTTTTTTTGTCATATTTTTTACCGCCCGGCGGACTTTTGCTTTACACTTTACCGCCCGCAGGGTGTAATCTTTCATTTTCCGCCATGGTAACTAAAATGTAAACAAACAATTACAATATAGTTGTGCGTAAAATAATTAAGGAACTTTTGGCAAAAAAAACAACCTTAATCCATTTTCTTGAATTTGAAATAAACAAAGAAAAAACTTTGTCCAATTCTGGTTTGGAAACTACACATTCCATAACAAAAAATCTGATGTGGCCAACACATGACCTCCCGTCAATTCCATGTTTAAAATAGCAATGAACTTTAAGTAAAGTAAACAAAATCTAATTTGTTTTTCCTATAAATTGAAAAGTCGATAATAATACCAAATTTGGATTATTTATATTTATTATGTTTTTCATCGAAAATCTGTTAAGAGCTCCAAATTAAGTACCACTTTCGGTTTTTATATAGGTATAGTTAAAATCTAATGTTGTTTCAAATTATACACGTGTTTTAAAATTTTAAATACCAAATAGTACATCCGGTTTATCAATTTTAGAAATCATATAATATGTCGTTCTCATTAATATAAAAGTCTTAAATACCAAATTTGAAAAGTTTGGATTATATCATAATATATTTTTCACGAGAATCTGTTCAGAGCTTCAAGTAAAGTATTATTTCTGGTTGATTAATTTTAGCCAAAATCTAATATGTTGTTTCCCATAATATAAAAGTCAAAAAATACTAAAATTAAAAAGTTTTGAATTATATTTTAATATAGTTTTTCTGTTATGGGCTTCAAGTAAAGTATCACTTCCATTTATCCAATTTTATAGTGCATGTAACCTAATAACTAATAACAATAAAATATCGTTAACATAATGTCTATTAAATAGTTTTCCAAGGTTGCGCTAGAAACGAAAAACCTACGAACTTATACATCAATATTTACTAGGTGATTAATATTTGGTTTACTTCAAAAGCTGAACGCTAGCATATTCTCTAATATCTTTCAGAATCCCAGCAAAACTCAAACTCATATATGTGCTGGATAAGATCAGCCAGATATCTGTAACGAGGCGATATCGGGTAACCGTTAGCACTATCCTATATCGCTTCGAGTATCGGGAGTTATAGATGGTTTTTAACGTTTAGCGTTTGCGTTTAACGTCCGGTATTCCAGGAGCTAAATACAGGATGTAAGAGTATGATACTTGTTAACGGAGATACTCGTAAATATTGATTGCTTTAGGAACGCAAAGAGATTTTCAGAATAGCAAACCTTTTTATGAGCAACTATTAAATAAGTCCTGGTTTTGTGAATCAATAAATAGTAACAAAAACAACGATTTTTTACCTTCCGTCACCTTTAGGTAAGGAAGGTATTGGCTTTGGTCAAAAATTTCGGTGGTGATTTTTTAATGAATAAGCACGTTTTAATGTCCCTAGAATACGATTTTACTATATTCACGATGATGCCCGTGTGTGCGTGCGTGCGTGTGTGTGTGTGTGTATGTGCGTGTGTGTGTGTGTGTGGGTGTGTGTCTGTCTGTGTGTGTGTGTGTGTTACTGTGTCTCTCTCTCTCTCTCTCTCTCTCTCTCTCTCTGTGTGTGTGTGTGTGTGTGTATGTGTGTGTGTGTGTGTGTGTGAGTGTCTGTATGTGTGTGTCTGTGTGTGTGTGTGTGTGTTTGTGTGTGTATGTGCGTGTGTGTGTGTGTGTGTGTGTGTTTGTGTGTGTATGTGCGTGTGCGTGTGTGTGTGTGTGTGTGTGTGTGTGTGTGTGTGTTTGTAACAAAATTTTCGTCTACGATAATTCTAATACTACAATTCCAAAAATTATAATTCTTTCGTATTCCTCTTCGTTGCATCCATATGAAGAGCTGATTAGATGTTGGTTATAATTGATGAACCGGAAGTACCATCATTTGAAGATTTTAACAGTTTTTTCTTGAAAAAACGATGTTAAATATCATTTTTTCCCATTTAATGTTATTATAAATATTAAAGAACATTGTATTCTCGATACGATTTCATTGCATTTATACTTCATATTAAATGGATATAGAGTTATAAAATTATAAAAAAATAAATTTCATAAATTTGCTAGCTATGCTAGAAACAGCTACTATATTAAGAAAATTCTGATTGAAAGATGTCAGTGTCAATTGACATATTCATAGTATATTTGTGTTATAATGTTACTCGAAATATAGGATCTTTTTGCTCGAAACTTTCTGTATAGAATTTGTATAAAATACATACAATGTCTAAAAGTAATGTACATACAAGAAATTTAGAATCTTTTGCAAGGAACTTTCTGTATGGATTTTATAGATCCATCGACCGGATTCATGAAGAATTTAATTTCAAAAAAAAGTACTGATGCAAAGCGAAGCGCGCGTGTTAAAAGTTTGTTAACTATATCAAATTCCTAACCTGTTGCAAATTTTCAAATTTTTTATATAGGTTATGGATCTACCCTGTTTACAATTTCCGTTGCTAAAATACCGATTCTGGTGGCTATAACCTGATAAACAGCTGTTTACCGGTAAGGCTTGATTTACATTAGCGGTACAATGACGGTACGATGATGGTACAGTGACGGTATGTAAATCAGTAAATATCAAAGGGTCGTCATCGTACCGTCATTGTACCGTAAACGTAGATGTAAATGGGTCCATTAAAATACATTGGAACAAGAAGTATCCGTACTGTTATCGTACCGTCATTGTACCGCTAATGTAAATCAAGCCTAACAGTTCACCAGTAGAATTTTCGTAAATGCCTCATATAACTGACGGAAGGTAATATGCTGGCCACATCAGATTTTTTTACCTTTCGTCACCTTTAGGTAAGGAAGGTTTTGTCTTTGATCAAAAAATTCGGTGGTGAGTTTTTAAAGAACCAACACGTTTTAGGGGATTTGAAGGAATTTATTCCTAGAGGATTCAATTAATTGTTTATCCCGAATTTATTAAATAATTCTTGTTTCCTTCTTTATAAAAAAATGGTCTGCTTCATATATAAACCAACTTGTACTTCTGTGTTTAAATGAATGATATAACTGGCAAATAAATCGCTTCTTGGCATATAAATAGAAGAATGAAATATGCAATCTGAGCTTGAAATGTCAGAACGCCTGGAGAAGTGCTAAATATTTAAAATTCAATTCTAGGGCTGTTCGTAAAGATATCATCTATAAAATTAGCCGGGGATGTCTTTTTGCCGTATTAAATTACATGTTATGAAGTACATTTGAGATTTTATCTTTGCTTTTATTACGTGATAAAATTATAAATGTAAAATGTAGACTTTGCACCTGAGAGTTACTACAGTGAGATTTCGCTTTAAATTACAGGATTTCGACTATGTTTATTATTACTTTGATGTTATACATTTTAACACTGATTATGTACAACATAGTTATTTTATATTATGTTCTACTGCTAAAGATATTGTGTAAACTTTTGCTTTTTCTGTAAAATCTATTTTATTATCCTTGGATTACCGGAACCAGATAATTGATCGCGCCATCCTAAACTTTACGTCCAATGTAGAAAATGTAGATATAGCTCCATGGCTCTGTTTGAATATTATGTTGTATGTAGTGACAGAAACAGGGCCGGCGCTAGGCGGTAAGCGAGGTAAGCGTGGCAGAAGGGCGCCAACAGGTAGAGGGCGCCGAAATTAAAAAAAATAATAGTTATAGATTTATCAAGAAAATTACGTATAATTCTTCATATATATATCTAATAGATACTCTTAAAATACCTTTATTGAAAGCAAATGAAATGTTAAGTATGTCTTTCAGTTTCACACTTTGGAACGCCCCACCACAGCGTTACTTTCAATTTTTTTATTATTGTCTTGTTTTCGTGTATCTTTTTTCCCTCCCGCTACCCTTGGTAAGGGAGAAATAGGGATCGTTCTAAAAATCGTATATCGAGATTTTGGTAAATGAGCACGTTTTAAGGTCCCTAAAGTCCAATTTTAACATTTTCACGATGATGTTTGTGTGTATGTATGTGTGTGTGGATCCTCCACTCTAATTCAAATACTATCATTCAGAAAATTTTGAAATCTTGTATTTCGAACTTTTTCTGTATTGGAAAGAGCCCATTAGATTTTGATAAAAATTGGATAACCGGAAATGGCACAAAATAGTTTTTCTTCGAAAAATACCTTTTAAGTGTTATTTTTTCGAGATTAATGTTATTATAAAATTTTCTATAGATTTGCATTAATACTTTTTCTATATATTATACGGATAAATGTATAAAATTATCTATAATTTAAATCCCAGAGCCTACGCTTTAAACAACAAAAATGTATGTAACTGACAGATAAATGTCACTAACAAAGAACTAATCATTTCAAAATAATATTAGTAACGTTTTAAAAAGGAAAAAGTAAATAGAGCAATAGAAAAGTAATTCAATACAGTTTCCAGCATAAGTAAATATGAAGGTATGTATTTAGATTAATAAAAATTAACGATTCGCAAAAATATTTAAGCTAATCTTCATTTTTGGATTAGTGAATTCTATTCTATCCCGGTATTGAAAATTTAATCTTCATTTTATTATAGTTCCGGTGGCTCAGTGGTTAGAGCAACGCCTCATGTCATGAGTGCTCTTGGGGCTCTGGGTTCGAATCCCACTAAGGCATAGATGTGTGTGAATGTGAACCCACTCTGTAATTGGGATTTAATCCTGTTGAGAGGTTTAAAAAAAAGGTAGTTACTTGGGTTAGATTAGACTATATTTTAAGAAATAAACTGTGAAAATTATAGTAAAATTTGCTAATCCAAAAACCTTAATCTTTTTTGTGACTCGGGCTGTAAATGGCGGGAGGTATTGTGTTGGCCACACCAGATTTTTTTCCTTGGATTAGCGGAACCAGATAATTGATCGCGCCATCTTAAACTTTACCTCCAATGTAGAAAATGTAGATATGGCTCCATGGATCTATTTGAATATTATGTTGTATGTAGTGACAGATACCTCCCTGTAGGCGGGAGGTGAAACTGTAAGCTTCATTAAAAGATAAAACAGTTCTTCAAGTGCTCAGACAAATGTTTCATTTCTATCTCTGAATTTTTTTATTGCGTTTTTCTTTGATGTTGGTACATGTTTGAATATATGTACAGAGGTACACACTCTAGTAACAAATAAAAAGAATTCTCGTCTCTTCTCTAGGCATGTGAATGCAAGTAATCATTCACAAAGCAGCATATTAATAAATTAATTATTTTTTCAATAATCTATGTGATACGATATTTATTATATATTTTAATAATTAAGGGAATAAGCTCAAAGTTTAAACGTAAATTAATTACATTATTTGCTATTATTGTTAACGTTTGTATTAAAATTTTAATTATTTCAACGATAAATATTTAAATTTAATGAAAAATACATGTAGGTGAAATTTAAAAGTATGAAATTTTAATATATTGTGTGGGGGTAGATATATTAATTTATATTTTATACAACATATTAAAAGTAAATCATGCATTATTAATATTTATTGAAAATATCATTTACATTTTTCTGCGAGTATGTCGACATAGAAAAAAAAACCGATGTGGCCAGCACATTACCTTCCGTCAGTTATATGAGGTATTTACGAATATTCTACCGGTGAACTGTTACCGGTAAACAGCTTTTTATCAGGTTATAGCTACCGGAATCGATATTTTAAGAAAGTAAGTGGTAAACAGGGTAGATGCATAACCTCTGAAAAAATTTGAAAATTTAAAACAGGTGAAAGTTGACGTAGTTAACAAACTGAGTAGAGTCCGACTTTGAACACATTTCCACTTTTAACGCCCGCGCTTCGCTTTGCATCACTAACTTTTTTTAAGATTAGATTCTCCTTAAATCCGGTAGATGGATATGGTTGATATTGAACAATTTTTGAACACGGTAACTTTTTACCACTCGTGTTTTCGAACACAGTCAGTAGATGCGGTATCTACCGGTAGAATTTTCGTAAATGCCTATGTATTTTATATAAAATTCATACAGAAAGTTCCTTGCAAAAGATTCTAAATATCTTGTATGTACATTACCTTTCGACAGTTGTATGTATTTTATACAAATTCCATACAGAAAGTTTCGAGCAAAAATATTCTATATTTTGAGTAAAATTATAACAAATATACTAAGAATATGTCAATTGCATTTGACATTGACATCTTTCAATCAGAATTTTCTTAATATAATAGCAGTTTCTGGCATAGCTGGCTAATTTAATTTTAAAACTATATATCCATTTAATATGGAGTATATAATGCAGTCAAATCGTATAGAGAATACAATGTTCTTATAATAACATTAAATGTGAAAAAATGATATTTAACATCGTTTTATCAAGAAAAACTGTTAAAATCTTCAAATGAGGGTACTTCCGGTTGACCACTCATAACCAAAATCTAGTCAGCTCTTCATAGGGACGCAACGAAGAGGAATACGAAAGAATTATAATTTTTGGAATTGTAGTATTAGAGTTATTGTAGACGAAAATTTTGTTACACACACACAAACAAAGATACATACATACATATATACATACACACATACACACACATACAGACATCATCGTAAAAATAGTATAATCGTATTCTAGGAACCCTAAAACGTACTTATTAGGTACGTTCTGTCGGAGTCAGAAATCTTCCTAGTGCTTCTAGTAGAACCTCAATGATCGTTCTTTTGCGTCAAAAAAATCTGAATATTCCTATGAATCATTCCAACTTCAGAGCTGGAAGCGCTGGTAAGAAGATATATAGCGTGGAGATAAATTCAAAATTTTACTAGCTGACTGTCGCGCGTACCTTTCTGTTACATTTATGAATGTTCAGATTACACTGTGCTCAACAAAAATACCTCTTTTACGTTTTTATTATTTAATATATTTTTATATAATTATAATTTTTGTAATATTTGCATAACAACATTTTGAAGATCCAAAATAAACATACAAAGTTATCTTTAGTTGTTAATTAACGATAACACATAACCACTGCCACTGTTCTATCGTATTTATTTTTTACTTGATAGTTATTTGCTACTGAGCGTTCTATTGCTTTAAGAATATTCTTATTCTAGTAGGAATATTTCTGACAACGATAGAACGTACCTATTGATTAAAGCTCATCATCGAATTTTTTGATCAGACAATACCTTCCTTACCTAAAGGCAGTGGCGGATTTAGGTGGGGGCCATACGGGCTGTAGCCCAGGGCGGCAAAGTTTAGGGGGCGGCATTTTTTAAATTTATTTATTAATAGAAACACTAACAATTATTTCAAATGACGAAAGAGAAAAAGCAATCACACGCAGTGAAGCATCTAGCTGCCTCCTCAAGCTTCAAAGACTAGAAACGGCTTTTTTGTCAGTTCTGTGGAGAGATTTACTCTACAGATTTAACATAGCGTCTAAAAAACTGCAATCACCTGAAACTGACTTGTGAACAGTAACACTAGTGTATGGATCGTTATCGGAGTATATACGTAGTATAAGAACAGAGTTTGATCTTTATGAAAATGGAGGTCTGGTAAAGTCGCAAGTCAATATACTCGTATATGAAGACGAAGCAAAAAGAAAGAAGATAAGAAAATTCCAACCTGATGAAACTGGAAAAGGAGAGATAAATTTGATTGGCAGAGAATTTTTTTGAATTAACACTTATTATGTAGCACTACACATATTAATTAACGAAATGGAAAAAAAGAAAAGCTGTGCATGATGAGCTCGATGTTTGGATTTTTGATTATTACTGGAAAAGAAGAACCTGACCTAAAGACACTTACAGAACACTGCAAAAAATTGTGCACTTTCTTTAACAAAGATCTCTCTACACCAGAAGATTTTGTTAAAGAATGTGCACATTTTTTTGGTTTCTTAAAAAAATTAAAATAAGAATAACGACCAAAAAACATTTTTAATCTCCATGAATTATTACATACCAACGAACTTCAAGACATATGTATACCCCTACGTTGACATAACATTAAAACTTTTATTGACGATCCCTGCAACGAACTGCTCAGCGGAGAGATTATTTTCTGTCCTGAAAAGAATAAAAACCTACACGAGATCGACTATGACTGAAGCACGTTTGAGGGATGTGGCTATTTTAATCATCGAATCTGAAATGACCAAAAATTTGGACTTTGATGATATTATAGATTCATTCTCAGACTCTAATTCAAGAAAAAAATTATTATAATCATCATACTCTTTTGCCACTAATTAATTCTGTTCTACTTTTTATAAAAAGCTACCTGCCGATTAAACATGTATGTCTCATTACTTAGTACAACTCAAATACATTACGTTTTTAATTATTTTATAAGAGATTTCTTATTTCTATCTAAGTAGGTACATTAAGTTTTTCTTCAAAATATTACTACAGTACATACAAAACAATAGAAAATCTAAAAATCAATCTGGTTTCAATTATTATTACTCTGTTGTTTATGCCTGTCACATTTTTTTCGTTGTTAGGCCAGTGTTCGTAGGTTTTTGTAATGGTAAATAAATTAAAATGTAAAAGAGAACGGAAATACATAAATAAGTAAGAAATTAGCTAAGGAAGGATAGGGGCTGCTAGGAGGATATTTCTTGGACAAAAGCAAGGTGTGAGTAAACCTGGACAACGATAATGGGACACCGACAGGGGGCGGCAGATTGCTGCTAGCCCCTAAGCGGCAAAAGTGTAAATCCGCCACTGCCTAAAGGTGACGGAAGATAAAAATAATTGTGCGTCTTCTGCTACTCCGTCTGTATTATGCCACAAACTTTTAATTTCATCCTCGTACATGTCAAAAAAATGTTTATTTATATTGTCATTACAGAATTGACATTCCGTACAAAGAACAAAATCCATAATGTCGTTAATTTCAACTAGGAATCATATAGAAAACCCGTCTATTTGTGTGGCAATTTGTCACGGCATTTACCTATCACCGCCTGAAAAACTAGACAACAAATCCTGCAAACCTGCCATCCAGCAAACTGAAACACGGCTTGCCTTCATCGTAGAGATTAATGGAAGCTGCGCGTTTTATTCCTGCCTCTGTCGGTTGATTCCGATTCCGTAGCGGAGAATTGACGTGGAATTTATACATTTTTCCAGTAGATCGTGTGTCTTTCTTCAAACAATCCATAATTCAAGTTGCTAATGACGTGGGTCCGACCACAGCACTGCGAGATGGATATGCGGGAAACGAGCGAAACAAAATAAATGACTCAGGAGCTGTGAGCTGTTCTTCGGGAGAAAGACCAGCGCTTCTCAAACGGAAAGGGAAATAATGTTTGAGCTCTGTACACTTTAAAGCTTTCTACATACGAAGAAGGGGCCCTAATCCCCTTCAAAATAGAGCCCTTGCGGCTTCACACATTTAACCCACTGATTCTTCCACTGCTGAAAACACCTCTGGCAGCTTTGGAATGGTCCGTAGCTCTGCCTTCGTGTTCCGCATTATCTCTTCTCTACTCTCAAACGGTATCCTTCTCTGGTTTCTTCAATTTCGGAAATAATAAGTCGTAAGGAGCCATATCTAGAGAGTAGGGAGCTTGACAAACTACTGAAATTTTTCGCTAAGGAAGTTTGGATCAGATGCGATGAATGAGCTAGATTATTACTTATTTATTTATTTACTTATTAGTAATCACTCAACAAGAACAGATGTTCCCAATTACAAAGGATTATTGACAGAAACAAGGATAAATACAGTGTAGTTACAAGAAAAATTTGAGATAATGAAGTGACAATATTAGAAATAGAAATAACTCAATTTAATTGCTGAAGATCAGACAAGAAATAGTTCATAATTTGTTTTCTAAATTTGGACTAAGTATCATAGAAAATGTCAAGATTGTTAATGTTTATAGACACAGTGTTGAATGTAGCACACAACTGTCTAATTGGAGATCGAAGTTCATAGTTTGTTCTAGGGGTGCTGTATATGAAGGTTAATTTACGCCGAGAGCCTAAGCGAGATACACAAAAATTTAGGCAAGCTAGCGAATGGGCATCATCAATTAGATTATTTACAAGTTTATAGAGATATAAACATGATTAGATTTTTCTACGGCAGTCCAAAGAAATAACATCGAACTCAATTAGACAGTTGGAGTAATTACAGATCGTATCAATGCGACGATGGTGGAATTTAGCACAACAATACCATATAATTTTTTACCTTCCGTCACCTTTAGGTAAGGAAGGTATTGTCTTTGGTCAAAAAATTCGGTGGTGTTTTTAATGAATAAGCACGTTTTAAGGTCCCTAGAATACGATTTTACTATTTTTACGATGATGTCTGTATGTGTGTGTGTATGTGTGGATGTGTGTGTGTGTAACAAAATTTTCGTCTACGATAACTATTATACTACACTTCCAAAAATTATAATTCTTTCGTATTCCTCTTCGTTGCATCCATATGAAGACCTGATTAGATTTTGGTTATAATTGGTCAACCGGAAGTACCCTCATTTGAAGATTTTAACAGTTTTTTTTGAAAAAACGATGTTAAATATCATTTTTTCACATTTAATGTTATTATAAATATTAAAGAACATTGTATTCTCTATACGATTTGACTGCATTTTATACTTGATATTAAATGGATATAGAGTTATAAAATTATAAAGAAATTAAATTTCATAAATTAGCCAGCTATGCTAGAAACAGCTACTATATTAAGAAAATTCTGATTGAAAGATGTCAGTGTCAAGTGCAATTGACATATTCGTTGTATATATGTAATATAATTTTACTCGAAATATAGGACCTTTTTGCTCGAAACTTTCTGTATGGAATTTGTATAAAATACATACAATTGTCGAAAGATAATGTACATATGTGAAATTTAGAATCGTTTGCAAGGAACGTTCTGTATGGATTTTATAGAAAATATGTACGCATTTACGAAAATACTACCGGTAGATACCGCATCTACAGACTGTGTTCAAAAACACGAGTGGTAAAAAGTTACCGTGTTCGAAAATTGTTCAGTATCTACCAGATTCATAAAGAGTCTAATCTCAAAAAAGGTAGTGATACAAAGCGAAGCGCGCGCTTAAAAGTGGAAATGTGTTAAAAGTAGGACTCTGCTCAGTTTGTTAACTACGTGAAATTTCTACCCTGTTTTAAATTTTCAAATTTTTTCATAGGTTATAGATCTACCCTGTTTACCACTTGCGTTCTTAAAATATCGATTCCGGTAGCTATAACCTGATAAAAAGCTGTTTACCGGTAACAGTTCACCGGTAAAATTTTCGTAAATACCTCATATAACTGACGGAAGGTAATGTGCTGGCCACATCAGATTTTTTCTGTATACTCTCCAGAGCTTGTACATGTTTGGTATATACAGGATTCCAAATTTGTAATCCATATTCCACTTTACTACGCACAAATGAATAATACAAACATTTGAGGGTCTGTAAATTACAAAACGATTGTGTATTACGAATTATGAAGCCAAGATTTCTGTAAGAAGCTTTTCGAATATCATTAAAATGGGGAATAAACCTAAGTTTAGGATCGAACAAAGTTACTCGCTCCAAAATTGTGTTATTCATTTGATAGTTAAACGGTATGGTTGTTTGCTTTAAAGAGTAGGTCATAATAATGCTGCCTTTGACTAATAGGCTAATTCTGAACATTCATCTATAAATTCGTAAGTCTGTAAGCTACGATAAATCTGTAACTGCACAATTTACAGATTTACAGATTTGGCAACGAGCTGAGTTACAGACATATCATTTACGATCTCATAACGTTTTGACATTTGCAACTAACTTCATAAATATGTTGTACTTGATGCGGAAAGCTGCCACAGTGCTGTTTTTCACTAAATTAGTAAAAATAATGTAGGTATACACAAATTATTATTGCATTATTGTTTTTAAGGCCCAAATGACTACTAATTATTAATTAATAGATTATTAATATTACCGAAAAACAGAACGAAATATATCTGTCAATTTTAAAGGACGATTATGCGTTAATAAGTAATATCATCAACGTTTCGACGGAAATGCGGTCTCCAAACCAGTTCTTCGCCTTTTTTAGCCCCTCGTAATTCTTTCCACTGTTGACTTTTTTAACATTTCAAACTACCTTCTACCCTTTCTCCCACGCATTTTCCCTTCATATATAACTTTCTGAAGACAATCTCTCCTTAAAGTAAGTAGAATGCAATTGACCTTCCTCTGACTTATTTCACTCATATTCTCTCTTCTGCATTTCATTCTTTTTTTCCTTCTTCATTTAAGGTCCATGTTTCGCACCTAAATAACACAATACTCTATATGAAGTATTTTGCAAATCTTTTCCATGATTTTATATTGATGCACATTGCTGTTTGCGATCTCTTCTTTACTATTGCCATTCTAAGTTACTATACTTCCAAGATATTTGAAGGAGCTTACTTATTTTACCTTCTCTCCTTCTAACCATATGTAAGCGGATCCTTCCTTCTTAGCTATCCGTATTACTTTTGATTTCTTTATGCTTATTCTCCAAATTCGTCTTAATTTATAGGGAATTACAACAGATTTACAATTTCATGTAAACAACTAATTTTGTAAAAAAAAAATACTGAAATGACTTTTATTATAAGATTTTACTTAATACTTTTATTAAAAATAATCTGTAAGCTTACCGCCAAGGTTTCTCTCACCATAAGAAGTTACGAGAACTGTAGCGTTTACAGATTTTCTGTAAGGTATAGATGTGATTAGAATTGCAATTTGATCGGAAGATGTTACAGGTCTTACAGATTTGCTCAGAATTGGCCTATAAAGCACCGAGTGCTTTTAAAGCAGCCTGGCTCTCTGATATTATGTTGATTGTTGCTTCTTTGAGAACTTTGCTTAGGTTTAGATATATTGATTAGATCTCTGTCCACCATATAATGTGTTTCGAAGTTTCTTCGACCTCTTTGAAGAGGAGGTAATACAGGGTCCGGCATAGGAAACGCATAGGTTTCAATTCGTTACACAGAAACTCTTTGGCTTTTTAAAAATTAAAAACATTTTTATGTGAGGAAAATGATTCCAGGCGTTCCCTAAAACTGCAAACTGTTGCAGTTAACATCTAACTTTTTTTCTTTGGGGTTACCTGAAAATACCCGATTACGTTAATAAGTCGCGCACCCTGTAACAATTGAAGAAAGAAATTCAAATGAAAATTCCGCGGCAATTGACAGATGTTGACTGACGCAATTCGCAGCTTTAGAGAACGCCTGGAATCATGCATTGCAAAAAAAAATATCATTGTATAAGATTCATTTCGATATAAATAATTATTAGAAAAACCAAATAACACTTAATTAAAAACTATACCTTGTTCCATTTAAGCCATTCAGGCTGAAATTAGAGACAAGTTTACCCAATGCAATTTCGGCTACTTCGAGTTTGCGTTGTTACCAGCTCAATCTACTGAATGGCTTAAATGGAACAGAGTATATGCGTTTTCTCTGCCGGCCTCGGTACAAGTACAATATCGAGATCTTCTTACGTTTGAGAACGTCTGCCTCATGCCTCATTCAGTCTCTGTCAGCTTGCTCATAACGCGGTGTATAAGTTGGTGATTTTGTTGAATTACTGATGAGTTGGGAGTCATTACGTCATTACTGTTTCCTGCTCCAAGTTCCTGCAGTCGATACAGCAGGAATCCTGCAGTCCTCAAGGAGCGAAGGATAAAGCAGATGTTCTCAGAACAATATAATCATTATAAAGATATGCTTAGAACAATGTACTCATTTGGAGAACTGTATAACTGCGCAAGGATCATTTACAATTTATAAATATTGTAAGTTGTAAAAGGAAGAGTAAATAAATTACAAGAGTTCTAATAAATTTAAATGCTGGCAAAATCAACTACAATTGCGAAATATTCGTTTTCCGGGAATGGACTGTGTCATATTTTGAGTCAGAACTCAACGTTTCGCCTGCAGTCGTATGGGGCATCTTCAGGAGCAAGGGGGATAGTATTGTCTTAAACAAGGTCACCCGACGTGTCAACCACGCTAGAGGCCGAGTTTAAGTAACAAGAGGGGGAGACTCAGCTTATAAGGTTACCCGACGTGTAAACCACGCTAGAGGCCAAATAAATCAAGTGACGAAAGGAAGGCCGAGAAGACAGTTCAGTTATATACTAATCTAGAGATACGGTAGATGAGCAAAGCTAATGAGGACCAATGGGAATCGAGTTCGTAATGGTAGATTGGGCGTGTCGTGTTCCGAGAATCACCGGTTTCCACATGTGGCTCAAGAAATAGCCATCATCCCGATTGATGTTATTAGGATGTTTCCATATTTCTGTATTTACGTCTGTAAAACTCAGGGACAGGAGCTAAAATGCGGGAATTTTCAAATAAGATGTTATGTCCTGTGTTGTGTTGGTGTTCTGCGACCGCAGATGTTAATACCATACCATTACGCAGACAGCGTTTGTGTTCTGACAATCTAGTGTGAACACTCCTTCCTGTTTCACCTATGTATACTGTACCGCAAGAACAAGGAATACTATAAACCCGATACGACTGCGGGCGAAACGTTGAGCTCTGACTCAAAATATGACACAGTCCATTGCCGGAAAACGAATATTTCTCATGACTCAAACTGTGGAAGCCTACGCAATTAGTATACAATAATGACTAGGTATACCTACCAAAACAAACAATAGTTACAGACAGAATATATCTAACGATCAGGGAAGTAGATTTAACATCGTCCAGAGATAAACGACACAAGGTATTAAAAACTGCGTTACATTCAAGATAATGGTCCTGTATCAGTGTTGTTAAACTAGATTTCTTATCCCCGTGGTTTGTAGGGACAACCCCTTTCAGTAAAAAATAATTTCGATTTAATGAAGAGTTCCAACTTTTTCCAAAAACTTGTGTTAGATACGTTAGCATAAATAACTATTCTCTCTAGGTAAATTCTTAAAGTGTAAATCAGAAACCACCCCAATAATTTCAGTTTCCAATTATTAGGTTCCAACTTACACCTCACCTACTAATCAAGTCTCCTACCATTAAACCATTATTGCCTTCTGTTAATAGTTACAATAAATTTTGTATTGTTGGCGGCATAGCGCGTGCTATAATAAATATTCTCATACCCTCAATATCTTATTCTGTAACAAATACCTTCGGAGTTAGTTGGTAATTGAATGGGAAAGTTGTGTTAAGTTAAGCAATAAGTTCAGCGTTCCTCCACTCTGTAACCGCGCTGTCAATACGCGCGGTGCGAGCGAGGCTTACGTCCAGCAAAAACGGAGGGAAAAACATGGAGAAGACAGAAATTTCCAGAGAGAGTAGAGGCAGTGGAGGAAAATTCGTGTAATTTGTTATCATCATCATTGGCAATGTGAGACAGCTCGTGTAGGACTGGGAGTCGAAGATTGTTGACATAAAAGGGATACATCTAAGCAGCTACATTTCTGACTTAATGTAAGACTAACCAATGTCTATGTATTGAATATTGAAAGCACTGAAAGTACCTTTTTATAAAGTATATTTTGCACTATAAATGTTGATTATAAATGTCAATAATTCTGTGAATTAAACTGTCTATAGTTTTTGATTTACCATTAAAAGACGAGATTACCATCTGAGCGGATGAAGAGCTCGCAATTGAGTCAAATGTGTTTTAACAGTACTGTATGCTCAACCGATATATGCATCAAAACAGCCACGGCCGTTATTTTTTATAACAGTACAATTATTAAAAATCATGTGTTCCTAAAAAAAATCTCAGCATCATGAAATTGTCATGAAGAGCTGTCACCTGTTAATTTTAAGAAGATATTTTATGTTATTATGAAAAATACTGAACGTCACACGGCTGATATACAAATAACAGACACGGTTGATTATAAAATCTCGGCTATCGCCAAGATTTTACAACATTCAACCTCATCTATTATTTGCTACATATCAGCCTTAAGACGTTAATAACTAATTCTACTCTTGATGATTTAAGTAAATGTTAAGACATACTGTTGAAAATTGATACATTGAAATAAAGGATCTTAGTATTCCATGGATAATTAACACTTAAATTCCGAATGGGGGGACATTGTGGACCCCACCATTGTTTTATTTGTTGCATTATGTATGTGTCAGTTAACTTTCTGTGGTTATGTAGGTGCATAGTAGGCATGAACGAGAGAAGATCTAGTTAAGGCAACACCAGCTGCTATAAACTGTGCAATTCTTTGGATGAATACTGTTTAGATAGGTCACTTTTCTGCCAGTTTTTGCGGACGGTTTTTTTTCTGCCATCAGAGAATCTCCGGAGAAGATGCATTCTCTCCGTCCTAGTTTACGCCGGGCGATGCATTATTGCATCAGGCTTATGATATCCAAATTTGACTATTTATATGGTTTTAACAACAAGTATGTCGCTACCGAAAATCGGGCACTTCAGTTTGTGAGGATTGGAATTGTAATTTGTTGTAATGTATTATATATTTATTGTGTATTTTTAATTATTTATGTACATTGTATATGGTTTTATTATATTATTTATTATTGTGGTTTCTATTCTTTTGAAAATACATTTAAATGTATTAATCCATTAAATGAAAATAACAATTCTTAATTGTATTTAATTTATAACATTTTACTTATTTGCGTTGCGTTGATGGAGATGAGGTAATGAAAGGACAATCACAAAGATCCAAGCCCCTGGTGGGAATCGAACCCACGACCCCAACAACCGACCGGTGATGGTCGCTTCGAACGCTGCAGAAGCACGCTGCTTCAACTCACTATTTATGAAATGAGTGCAATTTGAAAGAACTTAAATTCAAAACTACAAAATAGAAACGTTAGGGAGCTGCTTAGCGATGTTGACGGTAAAATGAACATACGTCTCTACAAACTACGTCATAATAGCTTACTTACGATATCGGGAGTGGAAAAAATAGTATATTGAGGGTATCGCTCAGCGTATAGCCTCTCAGCTGCACGATAATTTTTACGGTATTCATGTAATACCATCAGCATGTCGAATCCTTCGCTGTTTGAAAACATCATGTTGCCAAATTCAAAAAATACATGCGAGTCTGACACAGTGATTAAAAGTAGCAAATATAAAAGTAAACAAGTGAAAAACAGGAATAAACTGGCTATACACCGATCAAGGTGGAGAGTACTTCGAACATGTAAACAATTTTTGGTATTACTATGTTCCCATTTCAAATTCTGAGCCAGAGTGTAGTTATCGAGACTGGTAGCATTAAATTCTTCAGATAGGATTATTTTTCCCAAACCTCTGTACATTTTGCGGGATGCTTATTCCAGCCTCGCGCTCATAATTGTCTTTGATATATCTCGGTCATCTAACTCAGAGCCGGATGTAATGGAACATTTCCCGGCTCAGTACGTAATATATTACTTTTAAAAAAATTCTGTTGGTCACACCAAAACTTTGACTATAAATAATAAAGCATCCATACTATAAACAACTAGACGAAATAGTCACGTCATTAAATACTATAAAAAGAAGTAATAATCGCTTAGTTCGTAGTCTTATTCAAGTGCAACTACTAGGCATTTGAAAGACATCCACCATCCCTCTCTCGTTTTCTCCCATGACAGATGAGATTCTTTTTATACCTGGTCGTCGCGTATTTATCTTCATTAGTCGTTGCTTACTTGCTCTGAGATAAATCTCCCTGTTCTCGAAACCGCGGTCGGCCTTATTTCAATATTTATACAGTTTTTCCAACTGCCGGAACGAATGCGCCCGCGTTATTTTTCTTTATGCCCTGTCATTTCGGCCTGTGTTCCACGGAGAGTTAAATATTAACAAGACAAGTCGGATCCGAGGGGAAATTAGACGAGAAATCTGAGCGTTTAGAGAGAGAAAGATAAGGGTGTTAAGAAAATAAAAAGATAATAAATTTTACCTTCTTACGATGATGAGCGGGAGATTTTGTTTACTTAACGGACAGCCTAAGCGAATTGCAAGATGTATTCTAACAATTTAATTTTGCAAATGTGAAACTAAATATGTGAAAAATAGGATAATGACACATAAAATAACCCTGTACCTACGCAGGGCTATGAATCAAGTTAAAATATCCGAAATAATAATTAAACTTGCATTACAGCGAATGTATTGTCAACAACGAGCATTGTTTTAAAATAGCATGCCGTATAATTTGTTTCAAGTTATTTGCAAACGTACCTACCTCAACTTATGCAGCGGATGGCTTCTTAAATGGACTTGATGGGTAACATGACAAGGTTGTATATTATGACTAGCGAATGAAAGTTAACGTTTAGATTACTTAATAGAAGTAGTTTCTTTTGAAAACATTTCCCTATATTTGATTTGCAAGGAAACTGACCCGTATGTATTCCGTTACAAAAGATTAGAATTGTACACAATATCAGGAGGCATTTAAAATGACCTTAGCCACAGGATTCAGAGATGTATTTAAAAAATTTAATACCGTAAATTCTAGTTCGTTCGTCTCAGGTGTAAGCAACCCTCGAGTAGTAATTACTGTTAGAGGAAATTAAAAATAATCCTATTTCATAGAATTGCCAAACTAAATAGTATAAAGATCAAAATATTTTGTTATAATCAACATAAACGAAAAATGTTTAAAATATTTTAAACGCACCCCTGTTTTGATATTCAGTTACCCTAGTCGGCCATTTATTTTCAGCCAGATATAGTTATGTATTTCTATGCTTTCCTAGTGCAGTATTTAAAATGCAAAACAAAAATTTCATACCTGAATGTTTCGTACAATTCTATTCTTCTCTAGGGTTTTAAAAAGACTTTCACGGCCTCAAACACTTCTTGTAAAATGTAATTATGGTTGTTAATTACATATTTGATGCATGAATAAATAGGTATGTTCTATCGGTGTCAGAAATATTTCTACTAGAATAAGAATATTCTTAAAGCAATAGAACGCTCAGTAGCAAATAACTGTCAAGTGCTGTCAAGTAAAAAAATAAATACAATAGAACAGTGGCAGTGGTTATGTGTTTTTGTTAGTTAACAACTAAAGATAACTTTGTATATTTATTTTGGATCTTCAAAATGTTGTTATACAAATATTACAGAGATTATAATTATATAAAAATATATTAAATAATAAAAACGTAAAGGAGATATTTTTGTTGAGTACAGTCTACTCTAAACATTCACAAATGTGACAGAAATGTACGCGCGACAGTCGGCTCGTAAAATTTTGAATTTATCTCCACTCTATATATCTTCCTACCAACGCTTCCAACTCTGAAGTTGGAATGATTCGTAGGAATATTTCGATTTTTTTGACGCAAAAGAACGACCATTGATGTTCAACTAGAAGAAGTAGGAAGATTTCTGACACCAATAGAACGTACCTAATGTTTTGTTACCTAGTTTCCATTTCTTCCTGCACAAATATAAATAATAAATTAATTAACCCTTCCATTTGCTAACTTTTGACATTAACGGACTGAATAACAAGTGAATCTTTATCGTTCACGAACTACTTAAAACAACGACAATACGATTTCAATATAACGACAATGGTTTTACAGAATACGCTTTTTGAAAATTATCGTTATTTAACAACTTTTTCATCATAACGATACGGTATAACGACATTCTTACAGAATAAGCCAGTTAGTCGGAACAATTGAACAATATAAACTTTTTAAAGTTAAGGGTGTTATATCCATCTTTTTCGCGCACCCATATTGTCAATGTATATACAGAGGGATCAAAAATGGCTGAAGCGTCCCGCTCTATACTAATTTGTCATTTGCCGCTTACTTAGTATGACAGAATTACTATTTCCACGGACGTATCTTTCGATATTTGTTTTATTTATGTTCACCCGAAAGAAAATATGCTTCAAGATGAAATGTGCTAAGATCTTCATTAAAAACCACAATGAAAAGAAATTACTTAAAGGTATTTCTCTAAGGTATGCAAAACAAATATCAAATGAATCAACGTACAGCAATGATATGTCAAACGTCATTCACCTGTCATATATGGAATACAGTTTTTATTAATTATGGAAAAACAACAACAAAAGTTGTCACGTGACCAATAATATTAATAACCAAAATAATATTATATTCCGTAACTTAACCACGACCGTGGTTATGGTTTCTTGTGGTTATTGAAAAGTGGTTGTGATTCGGAACATCTTGGTTAATTTGTGTCGGTAAAGCTGGGAACCACCACATCATTAGAAATAAGTGACAACGTAACTCTATTTGTCTATTTTATACTAACGTAAATATTATACATTTCAGTATATATTAATAATAATTATATGTTTATACAATTTTATTTATATATTATAACAAATAAGAAAATGACCACAACAACCACAAATAAATTGTGGTCGTGGTCCCGAAAACGTAACCAAAATCTTCAGGAACCACATTCCGAAATGGGACCTCGATCCTGAAATTATGTTTTGGTTACATTCCGGAACGCTTAACCAGAACCTTGGTCACAGCGGTTAAGTTACGGAATATACTATAAATCTGCTAATTTATATTCTCTTGAATTTCTTGAAAGAATATAATTCCTAATTTCTTTCTTTGTGTTAGTGGCGAAAGCACCACCTGGTACCTGTGCCATCTGTGGCACAACGGCGTTATTAATTGCATCAGCTTCTCTTCACTGCTCTGAAATCCTTGGGGAACTGAGGTCAACAATTGGATTAAGTTTTTATCGCGGCTCATCGCAACTCAACCTAAGATTGTCGTCGTAATGACATTTCTCCCAATAAGATATTTTATTTTCAAAGCAAACAGTCAGATTTAGAACATTCATTCGGTTTTATATATAATAATAATAATAATAATAATAATAATAATAATAATAATAATATATATATATATATATATATATATATATATATATATATATATATATATATATATATATATATATATATATATACAGGGTGTTATATTTTAATGGACCCAGCAAATATCTCGCTTATTTATTAAGTTGGCATTTTTTTTCATATCACATGATTTATACAGGAACATGTAAGCTACTTGATGACGGATGTACATTCGCGATACCACTTCCGGTTTATGAGTAATTAATATCTACTTTGAAATTTCAAATGGAACATACTATATTTTTTTTACAAATTTGAAAAGCATATCAAATTTGCTTTACAATCATGTAAAATAATCTATATGTTATATAATTAAAAATTAAAATGGCGGGCTCTTTTTTATATACCTAATTGGAAAGAGAATAGTGAGCCATGACTGTGGCTTGTGTTCCTTATACTTATTTTCTGCATTATTATGACAAAATAATATTATTTCGTTTAATAATAATAATTACAATTGTTTTAGTTAATTGTTTTATTTCAAGCCACAGTCATAGCTCACTATTCTCTTTCCATTCGGTGTATAAAAAAGTGCCCGCCATTTTAATTTTTAATCATGTAACTTATGGATTATTTTACATGATTGTAAAGCAAATTTGATGTACTTTTCAAATTTGTAAAAAAATATAGTATGCTCTATTTGAAATTTCAAAGTAGATATTAATTACTCATAAACCGGAAGTGGTATCAGGAATGTACATCCGTCATCAAGTAGCTTCCATGTTCCTGTATAAATCATGTTATATGAAAAAAATTGCCAACTTAATAAATAAACGAGATATTTGCTGTATATATATATATATATATATATATATATATATATATATATATATATATAAGTGGTGCATTTCTCGTCAGCAATGAGTGCCCGGTGGTGACGCCTGGCAAACGCCTGCACGGTACGAATGTATTGCAGATTCTGTTCAAATTTCTTTATATATAGGCTGTCTCACAACTTGCGCCCCAGAGCGAATGAGGAAACACGAGACTGCACTCGGATGTGTAATTTCGAAGAAAAAAAATCTAGCTTAAAAGATATTCGAGAAAAGACGTCTTAAAATTGACCAATCAGAGACCTACACCTTTAACGCGTGTTTGCCGTAATTTTACGTTACTAGGGTTTTATACTAATCAAATCTTCTTTAAAATGTGTGGGCGACTGTAGTTTTCGAAAAATGTCAGTGTCAAATTAAATTTGACAAGGTGAATAAAAAAGGCAAATTTTTACCATCAGCCGCTGATTACTTAGAAATGATTATAATTTTCGGAGAATGTGGACGTAACGCCAGAGAGGCAGCACGAGTCTATTCGGAACGTTTTCCGGATAGAAATCTTCTGGATCATAAAGTGATATTGAGAGCCATCGCAAGGACGCATGAGACCGGTCAAGAAGCTGTTTTACATGTCTTTAAAGAAGATGATACCAGAAATATCAGAGAAGTTGCGGGCCAATTAGGTATTTCCAGGGCTTCGGTACATCGGAGTTTGAAAAATAATCGGCAACACCCGTATCATTACACTCGTGTACAGCATCTACAGCCGGAAGATTACCCTGCTAGAAGAGAGTTATGTACGTGGTTGCTAAATCAAGAGATACTCGAACCAAATTTTGTTTCGCGGATTTTATTTTCGGACGAATCGAATTCAAATGACAATAATATTTTCGTTTAACACATTTTACACAGCTGCTACAACACGTTGCACTGTATGATATAATTGATGATCTCGAATGACACCTTCGCTAACCTAAATTTGTTGACAGTGAAAAGTCAACTCTAAAGTGTCAAAACTACAGTAAGTCAAACAAATTTTGTAACTCACTAGTAGTATTTTTAAAACCTAGCAACCAGTTTTATTTTGTAATAATATCATCACACCTCAAGATATCCTTCCGGGATTGGTGGATTAAAAAGTCTTGTAACTCCGTTATGCAATCAGCCGCAAATTATTTTGTTCTATTTGTTTGGCAACTTATTGCCGTCGGCAAGTGTCAGTTTCGTCTGGGGCGCGAGTTGTGAGACAGCCTGTATATATATATATATATATATATATATATATATATATATATATATATATATATATATATATATATAGGGTGTTAATTAAAAAGCGGACCACAGGCGTTTAACATGGGAAATCAGTTTTTCCTTGCGCAAAAGTTCCCAATTAATTTTAGACAAAAGTGTTTCAAATAAAAGTTGTAGATAATTAAATTATACACCAGCATCACTAAACAGATTTTATTTTGCATGTTTAGTAACCTGTAAAATCCAAATTGAAATTCTATAAATATTGCTCATTTGTAGTGATAGCCATGGAATTTAAACAAAATTACAAAGAAATGCATATCATTTGAACTGTCAGAAATTCGATTTTCAAATAAAAATTACTGATAATTATATTCTATCGTTAGTCCTTAAAAATATTTTGTTTTTATAATCTACATCTAAATTATTGCTTATATTTTATTTATTTTTATTCTTTAACCTGCAAAATCGAAATTCTGACAATTCAACCGATATGCATTTCTTTGTAATTTTGTTTAAATTTCATGGCCCTCACTACAAATGAGTAATATTTATAAAATTTCAAATTGGATTTTACAAGTTACTAAACATGCAAAATAAAATCTGTGTAGTGATGCTGATGTAGAATTTAATTCTCTACAAGATTTATTTGAAACATTTTTGTATAAAATTAAATGGGAAGTTTTGCGCAAGGAAAACCTGATTTCCCATGTTAAACGCCTATGGCTCGCTTTTTAATTAACACCCTGTATATATATACCGTGTGTCTATCTTAAAGGTGTACATAGGAGATTAACATGGGAAATAAGGTTTTTGCAATTTCCTGCTCGCCTAATTATTTTAAGCAAAAACACGTGAAATAAAAGTTTTAGGACATAAAATTCTCTATCTATATCAATAAACAGAATTACCTTTACATGCTTTGTAATGACAGAAATTAAATATGAACATTTCGAAAATTACGTTGAAAATATCGACAGCCATGGAATTAAACAAAAAAATAAATAAATGCTTGACGTTTTATTAAATTGCCAGAAACGTCAAATAAGTTAACTTACGTTGTGACAGATAAAATGTTTAACCTAATCCTCATTTTTGAATTAGTAAATTCTATTCTATGCCGGTATTTAAAATTTAATCTTCATTTTATTATATCTCCGGTGGCTCAATGTTTAGAGCAACGCCTCATAAGTCATGAGTGCGCTTGGGGCTCTGGGTTCGAATCCCACTAAGGCATGGATGTGTGTGAATGTGAACTCACTCTGTAATTGGGATTTAATCCTGTTAAGGAGTTTTAAAAAAGGTAGTTACTTGGATTAAATTAGACTATATTTTAAGAAATAAACTGTCAAAATTAGAGTAAAATTCGCTAATCCAAAAATAAGGATTAACTTAATCTTTTTTGTTACTCGGGCTGTAAATGGCGGGAGGTATTGTGTTGGCCACACCAGATTTTTGAAGTTACCTCGCAGTTTTTGATAGTTTAAAATCTATCCATATTTGAAAACTAGTCGAAGGAAGTTTGTGGAATGGTATCAAAGATATTATAAGTAAATAACATGAACAATCTTCTCTAAATTAAGTTATTTAACCATTTTAGAGATTCACCTCTTGTCATTTCTGTAAGGTAAATCTTGCCGTTTTGTTCGGTGTATAACATTGTAATGTCACCTTTATCTGAATGCATCTAACGCTGTAAAACGTTAACGAGAGAACGGGTGGAAAATAAACTACACCGGGACTGGCTGCAGTTATTTGACGATTGTTACAACTTAAATCTCGGATCGGATACGGAACAGTAGTTGTAGTTGTACCGCTAGTCGTAGTTTACACTGTAGCAAACCAAATACTGGCAGATTCAAATGGAAATTTGCATAGAGGATAGGAAAAATTCATACGGAATTTCGAAGATTTTTTTGTGCAATAAATACAGGATGTAAATGAAATAAGTGCATTAAATTTAACCAGTAATGTAACTCGACGAGAGCAACAATATTTCTTAATAACTTCTTTTCTTTTAGATTTTGAATTAAAATTCTTTAAAGATTTGCTGCATATTTCGTTACCCGCCCATGGAGAACAAATGGCTGCTGCCGTATTCAAGTTGGATACAAACAGCTCAAAAATTGTTGGTTATCGGTTACACTTGCAGTCACAGTAATTAATAAACGAATCAACGGAAATAATATTTATTATTAATTAATTCGTAATAGTACAATTTTTAAAATAAAGAAATTTAAATTTTGGATAACAAAATTTAAAGTTGTGTATTAAACCAGACTTTAATCATCTGTGAATAGAGGAAGACAAGGAAGAACGAGGGGAGGAAGAGCAAAAGCATAGTTATTAGGTGATGAGATGATTATTTATCGTCTACAAATCATAATAGTTTAAATACGTTATTCAAAAAATGTAAGTACAAACTTTTGTCCATTTAAACGAGGTACATGAGTACCAATAATTAGTCGTCCATTTATTGTGCCCGTTCAAACATTTTTTAATAAAAAAAATTACAGCATTTTCGTCTGTCGAGATGTGTATTGTGCATAATAAATACACGTTCCCAAGTAAATTCAGTCTCATTAATGAACATTATGAGCCATTCCCAAAATCGAAGTCTGCTGAAAACATTGATCTTTTTGCACATGATATGGATACAAATGTTGCTTTATTTAAAATTGTCATATGTGACACTTCGTATTGTGATAAAGATGTACAAGATTAACAAATGTGCGAATATTAGGAACAGTATGATTTGGAAACGCTCAGTCTAAATGTGTTGGCAACTTTATAATACTGTCTTTATATTAACCACAAATTAAAATGTAGTACAGATACGAATAAATAAATAAACCATAGGTAACTAATTACAATATCTGTGTACTCGCTATTTGTAAACGTAAGCATTTTGACAGAATTTTACCTGATAAACAAGTTTATTACTAATGCCAAAATATAATTGCAACAACTGACAAAACTTTCAATTGCTAAAACAAAATTTTTCATAGCTATTGCTACTGCATTCAATTATTAGAAAAATACGTGGAACGACTCGTCAATTTACGGGGTGGTAAAAATGCTAAAAAAATATGCGATTTCGAGAAAAAGTTATTAATAAATATTGTTGCTCTCGTAGAGTTACATTACTGGTTAAATTTAATGCACTTATTCCATTTACACACGGTATATATATATATATATATATATATATATATATATATATATATATATATATATATATATATATATAAGATGAATAAAGGAAAACATATATTTAATTTGACTTTTTATGAACTATATCCTTCATTTTATACAAAGTATATTTTTCTACTCTTTCACACTATGCATAAAGTCTATTTTACTTCCTTAATTCATTACATTATACGTCCTGGCATACCAGCGTACGTAATGCTGTTTATGCGTTTATAGACCTTATTCGCTCGCGTTTCCAAAGCGCAAGGCTGCCGCCTGGTGGATTTACACTTTAAAGTCGTCGTCCTTGCGTTTCAGAGGCGGATGAATTGTAAATGTACTTAAATCTTTGAAACTCTCACAAATATATACAGCTAAATCATTTCATGTTTATGTAATACACTCGTATACGATTGCAAAGTTTAGATGTAGGGTGGAGATGGAGAACTGTTCCACATCACTTGGAGAAGGAATATTTACTGGGTGGAAGATTGTTGTATTTATCTCAAACGAAGAAAGTAGGGTGAACATAGCGCAACGTATACAGGCTGGACATAAGAATCTATGACAGTTTTTACCTCCCGCTACCCTTGGTAAAGGAGGTATAGGGATCGTGCTAAAAATCGCATATCGAGATTTTGGTAAATGACTACGTTTTAAGGTCCCTAGAATCCAATTTTAACATTTTCACGATGATGTCTGTGTGTATGTGTATGTGGATCCTCCACTATAACTCAAATACTATTGTACTAGCTATGGGCACACACAAAAGGGGCGGGCAGACCACTCTGCTGCCACGCCAAGGTAAAAATACTATAATAAGTTAAATTGTATGAGAAACAATAAACGTAAACACAGGTTTAAATAATTTCGAAAAGGTTGTAATGATGTTAAGAACAAATACAAATGCGACTGCTCGCAATGATGGATATCAAACAACTGAAAATAATATAATACATAACAACGTAAACAAATAACATATAACATAACAATAACAATGATAAATACAAATACAAAGAATAAAGTGGGCATGTGCCGATGGAGGCGGCGCGATCGCAATTCATGGACACGCCGCCTGCGTCGGTACACTATCATTCAGAAAATTTTGAAACCTTGTATTTTGAACTTTTTCTGTAACGGAAAGAGCCCATTAGATTTCGGTGACTATTTCACTCATAATTTTATAAGCCAATCCAAATTCAGGGTTCTACGTAGTCACCAAGTTTCATTTTGACAAAACACCTTCACAAATATTTTTTCGTACCCTTTAAGCCAATAAGATATCGTATTTTTACTAGTAAGTGAGTTTTGATAAGCGAATATTTTTTGACGTTTTAGAAACATATTCAACCCGATTCTGTAAGAAGTCTTTATTTCAGTAATTCAGTAGTAACGTCGCTATGAAATAACTGTAATAATGACTTTAATAGGAACTGAGATCATAAGTGGTATTCTGTACTAATTTGTCAGTAATGTCATTATGGATAGTCACTTTTTGAAACACCGTCACTATAAGCTCAGTGAAGTAACAAAATGGGCTATGCGCATGCGCGTTTTAATGACAGCTGTCCAAAATTTGTTTATAAGTTAGGTTAGTAGTTTTCGTTCGTCTTGCTGTGCATATTTGTAGTTAGAGAAGTGGTGGCAGAAATTTTTAATTCATTTGATCGTGTTGCAGAAGTTGAAAATACTGAAGTTTTGACTATAAGAACCACTAATAACAACTTCTGCAAAACCATTATTGCTGCATTTAATTAATAAGTAATTAAACATGTAAAAATAAACGCCTTTATTGGAATATATATTCTGTGTACCCTCGTTTTATTTGAGAAATATGTTCCTCATCCACAGGAAATACGACATATCTTTGTAAAAGCTGATTTCCAATTAAAGTTGTTATTTCCCGCATACTTCGGCTTACTGCGGGCTGACTAATGGCAATATTCAAATCCTCACCTACCGTCGTTTGATAACCTCCGTGGGCTACAAAATTTAGAGTAACCAATACCTAAAATTTTTTAAATGTTTTTAGCGCTAAAATCGTTAAGGCGATTAGATAAACTAGTACTGCTACTAACTTTAAGTAAAAGTATATGAGCTCAGTCGTAAGTTGTAAAACTCATCCCAATATTAATTAATAACCTTGTCTACTAAGTATATTTTGTCTCTAACCACTTATCTTTAAATGTATGGGGAGAGTAGTTGATCTCTTTGATGGTTCGACTAAAGGTGTCAATTCAAGAATTAAATTTTGCACAAGTATTTTTGGCAGCCTAAATAGTTTTTTGAATTTTGCGTCAGGTATTAAGAAAGGATTCGAGTTATCCCGTAATGAATTATTTCGAATTCTGTATCTTCTTCTGCAAAAGTCGTCAAAACATACATAAATATGTATATTAAATAATTTCATATATTTTAACTGATTAAATTTTGTAGAGATTACTTACCTATTTTCAACATTTTCTAATACTCGGTGAAATTCAAATTCAAGCCAAAATCCTGCCAAAATGACAAGTTACAGCAGCATAGTGACTAGGTTTTTGTAGTATCTACTGTAATAACTATTTTAATAACAAAGTCCTTATCATTTTAATGACTTTATACTTACAGAATACAAAAATTTACGAAGTTATTATCTCAGTAACTGACCTTCGTCATAAATACTTTTTTAGTAACTTTTTCATAGTGACTGGCTTACAGAATTGAGCTGATTGTTTACGTACCTGTCAAAGTGTGTATATTTTCAATGTTATCAGTTTTTATTAAAAACGAGTCGATTCGGACAGGAATCTATTTAAAACGTTGAAAAAGCAAACTTAAATATAACACCTCAAAACACAACAAAAATTAGAAGATTTTTGTGAAGAAAAAAAATATAAATGATTACCTGATTTTTATTTTGGAAATAGTCATCCGTATACCATTCGTGGTTAAATTTTATGCTGGAAAAATTTTCCGATTGCTTTACTCAAGCCTGTTGCCAATTTATCTCGTGACATTGATCAAAAATCAATCAATGTCACTCAATAAATTGCTAGGCAACCAGCTTTCGTAACAATCTGAAAAATTTTCCGGAAAAAATTTACCACTTATGATATTATATATGAAAATCGGATAACCGGAAATAGCACTGTACTAGAAGCTCAAAATAGTTTTTCTTCGAAAAATACCTTTAAATGTTATTTTTTGAGTTGTTTTTATAAAAATTAAAGATTATTAAATTTTCTACAGATTTGCATTAATACTTTTTCTATATATTTTATGGATAAATTTATAAAATTATCTATATTTTAATTCCCAGAGTCTCCGCTTTAAACAAAGAAAACGCAGTTATTCAAATGTATGTAACTGACAGATAAATGTCACTATCAAAAAACTAATCATTTCAAAATAATATTAGTAACGTTTTAAAAAGAAAAAAGTAAATAGAACAATAGAAAAGGAATACAATACAGTTTTCAGCATAAGTAAATATGTAGGTATGTATTTAGATCAATAAAAATTAAAGATTCACAAAAATGTTTAAGCTAATCTTCATTTTTGGATTAGTAAATTGTATTCTATTCCGGTATTTAAAATTTAATCTTCATTTTATTATAGCTCCGATGGCTCAATTGTTAGAGCAACGCCTCATGTCATGAGCGCCCTCAGGGCTATGGGTTCGAATCCCACTAAGGCATGGATGTGTGAATGTGAACCCACACTGTAATTGAGATTTAATCCTGTTTTAAAAAAGGTAGTTACTTGGATTAGATTAGACTATATTTTAAGACATAAACTGTCAAAATTAGAGTAAAATTCCCTAATCCAAAAATAAAGGTTAACTTAATATTTTTTGTGACTCGGGCTGTAAATGGCGGGAGGTATTGTGTTTGCCACACCAGATTTTTTTATATAGTTTCTGTTTTAGTTAAAAGTAGACGAATTAAATTTCTTTAGACATTTTTTTTTATTGTTAGTTGCTCAAATTTTGTTAATAATAAAATGTATTCTGCCAGTCTGAATTGTTTTGAAGTCATTTCAGACATTGAACTGCTTTTATTTTTATTCTGGAGTCATAAGACCAGGTGGGTTTAATAGACCCCACTAGACTAATATTGTCCGTTCAAACCATCAGACTGCCGGAAGGCTAAACAACTCCAAATAAATTTGAATAAATATCTGACCATTTGCGTAGGTGTTGTAATTTGTTTGCTGAAAAAAAAAACCGGTCAAATTATTCTGAGCCTGGCTTCGTATGCTACTTAAACAAAGATTACCATCTTATACTTATAACTATAATTTTTCGTATCAATATATTCTAAGTACCTATATCGTTCATCTTGTGAAGTATAGGAGCACTTACTGTAATGAATCAACATGAAACAAACCTGGATTGAAAATTACCGTTTTATAATACATTAATGAGATCATTTTTTTCAATTATTCGTGTACGCTGCTTCCGGCCCGACGATCCATTAAAGGGTAATTGGGTTTTTTCCGGGTTCCACACTGCAGTATCAATGCGATATATGTAGACTAAACTTTCAACTTTGGAAAAACTTTGTGAAAAATTTATGGACTTTACTGGGATTTGAACCCAGCACTTTCTTAGGTCTAGCAGGATGCTCTAACAACTCAGAAGTGGTCAAACTTGACTCATTTAATGATTACAAGTCGTCATAGTTAAATCCATCTATTCAACCAATGCCGGCTTAATGGGGGGGAGGAGCTTTTGGGGTCTATAGCCCCCGGCGGTAGATACGTAAAAGGTGGTACACCGAGCAGAGCACGTTCTTAAATATATTTGTAATAAAAATTTGAATTAAAACAAATTGAAGAGCAAAATGAGATGATTGATTCTACTTATATATTGAATGAGGAAAAACGGTATCAATCCTAAGATACAGGCCTCAGATATTGTAATAAAAGAGCTAAAAAGGATGACGGTCCAAGCGTTAGGGTATAAAAAGATGAATGTCCATTCGACAGCTATATATGCGCAAACTAACTTGATCAGCTGACATCTGTTCAGTAGTGGCGTCGATAGACCATTTCTGAGGGGGCTTGCGCCCTCCCTGTTTAATTTTGCGCCCCCTTTTCGTGTTTTTATTTAAATAAATTATTAAAAATCAATCTGATTTTTTTACTATTTTATTATGCACTTATTTATCTGCAATAAGCAGCGAGACGATTATGTACCTACGACTTTAGCCGAAGAGGAAAGGTTACCGCTGCTCTAAAATATGAAGCGTAAATTCAAATAAATTATTCCTGTATTAGAACTACTAACGCATTAAAAAATTCAACACACGACAAGCATCCTTCCGATACTAACCTGCATTTTAAAATAAAAATTATTGAAATCTATTAATACTGGATTTTTCTCGTTTTGCCATAAAAATCAAAATCAAATACTAATAGATTTCAATAATATTTTTTTTAAATGCAGGTTAATATCGGAAGTATGCGTGTCGTGTGTTGAATTTTTTAAAATGTTAATAGTTCTATTATAGAAACAATTAATTGAATTTTCGTTTCATATTTTAGTACAGGGGTAACCTTTCCTCTTAAGAAAGGTACTATAAGAAATCAAAATGATGCATCATTTAGGCTATAAAAGAGACAAAATTATTTAACGCTATCCCATTGCAAGGACATAATGAAACAAAAAAATTAAACAAATAAGGCCAATTTTATAGACTCTAGTTATTTGATTTGGTAGTCAAACTGGTAAATTATATTAGGTCCCACATAAGTTGAAACTCGACCCATCTGTGGGTATAATAGTCTGAAGAAATGACCAATCTGAGTTTCTCAATAAGGTTCAATACAGTTTATCATTCCAAAAACATTACATGGGGTTCCAAACTTTAGAATTCGCGTATTAAAAAAAATAAACATTAATCTTTTATCCCCTGGCTCTTCAATTATAAATTGATTATGATTATAATAGAAATACATCGAAAAATAATTGAATTTAGTACTATTTCCTTGTTTCTTTACGCTGCTATGTTGCGAGAGTACGAGAAGTATACCCTATCTTTTCTGTGTTTTTCTATTCAGTTGCATGCTCTATTCTCGTAATTCACACTTTGATTTTACTACAATTGTATTAAAAGTATATGGTTTTTGATCCAATTCTTTTCTTAGTTTGACTTTATATACCATTTATAATTGAAAACAGTTTTATGTCTTAAGTCGACACTGTATTCAACAGCACACTAAAGAAAATTAGCTACTCGCCCTGCGGGCTACGTGGCTAAACTTTTTCTTTCGTGACTAATATGATACATTCCACACTCATATAATACATAACTATTCTTAATGTATTTCTATTAAATGTTATCTCTTTTTGAATGACAATAAAGTGCATTTTTTTTTGTTTCTCCTGTAAAATTATGTAAAGAAAATGTAAAGTATTCCCGAAAAACAATCTGATTACAATCAATAGTCCACCACTGTAATTGTATATCTACGTATATTACACGATTGTGTCCTTTTTATACAATTCCCTGAATTTCGCTCTCCAATGTTCTCAGCCCTTACTGAAGTCTGGAATTCACTCCACTGCTGTGCCTGACGGAGTCAGATGACCAGACATTTGTGCGGTACCATTACAACCGTTTAACTAATGTTCCGAATTACTACCAATGGCTGAACTGTGCTATTATAGATCCAAATAGTCCCCAGCAGATATTATACTAATTACACCCTCGTATTTTATCCAGTTTTATTCAATTGCAGGCGAAATTACATAATTGTTTATTTGTTTCAATGGTGGAGAGGATATATTGTAAAAAATTTGTAAAGGGAGAAATATTTGTGACTTACCAAAATACAATAAACTTGAAGGAGATAAGTAGAAAGATGTGGAACTTACCTATAACAAAAGAGAAACGTATTAGATTAGAGTAAACTTTTTTCAATAATTATTATACAGGCTGTAAATGAAATAAGTACATTAAATTTAACCAGTAATATAACTCGTCGAGAGCAACAATATTTCTTAATAACTTTTTCTCGAAATCGCATATTTTTTAGCATTTTTACAACCCCGTAAATTGACGAGTCGTTCCAAGTATTTTTCTAATAATTGAATGCAGTAGTAATAACTCTGAAAAATTTTGTTTTAGCAATTGACAGTTCTGTCAGTTGTTGTAGTTAAATTTACTTGTTTATAAGGTAAAATTCTGTCAAAATGCTTACATTTACAAATAGCGAGTATATAGACATTGTAATTACTACCTATGGTTTATTTATTTATTCGTATCTTTACTACATTTTAATTTGTGGTTGATATAAAGACAGTGTTATAGAGTTGCCAGCGCATTTAGACGGAGCGTTTCCAAATCATACTGTTCCTAATATTCGCAAATTTGTTAATCTTCTACATCTTCATCACAATACGCAGTGTCACATATGACAATTTTTAATATCTATAGTTGTATCCATACCAAAAAGTTCTATGTTTTCAGCACATACCAAACTTCAATTTTGGGAATGGCTCATAATGTTCATTAATGAGACTGAATTTACTTGGGAAGGTGTATTTATTATGCACAATACACATCTCGACAAACGAAAATGCTGTAAAAATTTTCATTAAAAAATGTTTCGACGGGAACAATAAATGGACGACTAATTATTGGTACCCATGTACCTCGTTTAAATGGACAAAAGTTTGTACTTACATTTTTTGAATAATTCAAACTATTATGATTTGTCGACAATAAATCATCTCATAACCTAATAACTATGCTTTTGCTCTTCGTCTTTCCTCCTTGTCTTCTTCTATTCACAGGTGATTAAAATCCTGGTTTAATACGCAACTTTATAATTTTGTTATTCAAAATTTAAATTTCTTTATTTTAAAAATTGTCCTATTACGAATTAATTAATAATAAATGTTATTTCGGTTGATTAATTTATTAATTACTGTGACTGCTAGTGTAACCGATAACCGACAAATTTTGAGCTGTTTGTATCCCACTTGAATACGGCAGCAGCCATTTGTTCTCCATGGGCGGGTAACGAAATATGCAGCAAATCTTTAAAGAATTTTAACACAAAATCTAAAAGACTTAGAAAAAAAGTTATAAAGAAATATTGTTGCTCTTGTCAAGTTACATTACTGGTTAAATTTAATGCACTTATTTCATTTACACCGTATACTACACATATGTGTTCAAAAAAAAATTCCTAACTCGGCGGAGACCATGAACAGAGAAACGTATGTCTGATCATTATTTCATTCAAAAGTCAAGTTGTGAAAACAAATCTTTTCGTCTGCTGAGTTGATATTATAAAGTCTTTTAAAGTGCTTCAATTCCATGTATATTTACTGAATTTTTCTATTTTTCTGTTGTCCTCTTTTTCCGTTTTTCTATTTTACTATTTCGCTTGTGAATAGTTTAAAGCGAAATTCATCTGTGTACAATTTCATCTGCTGCGAGATACAAATTTTGCAAAACGTCCAAATAAAATACAGAGTCATAGGAGAGTCTAAAAGTAAAATGTGTGCCTTATAGCAGGAATACATGTCTTATAAAATAAAGGCTGAGAAATAGTAAAAAAGACAACGAGTAGGAAGAAATTTGTTAGAAATTGCTTTGAAAAAATTGACACAATCTACGAAACAAATTTCTCATTTTCCTATGCATTTTATACTCATCCATTATGGATTATGATAGTTAATATTTTTACCTTCCGTCACCTTTAGGTAAGGAAGGTATTGTCTTTGGTCAAAAAATTCGATGATGAGTTTTTAATCAATAAGCACGTTTTAGGGTCCCTAGAATACGAATTTACTATTTTTACGATGATGTCTGTATGTGTGTATGTGTGTGTGTGTGTGTGTGGATGTGTGTGTGTGTGTGTGTGGATGTGTGTGTGTGTGTAACAAAATTTTCGTCTACGATAACTTCCATACTACAATTCTAAAAATTATAATTCTTTCGTATTTCTCTTCGTTACATCCATGTGAAGAGCTGATTAGATTTTGGTTAGAATTGGACAACCGGAAGTACCCTCATTTGAAGATTTTAACAGTTTTTCTTGAAAAAACTATGTTAAATATCATTTTTTCACATTTAATGTTATTATAAATATTAAAGAATATTTTATTTTCTATACGATTTGATTGCATTTTATACCTAATATTAAATGGATATAGAGTTAAAAAATTATAAAGAAATTAATTTTCATAAAGTAGCCATAGCTGTGGAAACAGCTACTATATTAAGAAAATTTTGATTGAAAGATGTCAGTGTCAAGTGAAATTGAGATAGTTTGTTTGTCTTATAATTTTACAGAAAATATAGGATCTTTTGCTTTCTGTATGGAATTTGTATAAAATACATACAACTGCCGGAAGGTAATGTACAAGAAATAATAATAATAATAATAATAATAATAATAATAATAAATCTTTTATTTCTGCAGATACATTACACTATATATAGAAAACGTCACAAAATAATAATTTTCTGTATGAAATTTGCATAAAATACATGCAACTGCCGGAAGGTAATGTACAAGAAATAGAATATTTAATTTAGCAAGGAACTTTCCGTATGAAATTTGTACAAAATACATAGAACTGACGGAAGGTAATGTGCTGGCCACATCAGATTTTTTGAATTTTATTTTAAGTATGTATGTTTAAAGTATAGTTCCCTACACACAACCATTCTTTCCTTCCATTTTGTTATTTATTTTTACATATTTATTAAGAAAACTTGATATTATGTCTGTAACTTTTTATTTTTGCAATAACAATAAAATTGTTGATTTTTGATTAATTTTGAAGTTAATTTTTCGAATAAACAATAAATATTTTAAATTTTAAAAAGTAACTTACCTTATTTCGTGTTTTCTAAGAGCGAGAGTTAATATTTCATTACAAATGAATGACAAAGTTATTATTAGTAAAAACCTGAGACGTATTTTGTGTATTTTCAACGATAAAGTATAAATAAAAATCTGATGTGGTAAGCACATTACCTAACGTCGCGTCGGTTCTATGTATTTTGTACAAATTCCACACAGAAACTTGCAAAAGATTCCATATTTCCAGTACATTACCTTAAGTCACTTCTATGTATTTTGTACAAATTCCATACATAAAGTTTCTATATTTCCAGTAAAGTTATAACACAAACATACTATGTCAATTGCACTTGACACTGAGATCTGTCAATAAGAATTTTCTTTCTGCTTTATGAAATTTAATTTCCATATAATTTTTTACGAAAGCTGGATGATGGTTGAATTTATATCACAAAACGACTGTTGTGTGTTAAAGAGTTAAGGTATAATAAAATGTAAAAACCCAACCATCAGCTCTTCGACTTACTGCTTCCAGCCACAATTTTCTTTTCTGTTTTGGCATATTTATAAATTCAATAGTAGGTTTGTTACGCATTTTTGCAAGAAGGCACAATACGATACTATAAATTACTCATTTTATATTGAATTTTGTATTATCTAACACGAACCAAACTCAAAAATTTGACACTTGTCTGACAACTTTGACAATATATTTATCATAACACTTGTAACTACTCACAAAGAATTGACACTATAAGGGGTTAAATGGAGCCGATGAAGATGTATATGTTGTGACGTCACAATCTGTTTTAGATCACGTGACTTTTTCAAAATATCCAAATTTAAAATATTAATTGTAAAATATCTAATGGATATTTGGTGATATTTTCGAATCTGAGGCTATTTAAATAATGATATCTTTTTAAATTTAATACTTAGAAGGTATATAAATTTTTTTGCAACAGCCCGAACAGCCCTATTGAATAAACGTCAACAACCGAATGACGCAGTTAGACAAATGAAACTGATACGTTAACCATTCCATAAAAATAGCGCGAATTTTTACTATGTTCCGTAAGTCAACCAAAAAAATATGACAACAAAATTGAACATTCTATTACATTTAATACCAATAATAATAACACAGCCAATAATATATCAAATATAAATAATGTTTTCACACTTACATCTATAATAATTACTAGTAATACCACTAATGCGGTTTAGAAATTTGACATTGACGTATACCGTTTGATTTTGTTATGATGATGTTTGAAAGTAGCGGTAGTGGGGGTAAAAATACCAGAGAAACCAGTATTATTTTGTGGTTGCGTTCCAAATAGAAACTCGTAAATAGTTTCAGGACTTACGGAATACAAAACCGTTAACCTGATCGAACCAGTTGCGTTACGGAACATACTATTTATACGTTAGAAAACAAAAGCTTTTGTAGTATATGAACATAACTGCCATAACCAAACTATATTCTCATTATTTCTATTATTCTAGCATCCCTTAGTATAAATTCCATGACACTAGACAAGTTTAAATCTCTATAAATCAACCCTTATACATGTAAGATTTGAGATGCATTCCTACATGTCACATACAGACAAGTTCAAATCTGTAAACTGCGTATAAAGTTCCATACACACCCTCACCTTCTTTGTCATCCCCTTAGGGGTGAATTATTGAAAGAGAAACGGCATAAACACTTTTTGAAAGTCTTTTTATGCATTTTGTTTCTACGGGAAAATGGTTTGGCTTGGAGTTCGAAACAATAAGGCTGATGTTAAATTTTAATTAGAGTTTTTTTCGTTCGCCATTGCCTAATTAGTGAGTTTGGGGATAGGTTTAAGGCGCTTATGAAGTACTTACAAACTAAATTAGAGAAGGAATGGACGGAGTGAACGGAGCGTGTTTTAATTGCGTACTTAAATGATTTTTTCTATTTCGGTGTTCTTATAAGTCTATAAAAGCACTGTTTATCGCTGAAAATACGACGTTTAGAACATCTATAAACATACTGTTTTTGGCGCCTTTCATGTTCTAGAGGTGGTATCATGCTTTCATAACTGACAGATAACCTCAAAATGGTAAATTGTTTGTGTTGAAATATTACTTCTAATTGTGGATTTTTATCCTTTCTCTAGGTGATAGGACCAGAAAGAAAAGAAATTTATAGCTATAGCTGTGTTAGTTAAGAAAGAATAAGAACCTGTAAATTTTATTTATTACAATTTAAATTTATGGTAATGCAATTTTGAATTGAATGTATTGTTATTCCAGGCAGGTTATGAAATGTATGATGCACGTTACTTGAAAATGTTGACACTGTCTACTCAATTTGTAGCGGCTACTAGCAAACAAATATGAAAAGTTGACGTTTTAATCCATGATTTCCAGTTCCACGTTGTGATGAACTATCGAATGCCATATATGTTTTGTATTAAAAATTGTAAGAACAGCTATTGCCGTTATCTGTGCAACTGAGCAGTGAGTGTTGACAAAATGGTGGAAAGTAAAAGTCTAGATCAATAAATTGTTCATTAAAGTATTTCATTATTTAAAGAGTTTTATTCATATGTTGTTTTCTCAATAAAAAAGCTTGATGGTCCACGTAACGTCCTTCAATCCCATATTCAAGTTTTATTTATGACAATAACCAACACGAACCACCGATATGTCAAATCAGGATGGTTCATTAATAAACCTTGGAGTTCATTGTATGTATTGGTTTTCCTCTTTCATAATTGTATAATGCTTGATACAATGTTTTAATGTAAACAATCAGACAAAATCGCAAGATACACAAACTGTCAAAATGTGAAATTTCAATTTTTAGCTACCAACATAACTGATAAAAAACACAAACTCATATTTTTGACAAGTCCTTTATTTAAAAATCTAATTGTAAAATTACCTCAATAGAAAGAATAGTATAAAAACATGTATCATAAGGCCTGTTGACGCAGTCGTCCTTTGTAAAACTCGCCTGGCGGCTCGTTTTCCAAACTTGGACTCGTACGTTAACAGATTGCTTCATGATACTTGTGTTTTAATGTACTATTAAAATGTGATTTTGGCGAAGAAAAAAGTATGTAGTTACCCAGAGTGATATGTAATGATTTCGTATGAACTATTCTTAATATGATTGTCGTTGGAAAGTAAACTTCATTATGGTCACCTTACTCTTTCTATCTTCAATCAGAGGGCGATGTCTTTATGAATTTGAGTCGCAAATTATTTAGCCTCAAGAGAAACACTTTATTAAGTTAAAATTATATTCTCCTACAATTAAACGAAAGAGGAAATTAATTTTATTAATTTACACTGCATAAATTGTCTGGCCTAAACGTTAGCGACACTTTTTAACAAAGTCGTGTCATGGATACTTACTTGATTTGTTCGAATTTAATACGCGATTTTTGTAATTACATTATCTTTAAATTAAAAAAATCTGGTGTAACCAACACAATACCTCCTGCCATTTACAGCCCGAGTCACAAAAAATATTAAGTTAATCCCTATTTTTCTATTAGCGAATTTTACTCTAATTTTGACAGTTTATTTCTTAAAATATAGTCTAATCTAATCCAAGTAACTACTTTTTTTAAACCCCTCAACAGGATGAAATCCCAATTACAGAGTAGGTTCACATTCACACACATCCATGCCTGAGTGGGATTCGAACCCAGAGCCCCGAAGGCACTCATGTCATGAGGCGTTGATCTATCCATTAAGCCACCGGAGCTATAATAAAATGAAGATTAAATTTTAAATACCGGGATAGAATAGAATTCACTAATCCAAAAATGAGGATTAGCTTAAATATTTTTGTGAATCGTTAATTTTTATTAATCTAAATACATACCTACATATTTACAAATGCTGGAAACTGTATTGAATTCCTTTTCTATTGTTCTATTTACTTTCTTTTTACCTCCCGCTACCCTTGGTAAAGGAGGTATAGGGATTGTGCTAAAAATCGCATATCGAGATTTTGCTAAATGACCAGGTTTTAAGGTCCAATTTTAACATTTTTACGATGATGTCTTCGCTTTAAACAAACAAAACGCAGTTATTCAAATGTATGTAACTGACAGATAAATGTCACTATCAAAGAACTAATCATTTCAAAATAATATTAGTAACGTTTTAAAAAGAAAAAAGTAAATAGAACAATAGAAAAGGAATTCAATACAGTTTCCAGCATAAGTAAATATGTAGGTATGTATTTAGATTAATAAAAATTAACGATTCACAAAAATGTTTTAGCTAATCCTCATTTTTGCATTAGTGAATTCTATTCTATTCCGGTATTTAAAATTTAATCTTTCTTTTATTATAGCTCCGGTGTCTCAATGGTTAGAGCAATGCCTTCTGTCATGAGGGCCCTCGGGACTCCGAGTTCGAATGCCGCTAAGGCAGTGATATGTGTGAATGTGAACCCATTCTGTAATTGGGATTTAATCCTGCTGAGGGGTTTAAAAAAAAGGTAGTTACTTGGATTAGATTAGACTATATTATTAGAAAAAAACTGCCAGGTAATGGCGGGAGGTATTGTGTTGGCCACACCAGATTTTTTCTTTTTAAAACGTTACTAATATTATTTTGAAATGATTAGTTCTTTGATAGTGACATTTATCTGTCAGTTACATAAATTTGAATAATTGCGTAACCAAGGGTTTTTTTTTGTTTAAAGCGTAGGCTCCGGGATTTAAATAAAAAAGATAATTTTATAAATTTATCCATAAAATATATAGAAAAACTATTAATGCAAATCTACAGAATATTTAATAATCTCGAAAAAATAATATTCAAAGGCATTTTTCGAAGAAAAACTATTATGAGCTTCTAGTAAAGTGTCATTTTCTGTTATCCGATTTTCACCAAAATCTAATGGGGTCTTTCCATTACAGAAAAAGTTCGAAATACAATGTTTTTTGAATGATACGAGTAGTATTTGAGTTAGAGTGGAGGATCCACACATACCTACATACACACAGCCGTCATCGTGAAAATGTTAAAATTGGATTCTAGGGACCTTAAAACGTGGTCATTTACCAAAATCTCGATATGCGATTTTCCCTATAACTCCCTTACCAAGGGTAGCGGGAGGTAAAAATTAAAAGAATGACAGAATGGAAAAAATGTTTTGACTGTAATGGGTAATATTTTGAGAAAATGTAATAAAATTTTCAGACTGAAATAGAGTATTTTATTGTTCGAAATTAAGAGCACAGTTAAACATTTTAATATCCTGCGTTTGAAGGATCACAAAATTACAAAGCTTTTCGTTGAAGTGTGCGAGAATTTCAGGTGGTTTGTATATTAAGAACCCGTGTTCTCGTGTTCAAACACCTTGGGGTCTTTCATTAGACAGTGATTTACTTGTTCCTTCTACCGATATTGCAGATGTCGCCACTGAAATAACAGTCGTGTTGACTGAAGAAAGCAAAGATGCGATATTGAGACGAACAGAACTTGGAAGGAAATTGTGACACTTAAAGACGTCTTCGATTGGTTAGTGACTAAAATTCGTATTACTCTAAAACACAAAATTTGATGATTCCGTAGGTAAAGGAGATAATGTTTTCGGTCCAAAAATTCGATAGCGAATTTTCTGTGATAAGAACCATAACATGTTTTTACCGTGTCTGTGTGTGACGAATTTATATTAAATTTTCATGCAATCATATAAAAGTTGAATAGATTTTGGGTAATATTGGACAACCGTAAAAGATACAGATATAAAACAGTTTTTTACGAAATATTAAAATATAATCCAAAACTTTTCAATATTAGTATTTAAGACTTTTAAAACAAGGGGAACAACATATTAGATTATGATTAAAAATGATAAACCGGAAGTGATACATTACTTGAAGCCCACAACACATTCTCGTGAAATACTTATGTCAATTGCATTTAACATTGACATCTTTCATTCAGAATTTTCTTAATACAGTAGCTGTTTCCATAGCTGTCTACTTTATGAAATTTAATTTCTTTATATATTTTAACCTCCCGCTACCCTTGGTAAGGGAGGTATATGGATCGTGCTAAAATGACCACGTGCCTGAGTGTCTGGTCGCGAATCTGGGGAACCGGGTTCAATCCCGACCGACGCCAAATATTTCGAATTTTAAATGGCACAAAATTGACCCCTGTGGTGCACTCTCCACGCCAGCAATGAGTGCCCGTGAGGTGACGCCTGGTAAACGCCCGCACGGTACAAATATGTCATCATCATTACCGATATCTGCGAACAAAGCAGATTGGCACACCCAGCAATGGGTAATATGCCGTGATCATATATTTTTTTTAAATATTTTTTTTAAGGTGCCTAGAATCAAATTTTAACATTATCACGATGACTCAAACACTATCATTCAGAAAATTTTGAAGCCTTGTATTTCGAACTTTTTCTGTAATGGAAAGAGCCCATTAGATTTTGGTGAAAATTGGATAACCAAAAATGGCACTTTACTAAAAGCTCAAAATAGTTTTTTTCGAAAAATACATTTGAATGTTATTTTTTCGATATTAATGTTATAAAAATTAAAGATTATTAAATTTTCTATAGATTTGCATTAATACTTTTTCTATATATTTTATGGATATATTTATAAAATTATCTATAATTTAAATCCCAGCGCCTACGCTTTAAACAAACAAAACGCAGTTATTCAAATGTATGTAACTGACAGATAAATGTCACTATCAAAGAACTAATTATTTCAAAATAATATTAGTAAAAATTTAAAAAGAAAAAAGTAAATAAAACAATAGAAAAGGAATTCAATGCAGTTTCCAGCACAAGTAGATAAATATGTAGGTATGTATTTAAATTAATAAAAATTAACGATTCACAAAAATGTTTAAGCTAATCCTCATTTTTTGATTAGTGAATTCTATTCTATCCCAGTATTTAAAATTTAATCTTCATTTTATTATAGATCCGGTGGCTCAATGATTAGAGCAACGCCTCGTGTCATGAGTGCCCTCGGGGCTCTGGATTCGAAACCCACAAAGGCATGAATGTGTGTGAACGTGAACTCACTCTGTAATTGGATTTAATCCCGTTCAGGGGTTTAAAAAAAGGTAGTTACCTGGATTAGATTAGACTATAGTTTTAGAAATAAACTGTTAAAATTAGTGTAAAATTCGCTAGTCCAAAAATAAGGATTAACTTAATTTTTTTGTGACTCGGGTTGTAAATGGCGGGAGGTATTGTGTTGGCCGCACCAGATTTTTAACTCTAAATTCATTTAATATGATATATAAAATGCAGTCAAATCGTATAGAGAATAAAATATTCTTTAATATTTATAATAATATTAAATGTGAAAAATTATATTGAACATAGTTTTTTCAAGAGAAACTGTTAAACTATTCTAAAGAGGGTACTTCCGGTTGACCATTTGTAACCGAAATCTAATCAGCTCTTCATATGGAAGTAACGAAGAAGAATACGAAAGTATTATAATTTTTTAAATTGTAGTATTATAGTTACCACAGATGAAATTTTTGTTACAAACCCAAAAAAAGACTTACCACCGAATTTTTTGACCAAAGACAATACCTTCCTTACCTAAAGTTGACGGAAGGTAAAAATTATAAAGAAATTAAGTTTCATAAATCAGTCAGCTATGCTATAACCATGGAAACTGCTAATATATTCAGATAATACTAATTAACAGATGTCAGTGGCAAGTGCAATTTAAAGAGTATGATCGTATTATAATTTTACTGGAATTATAGAAGATTGTACAAGAAACTTTCTGTATGGATTTTGCACAAAATACATAGAACTGATGGAAGGTAATGTGCTGGCCTCATCAGTTTTTTTTTTTAATTTAGACGTAAAGTGTGAGAAAAGTCTTTGACAACTTTAAAAAACACTTCTCAAAAGAAGTTACAAAAGCTGTTTTTGAAACTAAAATGTCTAACAGTCAACGATGAAAATTTTACCGAGAATACAGGTAAACTATTATTCACGAAAGATGACTATTCAAGGTCATTTGTGAGTCGTCTGATATAATATTACTTGCAGATAACGTCATTGCATTTCGTTTGCATAGGCATGCAACATGAAATATTTATGGACTCATTTTAACTGAAAAAATAAGAATAGTTCATTTGAAAATTATGTTTCTTTCTAAATAATGCCTTTCTGAAAGATATATGTTCTTCACTTACGTTTTCACAAAATACAAAAACGTAGACTTAACTTATAAACCAAGGAATAATAATTTGATTTACTCGTCTACGCCACTGGGTAAATATTAGCACAGAGGGCAGTGTAGTAGATAATTTGGTATCTGTAATTCTGCGACATACGTCATTATTATTTATAGTAAGTTAGAAAGTAATGCCACTATTTACGTATAATATCTGTCACACCACATAAATTAAATAGACATAGGTCAAATAATATTTCTCTTTCTAATACAAAATGTTGCTAAGATACTTCTATAAAGTGATGTGTATTCTTTCTTTGAAGAAATGACCTTGAATAGTCATCTTTAGTGAATAATAATGTAAACTATTATTCACGGAAGATGACTATTCAAGGTCATTTGTGAGCCGCCTGATATAATATTACTTGCAGATAACTTCATTGCATTTCGTGTGCATAGGCGTGCAACATGAAATATTTATGGACACATTTTAACTTAAAAAATAAGAATAATTTATTTGTAAATGTAGTTTCTTTCTAAATAATGCCTTTCTGAAAGATTTATGTTCTTCACTTATGTGTTTGCAAAATACAAGAACATTGATTTAACTTGTAAACCAAGGAATAATAATTTGATTTACACGTCCACGCCACTGGGTAAATATTAGCACAGAGGGCAGTGTAGTAGATAATTTGGTATCTGTAATTCTGCGACATACGTCATTATTATTTATAGTAAGTTAGAAAGTAATGCCACTATATACGTATATCTGTCACACCACATAAATTAAATAGACATAGGTCAAATAATCATTCTCTTTCTAATACAAAATGTTGCTAAGCTACTGCTAAAAAGTGATGTGTATTATTTCTTCGAACAAATGTCCTTGAATAGTCATCTTTCGTGAATAATAGTGTATTACTCAATTTATTGCAAATTTAACGTCATTTATGACAACCAACAAATATTGTTGTTTTTAGAATTTGTCCGATTGTGCACAATATATTTCAGATTATAACTCCTTTCAGTTCTCTAAGACATATTACTTATACATAACTCTGTGTGTAGAGGAAGTTTTTATCTATATATTATTATTGTGCGTGCATAAGATAAATGAAATGAGGCGATAAGAACAACGCAGACTGTAGTCTGAACTGAAGTAGTTCTGAGTCAGTGAAGCAGCACTTCATATCAAATTTCTACATAGAAGAATGTCTGGTTATGATATCAGATTCTTTAGTCGCACGTTACATGGAACTGCATATATTTATATATATATATATATATATATATATATATATATATATATATATATATATATATATATATATATATATGTATATATATATATATATATATATATATATATATATATATATATTAGTGACTGCAATATTTTTACGTCTCGTTTGACAGTCCAGCTGGCAGTTGCTGGTGCCATTTTACTAACTATGTACAGCAATATAAAGAGATAGCTGTTAAATTAAAAAGTTCACTATTTTAAGCCAATATGATATCGTATTATGTTTAAATTTAATTGGTAATTTATAAATCTTCAATGACAATTGGCAATAGTCTTATTCGCAAATATCAAAACGAAACTCCAGTATACCATAATTTATACATTTCTTAATCGCGTGCTGTGGACTTCAGCATATGCCAAGCTTTCCTTCGCATGTTTGTAAGAAAAATTCCAATTCTTGCATGCAATACGCTCAGATAAATAATTCAACTGAGTTCTAAATATCATCTAATTACCTGGTCATTATGAACTACCCTTAATAATTCATCCGGGTTCCAGAGATCGATAAGTAAACATAGTTAATCGTCGAGAACCTAATACTATTAATATGTACACCATATTCACATAGACCCATTAAAATTCAGGGTTGGTATATAGTGGTCAATATACGGTGTTTGTTATTTGAAATATAGATGGGGTTGATGAATTAAGAAAGGGTTAATTGTATTCTAATTGCAGGGGATTGTGAAATATTTAGGTGTTGTTAGTTGTTTGTTACCCTATATGTTATATATATGGGTTGTTCACACATTACATTGGTAACCTATGCCTGGAGTTAAATTATTGAAGAAACATAATTAATATTATTATAATAAAAATATTCTTTTGGAATACTGATTGCTTTTCAAATAAACATGCATTTTATTACTTATACTCACTAGATTTGGATTTAATTTTCGTGTTTAGCATTTTAGTCTTGTGGTTAACAAGTTAGTTTTTTTGCTAAAGTTTATAAATTCAAATGGAGGTGTGTGCCATTGTTGACCGTTCGTACCGCGCTCCCGTAACTTTGGTGTGTGCCATTGTTACCCGTTCATTGTTGACCGTTTCTTTTTATGAACAAATCCTGCAAGTATCGCTGCTTCATTTGTATTAGTCAATTGTATGCTAGCGATTGCTACTTTCATTATATCATTATATCATCACGGCTTATTACCCATTGTTGGCCGTGCCAATCTGCTTTATACACAGATATCGATAATAATGAAATATTTGTGTCGTGCGGGCGCTTACCAGGCGTCATCTCACGGGCACTCATTGCTAGCGTGAAGAGTGCACCACAGGAATCAATTTTGTGCCATTTAAAATTGGAAATATTTTGCGTCGGTCGGGATCGAACTCGATTCCTCAGATTCGCGACCTGACACTTAGGCACGCGGCCACGAGACGCCATTATCGTTTTTAATATATTTTAATAAAATATTAAAATTCATTACATATGATTTCATTGTCAAAAACCGAACTCTGTCTCCACTAAGCTACCCGAGCCCTTTTTGGCGTTCAAGCCACTCTTTTCAGCGATGTTATAAGTGAGTCCTTTACTGAATTTACTACATCTCTCGTGCTGTGTTATCAACCGATCGATTGGCGCCCGAGATACCCGTTTTGACAGAACAGAGAACTACAGAGAACGTCAACTAAAGTTAACAGGCACTTTTGGCAAGGGTGGTGACAATTTTGTTCTAAAATAATTAGGGGAGCTAAGATCTGCGCCTTAAGATTTTACCATTGAAACTGCTAGCAAATAAAACTGATTTTACGTGTTGCTAAACGATCACGTGATGTAGACGGCAGAATATCATTGATTTAAAAATCGTAACAAGCACATGTTCACAGCTGTTTACATTTGAGATTAAGCAGTCTTGGTTTATCATAGGAGTTAACATTACTCAAAAAATTAAATAAAAATATTTACTGAATGTTATTAGTACTGAAAAAAAAGTAATATTATGTTGTTTACAATAATTTATTGAAATAATTATCGAAATTCACAAACCTACCACAACAATAGCATCTATGGTTGCGTATTTATTCATGTTTTTGTTAAAAATATACTGGGTGTTCCACGACTCGACCGACTAACTTATACTGTATATTCCACGGGTCATTACGATCAAAAAATGTTATATGATCTATAAGTGAATTCCTCTTTATTTGGAAATATCGAAGGAATTTAAAAAAATGATAATTGAGTTAGCCTTGACGAATGAACGTATGTTTGACAAATGAATGATTTTTGTGCTGTCTTATTGATTTAAGCCATTATGTCGCATTTTACTAATGCAGAATATGCCAACGTTTGGAGAATTCTGCACCATGATCATTTACAAAAAGTCCAGCATTTACTTCCTGAAGATTTAGAAAATCGAGTGCGGTATTGCCAGTGGTTACAAAATAGTTTGGAGGTTATTCCACACATATTTTTTACGGATGGGGCCCAATTTTCAAGGAATGGTATTAACAACACATGTAATTCTCACATCTGGACGGATCAAAACCTATACGAAACAATCGTGGTTAACCATCAACATAATTTTTCCGTCAACGTGTGGTGCGTCTTGTTAAATAATCATCTTATTGGGCCTCATTTTTACTTCCTTGTACGAAGTAAAGGAAGTATTGTAATGGCGAAAAATTTCGGTTTTGAGATTTCAACGGAAATATCCATTTTGATCATCCCTGAATCCATTTTGACTAATTTCGTCGTGACGTCTGTACGTACGTACGTACGTGCGTATGTATCTCGCATAACTCAAAAACGGTAAGCCGCAGAAAGTTGAAATTTTGTATTTAGCACTGCTATAACATCTAGTTGTGCACCTCCCTTTTTGGTCATTACATAATTTCTAGAAAAGGTACTTTATTTGAAGCCTACAATAGATTTTAATGAAAAACTATCTTAAAATATAATCTAACACTTTACAAATTTGGTATATAAGACTTTTATGTCAATCGGAATAACTTAGTGGATTTTGGTTAAAACAGGCTAACCGGAAGTGTCCTATTACCTGAAGTTTTTAACAGTTTTTCTTCAATAAAATGGTTTCATTTTGATTTTAGAAATAAATGCTTTAAATAAATTTTTTAGAGAATTAAATTCTGTGTCTAGCACATCAAGTTTTATTAATTAGCCCTTTGTATAAGCGAGATATGTATATATAATTTTTGGTTTTTGTAATGAAGCTTGCTATGGATAAGGACAAAAAATAAAAAAATAGATGCTGATGTCAAATTACGTGAAATACGTGCAATTTTATACTTGGGTCTATACTTCATATTGGTCTTGTGTACAAGGAAGTCGTGTGGTGTCCACATCAGATTTTTTGGAAGAAGAATTGCCGAATTACATGGAAGATATTCCTATGGAAGCTCGTTGTGGCATGTGGTTCCAGCAAGACGGGGCAACACTACATTTTGGGAGACAAGTGACGGTGTTTCTTAATGAAAATTTTCCAGAAAGGTGGATAGGACGAGGTGGTCCTGTATATTGCTCAGCTCTCAGTCACCTGACTTATAGCTATATAGATTTTTTTCTGTGGGGTTGCTTTAAATCTCGTGTGTATAGTAATGGTAAACCAGATACACGCGAAGAGTTGACTGACCGTATAGTTGAAGCTACTAATTCTCTAAAGAATGAATTGGCAGTAATTAACTGGCAACATTCTATGACTCGAAGGATAGCTGTATGTTTAGAAAATGGCGGTTCTCATTTTGAACAGACGCTGTAATTTTGTGTTAATTAGCTATCCATTGATGAATAAATTTTCTTTTATCATTTTTTTAAACAAAGAGGAATTCACCAATAGGTCATATAACATTTTTTGATCGTAATGACCCCCGGAATGTATGGTATAAGTTTGTCGGTATATATGTCTGAATTATTCAAAGTACAGGGAAAACATATGTCAAAACTAAATACCCCCACTTTCAAGTAGTCGCCCGACCGACGCCAAATATTTCAAAATTTACCCCTATGATGCACTCTCCACGCCAGCAATGAGTGCCCGTGAGATGACGCCTGGTAAACGCCCGCACGTTGCAAATATTTCATCGTTACCGATATATGTATACAAATCAAATTGGCACACCCAGCAATGGGTAATAAGGCGTGATGATATATTTATTTTTATTTATTTTATCAAGAGAGTCATAATCTCAAGAAGCACCAGCAAAATAAATAGTGCTGCATAGGCAAGAGCGGAAGTGAGTTACCTCATTTTGACTCAGTAATGCACGGTCAACTCGAACGACAAAAAGTCTGTCAAACTGAAGTGAGCTAAGATTAAGTGAGATTTGTGGCAAATGGTGAATTTTTAATGACAATATAGTTCTACTACAGTAACAATTGATTTTAATTTTCGCTTCATATTTTAGGAGTAGCCATTCCTCTTAAAAAATAACAATTTCTATGTTTGCTTTTGGTCAAATTCGAACCAAGCCTTCCAAATCACAAGTCATAAAACATAACTACTCAATCCCTTTCAAATATCGGTAGTACGTTTCATAATACATTTATTGCTTCCATTATTCTTCGCAGTGTTTATTCGCAAATTGTTTCTTGAATAAAATATAAAGATTGCATTTAAAGCGCTGCAAAATCGAAACAAATTTTATTACAACTGTTATCGATATATCAAAATCTGTATGCATTCACGTTCGTATCATATTATGTTTATTTATTTGTGAGCATTACGCGAATTTATTCTTCTAGCGTAGTGGAATATTTTTCACACTATTTGAGTTTTATGACCAATAAAATTCTGCCCAAGTTGGAGTTGGAGAGAGAGAGAGAGTTTTAGTTTGCAATGATTGTTATGGGTATTTACGTACAGTAAATGAAGGAGTTTTAATATGGATAATAAAAACAATTAAAATGATGTATGGAACGTTAATCTTCGCTGTTATTAGTATAAGTTTTCATATGCGTATCTGTTGGATATTATTTGGAAGACAGATTCTATTTGTATTCTACATTTTTGATCTAGTGCTATGTGAAAAATGTATCATGGTATTCCAAATACTGACTCTTGGTCCTCCTTTTAAAAACCCTGGTGAATGATTTGCTGTCTTCCCCGGAAAAAAAGACGATCTACCCAGCTGTGGGTCATGACTTAAAACTGTTTTAAAAAATCTGATGTGGCCAGTACATTACCTTCCGTCAGTTCTATGTATTTTGTACAAATTTCATACAGAAAATTCCTTGCTAAAGATTATATTTCTTGTACTTTACCTTCCGGCAGTTGCATGTATTTTATGCAAATACCATACAGAAAATTTATAGCAAAAGATCCTATATTTCCAGTAAAATTATAAGACAAACACACTATGTCAATTTCACTTGACACTGACATCTTTCAATCAAAATTTTCTTAATATAGTATCTGTTTCCATAGCTATGGCTACTTTATGATATTTAATTTCTTTATAATTTTTTAACTCTATATCCATCTAATATTAAGTATAAAATGCAGTCAAATCGTATAGAGAATAAAATATTCTTTAATATTTATAATAACATTAAATGTGAAAAAATGATATTTAACATAGTTTTTTCAAGAAAAACTGTTAAAATCTTCAAATAAAGGTACTTCCGGTTGTCCAATTCTAATCAAAATTTAATCAGCTCTTAATGAAAAACTATTTTAAAATATAATCCAAAACTTTTCAAATTTGGTATATAAGACTTTTATGTCCATGGGAATAACATAGTAGATTTTAGTTAAAATAGGCTAACCGGAAGTGACATATTACCTGAAATTATTAACAGTTTTTCTTGAATAAAATGGTTTTATTTTGATTTTAGAAATAAATACTTCAAATAATAGTTTTGGAGAATTAAATTCTGCGTCTAGCACATCTAGTATTATTAAATTAGCCCTTTGTATAAGCGAGATATGTAAATTTAAAACATATACTTTTTGGTTTTTGTAATGAAGCTTGCTATGGGTTAGGACAAAAAATAACAAAAAAATAAAAAAATAGTATATTAAAGAACTTGTTTTATAAGACATGTTTTTTTCTAATTGACAAGTGCGAAAGAAAGTCTTATAAAATGAGTTCTTTATACTATTTTTTATATTTTGCGCCTTCTACAATAACATTTACTTACTCAATTTGTGATTATATTTGTAAACATTTGTACATTTTCATGTAAATAATCTTCCCTAAATTAAAAAAAAAATAATAAAATAATATCTCGGACACGAAAAGAGATATCGACCTGTGGTTTTAAAATCTTAAATCTACACTCTTCAAACTACTTAAATACAAATTCTCAAAATTTTTAATTTTTTAAAAATTTCCACAATTTTTTAAATCACACCATCCTCATACCCAAAAATGGGTGTGCGGTACACCTTCAACGACTTCACCAGTAAATTCCTCGTACCAAAAAACATAAGTATACCAATTTTCATCAAAATATTCCAACGGATACATTAATTATTAAACATTCCTTAAAATTGTCAAACACTGAAAAAATCGCAAGGGGTACACCTTAGATTTTTTGCGATTTTTAGCCATTTTCAGACTTTTCCTTCTGGAGATTGTAATAGTTGTTCAAAAATTATGAAAATTGGTATGCTTATGTAATTTTGCTCGTAGAATCTAATGGTGATATCGCCAGCGGTGTATAATTGACCATTTTTGGGATATGACCCAAAAATGGGTATTTTTGAGCAAAGTTTTGAGGCCGAATATCTCGGACACGAAAAGAGATATCGACCTGTGGTTTTAAAATCTTAAATCTACACCCTTCAAACTACTTAAATGCAAATTTTCAGAAATTTATTTTTTTTAAAATTTACACGCTTTTTTAAATCACACCATCCTCATACCCAAAAATGGGTGTGTGGTACACCTTCAACGACCTTACCAGTAAATTCCTCGTACCAAAAAACAAAAGTATACCAATTTTCATCATAATATTCCAACGGATACATTAATTATTAAACATCCCTTAAAATTGTCCCTAAATTAAAAAAATAATAATTTCGACATTATATTATTAAAATGAATTGTCAATTAACTAAAAATAAATTGGGTAAAATGGGTTAAAGAAACGTCATCTAGTACCAACCGTCTAAAACAAAAAATTGCGTATCGAAATGAAGGTCATTAAGATACGCAATTGCGTATCGTAATGACTTCATTATGAACGCAAAATATAAAAATATATGTTAATGTCAAATTACGTCAAATACGGGCAATTTTATAATTGAGTCTATACTTCATATTAGTTTTGCGTACAAGGAAGTCCTGTGGTGTCCACATCAGATTTTTTGTTTGTAAGATTCTTAAATTCACAAATAAAATATATAATAAGTAATAATTTCCTTCCATGCTTATGTATTTCATGTTTTTATGAAGCTGTAAACTGTAGATTTCAGAATCCAGATGCAATTACTAACTATTTGGTTATCACAGCACAGAAATGTAAATAAAATCTCCAGATATCTGTTTCACGACTCAAGCAAAATAATCTCGAATAAACTTTCCTAATAAAATATTTTATAGGTTAGTAAATTTTTCTGTGATATAGGTAATAGATTACATTATTTCTAGCAGGAAATATTTCATTTTGTTATAGCCGTAATAAGAAATAAAAATTGACTAAAATACTAATACAGTGAATTCGATTTATAGAAGGGTCACGATATATTTACTGAGAATAACACAACATGGTTCATATATATATATATATATATATATATATATATATATACAGGGTGGTGGCGGTTAGGGGTGAACATAGGGATTTAACATGGCATTTTAGTTTTTTGCAATTTCCTGCTCTCCTGTTCATTTTACGGCAAAAACTGTAGAGTACAAAATTGTTCAGAATTAAAAATGTATTTACATTTATTATTATGTTTTTGGTTTCTTCACAATTTCAAAAAGAAATTTCAAAATTTCTGTTAATTTGTAGCAATAGCCATGACTTATAACAAATGTTTAAACATAATGTCATTCAATTTCTGTCAAATTTTCAAAATTTTCTCTAATAAAAAGTTAATTTAATAATGAATGTTTAATCGAATGAGGAACGAGTTTTCATTATAAAAAATTATTGTGGTGGAAATAGTTTTAGAAGAATACGTGATTTGTTTTCCATAAAGTACGAAAATACACCTATTCCTAGTATAGCAACAATTTCTAAACTTGCTAAAAAATTTGAGAACACAGCTAGTGTAGCTGTGAACGAAGGAAATGAAGGAAATAATAATAATAATAATAATAATAGAAGACGTCATAACGAAGTGAATGAAGAAATGGTATTGGCTATGATAAATCAAAATTCTACGTAGTATAAGATAATTTCTTTTACCTTGCATTAGTTGTGATCTCAATTTTTTTAACTATACATTGATACATTTGGAATTAAATGGTATACCTAATAAAAAATACGTATTAAAATTAAAAGTTGTTTGTTTTTATTTAATTTTTAAGTTAGTTAACGCATGGTTGACGTTTATAAAAAAAATTTGACAACCAGAAAAAAATAAATTCCATGGCTATTGCTACAAATTAACAGAAATTTTGAAATTTCTTTCTAAAATTGTGAAGAAACCAAAAACATAATAATAAATGTAAATACATTTTTTAATGCAATTTTAATCCCATGTTAAATCCCTATGTTCACCACTAACCGCCACCACCCTGTATATACAGGATATGTGTGTGTGTGATGATATTATTACAAAATGAAACTGGTTGCTAGGTTTTAAAAATATTACTAGTGAGTTACAAAATTTGTTTGACTTACTGTAATTTTGACACTTTAGAGATGACTTTTCACTGTCAACAAATTTAGGTTGGCGAAGGTGTCATCCGAGATCATCATTTATATCGTACAGTGCAACGTGTTGTAGCAGCTGTGTAAAATGTGTTAATCGAAAATATTATTGTCATTTGATCTGGCATAACTTGACCGGTCTCATGCGTCCTTGCGATGGCTCTCAATATCACTTTATGATCCACAAGATTTCTATCCGGGCAACGTTTCGAATAGACTCGTGCTGCCTCTCTGGCGTGACATCCACATTCTTCGAAAATTATAATCATTTCTAAGTAATTAGCGGCTGAATAAATGGTAAGAATTTGCCTTTGTTATTCACCTTGTCAAATTTAATTTGACACTGACATTTTTCGAAAACTACAGTCGCCCACACATTTTAAAGAAGATTTGATTTGTATAAAACCCTAGTAACGTAAAATTTCGGCAAACACACGTAAAGGGTGCAGGTCTCAGATTGATCAATTTTAAGACGTCTTTTCTCGAATATCTTTTAAGCTAGATTTTTTTCTTCGAAATTACACATCCGAGTGCAGTCTCGTCTCTTGTTTCCTATATACCTATATATATATATATATATATATATATATATATATATATATATATATATATATATATATATATATATATATATATATATATATATATATATATATATATATATATATATATATATATATATACTTTATAATACAATATTAATAATTTAAAATGATTATTACATCTTCCAATTTTATGAATAGTACAGTTTCTCTTCTATTTGAATAAACATTTTTTGTCCAATCAATACCTTCTGACATTGATTTACCCTATAAAGAACTTATCGTGTCCTGCAGTATTTGAAACCCATATGAGAGAACTTATTATCGTATGAATTAGTAATATATGTAGCATCATTAAATAACAATTCAAATGCCAAATGCATATAGTAGTTTGTCATTAATACGGTATTATAATTACATGTATATGCATGTGTAAATAATGTTGTTTATAATTCATTAAAAACTTGTTAGCATGTACATTGATATGTGATCTGCAATTATGCAAAATAATATACCTATAAGAAGAAAATTATGCAGAAATGTTGTAGATTTAAGGGCGATATTAAAGGAATAATTTAATTATTTTCTAACCGACCACTACTCTGCAAATTTTATATATGCACGGAATAAAATACGAGCTCAAACTCAAAATAAATCGGCCTGTTTTCATTTTAACAAATTATTCAAAACTACACAAATGATTAGAAATTTTTACAAAATTATTTCGGCTACTTTATATAGGCGATGTGCACATTTTGAGCTTCAGCGCCTCTAACGGTTACATTGGCATTTTTGATTACCGAATCAATTTTGACATTTCAAGAAAGTGATAAATTTACATTTTGAGTTGTTTATGTTGTATATGAATATTCAGTGGCGTCGATAGACCATTTCTGAGAGGGCTTGCGCTCTCCCTGTTTAATTTTGCGCCCCCTTTCCGTGTTTTTATTTTATTATTATTAAAAATCAATCTAATTTTTTTACTATTTTATTATGCACTTATTTATCTGCAATAAGCAGCGAGACGATTATGTACCTACGACTTTAGCCGAAGAGGAAAGGTTACCGCTGCTCTAAAATATGAAGCGAAAATTGAAATAAATTATTCCTGTATTAGAACTATTAACGCATTAAAAAATTCAACACACGACAAGCATCCTTCCGATACTAACCTGCATTTTAAAATAAAACTTATTGAAATCTATTAATACTAGACTTTTCTCGTTTTGCCATTAAAATCAAAGTCAAATACTAATAGATTTCAATAATATATTTTTTTTAATTCAGGTGAATGTCGGAAGTATGCGTGTCGTGTGTTGAGTTTTTAAAATGATAATAGTTCGAAACAATTAATTGAATTTTCGCTTCATATTATAGTACAGGAGTAACCTTTCCTCTTAAGAAAGGTACTATAAGAAATCAAAATGATGCACCATTCACGCTATAAAAGAGACGAAATTATTTAAGGCTATCCCATTGCAAGGACATAATGAAACAAAAAATTCAACAAATAAAGCGAATTTTATAGACTCTACTTATTAAAAAATTTGATTCTTTTCTCCAGAATTACAATGTACCTCAAAATGCACATTATTGTTCACTACGTCACAAAATCATGTTATAGAGAGTAGTGCAAAATATATAATACGCAAAATAACTCCGGAAATTAATAATTGTGATTATTTTGCAATAATAGTAGATGATCCTCGGGACATCACTGCAGAAGAACAGATAAGTATTTGTGTTCGCTTCATTACATCTGAAAATCTTCCAAAGGAAATATTTTTATGTTTTAAACACGAAAAAATTTAAATGCAGAATCAGATTGTCAAAAATGATTTCGTTCTAAAGGTGCGCCCTGATGCGCCCTCCCTGTTAAAAGTACCTAGTGACGCCCCTCTGCAAACCTCTTTTAATTTGAAGCGAACGTACCAAGTAAGCAAACCAAAATGTTACACTAATTTGACAGCAATGTAGGAAAACTAATTTACTATTTAAATGAAAACCTTATATGGTCTAGTAAACCCTTTAAATATCCTATTACTTGAACTAAATATTTCCCTTATATTATTCGTAGCTACCTTGCAAAGGGCTGCATTTAAATTAGTCCAAGGCATTTTAATAAACAGCTTTAATTAGAGCATCAAGAAGCTTATGAAGGACAGTGTATTAAAATCAAAGTGTGCCTTGCTATGCATTCAACTACTGGACAACATGAATATCCTTATACGTGTATATACTCTGTGAGTCAAACAAAAATGGATATATTTAGAGAGAGAGAGAGAGAGAGATGTCGGGTGAAAGGTTAAAAAACCAGAAGTTGCCAAAATATATTTGCGAACAGATCTCAGTTGAAGATTTGAATGCCAAGTTATCAGGCCCGGATTACCCATAAGGCCAACCTAGGGCGCAGTCACGGAGGGGGCGCACATCTTGTAGTTGGATAAATAGGAAAACGGAAAGAGAGAAGTGCCTGCAGTTATAGCCGTGCCAAATCTCAAGAGCTGTTGCGCAGAAAGTAAAACTCTATCTTTCTCTTTCTCTCTCCCTTATTGTCTGACCTTTCTCTAGCTGTCTCTCTTCTTGATTGCGCATTTCATAGTTCATTACTACTAGACGACGTAACCAGTCATATTTGCTTTAATTATACAAAATCAGTATAGTAGATTGATTGGTAAATCCTGTTGAGCTATGACAGTTGTCGAAGATTTTAAATAATTCTAATATTTCTATTCCACGGGTGACTACTCATGAATCTTAGTAAATACAATGATAAAATTTTCATAACTGTCTTGACGGAGATTCGAACCCCAACCTCTAAACGTCATCTCAGTCCACAGTCAGCTATGCTAACCATTGACCTACAATGACAATTGCAATTATTTTGATATTACGTAATAAAATATTGAAACAAATATTTATTGACAGATATTTATAATTTTCTCTAATTTGCGAAATGATAATAATGTAATTAATATTAAATAAGGTACACGAGGTAATGTACTATTATCATGTTAAATATCATGGCTTAATTTTATGCCGAACAGTTTTTATTCACAAAAATTAGTTTTCCCATGTTAAACGCCTATGTCAAGGTTTGCTTGGGACACACGGTATAAAAATCTGGTGTGGCCAACACAATACCTCCCGCCATTTACAGCCCGATTCACAAAAAAAGATTAAGTTAAGCCTTATTTTTGGATTAGCGAATTTTATTCTAATTTTGACAGTTTTTTTCTTAAAATATAGTGTCATCGAATCCAAGTAACTATCTTTTTTTTAAACCATTCAATAGGATTAAATCCCAATTACAGAGTGGGTTCACATTCACACACATCCATGCCTTAATGGGATTCGAACCCAGAGCCTCGAGGGCACTCATGACATAAGGCGTTGCTCTAACCATTGAGCCGCTATAATAAAATAAAGATTAAATTTTAAATGCCGGGATAGAATAGAATTCACTAATCCAAAAATGAGGATTAGCTTAAACATTTTTGCGAATCGTTAATTTTTATTAATCTAAATAAATACCTACATATTTACTTATGCTGAAAACTGCTTCAGGCTACCTAATAGGGCTGTTGCAAGAAATTTTTATATGCCTTCGAAGTATTAAATTTCATAAGATATCATTATTTAAATAGTCTCAAATTTAAAAATATCACCAAATATCCAGTAGATATTTTACAATTAATGTTTGAAATTTGGATAATATTTTGAAAAAGTCACGTGATCTAAAATTGGACCCTTATAGTGTCAATTCTTTGTGTTTTGTTACAAGTGTTACGATAAATATATTGTCAAAGTTATCAAACAATTGTCAAATTTTTGAGTTTGGTTCGTGTTGGATAATACAAAATTCAATATAAAATAAGTAATTTACAGTATCGTATTGTGCCTTCATGTAAAAATGCGCTAGGAACAAACCTACTATTGTATTTATAAATATGCCAAAAGATGCTAAGAAAAGAAAATTGTGGCTGGAATCAGTAAGTCGAAGAGCTGATGGTTGGGTTTTTACATTTACACCTTATTTCAGCAACAGTAAAACAATCGTTTTCTGATTCAGCCATCATCCAGCTTTCGATTTTCGGTAAACTGTCCGACTTAGCTAGAGTGTATTCTGTATTAGCCATTATTACTCATTTATAATGGAAAATGTCAGTGTCAAATGTCAAATTAGAAGTTTGTTATTAACATGTGACAAGCTATCGCCTACGTTTATTTATCTAAATAACAAAAATAAATGTGGATGATGGAAAAACTGTTTTCCTACACTCATTACAGTGTGTAAAGTGTCACTTTTCAAACACTTGAAAAGTAAATAGGCGTTGCTAGGCAACATTAAAATTTGGTTAATTTACCTGTCAAGTATATAATTAGGTAGTAAATAATAATGAAAGTAATAAAATTTATTGAGAAATATGAATATACATATAAGTAAATGAAACAAATCTAATATTTTTTAACAGATTGAGTACTAATCTAATTTCTAAGAACATTAACATTTTTTTGACATGTATTCTAACCTAACCTAATTTTTAATATTAATATTAAATGTACAATTTGTACATTATAAAAGACTAATCATCGTCTGTCTGAGATTCTTCCAAGTGTTTAAGTTACATTTTGTACAGTGTTATGAGAAAGAGCACTAACAGTATTTGAAGCTGCTGAATGCCTGTACACTCAGTATTATGAGTAATATCAATACCATTTCGGTTGTAGGAAAAATGTTGTATGCAACACGTGTGTAAAATAGTATTTTTTGTCTCGTGCTACGAAACATCGCACTCGACCAAAAAAGTACTAGTTTACACACTTGTTACATAAATAACTATTTTCTATTGGCTGTAAATGACGTAATGTATGTGCTTCTACGACACAGGAGTTGGGGGTTGTTTCTCATGACTATTTTTGGCGCCAACATTCGTATTTAATTAATTACGAAAATAACAACAAATTATTTAAAAAATAATTATTAATAAGAAAAATATTGCATAAACTTTCATTTAAAATACTTTTTGAAAAATGTGAAACAGGCTCAATCTATTATAATTGATGATATTGTACCTATTAGTATATTTAATAATAAAATGAATAATACTTGGATGGTACTGTTTTTATCTACCACCATCTTCTTTCTCTACATTTTGAGTGCCACTGTTTCGTATCCTTCACCCGTACTTGGTGGATGTATGTAGGCGGGGTCACCAGCTCTTGTTTTATATAAGCAAAGTATATGCAAATCTCGGATCATAAAGAAACAGCTGTCGGCAACGACTTCGACCAGTGGCGTAACATCAAGGGTTGCTGCAAAGGGTCAGAGGGTAAGGGAAGTAGATGAATACTTCTACAGGAAAAGGACTTTGAGTGGACAAATTCACCCGGATATTCGAAAGAGGACAGTGAAACAAATATAAACTCTTGTGCTCGTACCACGAGCGGGGTTTTAACTAAAACGCTGTTTTAAGAAATGTCAAATTCAAATGTCATTATTTAATTTCGCCCTTATGTTTACAAATGATTTTTTACCTCCCGCTACCGTTGGTAAGAGAGGTATAGGGATCATGCTAAAAATCGCATATTGAGATTTTGGTAAATGACCACGTTTTAAGGTCCCTAAAATAATTTTAACATTTTCACGATGATGTCTGTGTGTATGTGTGTGTGGATCCTCCACTCTAACTCAAATACTATCATTCAGAAAATTTTGAAACCTTGTATTCTGAAATTTTTCTATAATGGAAAGAGCCCGTTAGATTTTGGCGAAAATCGGATAACCAGAAATGGCACTTTACTAGAAGCTCAAAAAAGTTTTTCTCCGAAAAGACTTTTATATTAATGAGAACGACATATTAGATGTTTTCTAAAATTGATAAACCGGAAGTACTACTTTACAGGACTCTATAAACAGTTTTCTTGAAAAAATATTTAAAACACATTTATAATTTGAAACAACATTTGATTTTGACTATACCTTTATGATCAATCGGAAGTGGTACTTAATTTGGAGCTCTTAACAGATTTTCGAGGAAAAACATAATAAAATATAATCCAAAATTTGGTATTACAGACTTTTCTATTTATTAGAACAACAAATTAGATTTTGTTTACGAACGATCAACCGGAAGTGATACTTTACTTAAAGTTCATTGCTATTGCAAATATGGAATTGACGGGAGGTCATGTGTTGGCCACATCAGATATTTACCTCTCGCTAAGAGAGGTATTGCATTGATGCTAAAAATCGCATATCCAGATTTAGTGAATAAGAACGTTTTAAGGTCCCTAGAATCTGATCATAATATTTTTACGATGATGTCCATATGTGTGTGTGTGTGGATGTTGGATTCACGATTTCTCAAATACTATAAGACTTAAGACATTTTTAACTACGGATTCCTCAATCTAACAATAATGGGAAGAGTTGAATAAGTTTTGGTAACAACTGGACAACCGGAAGTAGTAGTTACAAAATTCTTTATTCGATAAATTTAAATTCATTATTATATCTTCTATAGATTTAGAGATAAAGAAATGCATATGAATATTTTGATGTAAAAATTCTCAGATCAAACTACTTCAAGGCAAGAAATTCAAATGTTTGTAATTGACACATAAATGTCAGTGTCCAAAATATTTGTATCCCACTGTCAAACATATTTGTACATTATGAAGATTATGAAAATAAAAAAAGTCAACAACGCAAAAGAATATACGTAAAAAAGAATATAAAAGGAATTTGCGAAAAAATGACGAATAAAAGAAAAAGAAAAGGAAAGTAGAAAAAAAATTCAGGATATTGAATATAAAGAAAATGTATGTATTGTACATAAATTATATTAAAATATCCCATAGATGTGAGAATTATTTTGTAGTGAGACATGAATATATGTATTTGTATTTAAAAATATTTTTCGTTTTATGCGTACAACCAGGTAAAATATCTGGCGAGAGGCTATGTGCAGGCCACATCAGATTTTTTTTCATTTAGCTAACTGAAGAATGTTAGAAGAACACACTATATTGTTACCAATTACACAATTTAACTTTGCACCGCAAGTTTTTTAGCGTGAATATTTAAACTTTAAAGTATTATTGTGATAATATTACACATTTTTAATACGTTTTCTTCCGGAGTTTTCCGGGCTCCTCAGACTTCAGTTATCCACCTTACCGTTGGTGATTACTCGAGCCATTAGAGGAGTTTGGCACCCGACTGTTGCCGGAAATAACCGAACACTCCCGAGCCAGACTCATTACGCCGGAGTAATGAGCTGACCTGACTGATGACCCCGGAACACCGGAGTGTTCCGGGAGTCAGGATCAGGATTCAACATCAGGCGAAGGAGCAGGGTATTTTAAAAGGGAACTATAAACCATGTGTCATACTCAATAATAATTGTAGCGTCCTACCTTCGAAATTCAGCAATTTCTACCAATCCCCACTTTTTATTTCTTTGTATAATCTCTTCCGTGTTTATTTATTCACGCTCCCGCGTGAGTGTGCGTGTGAACGTGAGATGCATATCACGCTCTCCACGCGCTATCATACTCCGTGAATAATATATACAGAAGCGGGCCACTACACAACACGTAGCCTAGCAACTCATTTCCGAATTAGAACAATCGATAAACGCTTAAGATTGTATGAGACGCAAATTGGAATAGGAATAGACTATTAATTAATTGATTCTAATGGTTTTTGATTTTGGAGATTTAGATTATACAATAAACTAACAGTATATTAAGAAATTAGTATCATGAGGAAATTTGTTAACGTACGAATCGAAGTGCGCTTAGATTTTCTAAACGACAAGTTTACAGTGTTGTTATAGACAGTGGAGTACCCAGCGGGAGGGCGATGGGGCGATCACCCCCCTAAACTTACATATATTTTTACCTCCCACTATCCTTGGTAAGGGAGATATAGGGGTCGTGCTAAAAATCGCATATCGAGATTTTGCTAAATGACCACGTTTTTAGGTCCCTAGAATCCAATTTTAACATTTTCACGATGATGTCTGTGTATATGTGTATAATATGTATGTGTGGATCCTCCACTGTACTCAAATACTATCATTCAGAAAATTTTGAAACCTTGTATTTCGAACTTTTTCTGTAATGGAAAGAGCCCAATAGATTTTGTTGAAAATCGGAAATGGCACTTTACCAGAAGATCAAAATAGTTTTTCTTCGAAAAATACCTTTAAATGCTATTTTTTTTAGAGATTAATGTTATTATAAAAATTAAAGATTATTAAATTTTCTATAGATTTGCATTAATACTGTTTCTATATATTTTATGGATAAATTTATAAAATTGTCTATAATTTAAATCCCAGAGTCTAAGCTTTAAACAAACAAAACGCAGTTATTCAAATGTATGTAACTGACAGATAAATGTCACTATCAAAGAACTAATCATTTCAAAATAATATTAGTAACGTTTTAAAAAGAAAAAAGTAAATAGAACAATAGAAAAGGAATTCAATACAGTTTCCAGCATAAGTAAATATGTAGGTATATATTTAGATTGATAAAAATTAACGATTCACAAAAATGTTTAAGCTAATCCTCATTTTTGGATTAGTGAATTCTATTCTATCCAGGTATTTAAATTTAGTTTTCATTTTATTATAGCTCCGGTAGCTCAATGGTTAGAGCAACGCCTCATGTCATGAGTCCCCTCGGGGCTCTGGGTTCGAATCCCACTAAGGCATGGATGTGTGTGAATGTGAACCCACTCTGTAATTGGGATTTAGCCTGTTGAGGGGATTAAAACAAAGGTAGTTACTTGGATTAGATTAGACTATATTTTAAGAAATAAACTGTCAAAATTAGAGTATAATTCGCTAATTCAAAAATAAGGATTAACTTGACCATTTTGTGACTCGGGCTGAAAATGGCGGGAGGTATTGTGTTGGCCACACCAGATTTTTTATATCAGTGATATTTCGAGTTAGTTGTAACAATTGTCATAAAATTGCTCTGTTTTGATCATTTATTTCGAAATTTATTCTAATAATGTTCCCTCACTTAAGTAAATCTGACTTAAGTATCGTGCACAACAAAAAAGACATAACAGCTTGTTAACAAAAGAAAAATTGGCGTGATGAAAAAATTGCGCTAGATTTTCTAGAGAAGATACAGCCATTTTTAAGTATAAATCATGCTATTAGGTGACAGATTTTCTTGTTTAATGTTTTAAATATTTTTAATGCAAATAAATAAAAATAAAATAAATATATCATCAGGGCATAATACTCATTGCTGGGTGTGCCAGTCTGCTTGTACGCAGATATCGGTAATGATGATGACATATTTGTACTGTGCGAGCGTTTACCAAGCGTCACCTCACGGGCACTCATTGCTGGCGTGAAGAGTGCACCACAGGGGTGAATTTTGTGCCATTAAGATTCGAAATATATGTCGTCGATTGGGATCGACCCCAGTTCCTATATCTTAATGCTTTTAAAAAGCTTTGCTTTTATTTTAAAAATGAGAAAAAAGTATTTGAAATTGTTTAAAATATTTGTATATTAGGGTGGACCTTAAAAGGGGTCAAGTTGAAATTTAACCGGGACTCCCCCTAAAATCCTGGAAACGCCACTGGTTATAGACCTATAAGAACACGGAAATAGAAAAAAATATATTATCCCAGATCACCAGAACTTTTGCATCTTTAATTTTTGGACGGACCTCGTATATGTTGTAACATGGGACGCCCGCCGTCGCCGCCACTGTAAGCGAGTGTCTATTTATAGCGGTGACGTAATCGCGCTAGTAGCCGGCCGATGTAAACAGACTGGTCGCGACGTGTTTAATTACATCCGGTCGCCTGAACCTTTTGTGTTCATTGTTATTATGTGTTCGAATATTCTAGACTGTTCTAGAAAATAATGGCAGCTGTATATAAGGGACGTAGCTATGCTCGATAGATGGTTAGTTCAATTGAGTCTCTGATCACACAACAATAGTTGTGTGATAGGGGGTTGACTTACATAGTTCAGTTCCATTAGTGAAGACGGACGGACACTTACATTAGTGCAAGATAGTTAGTTACATGGAGAGACATAGAGATGTTCATATAGAGTGTTAGTGAGTTTGAGAAGCACAGCAGTATCGTAGTGAGCGTATGCAGTTGGTGTCGAGTAGGTACTCGGGAAGTTACTGGTATATTGGGATAGCTGTGGATGTAAATACTCGGTAGTGTTGACGAGTATTAGGAAGCTATAGTGTGCAAGAACAGTAACGGCGAGTCGGAAAGTTACTGGTATACCAGGATAGCTGTTAAAGAGAATATTCGGTAGTATTGAAGAGTATTGGGAAGCTAGGTATATGGGGACAGTAACGGCAAGTGGAAGCTAATACTCGGCATTGGTGTTGAAGAAATTTGGCATACGGAAAGTCGGTGATACGGAGGCTGTGGAAGAGAGAGAGTTACATAAATAGTCAGATAGTGCGGTGAGAGGTGTGATTTCTGTCCGAGCAGTTGAATATACAGACGCTGTTGAGTCAGTTGAGTATATAGACGCTGTGGAGGTCGGTAGGCGGACAATTGAACATGATATAAGTATATAGTGATATAAATATAGTGATATAAATATCGCGTAAACAGTCTACACGAATCTGCAACAGACCTGCAGTCTAAGATTGGAACGCGTAGTGAAATAAATAATATCGTGGAAATAAACAGTAGTGCTAATTGGATAAATAAATAGTGTTATCTAGTTAATTATAGTTTTAGTCTTAATTAGTTTTTAATAATTGTCTAATATTTACACTTCACCCAGATAAATAAAAACGTTACAGTACGATTAGTACAGTTGAAAACCGTGGCAGTCGATTTTCACTAAGAATAAATACAATCTGTAATATCTGCGTTTAAAATTTCAACTCCCATCTGTTACCAAAATTTCTCGGATCTCAAAGATTTAATTATTTCTCATTTCAAATTTAATTTCGTCGATGATTGACGATGTTGATCGTGCACACCTGTCACCAAGATTCAATCCCCGCTCTAGGCAATTTCTCTCTTTCCTAAGTTAACGAAGCAAAATGACATAACGACGTAAGAATAATGTAGGAAGGAGATAATATATTAAGAAGATAACTAATGACTCATTAAAACAAGATATAATTACCAAAACGGAGTTGGAATTTCTTCTACACACGAAAACATTATAGTGTAACGTGGAGCGCCCGCCGTCGCCGTCGCTGTAAGCGAGTGTCTATTTATAGCGGTGACGTAATCGCGCTAGCAGCCGGGCGATGTAAACAGACGTCGCAACGTGTTTAATTACTTCCGGTCGCCTGAACCTTTTGTGTTCATTGTTATTACGCGGTTGAACATTCTTGAGCTTTTCTAGAAGGTAATAGCAGCTGTATAAAAGAGACGAAGCTATGCTCGGGAGTTAGTTAGTTAGTTAGCACAGCAGTATCGTAGTGAGCGTATGCATTTGGTGTCGAGTAGGTACTCGGGAAGTTACTGGTATATTAGGATAGCTGTAGATGTGTTTATAATAAAAATTATTCTAAATTAAGTGTACATTTAACATTTCTTTTGGAACAGCCTGTATATAAATATCTGTGCTGACGCGCATTATAGAGAATGTCGTGTAGATTCCAAATTTGTTACATACAAGTTCCTAGCTTTAACCGTTTAGAGGCTACAGGCGAAAATAGAGAAAATGAGCTAGACAAAAATTCATCGTTTATAATAAAAAAATTCTAAATTTAGTGTACATTTAACTGGCTGTTACTTTTGGTACAGCCTGTATATAAATATCTGTGCTGATGTATATTATAGCGAATTTCATGCAGATTCCAAATTTGTAACGTACAAGTTGCTTGCTTTAACCGTTTAGAAGCTACAGGCAAAAATAAAAAAATGAGCTAGACAAAAATTCATCGTTTATAATAAAAATTATTCTAAATTAAGTGTACATTTAACTGCCTATTACTTTTGGAACAGCCTGTATATAAATATCTGTGCTGTTGTATATTACAGAGAATTTCATGTAGATTCCAAATTTGCAACGTACAAGTTGCTAGCTTTAACCGTTTAGAGGCTACAGGCAAAAATAGAGAAAATGAGCTTGACAAAAATTCATCGTTTATAATAAAAATTATTCTAAATTTAGTGTACATTTAACTGGCTGTTACTTTTGGAACAGCCTGTATATAAATATCTGTGCTGATGTATATTATATAGAATTTCATGCAGATTCCAAATTTGTAACGTACAAATTGCTATCTTCAACCGTTTAGAAGCTACAGGCAAAAATAGAAAAAAATGAGCTAGACAAAAATTCATCGTTTATAATAAAAATTATTCTAAATTTAGTGTACATTTAACTGGCTGTTACTTTTGGAACAGCCTGTATATAAATATCTGTGCTGGTGTATATTATAGAGAATTTCATGCAGATTCCAAATTTGCAACGTACATGTTGCTAGCTTTAACCGTTTAGAAGCTACAAGAAAAAATAGAGAAAATGAGCTAGACAAAAATTCATCGTTTATAATACAAATTATTCTAAATTAAGTGTACATTTAACTGGCTGTTACTTTTGAAACAGCCTGTATATAAATATCTGTGCTGACGCGCATTATAGAGAATTTCGTGTAGATTCCAAATTTGCTACGTAGAAGTAGCTAGCTTTAACCGTTTAGAGAATTGGGAAGCTATAGTGTACAAGGACAGTAACGGCGAGTCGGAAAGTTACTGGTATACCGGGATAGCTGTAAAAGAGAATACTCGGTAGTGTTGAAGAGTATTGGGAAGCTAGGTATACGGGAACAGTAACGGCAAGTGGAAGTGAATACTCGGCAATGGTGTTGAAAAATTGTGGCATACGGGTAGTCGGTGATACTGAGGCTGTGGAAGTTAGACAGAGAGTTACATAAATAGACATATAGTGTTGTGAAAGAGGTGACTTCTGTCCGAGCAGTTGAATATACAGACGCTGTTGAGTCAGGTGAGTATATAGACGCTGTGGAGGTCGGTATGCAGTTGAACGTGATATACGTATATAGTGACATAAATATAGTTATATACATATCGCGTAAAGAGTCTATAAGAGTCTGCAACATACCGGCAGTCTAAGATTGGAACGCGTAGTGAAATAAATAATATGTAATATCGTGGAAATAAATAGTAGTGTTAATTGGTTAAATAAATAGTGTTAGTGTTATCTACTTAATATAGTTTTAGTCTTAATTAGTTTTTAATAATTGTTTAATATTAGTAATAGTAACTTTCATTATAGTTTAATAAACACTTAATTTTAATTAATAATAATTGTCTAATATTTACACATCACCCAAATAAATAAAAACATTACAGAGTAGAGAGAGAACCCTATTTAACATTTTTCTGGTCTAATAATATATCTTCAGAAAAAGTATTAATCGTTTACTGGAAATATTGTTTACATAAACCATTGGGGTATGGATTTTCTTATATTTAATTAAAATATGACGTGATATTTCTTCATTACTTTTGTTGACTGACAAAAAACAAACACGAATTTATTTAATAAATACTTAGATTCAGGTCAGAATATACGCAATATTAATGATCGGTTATGACTGCCTAACAATTGTACTACTTTTCAAACTCACATTAGACATATCAATGGGTAGATGAGTCTTAACCCTAACAAAGATTATAATGTTCTCCGACATGCCCATTTCAGCTAAAATATTTTCAAAATAGTAGCACTTCCGGTTTAACCGGAAGTAGACCCTAACTTTCTTATTTTAAATGGAATGCTATATTTTTTAATTTACCATTGAATTCTGCAGAAAATTTTACATATGAAACCATAAAAAAATTATTTATGATCAACCACTTCCGGCATAATTAAACTTTTTTGATTTTTTCCCCAAAAAACATACCATTTTTACCTTCCGTCACCTTTAGGTAAGGAAGGTATTGTCTTTGGTCAAAAAATTCGGTGTTGAGTTTTTAATGAATAATCACGTTTTAAGGTCCCTGGAATACGATTTTACTATTTTTACGATGATGTCTGTATGTGTGTGTGTATGTGTGTGTGTGTGTGTGTGTGTGTGTGTGTGTGTGTGTGTGTGTGTGTGTGTGTGTGTGTGTGTGTGTGTGTGTGTGTGTGTGTGTGTGTGTGTGTGTGTGTGTGTGTGTGTGTGTGTGTGTGTGTGTGTGTGTGTGTGTGTGTGTGTGTGTGTGTGTGTGTGTGTGTGTGTGTGTGTGTGTGTGTGTGTGTGTGTGTGTGTGTGTGTGTGTGTGTGTGTGTGTGTGTGTGTGTGTGTGTGTGTGTGTGTGTGTGTGTGTGTGTGTGTGTGTGTGTGTGTGTGTGTGTGTGTGTGTGTGTGTGTGTGTGTGTGTATGTATGTGTGTCCGTGTGTGTGTGTGTATGTAACAAAATTTTCGTCTGCGATAACTCTAATACTACAATTCCAAAAATTATAATTCTTTCGTATTCCTCTTCGTTGCATCCATATGAAGAGCTGATTAGATTTTGGTTATAATTGGTCAACCGGAAGTACCCTCAATTGAAGATTTTAACAGTTTTTCTTGAAAAAACGATGTTAAATATCATTTTTTCACATTTAATGTTATTATAAATATTTAAGAACATTGTATTCTCTATACGATTTGACTGCATTTTATACTTCATAGTAAATGGATATAGAGTTATAAAATTATAAAGAAATTAAATTTCATAATTTAGCCAGCTATGCTAGAAACAGCTACTATATTAAGGAAATTCTGATTGAGAGATGTCAGTGTCAAGTGCAATTGACATATTCGTAGTATATTTATATTATAATTTTACTCGAAATATAGGATCTTTTTGCTCGAAACTTTCTGTATGGAATTTGTATAAAATACATACAACTGTCGAACGTACATACCTACAAGAAATTTAGAATCTTTTGCAAGGAACTTTCTGTATGGATTTTATAGAAAATACATACGCATTTACGAAAATTCTACCGGTAGATACCGCATCTACCGACTGAGTTCGAAAACACAAGTGATAAAATGTTACCGTGTTCGAAAATTGTTCAAGGATCTAATCTCAAAAAAAGGTAGTGATGCAAAGCGAAGCACGCCCGTAAAAGTGTTCAAAATAGGACTCTGCTCAATTTGTTAACTACGTCAAATTTCTAACCTGTTTCAAATTTTCAAATTTTTTCATATGTTATGGACCTACCCTGTTTACCACTTGCGTTCTTAAAATATCGATTCCGGTAGCTATAACCTGATAAAGCTGTTTACCGATAACAGTTCACCGGTAGAATTTTCGTAAATACCTCATATAACTGACGGAAGGTAATGTGCTGGCCACATCAGATTTTTTATTATTTAAATGAATTCTTTGTTAAAAAATCTGATGTGGCCAGCACATTACCTTCCGTCAGTTCTATGTATTTTGTACAAATTTCATACAGAAATTTCCTTCCAAAAGATTCTATTTCTTGTACATTACCTTCCCGATGTTGTATGTATTTTATACAAATTCTAGCAAAATATCCTATATTTCCAGTAAAATTATGAGACAAACACACTTATGTCAATTGCACTTGACACTGACATCTTTCAATCAGAATTTTAGTAATATAGTAGCGGTTTTCATAGCTGTCTACTTTATGAAATTTAATTTCTTTATAATTTTTAACTCTACATCCATTCCACATTTGCAGCGTACAAGTTACTAGCTTTAACCGTTTAGAAGCTACAGCCAAAAATAGAGAAAACGAGCTAAACAAAAATTCATCGTTTATAATAAAAATTATTCTAAATTAAGTGTACTTTTAACTGCCTGTTACTTTTGGAGCAGCCTGTATATAAATATGTGTGCAGATGTCTATTATAGAAAATTTCGTGTAGATTCCAAATTTGCACCGTACAAGTTGTTAGCTTTAACCGTTTAGAAGCTACAGGCAAAAGTAGAGAAAATGGGCTAGACAAAAATTCATCTTTTATAATATTTTTTTTTAAATTAAGTGTACTTGCCTGTAACTTTTGGAACAGCCTATATATAAATATTGTAATAACTGTACTTTGTATAGTTAGAAAACTATAATATTATTGCAATGTCAATTAGTAACTTTGTCTAAAAATATTTTTCTGTGTGATTATAGGATCAACAGCGGACCAAGGACCACTTAAAGAGATCCCAGGATATATCTACAGAAAATAACATGTATTATATAATGTATTTATTGTAATATAATAACGTACATTATGTATGTATTATGATTTATATAATAAAAAAGAATTTATCAAAATTCAAGTTTATCTTTAAAGTTCCTTTTATATCCTAGATACCTACACGTACGTAGTTTTTAAAACGGCTTCAAGAGTGCAGCACCTATCAATCTAAAAAAATGAAAAAACGTACATTTCAAAGTTTTGAAGTATTTTTTTTCTTTCATGTTATCCTAATACCATCAGAAATTTTCAACAAAATACGACAAAGTGGTGCCCAAATTCGACAAAGGAGTAAATTTTTTTCAGTGCTACCTGAAAGTAGCATCTATGCACGCAGTAAAGATTTTTTCGGTGCATAGATGCTACCTGCAAGTAGCATCTATACACGCAATAATTTTTTTTTCGGTGCATAGATGCTACCTGAAAGTAGCATCTATGCACGCAATAATTTTTTTTTTCGGTGCATAGATGCTTCAAGAAGCAGCAATGCACAGAAATTTTTTTTTTTTTGTTCATGGATGCTTCCTAGAAGAACCAAAATGTTCATAGCCAACTAAACTAGACTTATAAACAAATACACATGCAATTTAAATATTTTCCATTTTCCTAAAAATCTATCAACGTTTAACATAGGACATGTTACACAAGCTACTCTTATTTTTTAACCAAGAATTCATTTATATAATAAAAAATCTGATGTGGCCAGCACATTACCTTCCGTCAGTTGTATGTATTTTGTACAAATTTCATACGGAAAGTTCCTTGCTAAATTAAATATTCTATTTCTTGTACATTACCTTCCGGCAGTTGCATGTATTTTATGCAAATTTCATACAGAAAATCATTATTTTGTGACGTTTTCTATATACTGTGTAATGTATCTGCAGAAATAAAAGATTTACTATTATTATTTCTTGTACATTACCTTAAAGCAGTTGTATGTATTTTATACAAATTCCATACAGAAAGCAAAAGATCCTATACCTATTTCCAGTAAAATTATAAGACAAACACACTATGTCAATTTCACTTGACACTGACATCTTTCAATCAAAATTTTCTTAATATAGTAGCTGTTTCCACAGCTATGGCTACTTTATGAAATTTAATTTCTTTATAATTTTTTAACTCTATATCCATTTAATATTAGGTATAAAATGCAATCAAATCGTATAGAAAATAAAATATTCTTTAATATTTATAATAACATTAAATGTGAAAAAATGATATTTAACATAGTTTTTTCAAGAAAAACTGTTAAAATCTTCAAATGAGGGTACTTCCGGTTGTCCAATTCTAACCAAAATCTAATCAGCTCTTCACATGGATGTAAAGAAGAGAAATACGAAAGAATTATATTTTTTAGAATTGTAGTATGGAAGTTATCGTAGACGAAAATTTTGTTACACACACACACACACACACACACACACACACACACACACACACACACACACACACACACACACACACACACACACACACACGGACACACATACATACATACATACATACACACACACACATACAGACATCATCGTAAAAATAGTAAAATCGTATTCTAGGGACCCTAAAACGTGCTTATTCATCAAAAACTCACCACCGAATTTTTTGACCAAAGACAATACCTTCCTTACCTAAAGGTGACGGAAGGTAAAAAATGGGGTGTTCCATTTAAAAAATTGAGTTTTTGAATTTTGTGAACTTCAAATTTACGTTGACGTACCAATTACAATTTTCAAAAATTGTCGATTATTAATTTATACTATTGTAAACAAAATCTTTATTTATAAAACTGTTTTTACAGATTATAGAAATTCGAGATATAGAGTGATAAAGAAGCGGCCGATATTAGTGAAAAAATCAAAAAAGTTAAATTACGTCGAAACTGATTGATTATGAGTAAATTTTTTTATGGTTTTATATGTAAAATTTTCTGTAGAATTCAATGGTAAAATAAAAAATATAGCATTCCATTTAAAATAAGAAAGTTAGGGTCTACTTCCGGTTAAACCGGAAGTGCTACAGTTTTGAAAATATTTTAGCTGAAATGGGCATGTCGGAAAACCCCTAGATACTAAATTTCGTAAAATAATATTGAATAGTTTTTAAAATAACGATAGCGTAAGCTCGTCCTGGGACACCCTATACTGGGTGGCACGTAAAATACGCTACATAGGTATACTCTATAGTCTACATCATACGAATATTTTCGGTGTAAATGTTAAAATTAATACATTTATGAAACTACACCTCCATATATCACAACGATATGATCTCCACATCCAAAATAGAGGAAACGTCACTATGATATATCTGTTTACCGTTGGAATCAATAATCAAAGATCTGGAATCGAGCGATTACAACTTCCGTAGGAAATAACACCCAGCTGTTTCATCCAGTGCTGATCCCACGCAACGGAGCGGAAATTACAGAAACTAACTTACTCCAAGCGCGGGAACTTCAAAACTAAGTTGCCAGATAATTTATAGAGGTGCTTAAATTAATACTTTGATGGCGTGGAATTTTAGGGATTGCAGAAGGATATGTTACAGTAACAATTACTTGAGGTATTCCAAAGTTCCAGTATGTTAAAAATAAATTTGTTAATAGTATTTTATGTACCAAGGGCGTTAGGCGTTACGATGATGATAATGCCAGGAGTGCGACGAGGATCTAGAGGATAGATGTCATCCGATGGGCATTATCATCTAGTAACGCTCGTGGGGCATACAAGATTTTATGTCTTACTAGAATATGTGAAATAAGTTTTCATTTATAATAACTTTGGCTACACTGGTTCCAGAAAAATCAAAAAAATTGTATGACGAAAATTTAACAGTTGGTGTGCGGAGAAAAACGTTGGACACATTACAGAAAAGGTAGTTTTAGCCTATTTTTCGAAATTATCATCCATTTATAAGCCATCCACTTTATGGAGTAATTACTCTATGCTCCGAACTATGATATACCTTAATAAGAATGTGGATATAAGTAAATTTACCAATCTTATTGCATTCTTAAAAAGAAAAGCTAGTGGATATAAGCGTAAAAAATCAAAAATATTCACTAAGCAAGAGATAGTTCGTTTCATGAAGGAAGCTGATGACAAGGATTATTTATTGGCAAAGGTTGTGTTAATTGTTGGAATCTATGGGGCATGTCGCCGGGAGGAACTTACGTTTTTACGTGTAGGAGATATTGAAGATTCTTCTTCTTTCATAAAAATTAATATTCCAAATACTAAAACGAATATTTCACGATTTTTTATGATAACTGAAGGGTTTATCGATGGAATCAACCGTTTAGCAATGTTTCGCAAGTACGTACAACTTCAACCTACTCATACTGAACAACGGTTTATTCTAACCTACAGAAATTTTAAGTGTTGCACGCTTCCTGTAGGTATAAATACCTAAAAAAAATTGCAGAGTTCCTCGGCCTCCCAAATGCTAAAGAATATACCGGGCATTGCTTTCGGCGGTGTTCTGCAACATTTTTGGCTGATTCGGGAGCAGACATTACAGTGCTCAAGCGACATGGAAGGTGGCGTTCAAGTTCTGTTGCTGATAGGGTACCTTTATAACCAGGGTATGGCCATGGCGTGGCTCACGTTTCGTCCGCCATTACCGGGACATCTGTTATATGTGTTGTTCTTGCGCAAATTATTATGTATATTCGTGGATATTTGTTTTATTTTAATGAAAAACGCATTTAATTATCATTTTAATATGTATTTAAAGTGTAAGTAATATATTTTATTTTATTTACTTGTATTGTTTGTTAAGATACCCACCGCGATTACTGACATATTGAAAACAACTATAAATTACCAATATTAAGCACAATCATTTAAAATTTTAAAAGGTAAGTTTAGAATATACAATTATTATGTAAATAAGAACTACAGACATTAAATTAGATGTGATAATAACAACCCATGTCATATATTCTACATAACCTCTAAATGTATGTCTTAATAATAATTGTATATCTCTTAAATTAATTAATTTTTATTACCTTTCTAAATTCACAGTGTGATAATTTAATATTCTTTTATAATATAATATCACATTTATTACAAATAAATAGGGAAATGAATTACCGACAATGGCGGCGATCTTGGCCCATGGCCATACCCTGGTTATAAAGGTACCCTAGTTGCTGAAGGCTACGTTGAAAATTCTTTGAAAAATAAAAAAGAAATTTCACGAAGAATTTTGGGAGAAAAAGAAACAGCAATTAAAAAAATTAAATTGTCCTCAAAGAATCAGAATCCAGCAGCACATCTACTTCAGTTTCTACCCACATTGAAGTTAACCAAGAAGAAGTATTAAGAACGACATCAAATGTTCAATTTAGTAATTTAAGTAATTGCGTTGTAAATATTTATCATAAATAAACAGTTATAATAGGTATTTAGTACTTTTACTTTTACGCATTAAACTGTCATTTTTAAGCACTAGTGCTTAAAAGTACTTCATTTAACAACGGAAATTACAATCGAAAAGTTGTTGTTATAATACGCTAGTATAAAAATATGTTTAAAGACACTCACCGGTCCAAACTGTTCGAAGTAGTTCTTGACGTCCTCCAAGGTGGTTGGTGCGGATAGACCTCCCACGAATATCTTCTTCGTCCTTGTCACCATCTAGAACAAAAACATTGTTGTAATCAATGAATATATTATTGTAATCAATAATCAACGATGCAATTATTATTGTTGTAATCGTAAACAAGAAGTTCACTGTTGTAATCAATGTTTGGATTATTGTAATCAATGGGAATATTATTGCAATCAATGTTCCGATTGTTGTAATCAAGGAGAATATTGAGATTGTTTCTATCAGCGAATCTAATTGTTACATTTTATATAACCAATTAATTGTTGTAATCAACCTAAATTAGTATTTAAATTTCCATGTTTTGTAAAGCATGTTCTATATTGTAGGTATATAAAATTTATAGGACAGTAATATTATCATCGGTGATTAATATTATTTGAATGACAAGATACCCTAGATTTTAGATAATTGAATATATTGCAGATACTGAAAAAACCATTAGGTAAGATAATCTTGAGTATTAGACTATTCTATAATTATCTGCTCATTCTGAATCAGTACGCAAATAGAATAAAGATGTTTTTAATTGAAGAATCATTGTTGTTTCTCTAAAAATGCATATAGATTCAAAATGAAGCATCAAGCATCATTCAAAATAGTCAGTTTTATCCCCGGTTTTATTTCAGTATATTGCAATGGACTCGAACAACTTTTTTTAAATTTTTTATATGTTACGAAGAATTTAAAAATAGAAATTCCGTATTTTTTGTTTTCTTGAAATTACGCTTAATAACGCCTAAAATAATTATTAAAGTTTTGGCGCGAAAGTTCTGACGTTAGCGTCACTACGTCATAAGTAGAGAGAACCGACATACGTGATCATTAATATGACAATATACAATAAATGTTACATGAAAAACATACGTATCTATTACAAACTGTGATTAAAAATCTTTGGAGCTAATGGTAATAAAGTAAGCCAGATAGTTATTATATCATTTGAATATATATATATATATATATATATATATATATATATATATATATATATATATATATATATATATATATATATATATATATATATTTGTTTGATTTACTTACATGAATAGGTATAAGAGAGTAGTATGAAAAGTTAATTTATGTAAAACATAAAAATAAAAATCAGGTAAGTAAAATTAATAATTTTTGCTCGTTTTCAAAATCAAGTTAATTATTCGCTTTAAATAATGTGATTTAAAGACTTTCTCTAACATAATATTAAAGTTTTCATACTCATCTAGTGCCATTATTAGAATTAAAATAGTATTTAATCTATTTTAAATTTATAATTAAATACAACAAAGACAGTATTGATTACAATAATCAAAGCATAGTTCATAATAAAAAGCAATCCAACATATACATTACTATTTGCTAAATGATTACAACAATGACAAGTATTGAGATTACAATAATTAAAACATAACACATTTAATACGTAAATTTTCATTTGATCTTATTAAAAAATTACTCGGATATATTAAATATGTGTTTGTTAGAGTATGTGTAAAGCCAATCGCGAATTTATGAGCAAAATATGCATGGTACACTCTATAGTGACATTTTCACAGGGAAACTGGACTACTGTAATAACGCTGACGTCACAACATGGCGATTATTTTACGTTAAAAACTTTAATTACATTATTAAAGATATAAAAATACAAAATATATAGCAATTTTTATTTCGTTTTCATTTATTTATATTCAAAATTTGTAATTTTTAAAAAGTCGAAGACTTGGACGAGCCCATTACGAACAATACTAGCCATTAGTATAAACTCATTCACCAATAATTTAAATTCACTTTACACCACGAGTTCTGCGGTTTTCTCTAAATTTACTATTTACAGTTATTGATTTATAGGTTTGATAGAATTTACCCATTTGAAATATCTATCTTCTATCCGTTATCATCATTTGATAAGCGAGGAGAAGATAAACGAAAACAATAGCATGGCCGAGCGGCCATAGAGAAAAGAAAACGCAGAGCGCAAAGGAATAAGTTGAATCGAATAAAAAAGTTCAAAGCGAAAGAAATGTGATTTACACAAATGGTGTAGGTTTGGGAATGAGATTGAGAACTTTAAGTTAAAGCCAAAGGCTGGTGGAAGGTTTATTATACCCCTCTAAAATGAAAGAAGCGTTTTACCCTTTTTTGATCGATCTCAAAAACTGGGACACTATTTTACAACATAGTTTCGGTTCGATACATTTTTTAAATTAAAGATTAACGTACCATCATTTCATTTAGGTATTTGCAAAAAGTTACGTACCTAATTTCATGTTTTCTAACACCGGGGGTTTGAATTTTATTACAAATGAATGACAAATACATTCAGTATTAGTAAAATAAAAACCTGAGACGTGTTTAATGTATTTTCAACGCTAAAGTATAAATAAAAATCTGATGTGGCCAGCACATAACCTCTCGCCAGATATTTTACCTGGTTGCACGCATAAAACGAAAAATATTTTTAAATACAAATACATATATTCATGTCTCATTACAAAATAATTCTCACATATATTTGAAAAATCTATGGGATATTTTAATATAAACTATGTACAATACATACATTTTCTTTATATTCAATATCCTGAAATTTCCTTTTTCTACTTTCCTTTTCTTTTTCTTTATATTCGTCATTTTTTCGCAAATTCCTTTTATATTCTTTTTTACGTATATTCTTTTGCGTTGTTGACTTTTTTTATTTTCATAATCTTCATAATAATGTACAAATATTTTTGACAGTGGCATACAAATATTTTTGACAGTGATATTTATGTGTCAATTACAAACATTTGAATTTCTTGCCTTGTACTAGTTTGATCTTAGAATTTTTACATCAAATTATTTTATATGTATTTCTTTATCACTAAATTTATAGAAGATATAATAATGAATGTATATTTATCGAATAAAGAATTTAACGTTCTTTAATATAAGTATTAACATAAATTTTCGATAAATAATATTTAGATGATTTTTTTTTTGTAACTACTACTTCCGGTTGTCCAATTGTTACCAAAACTTAATTAACTCTTCCCACTATTGTTAGATTGAGGAATCCGTAGTTAAAAATGTCTTAAGTCTTATAGTACTTGAGAAATCGTGAATCCAACATCCACACACATATACGGACATCATCATAAAAATGTTATAATCGGATTTTAGGGACCTTAAAACGTGCTTATTCACTAAAATCTGTATATGCGATTTTTAGCATGAATGCAATACCGCTCTTAGCGAGAGGTACAAAATTACAGACAAGTTTTTACATCCTTGTACAAAGTAAAGGAAGTATTGTAATCGCGAAAAATTTCGGTTTTCAGATTTCAACGGAAATATCCATTTTGACCATCCCTGAATCCATTTTGACTAATTTCGTCGTGACGTCTGTACGTACGTATGTACGTACGTACGTGCGTACGTATCTCACATAACTCAACAACGGTAAGCCGTAGAAAATTGAAATTTTGTATTTAGGAGTGCTATAACATCTAGTTGTGCACCTCCCTTTTTGGTCATTACATAATTTCCAGAAATGGTACTTTATTTGAAGCCTATAATAGATTTTAATGAAAAACTATATTAAAATATAATCCAAAACATTTCAAATTTAGTATATAAGACTTTTATATCAATTACCTGAAATTGTTAACAGTTTTTCTTCAATAAAATGGTTTCATTTTGATTTTAGAAATAAATGCTTCAAATAAGAGTTTTAGAGAATTAAATTCTGCGTCTAGCACATCAAGTATTATTAAATTAGCCCTTTGTATAAGCGAGATATGTAAATTTAAAACATATATTTTTGGTTTTTTTAATGAAACTTGCTCTGGATTAGGACAAAAATAACAAGAAAATAAAAAAATACATGTTAATATCAAATTACGTCAAATACGTGCAATTTTATAATTTGGTCTATACTTCATATTGATCTTGCGTACAAGGAAGTCCACATAATATTTTTACTTCCTTGTACGAAGTAAAGGAAGTATTGTATTCGCTAAAAATTTCGGTTTCCAGATTTCAACGGAAATATCCATTTTGGCCATCCCTGAATCCATTCTGACTAATTTCGTCATGACGTCTGTACGTATCTCGCATAACTCATAAACGGTAAGCCGTAGAAAGTTGAAATTTTGTATTTAGGACTTCTATAACATCTAGTTGTGCACCTCCCTTTTTGGTCATTACATAATTTCCAAAAAAGGTACTTTATTTGAAGCCTATAATAGATTTTAATGAAAAACTATATTAAAATATAATCCAAAACTTTTCAAATTTAGTATATGACTTTTATATCAATTGGAATAACATAACAGAATTTGGTTAAAACAGGCTAACCGCAAGTGATATATTACCTGAAGTTGTTAACAGTTTTTCTTGAATAAAATGGTTTCATTTTGATTTTAGAAATAAATGCTTGAAATAAGAGTTTAAGGACCGATTTTATAAAGAAATTGAATCTTCACTTAAAATTTACTTCCATACTAAATTTAATGAAAAGAAAAAATGCAACACGATCTTTTGACAGCAATGATTTAAATGTCATAAGAACATGAAAACTGATTCGAATTTGTTCATTTCATTAAATTTACTTGACAACTAAATTTTAACTGAACATTAAATTTCTTTATAAAACCGGTCCTTAGAGAATTAAATTCTGCGTCTAGCACATCAAGTATTATTAAATTAGCCCTTTGTATAAGCGAGATATTTTAATTTAAATTTAAAACTTATATACTTTTTGGTTTTTGTAATGAAGCTTGCTATGGATTAGGACAAAAAATAACAAAAAAATAAATAATAGATGCTAATGTCAAATTACGTCAAATACGTGCAATTTTATAATTGGGTCTATACTTCATACTGGTCTTGCGTACAAGGAAGTCGTGTGGTGTGCAGCTAATATTTTTACTTTCAGTAGCGAGATATAAAAATTAGTATTGAATCCGGTAAAAGTTGCTAAATACTAAAAACATCAAAAACTTTATTGTAGTTAGTAGTTCACAACTTTCATTTTTTTTCATGAATTTACCAAACAACCCTCCTATCTCGTGTGATCCGTCTTTACACCTAGATTTCCACATTCACACACACATCCATCCATGTGAACTTTTCCCCACGTGGGGAAGATACAGCATATACGTAGCAGTGACTTACTGAAGGCTTCAGGCGTATAGGAAATACGAAATACGCACGAAGTATAACATACATCGCACAAGGGCATAAGAGAGAGTCATATGAGAAGTGAGATCAACTATGAACAGGCGACGTGGAAGAAGAGAAAGATATGAGAATGCGGAGATTATCCCAAAGAGATGTAGGGTATGGTAGTCGCATTGAAAATACTGATGTTTGTCACACATTTAAAATATCAACATGGAAATTTACAAACGGAATTGTAAGGAAATTTCTAATAGAAACATATTCTCCTTCAAGAGTGATATATACATTCCAACGCTTCTCTAACATTTCGATGCCGTTTTTTACAACGATTTATCTTTGGCCTCAAAACCTCCCACTAGCCTTGGTAAGGGAGGTATAGGGATCGCATATCGAGATTTTGGTAAATGACCACGTTCTAAGGTCCCTATCCAATTTTAACATTTTTGCAATGATGTCTATGTGTATGTGTGTGTGTGTGTGTGTATGTGTGTATGTGTGTGTGTATGTGTGCGTGCATGTGCGTGTGTGTGTATGTGTGTGTGTGTGTGTGCTCTAACTCAAATACTATCATTCAAAAAAAATTTAAACCTTGTATTTATACCCTATTCTAATATGGAAAAAAGCCATTAGATTTTGGTGTAAATCAGATAACCGGAAATGGCATTTTACTTGAAGCTCAAAATAGTTTTTCTCCGAAAAATAACTTTAAATGTTATTTTTTCGAGATTTATGTTATTATAAGAATTAAAGATTATTAAATATTCTCTTGGTTTGCATCAATACTTTTCCTATACATTTTATGGATAAATTTATAAAATTATCTATAATTTAAATCACACAGCTTGCGCATTAAACAAACACAACTACTTGATTAAACAGTTCATATCTCAAATGTATGTAACGGACATATAAATGTCATTGACAATGAACTAATCATTTCAAATTAATAATAGTAACGTTTTAAAAAGAAAATATTAAATAAAACCATAGTTATATGGAATGGATGTTAATACAGTTTCTAGTATAACTATATATGTAAGTATGTATATTGTGTTGGCCATATCAGATTTTTCCCCATTAAAAAGCTATGTTTTATCAACACACGAAATTCAGATTTTTCCATAGTATTGAAAATTACAAAGTAGTGTCACTAAAACCTCTGTAACTTGTGAACTAAACGTCATATTGTCATAAAATTTTGACACGTATCGTTTGAAGGTTGGTGCTGCCTGAAAATAAAATAGATAAGTTGTCCTACGGGGTCCCAATAAAAGCAAAACATTTTATTTTGAGGTCTGTAGGAGAGACACATTAATTTTGAACGGCCCTCATTGTGGTGATGGGTCGTTTTAGTAGGTACCAGTATTAAATGAAACAAAATTCAACCCCCACCCATGTTAAAAAATCTGGTGTGGCCAACACAATACCTCCCGCCATTTACAGCCCGAGTCATAAAAAAGATTAGGTTAATCCTTATTTTTAGATTAGCGAATTTTACTTTAATTTTGACAGTTTATTTTTTAAAATATAGTCTAATTTAATCCAAGTAAGTACCTTCTTTTTAAATCCCTCAACAGGATTAAATCGCAATTGCAGAGTGGGTTCACATTCACACACATCTATTCCTTAGTGGGATTCGAACCTAGAGCTCCGAGGAGACTCATGACATGAGGCGTTGCTCTCACCATTGAGCCACCGGAGCTATAATAAAATGTTGATTAAATTTTAAATACCGGGATAGAATAGAATTCATTAATCCAAAAATGGGGAATAGCTAAAACATTTTTGTGAATCGTTAATTTTTATTAATCTAAATACATACCTACATAATTACTTATACTGGAAACTGTATTGAATTCCTTTTCTATTGCTCTATTTACATTTTTCTTTTTAAAACGTTACTAATATTATTTTGAAATGATTAATTCTTTGATAGTGACATTTATCTGTCAGTTACATACATTTGAATAACTGCGTTTTGTTTGTTTCATGTGAAGGCTCTGGGATTTAAATTATAGATAATTTTATAAATTTATCCATAAAATATATAGAAAAAGTATTAATGCAAATCTATAGACAATTTAGTAATCTTTAATTTTTATAATAACATTAATCTCGAAAAAATAACATTTAAAGATATTTTTGGACGAAAAACTATTTTGAGCTTCTAGTAAAGTTCCATTTTCGGTTATCCGATTTTTACCAAAATTTAATGGGCTCTTTCCAATACAGAGAAAGTTCTAAATATAAGATTTCAAAATTTTCTGGATGATAGTATTTGAGTTCGAGTGGAAGATCCACACACACATACACACAGACATCATCGTGTCATAAAATTCAAAATCTGAAAATTAAAATATATTATTATTTATGTGTTTAGTCTTTCTCATTATTGTAATCTACTTTTATTTATTGTAATCAAGAAGTTTATTGTTGTAATCAAATCTTTCTTTATATGAACTGAGAGCTGTAAGCTGTAAACCTAGGGAAGTTGTTTTACTTCAACCTTAACAAATCAAATGTTCTCAAAATCAAGTAATTTTTCTTACAAATTTCGTACACTATTGATTCTCTGTGACATTTGTGATAAATGATCAACTCTCGCTCGGTATTTTGTGTACTCTGTACTCTTAGAGAGTGACATACAATTTCCTAATTCAATCCAGGGTATTTCTATAAATTTTATATAGTAAAAACCGGGGATCAGATCTGAACGGAATTTATTTCCTCGCTACCGAGAAATCAATCACCAATGTACGGCTTTGTAGTTTGTTTCATGTAATGGAAAGTTTTTCGAACGCAACCAACTTGCAAGAAGAAGAAGTAAGACGCAAGAAGGATTTTGACAGGCGAGAAATTATTTCTCGGGGAACGTACACGAAATGTAATGGAGATGTGAATCATTCGATAGAATGGCTCTACCTATAGTGAGTTATTTCTTTGGAATGATAATTAATTTAGCTGTACATATGCAAATAATAGAAAATATGTTGACAAAATATTTACCAAATAACTGCGACTGGGCCTGAGAGGCCCAATTTAAATTTTATTTATATTTTAAATGTTCACTATACCTTTCATAACAACGCAATTTGTTTTACTAGTACGAAGGTAGCACCAAAAGTTTCTGGAATAGCTGTTAACATACCTAGGATTGTTATGACTATCATAACTACCGTTATGAAATCCAAGCTCGTAGAGCGAGGATTTTAAGACATCTAAGGCTTGTTATAATGCATAATATCCGTGGTTTGTTCAATAGTTTATCGGTTTCAGAAAATGAAGACTATATTAATAAATACTATTTTTTGAAATTCTTTCGTTAATGCTATTTTCAGAATGCTATGGTTAACAGAACAATTTTTTTTAACATATGTCAATATGACAAATTATTTATTATTTTAGAATAAATTAAACCGTATTTAGAACAATACACTAACGTTATCTGTATGTAGTAATGAAGAGCATTATACTTTCATTTTATTTTATTTTCATTTTGTAGACCGTTGTTGACAAGTCAGTATGGTAATAATATTACCATACAGTTACAGTTATTACTTAGTTGCCAGCTTACTTTTGTACATGTAAACAATGAATTAATATCCTGAAACCGGTAAATAAATATAACCAAGGTAGCTACGAAAAATCTATGCATGGCAAAACTAAAGTACATCATTAGGTAGCATGGCAGTTCTTGTTACAATTCGTTATCTGTTATCAGTAATTTTCCAGACATAAAGTACGCACGTCGTACTGAAAATACAATTAACAAGAGAAAATTTCTATAGCCGTGATATTTTACGATTTTAAAAGTTCGCTCTCTCCAAAACAATGCATCGAAAAGCTTCGGAATGCTTTTGGAAATAAAGCACCTAGTATCAGGTCTGTTCACACTTGGTACAATGAATTTGAATTTCATCGAGTTTCTTTCAATGACGATTTACGTGAAAATCGGCCAATTTCTACAGTTACGGATGCTATTCGTACAATGATTAAAGAAGACAACCGTGTCACATACAGAATTATACGGGCTACTTTGGGCATTGGGATGACCGCTATAAATAAAATTTTGCTCGATCATCTAAAAGGCAAGAAAGTTTGTTACCGTTGGTACCTCATAATTTAAGGTCAAAAGCAACATCGTGTGGAGTGGTACATTAAAACATTTAAAAAGTACAACGAAGGTAAATCTAAAGCAGTTTATGATATAACAGGTGAATCATGGATGTATGCATTTAAACCTGAAACAAAATGACAATCAGCTCAATGAGTCTTTCCAACAGACCCCAATCATGTCAAAGTAAAACGAGTTCGAAGTGTTGTATCCTTTTTCTCAAAATCCGGTCCTACTTTCAATATTGCATTAGAAGATAGGAAAACAGTAACTTCTAATTGATACATAACAATTTGTTTGCCACGAGTATTTGATAAAGTGCGTGAAAATAGGCCTGGAAGTATACTAGTATTGAATCAGGACAATGTATCTTCACATACTGCTGCGCAAACTAAAGCCTATTTAAAAGAACCAAAGGTGGAATTACTGGAACACCTACCATACAGTCCTGACCTTGAACTTTATGATTTCTTATTTCCTAAATAAAAATGTCTCAAAAAGAATGGATATCTTGCTTTAACGATTTTGGTTTTATCGAATGCATAAATGTGTTGAGTTAAAAAGAGAGTATTTAGAAAAACAATACAAAAATAATTTCTGGAAAATTTTGTTTTGTATCAATAGTTTGAAGAAACTTTCGGTGATACCCTTGTATTTCAGTTGTATCATCAAAAAATATTTCCCAAACGAGGCCTTATTAATGAAAAGTTGCCGAAATATCTTCATGAGAATTGCACTTATTCTAATGTATGAAAAAAATAATTCCAGTCTTCTTTTCCAAAAAATCAGACATCAATCCTCAATCTAACAATAATAAGAAGAGTTGATTAAGTTTTGGTAACAATTGGACAACCGGAAGTACTAGTTACAAGAAGAAAAATCAGCTATATATTATTTAAAACTATTATGATTACCCCTTAACCTAAAAATTAATTTTAACAAAAACTAAATACGTATTTCGAGAACTAAGTTCTCATCGTCAGTCAGTAGTACAATAAGTGAAAGTTAAACGGAGTAGTCAAGATTACTCAACATGCCAACCATGCCAGAGGTCCTAACAACTCTGTTTTGTTAAAATTAATTTTAAGGTTAAGGGGTAATCATAACAGTTTTAATTAAATTTAACCTTAGACTCCATCAATTATTAATTTTTATATATTATTTATAGAAAATTTATGTAAATACTTATATTAAAGAATGTTAAATTCTTTATTCGATAAATATAAATTCATTATTATATCTGCTATAGATTTAGAGATAAAGAAATGCATATAAAATACTTTGATGTAAAAAATCTCAGATTAAAATACTTCAAGACAAGAAATTCAAATGTTTGTAATTGACACATAAATGTCACTGTCAAAAATATTTGTATGCCATTGTCAAAAATGTTTGTACATCATTATGAAGAATATGAAATTTAAAAAAAGTCAACAACGCAAAAGAATATACGTAAAAAAGAATAGAAAAGGAATTTGCGAAAAAATGACGAATATAAAGAAAAAGAAAGTAGAAAAAGAAAATTTCAGGATATTGTATATAAAGAAAATGTATGTATTGTACATAATTTATATTAAAATATCCCATAGATTTTGCAAATATGTGTGAGAATTATTTTGTAGTGAGACATGAATATATGTATTTTGTTTTATGCGTACAACCGGGTAAAATATCTGGCGAGAGGTTATGTGCTGGCCACATCAGATTTTTGAATTTGTGGGTTTGCGGTGTCAGTCACTTTCTACCCTTAACGTTACATGATATTTAATTATGAAGACATATAACATCAAATGAATTTTCTATAGGTGTTTTACCGACGCTATAAAGTAAGTCTTCCTTTGCTCTTTTCTTTGTTCACAATAAGAAATTCTAATTCCGTTGGTATTGGAAAAATCCAAAGTTGTAGTAAGAGTACTTTCTTAATCTCTTTTACCAGTTTCGGGCTCAAATTTGAAAACAAAAGTTTAATAAAGTGTTCGCGTTCACTTCTTCAATTAATTGGAAAGTGGAGTTCTTTGTCAGACACGGAAACGATCTAATGGCTACTGCTGGACGGACAATCGACGTAACTTACAAGTTCTGCGCTTACTTGGAAGAAGTTACAATGGTCTGTGTCGGTAATAATGATACGGATTGCCACTATCGCCAGTGGTCTTGTGACTGACGATATTAGACTCATATATGATATCTGAGGGTTAATCCAGGAATAAATGTCAATATTTCACAATTTTGAGAATGAATGAGTTAAATGAACAAGGAATTTTCAGTGAAATTTGACATTCTGTAGTATTCAGAATAAAAAGGCTTGATGACACACATAATGTATACTTCATTAGAAAATACGGACGTTTCGGGCTTTAAGCATCCTCTACTATTTACAATAGTTGTACAAGTTGTTATGGAAACATTATAAATAAACTATTAGACCACGTGGTTTACATTTTACGTTGAAAAATTAAGTTTTCAGTATTCAACCAACCGAATGATTTCGGATTTGGAAAGATACTGACATTATGTAGTTTTAGTTTTAATTACAAATTTCACTATTCAGTGATTCAAACTACAAGCTCTTGAAGATTTTATTGTACGGTAGATAAGAAAAAAATCTGATGTGGCCAGCATATTACCTTCCGTCAGTTCTATGTATTTTGTATAAATGTCATATAGAAACTTCCTTGCAAAAGATTCTATTTCTTGTACATTACCTTAAGGCAGTTGTATGTATTTTAAACAAATTCCATACAGAAAGATTCTAGCAAAAGATCCTACCTATATTTCCAGTAAAATTATAACACAAACATACTGTCAACTGCACTTGACACTGACACCTTTCAGTCAGAATTTTCTTAAGACAGCAGCTGTTTCCAGAGTTATATCATAGCTATAACTCTATATCCATTTCAGGGCCGCGCCGTGCGGGTGGGCAAGTTGTGCCACGCACAAATGCGCCTGACTTTACTTTCAAGACAGTAAAGAAAATAATAGTAAATTTTTATAAAAAGCTCTTATTCGTAAAGATAAAATTACTATAAAACAAATTAACGTGATGGAAGTGAACAATATATTTTTTAATTTGTTTGCATTAGAGCTCTAGTTATAAGTAAAATAATTATCGTATCAATCGGTTCGTTATTATTCTAGCATTGTTATATTGAAATAATAACTATGAAAATGTTGATTACAACAATGAATATATTGATTATAACTCAAGAATATTGATTACAAGAATGAATCCCACAATGAATCCAATATTTAAATATCAATTATCATTTTGCAAAGAATCATATGCATACAGTTTTGAAATCTGTTGTAAAATTGTTGATTATAACAAACGATTTTGATTATAACCTATTGATTACAAGAATGAATCTAGGAAAATTTCATCAATATATTAAATCTAGCATTTTTGAAAAACAAAAAGTATAGTTTAAACTTTAATTTGCTAATTTTACATCATGAGGGAAAGGAGCGCTAAAATGTAACATAGCACAAAGGCGCCTAATACCCACGGAGCGGCCCTGATCCATTTAATATGAAGTATAAAATGCAGTCAAATCGTATAGAGAATACAATGTTCTTTAATATGTATAATAACATTAAATGTGGAAAAATTATATTTAACTTCGTTTTTTTAAGAAAAACTGTTAAAATCTTCAAATAAGGGTATTTCCGGTTGACCATTTGTAACTAAAATCTAATCAGCTCTTCACATGGATGTAACGAAAGAATATAATTTTTGGTATTGTAGTATTAGAATTATCGCATTAGAAAAATTTGTCACACACGCATACACACAAACACACACACACACACACACACACACACACACACACACACACACACACGTATATATATATATATATATATATATATATATATATATATATATATATATATATATAATAGACAATATCTTCCTTACCTAAAGGTGACGGAAGGTAAAAACGAAGATGTCTTCTTCTGTATCACCTGCGACGTCTGCAAGTGATTTGGAGCTAGAGCCTGATATTAATATGAATGTTTCTATATTAATATCAGAATCCAAATCATTTGCAGAAGTCACAAGAAATTGTGGCCAGCGCATTACCTTCCGTCAGTTCTATGTATTTTGTATAAATGTCATATAGAAAGTTCCTTGCAAAAGATTCTATTTCTTGTGCATTACCTCAAGGCAGTTTGTATTATATATAAATCCCATACAGAAAATTTCTGGCAAAAGATCCTATATTTCCAGTAAAATTATAACACAAACATACTGCCAATTACACTTAACACTGACACATTTCAATCATAATTTTTTGAAAGATGTCAGTGTCAAGTTCTATTGACAATATGTTTGTGTTACTTACTGTATGGAATTTGTGTAAAACACATACAACTGCCTAAGATAATGTACAAGAAATATAATCTTTTACAAAGAACTTTCTGTATGACATTTATGTAAATCCATAAAACTGACGGAAGGTAATGTACTGGCCACATCAGACTTTTTAAAACTATGGTAGACCCTATGAGAAGGTCTAATGTTAAATGATCAATTGTCTAATTTGTTACTATGATTGAAGACCCCATTTGCATGAGAAGTCTATTAATCAAACGCACGACTTCATAATCTCAAAATATTACCAGAAAAGTAGTTATCTCCCTTCAATCCAAACATATTTCTTCTAATAAACTTCTCTCGTCTCCATCTTTCATTATCTGCCTAAATAAATCATCTGAGCTTATCTAGTAGAAAACACTCACAACTCAAAGTCGGGAGAAATCTCCAAGTCCCTAAATATTACCAAGAAAACATCCCTCGCCAGGTTAGGTTCGGAGTCGGCTCGAGGTTCGAGGTTTAGTTTTGTTGATCTGTACCACATTAAAAGTTACAAAGTTTCCCCAATAAAACGACTGAATCGATTACGACAAACAGAGAGAGAAGGAGAGAAAGTAAAGGAGGACAGAGAGAGGAAGAGGGAAGAAGGAAGAAGGTAAATCGGCGAAGAGGACAAGGATGGATGGAGGGGAATTATTTTAGGGAAATAAACATATCACAAATTTTACCTATTCATACAACTAAAAGGAGAATTCTATTTTTAAGCACAACGGCTATGTTATCAATTACCAAGTTACTGTAACATTTTTGTCTGCATACTTACTACATATGGTTCAAATTAAAGACTGTTGATACTTCTAGAATGGATTGAGGGCAAGAAAATATATAAGATGAAATAATTGCGTAGGCTTCCACTGTCTGAGTCATGAGAAATATTCGTTTTCCGGGAATGGACTGTGTCATATTTTGAGTCAGAGCTCAACGTTTCGCCCGCAGTCGTATGGGGCATCTTCAGGAGCAAGGGGGATAGTACTGTCTTAAACAAGGTTACCCAACGTGTTAACCACGCTAGAGGCCGAGTTTAAGCAACAAGAGGGGGAGACTCAGTTTACAAGGTTACCCGACGTGTAAACCACGCTAGAGGCCAAATAAACCAAGTGACGAAAGGAAGACCGAGAAGTCAGTTATATACTAATCTAAAGATACGGTAGATGAGCAAAACTAATGAGGACCAATGGGAATCGAGTTCATAATGGTAGATTGGGCGTGTCGTGTTCCGAGAATCACCGGTTTCCACATGTGGCTCAAGAAATAGCCATCATCCCGATTCATGTTATTAGGATGTTTCCGTATTTCTAAAGTTTCCCTGTATTTACGTCTGTAAAACTCAGGGACAGGAGCTAAAATGCGAAAATTTTCAAATAAGATGTTATGACCTGTGTTGTGTTGGTGTTCTGCAACCGCAGATGTTAATACTATACCATTACGGAGACAGCGTTTGTTTTCTGACAATCTAGTGTGAACACTCCTTCCTGTTGCACCTATGTATACTGTGCCGTAAGAACAAGGAATACTATAAACACCGGGTGACGACAAGGGTTCGCGTTTATCTTTAGTTTGGGGGAGTATTTCTGAGATTTTTTGTGGAGGTTTAAAAAAGACCTTAATATTGTTTTTATTAAGAATTCTACCTACTTTATCCGAGAATCCTTTAATGTAAGGAATAGATGCAAATGTTTCGAACGAGGTATCCACGGGTTTTTTGGGTAAAGGGTTTAATTGTATATGAATTACATTATTGATTAATTTTACGTCATAGTTGTTCTGGATTAAACTATGTCTGATGTAGTCAAGCTCCTGCTGTAGGATATCAGATTCAGAGATTTTGATGGCACGGTGTACGAGAGCGTTGACTACTAAGAGTTTCTGTGAGGGATGGTGGTGAGAATTAAAATTGAGATACCTATCAGTGTGCGTGGGTTTTCTATAAACAGCGTGCCCTAACTGTCCGTTGGGTTTACGATTAACCAGAACATCAAGGAAGGGAAGAGTTCTGTTATTTTCTACCTCCAGGGTGAATTGAATATCCGGGTGTATGCTGTTTAAGTGTTCGTGGAACTCGGCCTCTAGCGTGGTTGACACGTCGGGTAACCTTGTTTAAGGCAGTACTACCCCCTTTGCTCCTGAAGATGCCCCATACGACTGCTGGCGAAACGTTGAGCTCTGACTCAAAATATGACACAGTCCATTCCCGGAAAATGAATATTTCCCAAATATATAAGATGTTTACGGAAAATAAAGCGGAAGTCCTTAAACACCTTGTAGATAGTTGGTTACTACTTCTTTCTGAATTAAGTGCTGTAATATGCGATGCAATTAAGAAGTGTACGATTTAAGTTGTTGACCAGTTTCATATCCTGTGGATGTGGATTACGACATTGTGCTCCCGCAACTTAAGTAATTAAGTATAAATAGTTTCAGTTTCATTAGTGGTTGCTGCGCTCAAGACAAAACTACGAGCATGGAATACTATCATGTTCAATATATCTGTGGTCAAACCAACTCGAAAGTTAAGCTAACAAGAATATTTAACAATAAAAATAACTACATGCTTCATTCTGGTCTTATACAATTAATTCTGCTTTAATCATTAAGTGCTCAAAAATTTATGAATATTGTTATCTACATCGTTTAGAATCTTACCAACCAATACAGTTTTCGTCTCAATTCATCAACAGTACATGTTGTAAATGTTTTTTATGTAACATCTATTTCACATTTAGAAAAAGGTGAACAACCGATTGGCATTTTTTGTGACTTAAGCAAAGCTTTTGATTGTGTAAGTCATAATAGGTTACTTAGTAAACTTGAACAAATGGGTATAAGAGGTGCCTTGTATTGGCTTTATAGTTTTCTAAATAATAGAAAAGAATTTGTCTCCATCAAAACTAAAAATGGCTCAGCCTGTCATTCTGAATATCTTTATTCAAACGCCGGAGTCGGACCAGATACAGTTTTAGCTCCCATTCTCTGTATCATCATATTTAAATGATCTTAATGACTTTGTACAGAATGATTGTCATATAACTCTTTATGCAGACTATGTATCAGTAACTATATCCAGTAAATGTGATAGGGATCTTGTTGATATTTGCAACGAAACCATGAATCAGCTGTCTTCATAGTTTTCTAGTAACTGTATGTACCTGGACCCAACTAAAACGCACTTTCTGAGATTCCATACTTATCAAAACTCGTGTAACACTGACTTATCGATAATTGTAAATGAAAGAGTACTCCGAACAAAATTTCTAGGGTTACATATACATGAAAATTTTATATGGAAGCCCCATTGCTCTCACGTTATCACTGTGTTGAACAGAGCGTGTTTCCATGTGAGACATTTAATTTATATTTTAAATGAAGGAAAGCTACTGATGTTCTATCATGCTAAAGTTGGATCTATATTATCTTATGGAATTTGCTTCTTGGGTTCATTACCATCCTTCAAAGACGTATTTGTTGCCTAGAAGAGGATAATCAGATGTATTGCTAAAGCCTCCTTGCAAACATCTTGCAAAGAACTTTTTATAAAATATAATATTTTAATTTTGCCGTGTTTATATATTTACCACCTCTGTGTCTATGTGTTTAATAAGAAGGGACAATTTACGACTCATTGGGACGTGCATAATAGAAATACTCGAAACAAAAATTATTCCATAGTGCCAAATAAACAATTAATGATTGCCAGAAACTCTCCTGAATGTAAATTAGTACAATATTACAATTGCTTCTTCTGAAATAAAGTTATCGGTAACAATAAAAAGTTTTAAAGATAAATTTAAAAAAATAATAATCGAAAACTGCTTTTACTCTACAAATGACTATGCAAACCACTGCAAAAAATTGTAATTTTAATCGTATTATGTTTAGATGACGATTTCCATAATTTTGTGTAAAAATTCATAGGAAATAAATAAATATTATTATTACTATTATTATTAGATCCCTTTAATATCGTATATACTGTAAAAAAGAATCCTGTACACTACCAATATCGTATGTATAATAATATATTGGAACGTGTCACACAAGTTATTGATTTGGGCATACTTTTTGATAATAATTGCTGTTTTGTTCCACACATCACTAGTATGCTTAAAATCTCGCATAGAAACCTAGGTTTCATTATTAGAAATACACGCTCATTTCACAACCAGCATACTTTAAAGACTTTATATTATTCTTTCGTTAGATCTAAGCTGGAATATTGTTCACAAATATGGAGCTCAACCTACAATAAACAAATAGATTCTATTGAAGTTTTACAAAGAAAATTTGTTAGGCATATTTACTTTAAACGATATCATTTTTACCCTACTAATGAATTTAATTACAATAACTGTCCAATCGAATTCGGAGTTCTGTCCTTGGACGACCGTAGAAAAATGCAATCATGTTTATATCTATACAAATTGGTCAACAATTCGGTAGATGATTTGGCTATCCTCTCTAAAATAAATCTTCTTGTTCCTCGATCTCGAACTAAATTGACATTTGCTTAACCGACTCCAAGGACAAACTACGAACTACGTTCACCTGTCAGACAGATGTGTATTATTTACAACAAATTTGTAAATGAATTATTAGAACTAGATATATTTTCTAACAGCATTTCTAGGTTCAAGAAAGTACTGTCTGCTATACTTCTTGCAAGAACCGATAATTTATAATTTAAATTTAATAATAGTTTATTTATAAATATATATGTATTTTTTTTTTACTTTTTCTATTTTTATTGTAAGGTGTCACTACTCGCACGTCACGCGACGAAATTTCTGTACATTCAGTGAAACAATTCCTCTGTAATTGGGATATTATCCTGTAGAGTGAATTTACAATAAATAAATAAATATTAGATAGTCTCCATATAGAATAATAATAATTTTTTGCTACATTATTTTGCTCGCCTCTGTGATATTCTACGGTTAGCTCGACTTGCCTACGTTTGCTGGTTTACTGGTCGGCCATCAACTGAGTAAACTTTTCCCCGATCCATCATGCGGCATTTTTCCAACATGTCGACCCATCTCAAATGACCAAAATACAATGTCCAAAGACACCAGCACCACGTCATATTCACAACACACACAAGAGTAGGGAGAAAAATAATATCCAGAAAGAATAGAGAAAACAAAACGACGATAACCACAACCTATATCGCATATTAAACTATAATATTTGACCCCAAATTAATTTTCGATCTACATATTAATTATATTGTTAATATAGCATACAAGAATCTAGGATTTATTATTCGTAACTCTCAGAGCTTCATTAACCTTAACACTCTCAAGTCTTTGTATTTTGCATTCGTACGTTCAAAACTGGAATACTGCAGTGTCATATGGAATCCGATTTATGACAAATATAGTTTCGACTTAGAATGGGTTCAAAGGAAATTTATTAGGTATTGTTCATATAAAACTACGGACGCATTTGATATATATATATAAAGTAGCTGTTTCATCATACACTGCTTTAGATTTACCTTCATTGTACATTTTTTAATGTTTTAATCCACCATTCCACATGATGTTGCTTTTGACCACCATTTCAATTATGAGGTATCCAACGGTAACAAACGTTCCTGTCTTTTAGATAATCGAGGAAAATTTTTATTTATAGCGGTCATTTCAATGCCTAAAGTAGCCCGTATAATTCTATATGTGACAAGATTGACTTCTTCAATCATAGTACGAATAGTAACTATGTTTTCATCCGTAACTGCAGACTGTACAGTAGGTGTTTCATTAATTCCACCTTTGATTGTTTTAAATAGTCTTTAGTTTGCGCAGCAGTATGTGAGGATGCATTGTGCTGATGCAATACTAGTTTACTTCGAGGCCTATTTTCACGAACTTTTTCAAACACACGTTGCAAACAAATTGTTATGTACCAATTAGAAGTTACTGTTTTCCTATCTTCTAATGCAATATTGAAAATAAGACCGGATTTTGAAAAAAAGGAGGCAACACTTCAAACTCGTTTTACTTTGACATGATTAGGGTCTGTTGGAAAGACCCATTGAGCTGATTGTCATTTTGTGTCAGGTTTAAATGCATATATCCACGATTCATCACTTGTTATAATATCGTAAACTGCTTTAGATTTACGTTCATTGTACTTATAAAATGTTTTAATTCATCATTCCACACGATGTTGCTTTTGACCATCATTTAAATTATGAGGTATCCAACGGTAACAAATTTTCCTGTCTTTTAGATGATCGAGCAAAATTTTATTTATAGCGGTCATTCCAATGCCCAAAGTTGGCCGTATAATTCTGTATGTGACACGGTTGTCTTCTTTAATCATTGTACGAATAGCAGCTATTTCATCCGTAACTGCAGAAATTGGCCGATCTTCGCGTAAATAGTCATTGAGGGAAACTCGATGAAATTTAAATTCATTGTACCAGCTGTGAACAGACCTGATACTAGGTGCTTTATTTTCAAAAGCATACCGAAGCTTTTCGATGTATTGTTTTGGAGAGAGCGAACATTTAGGTTTGATTTACATTAGCGGTACAATGACGGTACAATAACGATACGATACTTCTTGGTCCAATGTATTTTAATGGACCCATTTACATCTACGTTCTCAGTACAATGACGGTACGAAGACGGCTTAGTAATATTTACTGATTTACAGTAGCGATACGACCAGCGTACAGTATAGTTTTGTTTCTATTGAAAAAATATTGTATATCATAGTAACAGCGTTGTATTTCCATGCAAGGGGGAGTAGAAGGTTGCGTTTGAAGAGTACGTGCAATTCAAGTTGACGTTCATGCCAAAATCAGCCGAGAGAAAGTAAACATATGCTAGTAACTGATTGACATTTGACATGTTTTTGACTTTTTCATATTTGAACAAAAGTTCTCTGCTTATAACAAAAACGTGAAATATACACTACAGATTATTACAGAAAGTACATAAAAAATAGTATTGTTTTGTAAACTTTTCTGGATTTTCTTCATTTTCTTCTTCTTCTTTGACAACAGTAAGGAGAGTTATAGCCAAGTCGGTATTTGTGAAATTTTTAAACATTGCACGATATTTTCTACTTTTGATAGAGACATGACATATGCACCACAAACTGCCATAATACATAAAAGACAAAACTATATTGTCATGGTATTTTATTATGTTCGTACTGTCGTTGTACCGTCTAATGTAAATGTCTCGTTTAATTGTCATACCGTCATTGTACCGTCATTGTACCGTCATTGTGTCACTAACCACGATATTCTGAGATCCAAACTCTCTACCACAGGTATCAGAGGTATACCCCTAAATTGGCTAGATTCTTTTCTCAAAAATTGGGAGCATAACGTAACTATTAAATACATCGACAATAATATAACAACAGAATCAATTTCCGATCGAGTAACTGTCAATATCGAAGTTCCTCAGGGCAGTGTGCTTGCGCCTACATTATTTCTCCTATATGTAAATGATTTAAATTTAATTTTTGACAAATAATGTATTATCACCATGTATGCCGACGATACCTCCATTATAATTACAGATTCCAGTACTGAAAATCTTAAAATTAAATGCCAAAACTGCCTAAATCGCCTGTCAGACTGGTTTTCCAGAAATAATTTATTCTTTAATAAATCGAAAACACAGTACATGCGCTTTCATAACCGTCAATATTCCAAAAATATATATTGAACTAGTTACTGACAATAATACAATTTCTAGAATTTATAAAAATAAATTTCTAGGACTTTCTTTGGAGGAAGATCTTACATGGAAATCTCATGCGGAATCTGTGGCCGCAAAACTTAGTTCGATAGGCTATCAGTTTAGACATTTACGTCATATACTTACAGAGAATCAACTAACAACTTATTACTTTGCAAAAGTAGAATCTATTCTGCGGTATGGTATCTGTTACTGTGGTAAAGCGACAGGTGCTACTGGTGTATTTATCTGTCAAAAACGCATTCTACGAACTATGGCTCATGTACCACGTAATTCTTCTTATAAACCGCTCTTTCAGAAATTTAAAATTTACACACTTGCCTGTTTTTATATTTATGAAGTCTGTAAATTTGTTTATTCACAATCGGTTAGTAATATGGTGATTTCTGACTTTTAAAAAGTTGGGAAGTTAGTTATTGTTAACCTCATATTCCAAGAGGTTGGAAAGTATAATGTGAATATAGCTGGGGTTGGAAAGTTGACACTTTCCAACCTCAGCTATCCTCACGCTATACTTTCCAACCTCGAGGCGGGAAATAGCTGCCCCCCGCTTTGAGAGATCAATGCGTATCAATGATGGGTATTTACATATAAACAAAGCATCTTTACAATTTATATGATAAAAATATGGAATAAACTTGTAAATAATACAAGTAATGAATGAAATCAATATTTAAGGTTAGAAATCAAACTGACAGTTCATGTGACAAATGAACAATCTCAGACCACTCGTTTATTTATATTAGGTTATTATTATTTAAATATCAAATATTATTTTTTTATTTCAGATTGTGAATAAAATAGTATACAAACCTCGGTGAAAAGTTTCATTGTCTCGGGCTATAGTTAACCTCGGCGCTTCGCGCCTTGGTTAACTATCTTCGCCCTCGACAATGAAACACTTTCCACCTCGGTTAGTAATATACTATTATTTAAATAAATCTATTTTCTAAACAAATTCTGACATACATAATCATAATACTCGATCAAAAGATAACTTCTACATTCCTAACACAAAATACGATAAAATAAAAAATGCACCCCACATTCAGGGTCTTTATATTTTCAATAAACTTCCAGAGGAAATTAAATTTTGCATAAATAGTAAAATGTTTCTTAGCAAATTATCTGATTTTCTAATTGTCGTGATTTATATTTTTTACCACTTATTGTTTTTAAATGTAGAATTTATTCATGCAAATGTTTTTCTATGTACTGTGACGATTTCCATACATGTGTAACATGTCTTTGAAATAAAAATATATTATTATTATTATTATTATTATAATTATAATTATTATTATTAATGTAAATCAATCCTTAAAATCGCAAAATATCATGGCTAGTAAATTTTCTCTTCTTAACGGCATTTTAGTACGACGTGCGTACTTTAAAACTGTATGGAAAATTACTGATAACAAATAAAGAATAGTAATAAGAATTGCCATGCTACCTAAGGATGTATTTTCTTTTGCCATGCATTTAGTTTTCGTAGCTACCTTTCGGTGCTACCGTCGTATAATCAGAATCAGTTTTGAAATTGTCTTTTTGTTTGGAACTATTATTTTTACTTTAAAAATGTCACACCTTGGAATAGGTACAACCTACGCTTAAACCACACCATCACTCTCTATCAACCTTAACCCCTTTATATGACTACCTTTCTATCTTTCTCTCCCGCCCTTAAATTTTGCGATATTTTCCTGCTGCGTGCCTAGTGCAGAAATGGCTAGGGTTGCGTGCGGCTGCAGATATACGAGCGTCTTCCTGCGAAACACACATTTGTTACCCGCTGCTGTGCGACGCCAGGCTTAGCGTCTAGCAACGACGCTTTACACACGGGAGGGGCATAGCGCCTGCGTCGACTTTCCCCGGAAATCGGCACAACTTAGAAGGCAGAGATGGAAAAGTTGTAAGTTAGAATGATAGAGAAGTGGAGAAATTTTAATTTTTGAACTTTTTACCTTCCGTCACCTTTAGGTAAGGAAGGTATTGTCTTTGGTCAAAAAATTCGGTAGTGAGTTTTTAATGAATAAGCACGTTTTAAGGTCCCTGATTTTACTATTTTTACGATGATGTCTGTATACATATATACCGTGTGTCTATCTTAAAGGTGTATATAGGAGATTAACATGGGAAATCAGTTTTTTGCAATTTCCTGTTCTCCTAATTATTTTAATCAAAAACGCGTCAAATAAAAGTTTTAGGGCATAAAATTGTGCATCTAAATGAATAAATAAAATTACCATTACATGCTTTGTAACGACAGAAATTAATTATGAAAATGTCGAAAATTACGTTCAAAATATCGACAGCCATGGAATTGAACAAAAAATAAATAAATACTTGACGTTTTATTTGTCACAACGTAAGTTAACTTATTTGACGTTTCTGACAATTTGATAAAACGTTAAGCATTTATTTATTTTTTGTTCAATTCCATGGCTGTCGATATTTTCAATGTAATTTTTAAAATTTTCATATTTAATATCTGTCTTTACAAAGCATGTAAAAGTAATTCTGTTTGTTGATTTAGATGCAGAATTTTATGCCCCAAAACTTTTATTTGACGCGTTTTAGCTTAAAATAATTAGGCGAGCAGGAAATTGCAAAAAACTGATTTCCCATGTTAATCTCCTATGTACACCTTTAAGACAGACACACGGTATATATATATATATATATATATATATATATATATATATATATATATATATATATATATATATATATATATATGTGTGTGTGTGTGTGTGTGTGTGTGTGTGTGTGTGTGTGTGTGGTGTGTGTGTGTGTGTGTGTGTGTGTGTGTGTGTGTGTGTGTGTGTGTGTGTGTGTGTGTGTGTGTCTGTGTGTCTGTGTGTGTGTATGTGTGTGTGTGTCTGTGTGTGTGTGTGTGTGTGTGTGTGTGTGTGTGTGTCTGTATGTGTCTGTATGTGTCTGTATGTGTCTGTGTGTGTGTGTGTGTGTGTGTGTGTGTGTGTGTGTGTGTGTGTGTGTGTGTGTGTGTGTGTGTGTGTGCAACAAATTTTCGTCTACGATAACTCTAATAGTACAATTCCAAAAATTATAATTCTTTCGTATTCCTCTTCGTTGCATCCATATGAAGAGCTGATTAGATTTTGGTTATAATTGGTCAACCGGAAGTACCCTCATTTGAAGATTTTAATAGTTTTTCTTGAAAAAACGATGTTAAATATCATTTTTTCACTATTAAGGTACATTCACAAATGAAAATTAGGTTTATGGTTTTTGTGTAGGTTTAAGTATGTCATTCGTAAATGTAAGTTTAAATTAACTTTAATTTAGTTTTGGTATGTACAGACATATATGATGCTTCAAAAACAAGATTAAAATATCGGTAGAGAAGTACTTAACAGATACCCGTGCGCCGTGAAACTGTCATTCGCTTGGCATTATTGTTTATATTTCAGCAATTAAGTTTTGACAGTCTCCATGTTCTTCTCGCATTTGTTTAAAAAGCCGAATCTACCAAATGAATATTAAATAAAGATGGGTGTATATACCTATATCGTTTCAGACTCGTTTTCATTGGTGAAGTTTGTGACGTTAAACTAAATCATAAACCTAAAGTTTGGACCTTGCAATGTTTAACTTTATGATTTGGATTTAGAGGCACCAAATTCTAAAGTGTGAATGGAGTCATTACATAATATGCGGCCAAACTCTTTAAATCTAAAGTATAAAGCATAAATCTAAACCTAATTACCATTTGTGAATGTACCTTAAATGTTATAAATATTAAAGAACATTGTATTTATACGATTTGACTGCATTTTATACTTCATATTAGATGGATATAGAGTTATGAAACTATAAAGAAATTAAATTTCATAAATTAGCTAGCTATGCTAGAAACAGCTACTATATTAAAAACAAAATTCTGATTGAAAGATGTCAGTGTCAATTGACATATTCCTAGTATATTTGTGTTATAATTTTACTCGAAATATAGGATATTTTTGCTCGAAACTTTCTGTATGGAATTTGTATAAAATACATACAACTATCGAAAGGTAATGTACATACAAGAAATTTAGAATCTTTTACATGGAACTTTCTGTATGGATTTTATAGAAAATACATAGGCATTTACGAAAATTCTACCGGTAGATACCGCATCTACTGACTGTGTTCGAAAACACGAGTGGTAAAAAGTTACCGTGTTCGAAAATTGTACAATATCTACCAGATGCATCTACCGGATTCATGAAGAATCTAATCTCAAAAAAGGTAGGGATGCAAAGCGAAGCGTGCGCGTTAAAACTTTGTTAACTATCAAATTTCTAACCGGTTTCAAATTTTCAATTTTTTTTTATAGGTTATGGATCTACCCTGTTTACCATTTTCGTTGTTAAAATATCGATTCCGGTAGCTATAACCTGATAAACAGCTGTTTACTGGTAACAGTTCACCGGTAGAATTTTCGTAAATGCCATATAACTGACGGAAGGTAATGTGCTGGCCACATCATATTTTTTACACCTATCTGGTTTTAGATCAAAATTATTTAAAAATTTCATGAAAGTTTTAACATCTATGTATATCATCATAATCATTAAATCATTTCATTAATTTATATCAATTCGGCATTAATCATAATTATCATTAAAATGTATCACTATTTTCTGTCTATATTGCGTCAACATTTACTATAAACTATCAATGCCTCATCAATACATATTTCATGCATTTTTGATTCAATCTAATATTATGATATTTATGTATTTATCCATTTGTCTATTTTGTAAGTCGATTTGACTACCCCGTGTCTGTCCTATGTTCCATGCTCCGTCCTTTTGCTGTAATTAAGCAAGATATACGGGCTGGTAAACAATACGACCGCACTACATAAAGAAAGAAGAATGTATGTAAATTACATTCTAATTTATTAAAGAAAGCCGCATTGTACTGGGATTTTCATTCAAACACAGTTACTTCCTTCGAATTCTTTCAAGAAGACGAGAGGTATTATATATACGGTGAACGCATTGTACGAAACTTCTTTTACAATGTTACGATTTCAAATGGTACAAAATTGACCCCTGTTGTGCACTCTCTACGCCAGCAATGAGTGCTTATGAGGTACAAATATATCATTATCATTACCGAAATCTGTTCAAAACAGATTGGCATACCCAGCAATGGGTAATATGCCGTGATGTTATCATTATTTATTTTTTTTGCGATTACTAAAAATTCAATAATACCTATTCACTCATTGTGTAGTACATACCACAAACGCTCTTGGGCATTACCTAGCAAAATTTTGTTTTCAGCAACGAATAAACATTGCCTATCTTAAAACTATTATGATTACCCCTTAACCTTAAAATTAATTTTAACAAAAACTAAATACGTATTTCGAGAACTAAGTTCTCATCATCAGTAGTACAATAAGTGAAAGTTAAACAGAGTAGTCAAGATTACTCAACATGTCAACCATGCCAGAGGTCCTAGCAACAATGAAAAACAAGGGAGAGAACTGGGATTATATAGGGATGGGAGTCACAGGTGAATGATTACCTATAAACTAAGATAATTTTCGTCCAATAATAATGAGTCATTAAAATTTTAAATCGTCCAATAAAATTTAACTTAGTAATAAATTGAAAAGTTTTGAGTTTGATATGGGACCGAGATCTGCGTTCATCAAATTATTTTTATATTTATTTATTATTAAACTCTCCTATGCATCTAAATATCTATCGTTAGTAATCCAAAAATGAGGATTAGCTTAAACATTTTTGTGAATCTTTAATTTTCATTAATCTAAATACATATCTACATATTTACTTATGCTGGAAACTGTATTGAATTCCTATTCTATTGTTCTATTTACTTTTTTTCTTTTTAAAACGTTACTATTATTATTTTTAAATAATAAGTTCTTTGATTTTGACATTTATCTGTCAGTTACATACATTTGAATAATTGCGTTTTATTTGTTTAAAGCGTAGGCTCTAGGATTTAAAGTATAGATAATTTTATAAATTTATCTATAAAATATATAGAAAAAGTATTAGTGCAAATCTATAGAATAGTTAATAATCTTTAATTTTTATAATAACATCTCGAAAAAATAACATTTAAAGGTATTTTTCGAAGAAAAACTATTTTGAGCTTCTAGTAAAGTGCCATTTCCGGTTATTCGATTTTCACCAAAATCTAATGGGCTCTTTCCATTACAGAAAAAGTGCGAAATACAAGGTTTCAAAATTTTCTGAATGTTAGTATTTGAGTTGGAGTGGAGGATACACACAACACACATCCACAGGCATCATCGTGAAAATGTTAAAATTGGATTATAGGGACCTTCAAACGTGGTCATTTACCAAAATCTCGATATGCGGTTTTTAGCACGATTCCTATACCTCCCTTACCAAGGTTAGCGGGAGGTAAAAAACAGTGCAACACCTCATTGTCAGAAGACACATAAAAATAAAATTGTTCAAGTTTGTAGAATATTTTTATCGTTATGACGAAGAAATTTTGAGACATGTTAAAGTTATCCGCAATTTAATATTGGATTACATCGTCTTTATTAGCAATAGCAGCTTTAATTATATTAGGTATTGTAGGCAGGTATTACTGTACGCACTGAATTTATACGAAGTTTGTTTTCTTTGTGGCAAAAGTAAAACGTTTCGGTAGAATATAAATCTGGATTAGAAAATAACCCTTTGTATGAATGTGGAACTATTATAACCTGCCATTTGGCCCACAGTTTTAGTAAGTTTTACGAGTAAGTCTATATAAAGTAGTCAAGCTTAATTTGCAAAAATTTCTCACCATTTGTGTAAATTTTATAATTTGTTAAAATTGTAAGCCGGTCGAATTATGATGAGCCTAGGATTGTATAGCTACAGTAGCTATACACATGTAATAGTTAAAAGTATAAATTGATTCCATTTAATTCCAATATTTGTTTCTGTATTTCCAATTTTATACAAAAGCTATGTATGTATGTATATTTTTATTCATTGTTTCAAATAATGTACTCTGTATATATTCGTTTTCAATTAACAATAAAAATATCTAAAAAACTTTAGTAATAATTGTACTATATTATTTTATACAGTACAATAAAATTCTAATAAAACACTGGGCCAATGAATTTTTTAAACATGCATACCTTTGGAACGAATTCCACTGTTTTCTATTCAAGTACCGGAAAAATTCCGGATTTTTTCTGGGTAATTCACATAGGGATTCCTGTAACTCTATTTACTAATTATCTTCAAATGCGTATGCATTTAAAGGTATACAGGTCAAGCTAGAATAATTGGAGTATGAAATAAAATATTTGTTTTTGGAAAAGGTAAACAAATATTTAAAGACACAGTTTAATATTATATCTTAATTTATATAAATAAATAAATAAAAATTCTGATGTGGCCACCACATTACCTTCCGTCAGTTCTATGTACATATTTTGTATAAATGTCATATAGAAAGTTCCTTGCAAAAGATTCTATTTCTTGTACATTACCTCAAGGCAGTTGTGTGTATTTTATACAAATTCCATACAGAAAGTTTCTAGCAAAAGATCCTATATTTCCAGTAAAATTATTACATAAATATACTGTCAATTGTACTTGACACTGACACCTTTCAATCGGAATTTTCTTAATAGAGCAGCTGTTTCTAAAGTTATAGCATAGCTGATATTAATTTCTTTATAATTTTTTTGCACGATCGGATTATTTTTTATGTTAACCGATAGTATTTCCAAGACAGTAGGTCTTATTTACAAATTACTGAACGGTAAGTGATGTGACTCACGTCGGTAAGTGATGTGCTTCACTTACCGTTCAGGAGGCGAGATGGCAAATAAATAAAAAAAAAACAAAGCTTACTTCAAAAATGACAAATTAATATGTCAAAATAATTTTCAAATCTTATTTTTCTTTTAAATTTTGTGCGTCGATCGTACAAAAAATAGTATAAGCATCACGAACGTTAAGGAATTACCGATCTCAGACAAAATTGGGACCTTCGCTTAGCTCAGTCCCCAAACATTGTCTCCGATCAGTAAACTGTCCTTACCGTTCTTAATACTTAATATACCATTTAACTCTATATCCATTTAATATGAAGTATAAAATGCATTCAAATCGTATAGAGAATAAAATATTCGTGGTCGCGTGCCTGAGTGTCAGGTCACGAATCTGGGGAACCGGGTTCCATCCCAACCGACGCCAAATATTTCCAATTTTAAATGGCACAAAATTGACCCCTGTGGTGCACTCTCCAGCAATGAGTGCCCGTGACGTAACGCCTGGTAAGAGCCCGCACGGTGCAAATATTTTATCATTAGCAATGGGTAATAAGCCGTGATGATATATTTATTTATTTATATTTATAAAAATCTGATGTGGCCAGCACATTACCATCCGTCAGTTCTATGCATTTTTACAAAATTGACCCCTGCGGTGCACTCTCCACGCCAGCAATGACTGCCCGTGAGGTGACGCCTGGTAAACGCCCGCACGGTACAAATATGTCATCATCATTACTGATATCTTCGTACAAAGTAGATTGGCACACCCAACAATGGGTAATATGCAGTGGTGATATATTAACAGTTTCTTGTGAAAGATATATTTCTAGTACATTACCTTCCCTCAGTTCTATGTATTTTGGAATTACATACAGAAAGTTTCTTAGAATTGATTCTATATTTGCAGGAGAATTATAACACAATGTAAATCGCACTTGACATTGAGATCTGTCTGTCAGAATTTTTTAAATCATATTAGTTGTTTCCAGTGTTATTGTATAGCTGGCTGCTTTATGAAATTTAATTTCTTTATAATTTATTAACTCAATATCCATTGAATATGAAACATAACATATAATCAAATGGTATAAAGAATAAAATATTCTTTAATATTTATAATAACATTAAATGTGAAAAAATTATATTTAACAGCGTATTTTCAAGAAAAACTTTTAAAATCTTCAAATGAGGGTACTTCTGGTCGACCAATTATAACCAAAATCTAATCAGCTCTTCATACGGATGTAACGAAGAACAATACGAAAGAATTATAATTTTTAGAATTGTAGTGTTGGTGTTATCGACGGAGAAAACATTGTCACAAATACACACACCATACACACATATATCCAGACATCATTGCAAAAATTGTCAAATCGTAATCTACAGACTCATTGAAAACTCACCACCGAATTTTTTGACCAAAGACAATACCTTCCTTACCTAAAAGTGACGGAAGGTAAAAATTCTGATAGATAGATGTCAGTGTCAAGTGCGATTGAGATATGTTTATGTTATAATATTACTGCAAATATATCATCAATTCTTAGAAATTGTCTATATGGAATGTATACCAAATACATATAGACAGAACTGAGGGAAGGTAATGTACTGGAAATATAGAATCTTTCGCAATAAACTTTTTGTATGGAATTTGTATAAAATACATAGAACTGACGGAAGGTAATGTGCTGGCTGGATGTTAAGCGATAGAAAAATAAACATAGATGAGCATTTACACAATAATTCAACATTTTTCTATGACGTTTTTATAGAAACACTTTAGATAGTAATGTTACTAAGATACTTTTTTCGAAAAACTGTTTGGTATATTGAAAGTACAAGTCGCTGAATTTAACTCATGTTTACAATATTTAGACTATAGTTGTTTTGCTAAGAACCGCTCAATTGTTATACCCATGGGCGCCCGCAGACTTTTTTACAAGGTGGGTCGAAATTTTTGTTGTAAGAATTTTTTTTTAAATAGTTTTCAAGGTCAAACGTATTTTAATGCAAAGTAATATAATATAGAGTTCTTTACAATGAAGCAAATTTAACAAATTCTTAATAAATTAAAATATTTTATGACGAAAATGCGTATGTACACTCTAAACGCGTAGAATTTCCCCTTCTCCTAGGCTTTATGATGCGAGATGCGAGCATAAGCAATAACTACAGAAACAGACAATCTGAAAATACAATGTTGCATTAAATTAAAATATTATATTACTGAGTAACAATATAATTATTCTATTGAACTGCTCAAAACAAAATGTATAATTAAATGTTAATTAAATCGCGCTCCTCACAAAATACGACAACCCTAATCATACGTAGGTACTTTTAATATAAATAAATATGCAATGTCTATTCATTATTTACTTTTCTATTTCTTTATTTCCATATAACAGTAAAATCGATAATTGTGAAAGTTTCGAGAAGAACATGATCATAAAATGATTAGAATAAACTACGGCATATTAAAGAAAATACAACATCGAAGATAATGTAATATAATAACAGTACATAACATAATTTACTCATTCTGACACTTCAGCTATTTCATACTTAGTAATAGATAGTACGTAATAAATTTTTGATTAAAATATAAGAAAATATTACCAATAATTATTAAAAAATACAATGATACATTGAAATGAAAAAATAAAATTATAATTTTATTTTTAAAAATGGATACAGTCCATAAATGAAAGGGGGGTCAGTGGACCCTTTCGACCCCCCCTCTGTGGGCGCCTATGGTTATACCGCGCACTTTTTACAATTATCCAATACCATTATAAGTTTATTTACCCAATATCCAAAACTAAAGTACTTACTATGTACTTTCAAGTGTATATTATCCCAGCTTTCAAAATTAAAGATATTTATATGCAACTATATTTTAGAACCGCATACCTGTTTAATCTACCTATCAAAAACTACAATTCCAACAATCTAAGGTTGTGTCCTATGTCGCAATTTGGAATTTTGGAATAAGGTTTACATGACATAAATGCAACTCCGAATGGCACACTAATTTGTTTGTATGCGTACACTTTAAACAACAAAAGTAAATTATACAATTCAATTTAGTTTGATGCTTCAGTTTATGTTATTATACAGGGTGTCTCACAACTCGCGCCCCAGACGAAACTGACACTTGCCGACGACAATAGGTTGCCAACAAATAGAAGAAAATAATTTGCGGCTGCTTGCATAACGGAGTTACAAGACTTTTTATCCACCAATCCCGGAAGGATATCTTGAGGTGTGATGATATTATTACAAAATAAAACTGGTTGCTAGGTTTTAAAAATACTACTAGTGAGTTACAAAATTTGTTTGACGTAATTTTGACACTTTAGAGTTGACTGTTCTCTGTCAACAAATTTAAGTTAGCGAAGGTGTCATCCGAGATCATTATTTATATTGTACAGTGCAACGTGTTGTAGCAGCTGTGTAAAATGTGTTAAACGAAAATATAGTAAATTATACAATTCATTTTAGTTTCATGCTTCAGTTTGTTATTATACAGAGTGTCTCACAACTCGCGCCCCAGACGAAACTGACACTTGCCGACGACAATAGGTTGCCAACAAATAGAAGAAAATAATTTGCGGCTGCTTGCATAACGGAGTTACAAGACTTTTTATCCACCAATCCCGGAAGGATATCTTGAGGTGTGATGATATTATTACAAAATAAAACTGGTTGCTAGGTTTTAAAAATACTACTAGTGAGTTACAAAATTTGTTTGACGTAATTTTGACACTTTAGAGTTGACTGTTCTCTGTCAACAAATTTAAGTTAGCGAAGGTGTCATCCGAGATCATTATTTATATTGTACAGTGCAACGTGTTGTAGCAGCTGTGTAAAATGTGTTAAACGAAAATATAGTAAATTATACAATTCATTTTAGTTTCATGCTTCAGTTTGTTATTATACAGAGTGTCTCACATCTCGCGCCCCAGACGAAACTGACACTTGCCGACGACAATAGGTTGCCAACAAATAGAAGAAAATAATTTGCGGCTGCTTGCATAACGGAGTTACAAGACTTTTTAATCCACCAATCCCGGAAGGATATCTTGAGGTGTGATGATATTATTACAAAATAAAACTGGTTGCTAGGTTTTAAAAATACATCTAGTGAGTTACAAAATTTGTTTGACTTACTGTAATTTTGACACTTTTGAGTTGACTGTTCTCTGTCAACAAATTTAAGTTAGCGAAGGTGTCATTCGAGATCATTATTTATATTGTACAGTGCAACGTGTTGTAGCAGCTGTGTAAAATGTGTTAAACGAAAATATTACTGTCATTTGATGTCTTTGAGATTAAAACAACAAATGGTGGTTATAATTTGACACTGACATTTTTCGAAACTACATTCGCCCACACATTTTAAAGAAGATTTGATTTGTATAAAACCTTAGTAACGTAAAATTACGGCAAACACACGTTAAAGGTGTATATCTCTGATTGGTCAATTTTAAGACGTCTTTTCTCGAATATGTTTCAAGTTAGATTTTTTTCTTCGAAATTACACATCCAAGTACAGTCTCGTGTTTTCTCATTCGCTCTGGGGCACGAGTTGTGAGACATTCTGTATTTCATAAATTAGATATGTAACTATTTTTGACAGTAAATTTAACATTTTGCACAAATTATAACAACGCACATGATTTGTTTAATTAGTCGAATTCAAGGCATAGTTTGCTCTTACAAAACCCTAAAATCTAATTCCTAAAATCCTAAATAATAACGTCATTTAGGGCATATAAATTTAGGTTTTAGATATTAGGTACGTTCTATCGGTGTCAGAAATCTTCCTACTTCTTCTAGTAGAACCTCAATGATCGTTCTTTTGCGTCAAAAAAATCTGAATATTCCTACGAATCATTCCAACTTCAGAGCTGGAAACATTGGTAGGAAGATATATACAGTGGAGATAAATTCAAAAGTTTACTAGCCGACTGTCGCGCGTACCTTTCTCTTACATTTGTGAATGTTCAGATTAGACTGTGCTCAACAAAAATACCTCCTTTACATTTTTATTATTTAATATTTTTATTTTTTTTATTTTTTACAAAGAAGGGCTACACAACAGGACCCAATAACAGTGCAGCACTAACAACATCAAACATTACATATTGCGAAGTCGAGGCAAAATATTAATAATAAACATATATAAACAGTGGTATAAAAACAAAAATGAATAAGACAGAAAGTCAGTATTAAACAGTATACAAATAACTCAAATAAAATTTAAGAAATATTTTGAATGTCCGTAAACTACAACAAAATAAATCAGGTACATTTGGTGCAGAAGCTAAATTATTGTAAGCATGTACTAATCTAACTAGCGGCGAATTCATTGCAGAGTTTGTTTTACAGTGCTTAACAAAAAACAAATCAGATAATCGAGTAGAATGATGAGATATCCGTAAAGAAAATTTATTTAAAATAACAGGACTATCTATAAAATTATTTAAAATTTTAAATAAGAAAGACAGATCCAAAAGTATTCGTCTTTTTTGTAACGAAAGTAACAGAATCGAATTATGTGGATACCTGAAATTCAAAATAAAAATAAATTTTCTTTGAACACTCTCGATTCTATTTATACATGATAATGCGGTGACCAGCAAAGAGTAGCGAATTCTAATTGAGATCGTACAAGAGAATAATAAAGAAATATGAAAGTGTTATAATTAGTGAAACTTGTACCAATTCTTAAAATAAAGCCAAGCATTTTATAAGCTTTTTTAACAATATAATCGACATGTAAGTCAAACAAAAGCTTACTGTTTAAGATGACGCCAAGATCTTTAACATGAGAGACACGACTAATATTATTACCGTCAATGGAATAATTGAACGTAAGTATTTTTCTATTACTTGTGAAAGTAATACACGAGCATTTACCAAAATTAAGTGTTAAATCATTCCTTATCAGGTAAGAGCTTAGTCTGTCAAGATCTTCCTGCATCGCAGAACAGTCGGATACAGTTTTGATATATATATTTTTATATAATTATAATCTCTGTAATATTTGCATAACAACATTTTGAAGATCCAAAATAAATACACAAAGTTATCTTTAGTTGTTAACTAACAATAACACATAACCACTGCCACTGTTCTACCGTATTTATTTTTTACTTGACAGTTATTTGCTACTGAGCGTTTTATTGCTTTAAGAATATTCTTATTCTAGTAGGAATATTTCTGACACCGATAGAACGTACCTATAATAGGCCGGTAAAATTGCAACATCCGAGGATATTATTGTATTACGGTAATCGAGAGAGTACAAGTTAATTTTTGTAATAGTATCCCACTTCTGATTTTATTATAGTTTACAATTTGAAAAAATTTATTAAAAAAAACTGTTTCTGTTGTACCTACGGGCCGTAATAACACCGCGCACTTTCCAAAGCTCCTCTACACAATCTACTATCCATATCCAAAATTCAAATAACTTACTGTGCTTTTTGGAGCTTTATCCTTCTCTACACTACGATGGCGCGATAACGGACTACTGACTACTCTTCTACACTCTTTGATTGCTCTGAGCAGCTCTTCTTGCTCTGTTGGTCTGGCGTCGCGAGTCGGCGGTCGGCGTCACTGTATCGACGAGCAGGAGAGCGTCGGGCTTCTGGCACCGGTCGCCCGGGCAGCGTCGCGGCGCCGGCGCACGTGAGAGTGGATGCGCAAGCGCATGGGGGTGAAATAGAGGGGGGAGGGTGGAGGAGTGGGGGTAAGGGAGGGAGGTAATGGGGTTGTGTGAAAGTTTGGAGGTAATAAGGAAGGGGTGCCTCCCGATGATGGGTGATAGGGGTTTTTGTAGGTTCGCACATATTGAGTGACAGTACTGCAATTTTGTGGAATATTCTTTTATAAAATTATCCATTTCTAATTTTTTTGCGCTACGTAGATAGTTGTATTGTAACTATGTATTCTGTCTATAGTTACTAACATATAAGTGACGTATCATTTGTTCCCTATTTTACTTTATACAAAACACAAATCAAGCACAAAATTGAAGGTAAATATTGGGGAATATTAAATAAATGTTAAATGTCAAGAGCAATGTTTGTTTATAATTTTTTGCATTTTCCATCCCGACCTATTACTACTTCCTCTATTGTTAAGACAAACTTGCATTACTTTTCCTTGTAGCTGAAATAACAATTTACTAGGGAAGTTTAACAAAGAAATCTACCTAGCGATAAAATAAAAGAACAATTGTTTGTTGTCAGATTTGTGTGACATTTTTAAATAAGTTGAGTGAAACTAAACTGGAGCATCGGAGTGTGATAAAATACTTTCTCTAACACTAGTATGGAATTCATACATTCTGTAACTGAAAACTGTCACAGAATGTGGACATTCTGTCATATTGTTACAGAATAATATTCCGTAATAGACAGTCAAAGACCACTAGTTTTTCAATTCACCCATTTAAAATACATGGGAAATTGCAATTGTTTTCAAAATCAAGCTGGCTTTGCTTGGCGCTTTGTTTCTTTGATTTTGTCACCTCAACTGCGTTAACTGTCAAATTATAAAAGAAATGATTACAAAATCTAATTATACGCCTTGTTTTACGCGTTTTGAAGCCTTTACATGGTAAGTTAATAAAAAATTATTGCTGTTATAACATACCAATAATATTTTATTATTTTTTGCAAAAATGTTAATTGATGAGCAAAATATATTTTTACCTTCCGTCACCTTTAGGTAAGGAAGGTATTGTCTTTGGTCAAAAAATTCGGTGGTGAGTTTTTGATGAATAAGCACGTTTTAGGGTCCCTACAATACGATTTTACTATTTTTACGATGATGTCTGTATGTGTGTGTGTGCGTGTGTGTGTATGTATGTGTGTCCGTGTGTGTGTGTGTGTGTGTGTGTGTGTGTGTGTGTGTGTGTGTGTGTGTGTGTGTGTGTGTGTGTGTGTGTGTGTGTGTGTGTGTGTGTGTATGTAACAAAATTTTCGTCTACGATAACTTCCATATTACAATTCCAAAAATTATAATTCTTTCGTATTTCTTTTCGTTACATCCAGTGAAGAGCTGATTAGATTTTGGTCAGAATTGGACAACCGAAAGTACCTTCATTTGAAGATTTTAACAGTTTTTCTTGAAAAAACTATATTAAATATCATTTTTTCACGTTTAATGTTATTATAAATATTAAAGAATATTTTATTCTCTATACGATTTGACTACATTTTATACTTAATATTAAATGGAGATAGAGTTAAAAAATTATAAAGAAATTAAATTTCATAAAGTAGCCATAGCTATGGAAACAGCTACTATATTGAGAAAATTTTGATTGAAAGATGTCAGTGTCAAGTGAAATTGACATAGTGACTCGTAGTATGATCACGGTTTTAACTAAAACACTGTTTTAAGAAATGTCAAATTCAAATTTCAATATTTAATTTCGCCCTTATGTTTAAAGAACGATTTTTTAAAAAATATTTGTTTGAATACAAACTATGTTCTGCTTTTAAATCATATTTTAATAAATTTAATATAATTTATTATTGATATTAAATAATCAAATTTGACATTTCTTAAAACAGCGTTTTAGTTAAAACCGTGATCATACTACGAGCCTAAGTGTTTGTCGTATAATTTTATTGGAAATATAGGATCTTTTGCTATAAATTTTCTGTATGGAATTTGCATAAAATACATGCAACGGAAGGTAAAGTACAAGAAATATAATCTTTAGCAAGGAACTTTCTATATGAAATTCGTACAAAATACATAGAACTGACGCACGGATTACCTCAACTACAGATAGGACAGCTAATGTATTTTTCGAAATACAAAATAGTGACATCTACAGATTGCTTCCATGAACTAACTTACACTGTGATGGCTTGGTCGGCTTGGTAGTTTGTGACATAGGAGACATATGTCATGTAGATAAATTGAAATTTTGAATTTTTAAAATAAGACATAATAAGAAAATTGAATATAAGTACATACATTTATTTTAAATAATCACAATACAATAACTATAAATTCATTTCTAAATAAATTTAAAATTACTTGTCAGATAGACATACACTTCCATTTTAATTTTTGTTTATATGTAATATAAAAGGATATTGGAAATGGTAAGACATTTCATCATTAAATATAAAAGTAAGTCTATTTGCTTCTTTGCACTGCACTTTATATCAAACAGCACAACGAATGTTCATCAGCTTATTGAATTTCAATTCCGTGTTACGTCAAAAAATAAACACAGTTAATACACTTTAAAACTGGAGAAATCACGAAATAAATCACTACTGGCACTATAACTAAATTTATAAACTATTACAAATTGCATTACCAAATAATTAAAGATGTTAAAGCGTACATGTGTGATGACTTATGTGACTTTACAATTCAAAATATTGCAAAATGTTTTGAACTCAAAGGTGACAATCCATTTTCTTAAAATTTAAGCACTGTCGCGCCTGTACAGTTTGCTTCCTGGAACTATGACAGTGTTTTGGCACATTCATTTAGCTGTCCGTGGCTGTCCGGTGCGTGAACTGACGGAAGGTAATGTGCTGGCCACATCAGATTTTTTAAATAGTGTTAGAGAAAGTATAGTCTAAAACTTGTATGGAATAGTATTTCCGCCACTCGCGAAACCGTAGACCTCGCCTACAGCTCGGCCTACAAACTTTTCGCTCGCGCGGAAATGATCTATTCCATACTAGTTATAGAATATACTATTTCATAATACCATACTGTTAAATGTTCTTTAACAGCACTGTATGCTCAACCAATATATGCGTCAAAACAACCACGGCCGTTATTTTCTATAACAGTACAATTATTAAAAATGTGTTCCTAAAAAATTCGCAGCATCATGAAATTGTCATGAAGAGCTGTCACCTGTGAATGTGCCATAGAAAATAGAATTTTCAAAAGATATTTTGTTATTATGAAAAATACTGAACGTCACACGGCTGATATGCATAAAACTGACTCGGTTGATTGTAAAATCGAGGCGCCTGCTATTTGCTTCAGCATTATGACGTTAATAACTATAACAAAAGAAGGCGATGGTCCTAAAATTATTCTAGAGAGAATGGTGTCCGTCGTCCGTGTATGGGCAAGAAAGTTATTTTAAAGTAAAATTTTGGTATAATAACGTATGGTTTTAAAGTTTTGAGAAATTTTTTAGATACTAATAACTTTTTTTAAATCTTTTACTTTTTAAACATATTATTGCAACAATTAACAATAAGTATAACAATTAATATTTAACATTTAAATTATTGATAATGGACCATTATCTTCAATATCTCTTAATTTTCTTCTGACTTGCCCCATCATCCTCTGGACAACATCTGGATCGATTTCTCGAATCTTTTGGTAAATGCAACGTCGTAATTGTTTTTCATTTGCAGCTTCCAATCCCTTGTCGTACAATTTTCTGGTCAATATTTACCAAAATTCTTCTATTGGTCAAGTTTGAGGTACATTGTGAGGATTGTCCAATTTCGAAACAAAGTCTACGTTATTTTCGTTATACCAGTCTCTAGTTATTCTGGTGTAATGGCATGAAGCTAGATCAGGCCAAAACATTATAACATCATTGGCGTGATGTGTATTTAAAAATTGAAGCAATTTAGAGAGGCATCTTTGAATATAAAGTTATGCAGTTAAGGCTTCTCCTCGAACACGACCAATATACGGCTGCGCGATATATCCGGCTTCAGAAATGGCACACCACACTAAAATTTTATCCTCAAATTTAGATTTACCTTTGAAGTTGACATTGCCTGATGTGTTTCCCATGTTATTAGTATAAAAACCATCGTTTCCTCTCATCTTTGAATGGGACAGATTAAAATATTTTTCGTCATCCATTATAATATGTTTATTGAGAAAATGCATGCGCCTTAACGCACGACAACATCTAGGGATTCTTTCTTATTGGGCCACGGTATATTTTGGTGCCTTTCTTTTTTTCGAAGCACCGTCATTTCGAGAAAGTGTTCTCAAAACAGTGGTCTTCGAAACATCGAATCTTCTGGCTACAGTTCGTTGTGAAACTCCAACTTTGTCTTTAACGGCTGCAATTAATCTTTGTTCTCGCAAGTGGCTCAAAATTTTTGTTCGACCACTTTTGGGCAAATTAACACAGGGTATACCTTCTTCACAATCTTTTATTGTCCGATAAATTGTTGCCACAGAGATATTGTGCTCGCGATAAACTGCAACAATATCACACTTAGGCATTCGCCCAACAAGATTGTAAATTCCTTTACGAATATCTAGCTTATATGATATTTTGCTGCATCAAATCGAAAAAACTAAACTGACAAAATTTGATTAAACGTTATTTGGTATAAATACAAAACATCTAAGAATTTTCTCAAAAGTTTAGGACTATACGTTAAACAGTTTCGATGGAGAAGGGATTCGATACATGATGATCCAAAATCTGCTCGACCACTTGAAGAACTGCAGAAAATGTTCAATAAGTTAAAAAATTGGTCCTTACAGGTGGACGGTTGAAGGTTTCTGTTATTGCCAAGGAATTGTCTTTATCTGAAATCAGTGTTTGGAAAATTTTGCATGATGGCTTAGGTGTGAGGAAGGTCTCTTCATGGTGGATACCCAGTCTGGTTCACAAAGCGCGTAAAGTTGCAGTCATTATTAGGAACTGCGGTTTTATAGAACTACGCCATCCACCTTATAGCCCCAATTTAGCACCTAGTGACATTTTTTATTTAAAAATATGAAAAAAATCTTAGAGGAAGAAGATTTGAATCAGACGAGGAGTTAATGCATATTGTTGAATGTTATTTTGTAGATCTTTCAAAAAAATATTTTTTTGGCGGAATAGAGTATTCTCTGAGGACTACCCATATTAAAAACTTATTAAAAATATTAGTGTTGATAGGTAAACAAGAGGGAAAAAACAAAAAATCATATTATAAATTTATTGTTACAAAAGATATAAAGCATTTAAATTTTGCTGATGTACTAGATGACCTGCCAATGGGAGACCAGTTGAAATCCCTACTCCATGTTCGAATGTGATAAGAAGCCGCATAAACCACTAATAGCACACCGTTTGTACTGTACAACTAGTACGTCACTATCACGTGACACAACAAAATCAAATTTTAAAAATTAACATCTCGCTTATTAAAAGGAATTTTTAACTCGGGTTTTCACAGGTACTCTTAGATATAACTGTTCTTTAAGAAAAAAATCTGATGTGGCCAGCACATTACCTTCCGTCAGTTCTATGTATTTTGTACAAATTTCATAAAGAAAAGTTCCTTGCTAAATTAAATATTCTATTTCTTGTACATTACCTTCCGGCAGTTGCACGTATTTTATGCAAATTTCATACAGAAAATTATTATTTTGTGACGTTTTCTATATACAGAAAGCAAAAGATCCTATATTTACAGTAAAATTATAAGACAAACATACTATGTCAATTTTACTTGACACTGACTTCTTTCAATCAGAATTTTCTTAATATAGTAGCTGTTTCCATAGCTATGGCTACTTTATGAAATTTAATTTCTTTATAATTTTTTAACTCTATATCCATTTAATATTAAGTATAAAATGCAGTCAAATCGTATAGAGAATAAAATATTCTTTAATATTTATAATAACATCAAATGTGAAAAAATTATATTTAACATATTTTTTTCAAGAAAAAATGTTAAAATCTTCAAATGATGGTACTTCCGGTTGACCAATTGTAACCAAAATCTAATCAGCTCTTCATATGGATGTAACGAAGAAGTATACGAAAAAATTATAATTTTTGAAACTGTAGTATTAGAGTTATCGCAGACGAAAATTTTGTTACACACACACACACATACACACATCCACACACACACACACACACACACACACACACACACACACACACACACACACACACACACACACACACACACACACACACACACACACACACACACACACACACACACACACACACACACACACACACACACACACACACACACACACACACACACACACACACACACACACACACACATACAGACATCATCGTAAAAATAGTAAATTCGTATGCTATTGATTAAAAACTCATCATCGAATTTTTTGACCAAAGACAATACCTTCCTTACCTAAAGGTGACGGAAGGTAAAATATATAAAAAAATATGAGGGAATACCCTATGGCACAGTTGAAGAAACGTTGGGAAAAGTGTGTTAGTGTTGAAGGAAATTATGTTTGAAAAATAAAGTATTGTTCAAGTTCAATGCGTGTTCTTTTATAGCTAGGTAGATTTCTTTATAAATTACCCTCGTATAAAGCTTTTTGGCCAATATACGTAGTAATGTATTTAATAATTACGTATGTATGTAGGTATATACCTTTAATGTGCGGATCGATCTTTAGCCTAGTTAAGAACTACAACATTATTAGAAAAGTAAACACAGCGACCATTATTAATGAGTCTTGTAGATCGTTAACAATATTTATTGATCAGCAATGGCCGATACGAAATACACAAGCTACTTAATTGTTTACACAGAAATATATATTGTTACTTTCAGGAAAGAAATATATTATGCTCAACTTTTTTCCTTTTCCGTACTCTGTCCCTTGCTCTGCGGTGTTGCCCCTTCCTCATAACTTAGCATTTTCAACATTACCCACATGAATTGGCAACCATAGGCGTGCGCACGGTGGGTGCCATGGGTGCCACGGCACCCCCTAATATATTAATACGAGGGCTGTTCTCTGTCCACTAAACCTATCTAGCAGGCTATGATATTTTGAAACAAATTTTGTTTGACATTTTAATCTAGTTGTTTACAAGATTAATTATAGTGATGGTTGTTAATTGAATGTTGTTTAAATATATAATTTTTAAGTAATATTTTACCCAAGAAATCATTGAATTGAGCAGAGAGCATTATTGAGCTGCGATTTTTTACAATTTGAAGTGTGGATTAAGCCATCAAAAATATTTTGAGGAAATCCATCGAGTGTTTGGTGACAAGTCGTGGTTCTTAGATACCGTAAAGCGGTGGTACAATGAATTTCAACGTGGCCAACTTTTATTAAATGACAGTTTTCGAGCTCCTAAGCAAAAAATGGTAGTTACCGTAAAGAATATTGGTTTTCTTCAGAACATGAGGAGGACCGGAATGTTACTGTCAGGAATATTTAAGCAACTTTAAAGATTAGTGTGAAAGCAATTGAAACCATATTAGACCAACATTTGATGGTACGTAAGCGTTGTTGTCGTTGGTTTCCCACAATTAGACTACAGTCAAAAAGACAACCGTTTGAGATGGTGCAGATCTACACTAGATCGCCTTGACAATGGATCGTTTCATTTGGTGTACAATTTCCCATGTATTCCGTAACTTAACCGCGGTGACCAAGGTTCTGGTTATGCGTTAACCAAAACATAATTTCAGGATCGCGGTTCAATTTCGGAATGTGGTTCCTGAAAGTTTTGGTTACTTTTTCGTGACCACGACGACCACAAATTTTTGTGGTTGTTGTGGTCATATTCTTATCTCTTATAATATAATAAATAATATTGTATAAACATATAATTAAATTACCATATACTATATACTGATATGTATAATATTTACGTTAGTATAAGGATAAACAAAAGTTATGTTTTCTCTTATAATATAATAAATAATATTGTATAAACATATAATTAAATTACCATATACTATATACTGATATGTATAATATTTACGTTAGTATAAGGATAAACAAAAGTTATGTTTTCACTTATTTCTAATGACGCGGTGGTTCCCTGCTTTATCGACACAAACTAACCAAGATGTTCCGAATCACAACCACTTTTCAGTGACCATAACCTGACCACTTGAACCATAACCACGGTCGTGGTAAAGTTACGGAATATACTATTCATTAGAGGAGACGAAACATAGGTTTACTGCTAAGATCTCGAAAAAAAAAAACCGTCCGCAGTTTGGGTCTTTGAGAATAAGTCAGCTCCAACAAAAATTATTCGCGAAAAAAGCCGAAACAAGAAGATGGTCGCCACATTATTTTGGAATTATTGGACATGTTTGCACTATACCACTGGAGGATCATTGTACTGTTAATGTTGAATGGTACATTATCGTTTGTTTGCCTCAAGTTCTCCAAAATGTTCGCAAAAAACGTGAACGGGGAAGAATTATCTTGCATCAAGGCAACGCTCGGCCGCACACTGCTGCTCGAACGACTGATTTTTTGAATGCCCAAAACATTGAAATAATGGGTCATTCGCCGTATAGTCCAGACCTGTCACCTAATGATTTCTTTTTATTTCCAAAGGATAAGTTACGGGGTTTACGTTTTACATCGGCCGAAGAAGCTGTTGACGCATTTAAAAATGAAATAAAGAAACAAACGCGGGAAGATTGAAGAAAATGCTTTGAAGATTGGTTTTCACGGATGCAAAAATGTATTGATTGTGGAGGGGAATACCTTGAAATAAATGTGTTTTGCAAGTAAATTGTGTATTACTTTAGTAGGTTCAGCGGAAAGACAACAGCCCTCGTAATTTTGAAAATATTAAGTTTTTTTTATTATTATTATTATTGTGTTCATGTTGCTATAATATATATTTTATTTATCATTTTTTCTCGATATTTTGAAGTAATGATGGTAAAATAAACGACTCCATTTACATTTATTACTTTATTTATAATATTTTATCTTGTCGTCATTGTATCACAGACAGACATGGCCATTTCATCTGAGCTAGTACTTATGGGTCGATTCTGTTCACATCTGTAAATTTTACAGATCTGTAAATTTGTAAATAATGGACAAAATCGCAACGAATTCTGCACTCGTATGTATAATTTTATATTAATCAACAAAAATAGATGTGTTTTTGTCAGGTTTTTACAGATTTACAGATCTGTAAGATTTACAGATGTGAACAGAATCGACCCATTGTCTTGTTCTATACGACTTGTCCCCTTGGCCATTAGAAAACGCGTGCGCTAAAATCATGTCTTATGAAACTATGTATATTTTAATGTACTATTAAAACCCGTCAACGACTCATGGAGCAAGTCAGATCTAAACTTCGTCGTATAGAAGAAAATGGATCACTAGCTCTATATTATACATGAATTTTAAAGCTTAAGATATGAGAATTCTTGTAGTAATATGCAGATTCAATATACTTTCTTTAAACTACAGTATTGTCCATTCAAAAATTTTCTGAAAACTTATGTAACATTGTTATTTAACGCTTTTACACTAAACAAATTCTATCCGTGTAAAATTTTACAAATTACATATAATTAAATGTATAAAGTGTTAAAATATGTAATTTATAAAAATCTTACACTATTTACAGTAATAATAATTAAAAGAAACTTCCCACTACAACTATGATCAGTTTATCGTGTTCCTAATTAAACAAGTCAAAAATCGCAAGATAGTTTGGTATAGTTTACTGCTATATTTCGCAGTGGATAGACGTATTTATATTTATGTGTATAATAATTATAAAATAACAAGTAACATTTAATGTGAAATACAAAAATTTGTGTAAATGTGTAGATAAAAGTGTGATAGACATTTCCGTCAACTTTTCGGTGAAACAATAAGTGATATTTATTAACATTGTAGTGAATTTTAAAACAGAATTAGTGAAGATATCATCAACAAAGTAAGTACTAATATTTGTTTATACTTATTTGTAGTATATGTTATACTTGTAAGATATGTGTATATATTAATGCTATATCGACGAACGTAACATATTTGCATATTTTGTGACTGTTATACATTTCTCGACTAGTTTTAAGGCATTTGTATAACTAAAAAAAATGCAGTAATGTCATTTTCCACTGTTTATACTTTAAAAAATACAGTGAATTATAATTTTTGACAATAATACAAGAATTTTATAAATAAAAACGGTTTCTTATATTATGACTAGCAAATGGAAGTTGACGTTTAAATTATTTAATAGATTTGTTTTTGAAAACTTTTCCTTATATTTGATTTGAAAGGAAACTGACCCTTATGTATTCCGCTAGTGAACATTAGAATTGTACTTACTCAATACCAATGGAATATTAGGACTTCGGAGACATTTAAAATCACTTTACCAATAGGATTCAGGGATGTATTTAAAATTTTTAATCAAAATGAACGAAAACATCAGGTCAAATAAATACAAAAATTATGTGTGAAAATTTCAAATTTGACACTGATATTTGTTTAAGTGCACAAAGTTTAACAATATTTTGTACATTTTGCGGTTGTAAAGATGAATCAGGTGAAGAAAATGACAAGGGAAAACGTATTTGTGATGTGGACATTGATATGCTACCAGATTTAATAGAAGAAAATATTAATAGACATGTGTAATCTCAAACCTGTTTCAGAAAATATGAAACTGTAAAATGATGCCTGGAGGAAAAATCAATATCCTTAAATCATATTATAATTAAACGTATTTTATGATAATTGGCAGGAGGTCATGTGCTGGCCACATCAATTTTTTACCTCCCGCTACCCTTGGTAAGAGAGGTATAGAGATCGTGCTAAAATTCGCATATCGAGATTTTGGTAATTGACCACGTTTTAAGGTACCTACAATCCAATTTTAACATTTTCACTATGATGTCTGTGTGTATATGTGTATGTGTATATGTGTGGATTCACTCTAACTCAAATACTATCATTCAGAAAATTTTGAAACCTTGTATTTCGAACTTTTTCTGTAATGGAAAGAGCACATTAGATTTTGATGAAAATCGGATAACCAGAAATGGCATTTTACTAGAAGCTCAAAATAGTTTTTCTTCGAAAACTATAACTTTAAATGTTTTTCCGAGATTAATGTTATTATAAAAATTAAAGATTATTAAATTTTTTATAGATTTGCATTAATACTTTTTCTATATATTTTATGGATAAATTTATTAAATTATCTATAATTTAAATCTCAGAGCCTGCGCTTTAAACAAACAAAATGCAGTTATTCAATGTATGTAACTGACAGATAAATGTCACTGCCAATGAACTAATCATTTCAAGATAAGATTAGTAACGTTTTAAAAAGAAAAAAGTAAATAGAACAATAGAAAAGGAATTCAATACATTTTCCAGCATAAGTAAATATGTAGGTATGTATATAGATTAATAAAAATTAACGATTCACAAAAATGTTTAAGCCAATCCTCTTTTTTGGATTAGTGAATTCTATTCTATCCCGGTATTTAAAATTTAATCTTCATTTTATTATATCTCGGGTAGCTCAATGTTTAGAGCAACGCCTCATAAGTCATGAGTGCGCTCGGGGCTCTAGGTTCAAATCCCACTAAGGCATGGTTGCGTGTGAATGTGAACCTACTGTGTAATTGGGATTTAATTCAGTTGAGGGGTTTAAAAAAGGTAGTTACTTGGATTAGATTAGACTATATCTTAAGATATAAACTATCAAAATTAGAGTAAAATTCGCTAATCCAAAAAACTTTTTTGTGACTCGGGCTGTAAATGGCGGGAGGTATTGTGATGGCCACACCATATATTTTTATTATAACTTAAAAAATGGTAAAGTTTTAAATAATAAAATAACATATTATTTGTTTTTATCATATTACCACAGATTAATTTATATAAATTTACATAAACTTTGTTACATTTTTATATTTATACGGTATACAATAAAACTATTGTATGAATTTAATTCTATTAATAACAAAAGTCTTTTTTGTTGTACATTTCACACTGTAGAACGCGTAAATTATACCACAATGGGAAAAGTTTTGCATAATGTGAATAGAACAAGTAGTAAATATTACATTACACACAATGTGTACATGTAATCACCACTTACCTATATGTAAATGCAAGTAGAAAGAAACCGCGGGTAATCGCAGAATCATAAAAGCATGAATTCGTATTCACGCTTATGTTTATAATTTCAATTAGCACGCGTAATCAATATTGAAAATAACGTTATTGTAATAATGAATTGATTGGTGGTGTCTGTTTTTCATTAGGGCTGTTTTTACTGAATAACCAATTTAATTAACTATTATTCAACCCTCGGACACGGGGAGATAACTTTAGTGTAAACTCATTTTTGTAAAATTGATTGAAGTGAAAATAATATGTTATACAAAATAATAGATACAAGTTATGTGCTATTAATGAATATGATTATATTCTAACAATATTTGTTTAAAATATAAGTGCTATGTTAATGGGTAGGTAAACCGCAGATACAACCGTATACAGAGTGTTCCACAACTTCAGCTACAAACTTTAAGGGGACATTAGTACTAACCAAATGAATAAAAAATCTTAACCCTTCGTTAGGCGCGCCCAAAAAGGCTTACACAGTAAGTCACGTGGGGTGATTTAAATCCCATACCCATTTTTATTGTATTTTACCTTCCGCTACCCTTGGTAAGGGAGGTATAGGGATCGTGCTAAAAATCGGATATCGAGATTTTGGTAAATGACCACGTTTTAAGGTCCCTACAATCTAATTTTAACATTTTCACGATGATGTCTGTGTGTGTGTGTGTGTGTGTGTGTGTGTGTGTGTGTGTGTGTGTGTGTGTGTGCGTGCGTGCGTGCGTGCGTGCGTGCGTGCGTGCGTGCGTGCGTGCGTGCGTGCGTGCGTGCGTGCGTGCGTGCGTGCGTGCGTGCGTGCGTGCGTGTGTGTGTGTGTGTGTATGTGTGTGTGTGTGTGTGTGTATGTACGTGTGGATCCTCCACTCTAACTCAAATACTATCATTCAGAAAATCTTGAAAGCTTGTATTTCGAACTTTTTCTATTACGGAAAGAGCCCATTAGATTTTTGATGTAAATCGGATAACCAGAAATGTCACTTTACTTGAAGCTCAAAATAGTTTTTCTTTGAAAAATATCTTTAAATCTTATTTTTTCGAGATTGTTATTATAAAAATTAAAGATTATTAAATTTTCTACAGATTTGCATTAATACTTTTTCTACATATTTTATAGATAAATTTATAAAATTATCTATAATTTAAATCCTGGAGCTTTAAACAAACAAAACTCCTTGATTACGGAGTTATTCAAATGTGTGTAACTGACAGATAAATATTACTGTCAAAGAACTAATCATTTCCCTAGAATCCAATTTTACCATTTTCATAATGATGTCTGTGTGTATGCTGTATAGGTGTGTGTATGTATGTGTGGATCCTCCACTCTAACTCACATACTATCATTCAGAAAAATTTGCAACCTTGTATTTCGACCTTTTTCTATTACGGAAAGAGCCCATTAGATTTTGATGTAAATCGGATAACCAGAAATGGCCTTTACTTGAAGCTCAAATAGTTTTTCTTCGAAAAATATCTTTAATTGTACATTTTCGAGATTAATATTATTATAAAAATTAAAGTTTATTAAATTTTATACAAAAATAACTAAATAAATATATCATCACGGCTTATTACCCATTGCTGGGTGTGCCAATCTGCTTTGTACGCAGATATCGGTAATGATAAAATATTCTCGGAAATATTTGCACCGTGCGAGCGCTTACCAGGCGTCAACTCACGGGCACTCACTGCTGACGTGGAGAGTGCACCACAGGGGTCAATTTTGTGTCATTTAAAATTTGAAATATTTGGCGTCGGTCGGGATCGAACCCGGTTCCCTAGATTCGCGACCTGACACTCAGGCACGCGGCCACAAGACCAAATTTTCTACAGATTTGTATAAATACTTTTTCTAAATATTTTATAGATAAATTTATAAAATTATCTATAATTTAAATCCCGGAGTCTACTCTTTAAATAAACAAAACTCCTTTGTTTCACAGTTATTCAAATGTATGTAACCGACAGATGCATGTCACTGTCAAAGAACTAATCATTTAAAATTAATAATAGTAACGTTTTAAAAAGAAAAAAGTAAATAGAACAATAGGAAAGGAAATCAATACAGTTTCCAGCATAAGTAAATATGTAGGTATGTATTTAGTTTAATAATAAATTTTGGATTAGTGAATTCTTTTCAATCCCGGTATTTGCAATTTAATCTTCATTTTATCAAAAACGGTAGTTACTTGAATTATATTAGAGTATATTTTAAGAAATAAACTGCCAAAATTAGAGCAATATTCGCTAATCCAAAAATAAGGATTAGCTTTATCTTTTTTGTGATTCGGACTGTAAATGGCGGGAGGTATTGTGTTGGCCACACCAGATTTTTTATTATTATTGTAGTACCTTAAATATATTCTCTGGACCTATATTACTATTAATGCAATAGAAGTGATAAAAAATAGCGTATTTTTTTGTACAAACGAATTTATCGTTAGTTAAATCTCCCACAATACGATGACGTATGCAGCATAGTTGTTCGCTACGAGCGCTTGTTTAAAATGAAAACATAAACGTATGTCTTCTATATTTGATATTGAAACGTCAAATTCAATGTCAAATCGCAAAAGCAAATTATTTGATTTTAAATATGTAAACGTAAAACCTATAAAATATATGATAAACACAGAAATTAAATTGTCAAGTGTCAAATGTAAACATAAACAGGTGGCCGTGTTTTGCTTCTGTCTCTTTCTATGAAACACGTTTTGGGCACGTATGTCGAGACCTAATTCGCACATAATTGATGTTATGTATTATGTATTGCAAAAGTGTAACATTTTTTCTCAGGTATTTTTTTTTTTAATTTTACAAAATATAAAAGTAAAAACGCTTTAGATTTAAAAATATTTTAACATAAAAAAATCATAAATTCGAAAACTGTCTCATTATTGACAGATTAACATTTCTGTTGATTGGATGGTTAAATCTCAAGAAAAGTTAAGAACGTTTATTTCTTAGATTGGTAACAGTTTTCCATTGCAAAACTTTCGTCAAATCGCTAAAAATTACATTGTCTTTCTCATACGATTGAGACCAGTCTTCCACCTTTTCATCCTTTAGTAAGACAAAGACGCTCCCTTCTCGTATTCTCTATCCTTGTCTATCCACTATAAAATGACGTGCTTGGTTTGCGAATGCCTTTATAGAGAATTCCTTTTGACCTTGGATGATTCGTTTGTTTTTCTGGTATTTTCACTTGATTCTGTTCTTTTTTTGTTTTCTTGTAATGCCCAAGTCAGCCTGAACCTCAGGGAACAAAAGAAATTTTATTGAAAAAGTCGTTCGTATAATGGGAAATTGTGTTATATTACACTAGATTGAAGCAGGAAATCCTGTATGAGATCCTGCAAGCGTTATTTGTCCTGCTTTATGAAAAAATCAGAAGCGGGCAGGATTCCACGCACGGAAAGGATGAATAAATATGTGGTGGGCCTTATCCTTCAACAGAGATTAAGGACAAAACTTCTACTCGATGTTTAGCTGGCAGGACGATATTATAGATTCGTTTAAAAATTTGCGTTCATCTGCATTTGTAAAAATCTGATGTGGCCAGCAAATTACCTTCCGTCAGTTATATGAGGTATTTACGAAAATTCTACCTGTGAACTGTTACGGGTAAACAGCTTTTTTTCAGGTTATAGCTACCGTATTTGATATTTTAAGAACGCAAGTGGTAAATAGGGTAGACCCATAACCATAACCTATGAAAAAATTTGAATATATAAAACAGGTAAGAAATTTGACGTAGTTAACAAACTCAGCAGAGTCCTACTTTGAACACATTTCCACTTTTAACGTGCGCGCTTTGCTTTGCAGTACTACCTTTTTTGAGATTAGATTCTTCATAAATCCGGTAGATGGATCTGGTAGATATTGAACAATTTTCGAACACAGTCGGTAGATGCGATATCTACCGGTAGAATTTTCGTAAATGCGTATTTATTTTCTATAAAATCCATACAGAAAGTTCCTTGCAAAAGATTCTAAATTTCTTGTATGTACATTACCTTTCGACAGTTGCATGTATTTTATACAAATTCCATACATAAAGTTTCGAGCAAATATACTACAAATATGTCAATTGCACTTGACACTGACACCTTTCAATCAGAATTTTCTTATATAGTAGCTGCTTCTAGCATCGCTGGATAATTTATAAAATTTAATTTCTTTATAATTTTATAACTCTATATCCATTTAATATGAAGTATAAAATGCAGTCAAATCGTATAGAGAATACAATGTTCTTTAATATTTATAACATTAAATGCGAAAAAATGAAAACTGTTAAAATCTTCAAATGAGGGTACTTCCGGTTGACCAATTATAACCAAAATCTAATCAGCTCTTCATATGGATGCAACGAAAAGGAATGCGAAAGAATTATAATTTTTGGAATTGTAGTATTAGAGTTATCGTAGAAGAAAATTTTGTTACAACACACACACACACACACACACACACACACACACACACACACACACACACAAAACACACACACATCCTCTCTCTCTCTCTCACACACACACACATACACACACACGTACACGATACGCACACGCACACACCCACACACGCACACACACACACACACACACACACACACACACACACACACACATACACATACACACACACGTACACGCATACGCACACACACACACACATACATACATACGTACATACATACATACGTACATACATACATACATACATACATACATACATACATACATACATACATACATACATACATACATACATACATACAGACATCATCATAAAAATAGTAAAATCGTATTCTAGGGGCCCTAAAACATGCGTATTGATTAAAAACTCATCACTGAATTTTTAGACCAAAGACAATACCTTCCTTACCTAAAGGTGACGGAAGGTAATTATAAAAAATCTGATGTGGCCAGCACATTACCTTCCGTAAGTTATATGAGGTATTTACGAAAATTTAACCGGTGAACTGTTACCGGTAAACAGCTTTTTATCAGGTTATATAGCTACCGGAATCGATATTTTAAGAACGCAAGTGGTAAACAGGGTAGATCCATAACCTCTGAAAAAATTTGAAACAGGTTGGAAATTTGACGTAGTTAACAAACTGAGCAGAGTCCTATTTCCTAACGGGCGTGCTTCGCTTTGCATCACTACCTTTTTTTAAGATTAGATCCTTGAACAATTTTCGAACATAGTAACCTTTTATCACTCGTGTTTTCGAACACAGTCGGTAGATGCGGTGTGCGGTATCTACCGGTAGAATTTTCGTAAATGCGTATGTATTTTCTATAAAATCCATACAGAAAGTTCCTTGCAAAAGATTCTAAATTGTATGTACATTACCTTTCGACAGTTGTATGTATTTTATACATATTCCATACAGAAAGTTTCGAGCAAAAAGATCCTATATTTCGAGTAAAATTATAACATAAATATACTACGAATATGTCAATTGCACTTGACACTGACATCTCTCAATCAGAATTTTCTTAATATAGTAGCTGTTTCTAGCATAGCTGGCTAATTTATGAAATTTAATTTCTTTATAATTTTATAACTCTATATCCATTTAATATGAAGTATAAAATGCAGTCAAATCGTATAGAGAATACAATGTTCTTTAATATTTATAATAACATTAAATGTGAAAAAATGATATTTAACATGGTTTTTTCAAGAAAAACTGTTAAAATCTTCAAATGAGGGTACTTCCGGTTGACCAATTATAACCAAAATCTAATCAGCTCTTCATATGCATGCAACGAAGAGGAATACGAAAGAATTATAATTTTTGGAATTGTAGTATTAGAGTTATCGCAGACGAAAATTTTGTTACATACACACACACACACACACGGACACACATACATACACACACACACACACACACACACACACACACACACACACACACACACACACACACACACACACACATACATACAGACATCATCGTAAAAATAGTAAAATCGTATTCCAGGGACCTTAAAACGTGCTTATTCATTAAAAACTCACCACCGAATTTTTTGACCAAAGACAATACCTTCCTTACCTAAAGGTGACGGAAGGTAAAAATTAGTCTCATCTTTTTATTTACACACCTCGTAGGTTATCTTTGTTCTATTGAGTCTAGTACATTTGAAACACCAATAAACGGCAACTTCTCCATTTCACATTAGCTGCAACTCCTGCTTAGTTTAAAGCGCCATCCTGCGTCTTAGAGTAAACAGCGCAGCAGGATAAAGTTCTGGCCTAATCCTTTATAAATTAGCAGGACTGCAGAGTGTGGTGACTACTACAGCAGGTAAATGTAGTCAGTTCTAACAAAGAGACAGTTCTGTTTAAACACTGCGACAATTACCATCAAGAGGGCGTAGAGAAATACAAGGAGACAAGAAAATAAAACGAACACGACGTAGGAATAGGAATTAGGAAAATTTGGAATTTTCGCCTAAAATGTTCAATTGACATTTGACAAAAAATTTACTTTTAGTACTCATATTAAACAACTTTTTAAAAGTGCGGTAAAATTACTTGGTTTTATAATTAGAAATTCAAGACAATTTGCAAATCTTTCTTGTCTAGTAACACTTTATAACTCTTTCGTGCGTTCCAAAATTGAATATGCTTGCGTAATATGGAACCCATTTTATGAAGTACATCAGGATCTTTTGGAAAAAGTGCAAAGAAAGTTTCTTAGATTTTTATATTTTAAACGAAATAATGTTTACCCTGATAGATCAGTGTCTTACGAGCACTTGCTTAATACGTTCAATGTTCGTAGCTTACTACATCGTAGGCAAGTTTTATGTGTTCACTATTTATCTAAATTAATTCACGGGACAGTTGATGCCCTCGATGTGTTTCACTTATTAATTTTCATACTCCTTCTGTGTTCACGAGAAATTCTCAAACATTTTATTTACCTTCTGCCCGTACTAACGTTTTTACCTTCCGTCACCTTTAGGTAAGGAAGGTATTGTCTTTGGTCAAAAAATTCGGTGGTGAGTTTTTGATAAATAAGCACGTTTTAGGGTCCCTAGAACACGATTTTACTATTTTTACGATGATGTCTGTATGTGTGTGCATGTGTGTGTATGTATGTCTGTGTGTGTGTGTGTGTAACAAAATTTTCGTCTACGATAACTCTAATACTATAATTTCAAAAATTATAATTCTTTCGTATTCCTCTTCGTTACATCCATGTGAAGAGCTGATTAGATATTGGTTAGAATTGGTCAACCGGAAGTACGCTCATTTAAAGATTTTAACAGTTTTTCTTGAAAAAACGATGTTAAATATCATTTTTTCACATTTGATGTTATTATAAATATTAAAGAATATTTTATTCTCTATGCGATTTGAATGCATTTTATATTTCATATTAAATGGATATAGAGTCAAAAAATTATAAAGAAATTAATTATCATATATTAGCTAGCTATGCTATAACTCTGGAAACAGCTGATGTATTAAGAAAATTCTGATTGAAAGGTGTCAGTGTCACAGTGTCAAGTGCAGTTGACAGTATGTATGTGTTATAATTTCACTGGAAATATAGGATCTTTTGCTTTCTGTATGGAATTTGTATAAAATACATACAACTGCCTTAAGGTAATGTACAAGAAATATAATATTTTTCGAGGAAGTTTCTGTATGACATTTATACAAAATACATAGAACTGACGCACAACTGACGGAAGGTAATGTGCTGGACACATCAGATTTTTTATTAATCACCTATTTACCAGATGTGCTTAATCTATCAAATTTAATTTAGTGATGTAGATATCTTTCAGTATTCCCCTAAAAAGTTTCATTCTTTCATTGTTTAGTAGCCTATCATCAATTTTTCTTAGTTAATTTCTGTAATACTATTTCACTTTTTTGTATGTTGATCTACATTTTGTAATTGTATTCTACGTTATGTTGTATTTTATTATATTCTTTATATTATAATTTTTTTTATGTGATGATTTTTATCCTGCTCAGTAATTGGAATTATCTGTTGAGCAGTGTATGTTAAATAAATAATTTCGCTGTCATATTCAACATTAGCTGTATTCTTTTTGGAATATTTTTTCTTAGCTCAGTTAATAAACGACTTGAGATAATTGAGCTGAGATGTATACAGGCTGTCTCACAACTCGCGCCCCAGAGCGAATGAGGAAACACGAGACTGCACTCGGATGTGTAATTTCGAAGAAAAAAAATCTAGCTTAAAAGATATTCGTGAAAAGACGTCTTAAAATTGACCAATCAAAGACCTACACCTTTAACGTGTGTTTGCCGTAATTTTACGTTACTAGGGTGGGCGACTGTAGTTTTCGAAAAATGTCAGTGTCAAATTAAATTTGACAAGGTGAATAAAAAAGGCAAATTCTTACAGTGTATTCAGCCGCTGATTACTTAGAAATGACAATAATATTTTCGTTTAACACATTTTACACAGCTGCTACAACACGTTGCACTCTACGATATAAATGATGATCTCGGATGACACCTTCGCTAATATAAATTTGTTGACAGTGAATCTCTAAAGTGTCAAAATTATAGTAAGTCAAGCAAATTTTGTAAGTCACTAGTAGTATTTTTAAAACCTAGCAGCCAGTTTTATTTTGTAATATCATCACACCTCAAGATATCCTTCCGGGATTGGTGGATTAAAAAGTCTTGTAACTCCGTTATGCAAGCAGCCGCAAATTATTTTCTTTTATTTGTTGGCAACCTATTGTCGGCAAGTGTCAGTTTCGTCTGGGGCGCGAGTTGTGAGAGACCCTGTATAATTCAAAAACTTTCAAAACTCTGTAAAGCAAAAGCTTATAGGCTGTAAATGAAATAGGTATGTACATTAAATTTAACCAGTATTATAACTCATCGAGAGCAACAATAAAGTATGGTCGTAAAGTTTTGAGAAATTTTTTAGATATGGATAACTTTTTTAAAACGCGTTTACTTTTTAAAATAATTATTACAACAATTAACAATAAGTATACCAATTAATATTTAAATAATTGATAATGGACGATCTTCAATGGCCCTTAATTTTCTTGTGACTTGCCCCATCATCCTCTGGACAATATCTGGTCGATTCCTCGAATCTTTTGGTAAATACGACGTAGTAATTGTTCTTCATTTGCAACTTCCCATCCCTTGTCGTACACTTTTCTGGTTAATATTGACCAAAATTCTTCTATCGAGTTTGAGGTACATTGGGAGGATTGTCCAATTTCGGAACAAAGTCTACGTTGTTTTCGTTATACCAGTCTCTAGTTATTCTGGCGTAATGGCATGAAGCTAGATCAGGTCAAAACATTATATCATCATTGGCGTGATTTGTATTTAAAAATTGAAGCTATTTAGAAAGGCATCTTTAAATATAAACTTGTGCAGTTAAGGCTTCTCCTCGAACATGACCACTGTACGACTGCGAGATATATCCGGCTTCAGAAATGGCACACCATACTAAAATTCTATCCTCAAATTTAGATTTACTTTTGAACATAACATTGTCTGGTGTGTTTTCCATTGTATAAAAACCATTGTTTCTTTTCATCTCTGAATGGGACAGAGTAAAATATTTGTCGTCATCCATTACAATAAGTTTATGGGGAAAATGAATGCGCCTTAACGCACGACAACATTTAGGGATTCTTTCTAATTGGGCCACGGTATATTTTGGTGCTTTTCTTCTTTTTCGAAACACCACGTCATTTTGGAGAAAGTGTTTTAAAAACAGTGGTCTTCAAAACATCGAATCTTCTAGCTACAGTTTGTTGTGACACTCCAACTTTGTCTTTAACGGCTACAATTAATCTTTGTTCTCTCATGTGGCTCACAATTTTTGGTCGACCACTTTTGGGCAAATTAACACATGGTATACCTTCTTCACAATCTTTTATTGTCCGATAAATTGTTGCCACAGAGATATTGTGCTCGCGATAAACTGCAACAATATCACACTTAGGCATTCGCCCAACAAGTTTGTAAATTCCTTTATGAATATCTAGCTTATATGACATTTTTCTGCGTCAAATCGAAAAAACTAAACTATCAAAATGAAAACAACACTTTGTTCCGTAACGCAACCGGTTCGACCAGATTTACGGTTTTGTGTTCCGTAAGTCTTGAAATTATTTACCGGTTTCAATTTGGAACTCGGTTCCTGAAAAAAGTTGGTAAAAAGTCTGAACACGGCAACCACGAAATAATCCTGGTTTCTCTGGTTTTTTTTACCCCCACTACCGCTACTTTCAAACATCATCATAACAAATCAAACGATATCCGTCAATGTCAAATTTCTAAACCGCATTTTTAGTGGTATTACTAATAATTATTATAGATGTAAGTATGAAAACATTATTTATATTTGATATATTGTTGATTGTGTTATTTTTATTGGCATTATTCAACATTATCGTTCTTTTAGTTAATTTTTACTTTTGTTAGGTTGTATCAATTTTAAATGTCCTATGATTCAATGTCAATCTGTCCCGAAATAGATGGAAATATTCAGGAACCATGGTGTACCAGGAATCAAGATACTGTTTTTTACCTCTCGCTAAGAGAGGTATTGTATTCATGCTAAAAATCGCATATCCATGTTTTAGTGAATAAGCACGTTTTAAGGTCCCTAGAATCCGATTATAATATTTTTACGATGATGTTCGTATGTGTGTGTGGATGTGTGTGTGTGTGGATGTTGGATTCACCATAACTCAAATACTATAAGACTTAAGACATTTTTAACTACGGATTCCTCAATCTAACAATAATGGGAAGAGTCGAGTCAGTTTTGGTAACAATTGGACAACCGGAAGTAGTAGTTACAAGAAAAAAATCATCTAAATTTTATTTATCGAAAATTTATGTAAATACTTATATTAAAGAACGTTAAATTCTTTATTCGATAAATATACATTCATTATTGTATCTTCTATAGATTTAGAGATAAAGAAATGTATATAAAATAATTTGATGTAAAAATTCTTAGATCAAACTACATACTTCAAGGCAAGAAATTCAAATGTTTGTAATTCACACATAAATGTGACTGTCAAAAATATTTGTATCTTACTGTCAAAAATATTTGTACATCATTATGAAGATTATGAAAATAAATAAAAAATCAACAACGCAAAAGAATATACCTAAAAAAGAATATAAAAGGAATTTTCGAAAAAATGACGAATAAAAGAAAAAGAAAAGGAAAATAGAAAAAAATCAGGATATTGAATATAAAGAAACTGTATGTATTGTACATAATTTATATTAAAATAATTATTTTGTAGTGAGACATGAATATACGTATTTGTATTTTAAAATATTTTTCGTTTTATGCGTACAATCAGGTAAAATATCTGGCGAGAGGTTATGTGTTGGCCACATCAGATTTTTTTGGTTGACTTACGGAATGTAGTATTAATTGTGATATTTTTTCCAGCGACAATTTGATTAAACTTTATAAATATAATTACCCCTTAAAGACCTTAAAATTAAACAGAGTAGTCAAGATTACTCAACATGTCAACCATGCCAGAGGTCCTAACAACTCTGAAAAACAAGGGATCCCTAAATTAGCTTCGTTTAATTTCTTAATAAACAGATTAACTAAATTTCCTTTAAACAAAAAACGATTTAAAACTGAACTAAACTATATTAAAGAAATAGCTAAGTATAACGGCTTTCCGGTTAAAACTATCGATAAATTAGTTCATAAATTTAAAAATCGCCAATCCATTTTACAACGCTAACGCCATCTAATAATAAAAATAATAACAAATACATAACACTACCGTACGATAAAGCTTCCAAAAGTTTAAACAAAATTTTTAAAAATCATAATTTAACAGTAACTTACAAATCAAATAATACCATTCAATCGTTATTAGGTAATCCTAAAGATAAAATAGATACTAACAAAAAATCCGGTATTTATAAAATTAGTTGTAATGATTGTAATAAAATTTACATCGGTCAAACTAAAAGACAAATTGACACTCGGTTTAAAGAACATTTTTATCATCTAAAAAGCGGTAATCCAGAAAAATCTAGCGTAGCTCAACATATGTTCATTAATAATCACAAAGTTAACAATTCTAATATTAAACTTTTAAAACATATTAATAATGATAGATATTTAGATGCATACGAGAGTTTAATAATAAATAAATATAAAAATAATTTGATGAACGCAGATCTCGGTCCCATACCAAACTCAAAACTTTTCAATTTATTACAAAGTTAAATTTTATTGGACGATTTAATATTTAATGACTCATTATTGGACGAAAATGATCTTAGTTTATAGGTAATCATTCACCTGTGACTCCCATCCCTATATAATCCCAGTTCTCTCCCTTGTTTTTCAGAGTTGTTAGGACCTCTGGCATGGTTGACATGTTGAGTAATCTTGACTACTCTGTTTAACTTTTCACTTGTTGTATTACTGATGATGAGAACTTAGTTCTCGAAATACGTATCTAGTTTTTATTAAAATTAATTTTAAGGTTAAGGGGTAATTATATTAGTTTTAGTTAAATTTAACCTTAGACTCCATCTATTATTAATTTTTAAACTTTATTTGATATAAATATGAAACATCTAATAATTTTCTCAAAACTTCACGACCATACGTTAGTAAATTTCAAACCTACTACGATTGAATACACCCTGTCATTCCATAGGGTTTTAAACAATAAATTACTGAAAAATACATATTGTCTGATATTCATCTTTGCCCCCCCCCCCTAGAACGTGATTCAAGGTATCAAGGTCAATGTGTCCCGAAATAGAAGCAGATTTCAAGAAGCATGATTGATGGGTTACGCAAAAACCTTCGTATTTACCAATTGTTACCCTGGAAACATCATAACACTTAATAAAATTTGATGATGGGCAATTATACTAACTGCTACACCCATTTGGCGTTTTATATACTCTGTATATTATGTGTTATTTTGGGCCGAGTGGATTACAATTAATATAACTTTATGTAAAGTCAGATAATCCGCGCGCTCGAGCCGTTTTGCCGATCAATAGAAAGGATTTAATTGCATTAATGGACCAATGAGGGTAATACAACAGGCACGCAACGCACACTTGGATTTATTTTATTTCCGGACCATATGGGAAGAGAGGTTAGATTCGAGAATATAGGGCAATTATAGTAATGCAACTGTCTGGAATCGTTTCCTGCAAGATTTGTTTAAAGCGATTAAAGGAATTGATATAAATATGGGTAGTAGTATTGGAAACATGAAAAATGTTTCCATTTGTGAATCTGTAATGGACTTATGTAAAATTATAATAGATTAATGCATAGCTCAGCTTTTACGACCTTCGATTAAAGTTATGATTGAACCACCGCTTTTTCTCAATAATACTCTTTTACCACTTTCTGTATTCCATTACAGAGGAGCATATTTTTTAAGTCATATTGGATTGTAAAGCAATGTTTTTTACCTTTCGTCACCTTTAGGTAAGGAAGGTATTGTCTTTGGTCAAAAAATTCGGTGGTGAGTTTTTAATGAATAAGCACGTTTTAAGGTCACTAGTATACGATTTTACTATTTGTACGATGATGTGAGTGTGTGTATGTATGTGCGGATCCTCCACTCTAACTCAAATACTATCATTCAGAAAAATTTTAAACCTTGTATTTCGAACTTCTTCTATTATGAAAAGAGCCCATTAGATTCTGGTGTAAACCGGATAACACGAAATGGTACTTTACATGAAGCTCAAAATAGTTTTTCTTCGAAAAATACCTTAAGTGTTGTTTTTTACTTCCTTGTGCGAAGTAAAGGAAGTATTGTAATCGCGAAAAATTTCGGTTTTCAGATTTCAACGGAAATATCCATTTTGGCCATCTCTGAATCCATTCTGACTAATTTCGTCGTGACGTCTGTACGTACGTGCGTATGTATCTCGCATAACTCAAAAACGGTAAGCCGTAGAAAGTTGAAATTTTGTATTTAGGACTTCTATAGCATCTAATTGTGCACCTCCCTTTTTGGTCATTACATAATTTCCAGAAATGGTACTTTATTTGAAGCCTACAATAGGTTTTAATGAAAAACTATATTAAAATATAATCCAAAACGTTTCAAATTTGGTATATAAGACTTTTATATCAATTGGAATAACATAGCAGATTTTGGTTAAAACAAGCTAACCGGAAGTGATATATTACCTGAATTGTTAACAGTTTTTCTTGAATAAAATGGTTTCATTTTGATTTTAGAAATTAATGCTTCAAATAAAAGTTTTAGAGAATTAAATTCTGCATCTAGCACAACAAGTATTATTAAATTAGCCCTTTGTATAAGCGAGATATGTATATTTAAAACTTATATACTTTTTGGTTTTTATAATGAAGCTTGCTATGGATATAACGAAAAAATAAAAAATAGATGTTAATGTCAAATTACGTCAAATACGTGCAATTTTATACTTGGGTCTATACTTCATCGTCATATTGGTCTTGCGTACAAGGAAGTCGTGTGGTGTCCACATCAGATTTTTCGAGATTAATGTTATTGTTATGGGACGCCCGCACGGTACAAATATGTCATCATCATTACCGATATCTGCGTACAAAGCAGATTGGCACACCCAGCAATGGGTAATATGCCGTGATGATTTATTTATATTTATTTATTTGTTTTATTTAATGTTATTATAAAAATTAAAGATTATTAAATTTTCTACAGATTTGCATAAATACTTTTTCTACATATTTTATGGATAAATTCATAAAATTATCTATAATTGAAATCTCGAATCCTACGCTTTAAACAAACAAAACTCCTTGGTTACGCAGTTATTCAAATGTATGTAAATTGACAGATAAAGGTCACTGTCAAAGAACTAATAATTTCAAATTAATCATAGTAACGTTTTAAAAAGAAAAAAGTAAATAGAACAATAGGAAAGGAAATCAATACAGTTTCCAGCATATGTAAATATGTAGGTATGTATTTAGATTAATAAAAATAAACGATTCGCAAAAAAGTTTAAGCTTATTCTCATTTTTGGATTACTGCATTCTATTTAATCCCGGTATTAAAAATTTAATCTTCATTTTATTATCAAAATGATATATACTTGGATTAGATTAGACTATATTGTAAGAAATAAACTGCCAAAATTAGAGTAAAATTCGATAATCCAAAAATAAGGATTAGCAATCTTTTTTGTGACTCGGGCTATAAATGGCGGGAGGTATTGTGTTGGCCACACCAGATTTTTATATTCAATTTTAAATATTATAATTAAATTAGAAATGATTTCTATGTTGGACTTTCAGAGCTCTTTCCTTATATTAATTGTTGTAATCAATTAATATATTAATTGTTGTAATCAATCCTTATTATTATTGTAATGAATTATAATTAAAAAGAAAATAATTTTCATTATATACCGTTCATATTATTTCTAATTTAAAGTCCATAAACGATGATCGGATTATAATGTGAGACCAAAACAATATTGTGGTGTTTTAAAATACAGTTATTGTGAGTGAATACCTCTGTGAAATGTGTCATGTTCATTCACTATGTTGATACAATCAATTTCGATAAAAACGCAAATATATTTTCTTATTCAGTCATTGTGGCTTAAAAAAGAAGTTGGTTTTATATCTGGGTGGTCCGGTCGTCTCGGTCGGTTTCCTGTGAGATACAGACAAACATCGAGTATGGCGAAGAGAGGCTGTAACTCATAGAGGAAGGAACTCACGACTCAGAGATCCCTTCATTATCAAGAGTAATGAGATGGGACTGCTTACTTTACTTCGCGAATTCGTTAATAAAGCAGGGATAAAATACAGAACCTAAAATAGAAGAAAATCGTAAGCAATGGGAATTAAAATATTAATACATAATGTGGTCTTCCGCCATAGTAAGTAATTCGAAAATATGTTATTTATATTAAGTGTAGACCTTAAAACTGTATGTTAAGAACTATCAAAAGTTATTACTTTTTAATATAATCGAGTTTTTAACAACCTATTCTATTTCATGTTCTTACTACTTTCAAGCATTCTGTTATCGCATTTTTGAAATGCGGAATCCACTGACTACCTACTGGTAGTATGTAATATAACCAAAGACTTTTAATAACTTCGTTAGACCCTGCCTGGTGTATACTGCAGATAGTTTATTGTGAATCAGACATGGGCGCCCGCAGACTTTTTTACAAGGTGGGTCAATATTTTTGTTGTAAGAAAAAAATGCGCCGCAGGCGAATTTTTAATAATTTTCAAGGTCAAACGGGTTTTAATGCAAAGTAAGATAATATAGAGTTCTTTACAATGAACAAATTCTTAAAAAATTAAAATCAATATTTTATGACGAAAATGCGTATGTACGCTCTAATAGCGTAGAATTACTCCTTCTACTAGGCTTTATGATGCGAGATGCGAGCATAAGCAATAACTACACAAACAGACAATCTGAAAATACAATGTTGCATTAAATTAAAATATTATATTACTGAGTAACAATATAATTATTCTATTGAACTGCTTAAAATAAAATGTATAATAATTAAATGTTAATTAAATCGCGCTTCTTACAAAATACGGCAACCCTAATCATATGTAGGTACTTTTAATATAAATAAATATGCAATGTCTATTCATTATTTACTTTTCTATTTCTTTATTTCTATATAACAGTAAAATCGATAATTGTAAAAGTTTTGAGAAGAACGTGATCATAAAACGATTAGAATAAACTTCGGCATATTAAAGAAAATACAACACCGAAGATAATGTAATATAATGTAAAAATAATTGCAATGCACATTTAACAGTACATAACATAATTTACTGCAAGTATATGCAACAAAATTTGCAGCATCATGACCTTCCGCCGAAATAATGTAATAAATTTTTGATTAAAATATAAGAAATATTACCAATAATTATTAAAAAATACAATGATACATTGAAATGAAAAAAAAATTATAATTTTATTTTTAAAAATGGATACAGTCCATAAATGATAGGGGGGTCAGTCGACCCTTTCGACCCCCCCTGTGGGCGCCTATGGAATCAGATACTCCCTATGGTGCAGAGGCGGTGGGGAACGAAGGGAAAACCCCAGTTGATAATGCATGATGCCTAGTTTTCATATTTAAATTGTATTTGTTTACGTTCTGTCAAGTGACTATTGACGAGTAAGGTTTGAGAGTTCAAAAATTTGGTGTGGCCAACACAATACCTCCCGCCTTTTACAAAAAAGATTAAGTTTATCCTTAGTTTTGGTTTAGCGAATTTTACTCTAATTTTGACAGTTTATTTCTTAAAATATAGTCTAATCTAATCCAAGTAACTTCATTTTTTAAACTCCTCAACAGGATTAAATCCCAATTACAGAGTGGGTTCACATTCACACACATCCATGCCTTAGTGGGATTCGAACCCAGAGCCCTGAGGGCACTCATGAAATGAGGCGTTGCTCTAACCATTGAGCCACGGGAACTATAATAAATGAAGATTTAATTTTAAATACCGGGATAGAATAGAATTCTCTAATCCAAAAATGAGGATTAGCTTAAACATTTTTGTGAATCGTTAATTTTTATTAATCTCAATACATACCTACATATTTACTTATGCTGGAAACTGTATTGAATTCTTTTTCTATTGTTCTATTTACTTTTTTCTTTTTAAAACTTTACTAATATTACTCTGAAATGATTAGTTTTTTGATAGTGATATTTATCTGTCTGTTACATACATTTGAATAAAGCGTAGGCTCTGGGATTTAAATTATAGATAATTTTATAAATTTATCCATAAAATATATAGAAAAAGCATTAATGCAAATCTATAGAAAATTTAATAATCTTTAATTTTTATAATAACATTAATCTCGAAAAAATAATATTTAAAGGTATTTTTCGAAGAAAAACTATTTTGAGCTTCTAGTAAAGTGCCATTTCCGGTTATCCGATTTTCATCAAAATCTAATGGGCTTTTTCCAATACAGAAAAAGTTCGAAATACAAGATTTCAAAATTTTCTGAATGATTTGAGTTAGAGTGGAGGATCCATACACACATACACACATACATACACACAGACATCATCGTGAAAATGTTAAAATTGGATTCTAGGGACCTTAAAACGTGGTCATTTACCAAAATCTCGATATGTGATTTTTAGCAACATTATAAAGAAATTAAATTCCATAAAGCAGCTAGCTATGCTATAACCATAGATTAAGAGTATTCTGATTGACAGATGTCAGTGCAATTGACATGTTTGTGTTATAATTTTCCTGTAAATATAGAATCTCTTAGGTACATAAAACTTTCTGCATGGAATTTGTACAAAATACATAGAACTGACAGAAGGTTATGTACTTGAAATATGAAATCCTGGTACAAAAAACTTTCTGCATGTAATTTATACAAAATATATGGAACTGACGGAAGGTAATGTGCTGGCCACATCAGATTTTTTATATATTACTGTTATACACCAAAATTTTGCACTACATTTTTGACATTGTAAATGCTTTAACCAACACTTCTTGTAATAAAAGCGTGTCCAAAATACGAACCATTATCTTTGTAAAAGCTTGATATTGCATCATTGATATATTAACAAACGATAACTCTTCAATTCCGGGCTGGAAGCTCCGGACTTGAATTCCGGGTTCAGGTGAAAAATGATAACCTGCGTACTAGTAAATAATACACGAGTCCCAAGCGTCCACTTAGAAACATTGATACATGAGGAACATATGAAATTTAAAATGAATTTTACTTTACAAACACGGTTGCCAATAGAATGTATAACAAAATTAAAATATGTAGTACCTAGTTAATTTAGATCAGTCGGCAGGACATTAAAAGAGGCTATTGTTGAAACAAATGGTGGCAAGATGGATCAGATTTTATTATTATTGAAAAAAAAAAACACGTGAGAAAAGACATTTTTATTGATTTTCGTGAATATCTCTATTTGTTTCATTATTTAATACTCTCTATTTTAAAACGCTATACATACATGTTGCCCTGTGTTTTTATAACTAAGGAAAACATGTAACAAAGTACCATGCGTGAGAAGAGAAAAAAAAATTTGGAACAAGCGGGATCTTGAAATGTTGAAATGAAATAAATGTTATAATAACAATAAATATATTCTGCGTACTTCAGTGGCGGCTAGTGACATTTGTCGGAAGGGGCAGAGGGGGGGGGGTTGTCGAGCCGCCACTGGCGTGCTTTGAATATCTGTAACTCTGTAATCAATCAATTAACAGAAAAAGTATGATCAATTTTGTAGACAATTTTATTTACTTTATTTTAAATAAATTAATTTTTGCTTTAAAGTTAATCTATACCGAGATATTCATGAAAATCAATAAAAATGTGTTTTTTTCACGTGGTTTTTACCTTCCATCATACCTTTAGGAAGGTATTGTCTTTGTTCAAAAAATTCGGTGGTGAGTTTTTGATGAATAAGCACGTTTTAGGGTCCCTAGAATACGATTTTACTATTTTTACGATGTCTGTATGTTTGTGTGTGTGCGTGTGTGCATGTATGTCTCTCTCTCTGTGTGTGTGTGTGTGGGAGGGGGGTGTATGTGTGTGTGTATGTATGTGTGTGGGTGTGTGTGTATAACAAAATGTTCTAATGCGATAACTCTAATACTACAATTCCAAAAATTATAATTCTTTCGTATTCCTCTTCGTTACATCCATGTGAAGAGCTGATTAGATTTTGGTTAGAATTGATCAACCGGAAGTACCCTCATTTGAAGATTTTAACAGTTTTTCTTGAAAAAACGATGTTAAATATAATTTTTTCACATTTAATGTTGTTATAAATATTAAAGAATATTTTATACTCTATACGATCTGAATGCATTTTATACTTCATATTAAATGGATATAGAGTTAAAAAATTAAATATCATATATTAGCCACATATGTTAAGTCTGGAAACAGCTGCTACATTAAGAAAATTCTAATTGAAAGGTGTCAGTGTCAAGTGCAGTTGACAGTATGGTTGTGTTATAATTTACTGGAAATGTAGGACCTTTTGCTTTCTGTATGGAATTTGTATAAAGTACATACATCTGCCTTAAGGTAATGTACAATAAATTAAATCTTTTGCAAGGAAGTTACTGTATGACATTTAGAACTGACGGAAGGTAATGTGCTGGCCACACCAGATTTTTTCACGTGGTTTTTACCTTCCGTCATACCGTTAGGTAAGGAAGGTATTGTTTTTGGCCAAAAAATTCGATGGTGAGTTTTTAATGTATAAGAACGTTTTAGAGTCCCTAGAATAAGATGTTACTATTTTTGCGATGATGTCTGTGTGTATGTGTGTGTGACAATTTTTTCTCTGACCATAACTCCAACACTACAATTCTAAAAATTATAAGTCTTTCGTATTCCTCTGCGTTATTTCCAAATGTAAAGCTGATTAGGTTTAGGTTATAATTGGTGGACCAGAAGTACCCTCATTTGAAGATCTTAACAGTTTATCTTGAAAAAACCCTGGTATCATTTTTTCATATTTAATATTATAAATATTAAAAAATATATTATTTATAAAAAATTCTAAAAAAATCAATTTCATAAAGCAGCCAGCTATGCAATAACATTGGAAACAGCTAATATAATTTAAAAAAATCTGATGTGGCCAACACAATACCTTCCGCCGTTTAATTTTTATTAATTCAAATATATATATATATATACTTACATATTTAGTTATGCTGGAAACTGTTTTAAGTCCCATTCCATATAACTATTTACTATTTTCTTTTTAAAACGTTACTATTATTAAATTGAAATTAGTTCTTTGACAGTGACATTTATCTGCCAGTTACATACATTTGAAATATGAACTGCGTAACCAAGGAATTGTGTTCGCTGTTTGTTTAAAGCGTAGCTCCGAGATTTAAATTTTAGATAATTTTATAAATTTATCGATAAAATATATAGAAAAAATATTAATGCAGGCCTGTAGAAAATTTAATAATCTTTAATTTTTATAACAAATCTCGATAAAATAACATTTAAAGGTATTTTTCGGAGAAAAACTATTTTGAGCTTCAAGTAAAGTGCCATTTCTATATTTTTTTGAATGATAGCATTTGAGTTAGAGCGTAAACAGGAACCACACATACACATAGACATCGAGAGAAAGGCTGTATTCATTTTTTGTGAAAAATATCGAATATCTTGAAAAAGAAAAGAGATATCGACCTGTGGTTTTAAAATCTTAAATCTACACCCTTCAAACTACTTAAATACAAATTTTCAGAATTTTTAATTTTTTTAAAATTTTTACCCTTTTTTAAACCACACCATCCTCATACCCAAAAATGGGTGTGCGGTACACCTTCAACGACCTCACCAGTAAATTCCTCGTACCAAAAAACATAAGTATACCAATTTTCATCAAAATATTCCAACGGATACATTAATTATTAAACATTCCTTAAAATTGTCAAAAACTGACAAAATCGCAAGATTTTTTGCGATTTTTGGCCGTTTTCAGACTTTTCCTTCTGGAGATTGTAATAGTTGTTCAAAAATTATGAAAATTGGTATGCTTATATAATTTTGCTCGTAGAATCTAATGGTGATATCGCCAGCGGTGTATAATTAACCACTTTTGAGATATGACCCAAAAATGGGCATTTTTGAGTAAAGTTTTGAGAACGAATATCTCGAAAAAGAAAAGAGATATCGACATGCGGTTTTAAAATCTTAAATCTACACCCTTCCAACTACTTAAATAAAAATTTTCAAAAATTTTAAATTTTTAATAATTTCGACCCTTTTTTAAACCAAAACATCCTCATACCCAAAAATGGGTGTGCGGTACACCTTCAACGACCTCACCAGTAAATTCCTCGTACCAAAAAACATAAGTATACCAATTTTCATCAAAATATTCCAATGGATACATTAATTATTAAACATTCCTTAAAATTGTCAAAAACTGAAAAAATCGCAAGGGGTACACCTTAGATTTTCTGCGATTTTTGGCCATTTTCAGACTTTTCCTTCTGGAGATTGTAATAGTTGTTAAAAAATTATGAAAATTGGTATGCTTATATAATTTTGCTCGTAGAATCTAATGGTGATATCGCCAGCGGTGTATAATTAACCATTTTTGAGATATGTCTCAAAAATGGGCATTTTTGAGTAAAGTTTTGAGGACGAATATCTCGAAAAAGAAAAGATATCGACATGCGGTTTTAAAATCTTAAATCTACACCCTTCCAACTACTTAAATACAAATTTTCAAAAAATTTAAATTTTTAATAATTTCGACCCTTTTTTAAACCACACCATCCTCATACCCAAAAATGGGTGTGCGGTACACCTTCAACGACCTCACCAGTAAATTCCTCGTACCAAAAAACATAAGTATACCAATTTTCATCAAAATATTCCAACGGATACATTAATTATTAAACATTCCTTAAAATTGTCAAAAACTGAAAAAATGGCAAGGGGTACACCTTAGATTTTCTGCGATTTTTGGCCATTTTCAGACTTTTCCTTCTGGAGATTGTAATAGTTGTTCAAAAATTATAAAAATTGGTATGCTTATGTAATTTTGCTCGTAGAATCTAATGATGATATCGCTAGCGGTGTATAATTGACCATTTTTGAGATATGACCCAAAATTGGGCATTTTTGAGCAAAGTTTTGAAGACGAATATCTCGAAAAAGAAAAGAGATATCGCCATGCGGTTTTAAAATCTTAAATCTACACCCTTCCAACTACTTAAATGCAAATATTCAAAAAATTTAATTTTTAAAAAATTTCGACCCTTTTTTAAATCACACCATCTTGCACTTTACTAGAAACAAAGTGGTTGTTTACCTAATTTCACGGCCGTTACCATATTGCGGGTGCGAAATGCTTATTTCGCGTCCGGTTGCACAAAAAATACCTTTAAATGTTATTTTTTCGAGATTAATATTATTATAAAAATTAAAGATTATTATATTTTCTATAGATTTTCATTAATACTGTTTCTATATATTTTCTGGATAAATTTATAAAATTACCTATAATTTAAATCCCAGAGTCTACGTTTTAAACAAACAAAACGCAGTTATTCAAATGTATGTAACTGACAGATAAATGTATCATAGAAGTAATCATTTCAAAATAATATTAGTAACGTTTTAAAATGGAAAAAGTAAATAGAACAATAGAAAAGGAATTCAATACAGTTTCCAGCATAAGTAAATATGTAGGAATGAATTCAGATTAATAAAAATTAACGATTCACAAAAATATTTAAGCTAATCCTCATTTTTGGATTAGTGAATTCTATTCTTTCCCTGTATTTAATATTTAATCTTCATTTTATTATAGTTCCGGTGGCTCAATGGTTAGAGCAACGCCTCATGTTATGAGTGCTCTCGGGGCTCTGGGTTCGAATCCCACTGAGGCATGGATGTGTGTGAATGTGAACCCACTCTGTAATTGGGATTTAATCCTGTTGAGGGGTTTAAAAAAAGTTAGTTACTTGGATTAGATTAAACTAAAAATAAGGATTTACTTAATCTTTTTTTGTGACTCGGGCTGCAAATGGCGGGAGGTATTGTATTGGCCACACCAGATTTTTACCTCTCGCTAAGAGAAGTATTGAATTCATGCTAAAAATCGCATATCCAGATTTTAGTGAATAAGCACGTTTTAAGGCCCTAGAATCCGATTATAACATTTTTACGATGATGTCCGTATGTGTGTGTGGATGTGTATGTGTGTATGTGTGGATGTTGGATTCATGATTTCTCAAATACTATAAGACTTAAGACATTTTTAACTACGGATTCCTCAATCTAACAATAATGGGAAGAGTTGGTTAAGTAATTAGACAACCGGAAGTAGTAGTTAAAAGAAAAAAAATCATCTAAATATTATTTATCGAAAATGTATGTAAATACGTATATTAAAGAACGTTAAATTCTTTATTCGATAAATATAAATTCATTATTATATCTTCTATAGATTTAGAGATAAAGAAATGTATATAAAATAATTTGATGTAAAAATTCTCAGATCAAACTACTTCAAGGCAAGAAATTCAAATGTTTGTAATTGACACATAAATGTCACTGTCAAAAATATTTGTATGCCACTATCAAAAATTATTGTACATCATTATAAAGATTATGAAAATAAAATAAAAGTCAACAACGCAAAAGAATATACGTAAAAAAGAATATAAAAGGAATTTGCGAAATAATGACGAATATAAAGAAAAAGAAAAGAAAAGTACAAAAAAGAAAATTTCAGGATATTGAATACAAAGAAAATGTACGTATTGTACATAATTTATATTAAAATATCCCATAGATTTTGCAAATATATGTGAGAATTACTTTGTAGTGAGACATGAATATATGTATTTGTATTTAAAAATATTTTTCGTTTTATGCGTACAACCAGGTAAAATATCTGGCGAGAGGTTATGTGCTGGCCACATCAGATTTTTACCTCCCGTGCGTGCGTGCGTGCGTGCGTGCGTGCGTGCGTGTGTGTGTGTGTGTGTGTGTGTGTGTGTGTGTGTGTGTGTATGTAACAAAATTTTCGTCTGCGATAACTTCCATACTACAATTCTAAAAATTATAATTCTTTCGTATTTCTTTTCGTTACATCCATGTGAAGAGCTGATTAGATTTTGGTTAGAATTGGACAACCGGAAGTACCTACCTTCATTTGAAGATTTTAACAGTTTTTCTTGAAAAAACTATGTTAAATATCATTTTTTCACGTTTAATGTTATTATAAATATTAAAGAATATTTTATTCTCTATACGATTTGACTACATTTTATACTTAATATTAAATGGATATAGAGTTAAAAAATTATAATGAAATTAAATTTCATAAAGTAGCCATAGCTATGAAAACAGCTGCTATATTAAGAAAATTTTGATTGAAAGATGTCAGTGTCAAGTGCAATTGACATAGTGTGTCGAATAATTTTACTGGAAATATAGGATCTTTTGCTATAAATTTTCTGTATGGAATTTGCATAAAATACATGCAACTGCCAGAAGGTAAAGTACAAGAAATTATAATCTTTAGCAAGGAATTTTCTGTATGAAATTTGTACAAAATACATAGAACTGACGGAAGGTAATGTGCTGGCCACATCAGATTTTTTTACCTCAAAATCTGCTAAACTGGACATCTATCCATCTATACAGTATGATATAAAATTGTTCTTTCTTACTTTCTCTTTCTTATTCTTCCTTGTTTAAACGTGCGAATATGGGGCAAAAGTATGAGATAATCCGAGCAGGAAGGATGCTAATTGGAATTAGGAAGTCACCTCAACACACCTTAGACCTGAGCTGAGCTAAGCAAGTCTCGCGTTACTTTCACGGCAATTCTACCTCGTAATCCTCTGCATTACTCCGCAAAACACTCAAACTTAAACACTCCGGTCCCTAGAGGTGCAATACACACATAGGCGTCGACACAAGGGGGGAGATTTCTTATTAGGGCACTAGGTTAGGAAAAATGTACCATACTGTTCAAAGTATTTGCCTATAAGCGTTTTTATAGTTTATTTCATTCTGTTTAACATTTTGAACTTGATTCACGTGAAAGATGTGTGTACATTCCGTGTTCTACGTTCTTTACTGTACGTTTTCTGCTCAATATAGCCTTCTCCCTCTGTTCTTTTTTATTGTACATCCTCATACTTCTATAAAGCGCTTTGTCGTCGAGTCAGCAACATTCTAAGCTCAATTCTCTTTTGTACGACATATATATCCTTACCCAGATGTCTAATATATGTACCTACGTTTCACTAAACCAAATTAATTTTAATAAAAACTAAATAAGTATTTCAAAAACAACAAGGGAAAGTTAAACAGAGTAGTCAAGATTATTCAACATGTCAACCATGCCAGAGGTCCTAACAACTCTAGTCATGGTATTTTACGATATTAAAAGTTTGCTCTCTCCAAAACAATGCATCGAAAAGCTTCGGGATGCATCTTGTACAATGATTTTAAATATCATCGAGTTTCTCTCAATGACGATTTACGCGAAGATCGGCCAATTTCTGCAGTTACGGATGAAAATATATCTGCTATTCGTATAATGATTAAAGAAGACAACCGTGTCACATACAGAATTATACGCACTACTTTGGGCATTGGAATGACCGCTATAAATAAAATTTTGCTCGATCATCTAAAAGGCAAGAAAGTTGAATAATGATCAAAAGCAACATCGTGTGGAATGGTGTATTAAAACATTTAAAAAGTATAATGAAGGTAAATCTAAAGCAGTGTATGATGTTACAACAAATGATGAATCGTGGATGTATGCATTGAAAGCTAAAACAAAACGACAATAAGCTCAATGGGTGTTTCCAACAGACCTCAATCTTGTTAGAATCTTGGGGAATCCGTAGTTAAAAATGTCTTAAGTCTTATAGTATTTGAGAAATCGTGGATCCAACATCCACACACACACACACACACGCACGCACGCACGCACGCTCGCAGGCACGCACGCACGCAAGCAAGCACGCACGCACGAACGCACGCACGCCCGCACACACACACACACATACACACATCCACACACACATACGGACATCATCGTAAAAATGTTATAATCGGATTGTAGGGACCTTAAAACGTGCTTATTCACTAAAATCTGGATATGCGATTTTTAGCATGAATTCAATACCTCTCTTAGCGAGAGGTAAAAATGAAATGAACAAAGACATTCTATATATTTCTCTTGAAGATTTCTTTACTAAAATTTTCGCTAATATAAGTGCCATTATAATTTTGCGGCGTATGCATTTCTATTTATAAGGCCACTTCAATTAAAAGACAACTCAAGTGCTCCTTAAGTACCAGTAAGAATATACTGACGTCCTTGATATTATGTACGATAAAGCAGTGTATATTATCTATACAGATCTATTTCAAGAAGACCTACAACCTGCTATCATAAAGTTTCTAATTGAAGATTCTTAATTCAAAGAGATATAAATGCCAAAAAATATATTTTTTATATTTTGCGTTCATAATGAAGTCATCGACCTTCATTTCGATACGCAATTTTTTGTTTTAAACGGTTGGTACTAGATGACGTTTCTTTAACCCATTTTTACCAAATTTATTTTTAGTTAATTGACAATTCATTTTAATAATATAATGTCGAAATTATTATTATTTTTTTTATTTAGGGAAGATTATTTACATGAAAATGTACAAATGGTTACAAATATAATCACAAATTGAGTAAGTAAATGTTAATTGTAGAAGGCACAAAATATAAAAAATAGTATAAAGAACTCATTTTATAAGACTTTCTTTAGCACTTGTCAATTAGAAAACTCGCTAACGCTCGTTTTCTAAATTTTGACGTTTGCGAAAAAAACATGTCTTATAAAACACGTTCTTTAATATAATATTACGTCTCAGTAAAGTATTATGAACTGTTTATTGCTAGGATACGATGTTTATAAACATATCTATAACAACCGGGGCATTATATGAGGGCATAGTAGCTCATTATGCTCTCATTATAATCCGATCATCGTTTATGGACTTTAAATTAGAAATAATATGAACGGTATATAATGAAATATATTTTCTTTTTAATTATAATTCATTACAATAATAATAAGGATTGATTACAACAATTAATACATTAATTGATTACAACAATTAATATAAGAAAACAGCTTTGAAAGCACAACACAGAAATCATTTTTAATTTATTTATAATACTTAAAATTGATTATGAAAAGGGTCTTAAAAAGCAATTTACTTTCACCACACATGTAAATAGTAAGTACGTCGAATTGCATACTGCAATGTTTGGCATTGATTTTTGACGGATGACGGATCATTAATTCTTTTGGGGACGATCTATTTATCCACGTTTGAATTCATCTTTGATATTATTTACCGTCACAAGTGACACATCCAAAGCAGTACAAACTCTCTAAAATGTAGTAATATTCAGAAATAAGTGCCTAAGAAATAAAGTACTGAGATCTCATGTGAATACGAACCCCAAAATATAATCTTCTACAGACGAGAATGGAATAATTATGGGAACATTTATGTGTTTCTCTTCCTCAAAGTATGCAGAAGCATTCAAAATAATTTCTTTACACCGTTTCGATAAAATATCATCCGAAACATCAAATTCACCCATTCCATCATCTTCAACGATATAATAACGTTGATGAAGGAGGATCGTTGATGTTTTAAAAATAAATAAATGTTGATAATAAACAAAACAATGAAACAACATTCTTAGCAACGCCAAAGCTTTAGCATTGTTGTAATCAAAATTATTATAAATGAAAACTTATTTCACATATTCTAGTGCAACATTAAATCTTATATGCACCACGGGAGTTACTAGATGATGATGCCCATCGGACGACATCTATCCCTCGGGCCTAAAATTCTATTTATTCACAATCATTATAGTAATATGAGCATCTATACGACATAATAATCCGACTTGAAAAGTAAGTCGATACTCTAGCACTCTCAGTGTTTAAATCCGAGTGGAAACTCCGGTTTACTGAAGTCCAGCGTCAAACTCCAGTCACAAATTACTGTAGTGGGGTGGGTAGCATGTCCACGCGCCCCACATAAACCAGTGGCGTGCACCAGATGTTGCTAATAGCTGTACTGCTAGCCAACGGACACAACAGCTCTGTGCAGGATTTATAGGAACTATAGATGTTACCAGCACTTTGGGGAAATAAATATGTCATCATGGCTTCTGCCAGTTACTTGATATATCTCATTCCAACCACTGCAATAGATAGATGTGTTTAATTGAACTCTGATGTGATTGCTAAGGATTTGGCCGAAGTAACGAATGTAACACAAGTTTTGAGAACTTGGTGATATTTTGTCGGGTGAAATCAAAACTGGCTACTGGCAGTATGTAATATGACCAACGACTTTTAATAACTTCGTTAGATCCCGCATGGCGTATACTGCAGATAGTTTATTGTGAAGCAGATACTCCCTATGGTGCAGAGATTGTGGGGAACGGACGGAAAACCCCATTTGGTAATGCATGATGCCTAGTTTTCATATTTACATTGTATTATGTTTACGTTCTGTCGAGTGACTATTGATGAGTAAGGTTTGATAGTTAAAAAATCTGGTGTGGCCAACACAATACCTCCCACCATTTACAGCCCGAGTCACAAAAAGATTAAGTTAATCCTTATTTTTGGATTAGCGAATTTTACCCTAATTTTGACAGTTTATTTCTTAAAATATAGTCTAATATAATCCAAGTAACTAGCTTTTTTTAAACTCATCAACAGGATTAAATTCCAATTACAGAGTGGGTTCACATTCACACAAATCCATGCCTTAGTGGGATTCGAACCCAGAGCCCTGAGGGCACTAATAACACAAGGCGTTGCTCTAACCATTGAGCTATAATAAAATGAAGATTATATTTTAAATACCGGTATAGAATAGAATTCACTAATCCAAAAATGAGGATTGGCTTAAACATTTTTATGAATCGTTAATTTTTATTAATCTAAATACATACCTACATATTTTTTTATACTGGACACTGTATTGAATTCCTTTTCTATTGTTATATTTATTTTTTTCTTTTTAAAACGTTACTAATATTATTTTGAAATGATTAGTTCTTTGATAGTAACATTTATTTGCCAGTTACATACATTCGAATAACTACATTTTGTTTGTTTAAAGCTCTGGGATTTAAATTATAGATAATTTTATAAATGTATCCATAAAATATATAGAAAAAGTATTAATGCAAATCTATAGAAAATTTAATAATCTTTAATTTTTGTAATAAATTAATCTAAAAAATTAATATGTAAAGGTATTTTTCGAAGAAAAACTATTTTGAGCTTCTTGTAAAGTGCCATTTCCGGTTATCCGTATTTCACCAAAATCTGGGCTCTTTCCATTACAGAAAAAGTTCGAAATACAATGTTTCAAAATTTTCTGAATGATAGTATTTCAGTTAGAGTGGAGGATCCACACACACATACACACATACACACATTCACACATACACACATACAATACACACATACACACACACACACAGACATCATCGTGAAAATGTTAAAATTGGATTCTAGGGACCTCCCTTATCAAAGTTAGCGGGAGGTAAAAATTATAAAGAAATTAAATATCATATATTAGCCAGCTATGCTATAACTCCGGAAACAGCTGCTGTATTAAGAAAATTCTGATTGAAAGGTGTCGGTGTCAAGTGCAGTTGACAATATGTATGTATTATAATTTTACTGGAAATATAGGATCTTTTGCTAGAAGCTTTCTGTATGGAATTTGTATAAAATACACACAACTGCTTTGGTAATGTACAAGAAATAGAGTATTTTGCAAGGAACTTTCTGACGACATTTATACAAAATACATAGAACTGACGGAAGGTAATGTGATCGCCACATCATATTTATTAATTCTATATCCATTTAATATGAAGTATAAAATGCATTCAAAACGTATAGAGAATAAAATATTCTTTAATATTTATAATAATATTAAATGTGAAAAAATGATATTTAATATAGTTTTTTTCAAGAAAAACAGTTAAAATCTTCAAACGAAGGTACTTCCGGTTGACTAATTATAACCAAAATCTAATCAGCTCTTCACATGGATGTAACGAAGAGGAATACGAAAGAATTATAATTTTTGGTATTGTAGTATTAGAGTTATCGCATTAGATGTCACACAGATACACACACACACACACACACACACACACACACACACACACACACACACATACACACACACATACATACTTACACACACACACATACAGACTTCGTAAAAATAGTAAAATCGTATTCTAGGGACCCTAAAACGTGCTTATTCATCAAAAACTTATCACCGAATTTTTTGACCAAAGACAATACCTTCCTTACCTGAAAGTGACGGAAGGTAAAAATCTGTTAATTCATCCCATTTATAATTTGTTTCTATATGTAATTTTAAATTTGGCGCGTATTTTGCCTTTTCTGCAAATGGCTGCCTTCCAATTTCTTGCCTCACAGGTGACTACGTGCACAACATACAAGTTAGCAATCCAGTGTATATATTAATATCCTTGGGTTACACTGGGAGATATAGAGTGTAAATGCATTTATTAAAAATTGTTTTCTATTGAGCTATTTCCGTACAATTTCTATGTTCTCTAACAGCCTAATATCTTTCTTTGCAACCCTTTCTGACCACGCAGTTAATTCCCGTGCCGTTTTCTCTTATCTGGAGTATCTGAGCTTCATCTTGGTTGTATTTAAAAAGACGGATAGGGTCATTTCGGTGATTCAGTTATCTCTTGCGGTTTGTAGGCGTAGGAACGGGTAACTGCGGGTAGCAAGGGGTAGGTGAGGGATTGCAGTAAGGGGGAAGGTATGCAAAATGAGCTGTAGGAGGGGGAGGGAATGAAGAGAACTCGTAAATAAAATTTGCAAAGAAAAGAGTTAAAAATAATGATGTGATAAAAAATTTGGAAGATTGTTTAAACACGGGGTGTTTTAAAAATTGGCACAATAGTTGGGGAATGTATCAGTTTTTATCATTTTGAGTGATTGGTTTCGTATAAATGTTGGTGTGAAACAGGGCTGTGGTATGTCTCCGTGGTTGTTTAATTTGTATATGGATGTGTTGTTGCGGAGAGCATTGAGTGAAATGGATGGTGTACAAATTGGTGAAACTATTGTGCCTGCGTTAGCGTATGCAGATAATGTAATTGTTTTAGGTGAAAATGAAGAGCAACTCAGAAGAATGATAGAGAGAATACATGTAGTTGGAAGAAGTATGAATCTGGAGTTCATAACGATAGTATTTGAAAGGAGTAAATTGGTGACTGTGTGCAATGTGTTGGTGGATGGAGTGAAGCTGGAGCATTAGAATGAGTTTGTATATTTGGGTAGCATGATGTTAAGGGATGGTCGAATTGATAGAGAAATTGAAAGGAGAGTGAGTGCGGGGTGTAAAGTAATGAGTGCTCTGAGTACGTTTGCTCGAAACGTAAACGTATCTAGAGTAGCTCGTTTCAGTGTGTATAATGGAGTGCTAGTGCCTGCTTTGATGTATGGACGAGAAGGCGTAAAAGAAGAGTGACTGCCGTGGAAATGAGGTATTTACGTGGTGAATGTGAATATGTAAGACGGGATCGCGTGAGGAATTATTTGGTGTATGAAGAATGTATGGTTAGGAAGAATGTTAAGAGAGTAGGAATGAGCCAGTTGAGATGGTTTGGTCATGTGGAGAGAATGAAAAGTGAACGGCTTGTAAAGCGTATATATCATGGTGAAATTGAGGGTGTTTGATTGTGTGGCCTTCCAGTGTGTAAGTGGATGGATTTGATTGATAAGGTGCTAAAAGAGAAAAAGTGTCCGAGTGGGAAGAGAAGAAGAACGTGTATGAATGCGATTATGAATATGGCCTACGCGAAAGAAGTGTGCTTAGACAGGAATGTGTGGCGAAGGATGATTGTTTCGTAACTATTATTGTGGTTCGGTTGCGGTATTTCGCTACCAAAAATCGGTCACTTTAAAGGTGCATTCACAAATGAAAATTAGGTTTAGATTTATGGTTTATACTTTAGATTTAAAGACTTTGGCCGCATATTATGTAATGATTCCATTCACACTTCTAATTTAGGGTCTCTAAATCCAAATCATAAAGCTAAACATTGAAAGGTCCAAACTTTAGGTTTATGATTTAGTTTGACGTCACAAACTTTACCAATGAGAACGAGTCTGAAATGATGTAGATATATACACCCATCTTTATTTAGTATCCACTTGGTGGATTCAGCTTTTAAAACAAATGAAGAACATGGATACTGTCATAACATAATTGCTGAAATATAACCAATAATGCCAAGTGAATGACAGTTTCACGGCGCACAGGTGTCTTGTTGAGAACTGTTCTACCGAGATTTTAATCTTGTTTTTGAAGCATTTACATAGATGTCTGTACATATCAAAACTAATTTCAGGTAATTTAAACTTACATTTATGAATGACTTAAGGTGCATTCACAAATGAAAATTAGGTTTATGGTTTTTGTTTAGGTTTAAGTCATTCATAAATGTAAGTTTAAATTACCTGAAAATTAGTTTTCATATGTACATACATCTATGCAAATGCTTCAAAAACAAGATTAAAATATCGGTAGAGCAGTATTCAACAAGACACCTGTGCGTCGTGAAACTGTCATTCGCTTGGCATTATTGGTTATATTTCAGCAATTAATTTATGACAATCTCCATGTTTTTTCGCATTTTTTTAAAAAGCCGAATCCACCAAGTGAATGCTAAATAAAGATGGGTGTATATATCTATATCCTTTCAGACTCGTTCTCATTGGTGAAGTTTGTAACGTCAAACTAAATTATAAACCTAAAGTTTGGATCTTGCAATGTTTAGATTTATGATTTGGATTTAAAGACACTAAAGTCAGAAGTGTGAATGGAGTCATTACATATTATGCGGCCAAAGTCTTCAAATCTAAAGTATAAAACATAAATCTAAACATAATTTTCATTTGTGAATGTACCTTTAAAAATTGCGTGCCTTAATTTTGCAACATCCTGTATAAAAATAATCATTTCTCCCTGAGCACAGTGAGTACTCTCCGCTCATTTAGTCCTTAATCCTGCTGGATTCCTGCCTATCTAGCACGTTGGTTACTGGTGTAATAAATGTAATATTTATTGTGCATGTGGATGGAGTTGGCAGGCAGTCCTGCTGCAGCAGGAACATCTGTATTTGGCAGGCCGCCAGCAGGAAGAATTACCATTGTATTACTGAATTCAACAGCGTGTATCTTAATGTACAATGCGGACCAGGTATACGCGCGCATACGAGATTGACGAAATTGTTTCCAAATCGGAGGAGAAATAAGAAAAGAATAAATAAATAGGGGAAAGTCTATTTGCAGGAAATAATGCAAGATATAAATAGAGAAAGCTTTTGTGAAGTTTAATAATATAATATGGTGTTCTTTTTGCCACAATTTGAGAGCCCTGAAGATGACGACAAGTTTTAAAATGTACCTAAATTTTTGTTTATTTTGCATTTATTTGAATCAAAACGCATTATGCACAAAGGGGCCTAGAAACTTTCTTTTTACCTCCCGCTAACCTTGGTAAGGGAAGTATAGGGATCGTGCTAAAAATCACCTATCGAGATTTTGATAAATGACCACGTTTTAAGGTCCTTATAATCCGATTTTAACATTTTCACGATGATGTCTGTGTTTATGTATGTATGTGTGTGTGGATCCTCCACTCTAACTCAAATACAATCTTTCAGAAAATTTTGAAACCTTGTATTTCGAATTTTTTCAGTAATGGAAAGAGCCCATTAGATTTTGGTGAAAATTGGATAACCGGAAATGGCACTTTACTAGAAGCTCAAAATAGTTTTTCTTCGAAAAATACCTTTAAATGTTTAATGATATTATAAAAATTAAATATTATTATTTTCTATAGATTTGCATTAATACTTTTTCTATATATTTTATAGATAAATTTATAAAATTATCTATAATTTAAATCCCAGAGCCTCCGCAATAAACAAACAAAACGCAGTTATGTCACTATCAAAGAACTAATCATTTCAAAATAATATGAGTAACATTTTAAAAAGAAAAAAGTAAATAGAACATTAGAAAAGGAAGTCAATACAGTTTCCAGCATAAGTAAATATATAGGTATGTATTTAGATCAATACAAATTAACGATTTACAAAAATGATTAAGCTAATTCGCATTTTTGGATTAATGAATTCTATTCTATCCCGGTATTTAAAACTTAATCTTCATTTTATTATAGCTCCGGTGGCACAATGGTTAGAGCAACGCCTCATGTCATGAGTGCCCTCGGGGCTCTGAGTTCGAATCCCACTAAGGCATGGATGTGTGTGAATGTGAACCCACTCTGTAATTGGGATTTAATCCTGTTGAGGGGTTTAAAAAATGGTAGTTACTTGGATTAGATTAGACTATATTTTAAGAAATAAACTGTCAAAATTAGAGTAAAATTCGCTAATCCAAAAATAATGATTAACTTAATCTTTTTTGTGACTCGGGCTGTAAACGGCGGGAGGTATTGTGTTGGCCACACCACATTTTTTCTATAGGTATTGGGAAGTAAAAATGTATTCCATCTTATTGTACTTTATTATGGCACTAGATCATAGTCGAACTGTTGCCTATGCGTTCTCTATTCCTATATTCTCATATTTGCGTGTTGAAGGTCTATGTGTATGTGTGTTTCAATTATTCAGCTGAATTAAATGCCATTACAGATGTGTGTTAATGGAATATTCGTGATACATTTCAGCCTTAATTTTACTCGTACTACATGCTATAATGATTCAAATTGCATGAATTAAGGAATTTTGTGGTTTTCTAACATATGTGGTACAAAACATCTTAAAATCTATACCTCCCTTACCAAGGGTAGCGGGAGGTAAAAATCTGATATGGACATCACAATACCTCCCGCTATTTAATTTTTATTAATTTAAATATACATACTTATATGGAACTTGGAAATAGAGGGACATGGCTTAACCACAGATTCCGAGTACGAGATTATGCAGCATGTATCAATATTTAGTTGTAACTTATTCATTACACACCAATCAGTCAGCAAATTAATATTTCTTTGAAGGCACAAATATCTTGTAAAGTAGATGTATGAAATATTTTAATATAATCTGCATTATAGAGATCTATTACAATGCTTTGCTAGGCAACCATACATAAACATTTTCCATCCATGGGGTGGAAGTGTGGTCTTCTTTCTCACCCACGAGATTCTTATTTTAGTTAGAATTGTACGAATTTCTTAACCTCTAAACGGTTAAGTATTATTTAAAATAACAGATAAACACAAAATGATAGCCTACCTGATTTTCTTACACTCAATATCTCTAGCGTGATCTTCAAATGTATAAGATTCAAACCCAGTACCTATATCTCCAAAGACAAGTATTATCCTCTTTTCTAAATTCTCCTTATTATTAGGTTTATAAGTATCTGCTCCACACTCCACAATGGAGTTACCTCTGTCGTTATATGCAAGCAAGCAACGAAAGCACGTAGATTGAAATATTTTAATATCATCATTTATATTCCGAGTAGTAAACTTAATCGCGAAAGTTAAAAGTGTTTGACGCTGGAACGCTGGGAACCAAATCCTGATTTAAACAGGTTTATGACTTTGTCCTTTCAGACTTCAAGACTTCGCGGGATAAGAAGGATGAAACATAAATTGTGTTTATTCGGGAATAAATATAGCAAAACTTATATACAAATTCTTGGCTATTCTCATTTTTTTAATGCATTCTTTTTTTTCAACAAAATAATATATTGTATGTTCCGTAAGTCAACCAGAAAACCTGTATCTTGATTGCTGGTACACCATGGTTCCCGAATATTTTCATCTATTTCGGAACAGATTGACATTAATTCATATGACATTTAAAATTGACACAACCTAACAAAAATACAAATTAACTAAATGAATGATAACGTTGAATAAAGCCAATAAAAATAACGCAATCACCAATATCTCAAATATAAATAGTGTTCTCATACTTACATCTATAATAATTATTGGTAATACCACTAAAAATGCGGTTTAGAAATTTGACACTGACGGATATCGTTTGATTTTGTTATGAACCAGGATTATTTCGTGGTTGCCGTGGTCCGACTTTTTACCAACTTTTTTCAGGAACCGCGTTCCAAATAAAAACCGGTAAATAATTTCAGGACTTACGGAACACAAAACCGTAAATCTGGTCGAACCGGTTGCATTACGGAACATACTAATAATAGCAACAATCTTAAATTTGGATATTATTTTAAGAATATACCTAACTTTGCCAATAAGCAATGTAGGTGGAAAAAGGATATTTTCAGTTCTCAAAAGAGTAAAAAATTATTTGAGAAGTACTTTGGGACAACAAAAATTAAATGGTTTATCTATGTTGTATATTGAAAATTATGTTTTAAGCGAGTTTTTACATTGACAAGATTTGATTACTAAATTCACAGAATTAAAAGTACGATAAAATAAATAAATTGTAATGTATACTATTATTTATATTGTAATAGATATTATTTTTATGTAGTTTATTTTAAATTTATAATTTTTTAACATGTGTTGCAATATTCTATTGTTTAAATTTTGTATGTGCATTATATCATAAAATAACCAAAATTTCAATATTGTACCTACTAATTTTCGTTTTTAACTTTATTAAGTAAATAAAATGGGGGAGGAGGGTAGGGGCCCGACGTAACCTTTTTGCTTAGGGCCCCATATATCCTTAATCCGGCACTGCATATAGGGTCTTTCGCAAGAAACTGTCTGTATGGAATTTTTATAAAACACATAGAACTGACGGCAGGTAATATGCTGACCACATCAGATTTTTTATTATACATACAGGGTGCCTCACAACTCGCGCCCCAGACGAAACTGACACTTGCCGACGACAATAGGTTGCCAACAAATAGAAGAAAATAATTTGCAGCTGCTTGCATAACGGTGTTACAAAACTTTTTAATCCACCACACCCGGAAGGATATCTTAAGGTGTGATGATATTATTACAAAATAAAACTGGTTGCTAGGTTTTAAAAATACTACTAGTGAGTTACAAAATTTGTTTGACTTACTGTAATTTTGACACTTTAGAGTTGACTTTTCACTGTCAACAAATTTAGGTTAGCGAAGGTGTCATCCGAGATCATCATTTATATCGTACAGTGCAACGTGTTGTAGCAGCTGTGTAAAATGTGTTAATCGAAAATATTATTGTCATTTGATCTGACTTTACTTGAGCGGTCTCATGCGTCCTTGCGATGGCTCTCAATATCACTTTATGATTCACAAGATTTTTATCCGGAAAACGTACCGAATAGACTCGTGCTGCCTCTCTGGCGTTACGTCCACATTCTCCGAAAATTATAATTTTTAAGTAACCAGCGGCTGAATACATGGTAAGAATTTGCCGTTTTTTATTCACCTTGTCAAATTGAATTTGACGCTGACATTTTTCGAAAACTACAGTCGCCCACACATTTTAAAAAAGATTTGATATGTATAAAACCCTAGTAATGTAAAATTACGGCAAACACACGTTAAAGGTGTAGGTTTGTGATTGGTCAATTTTAAGACGTCTTTTCTCGAATATCTTTTAAGCTAGATTTTTTCTTCTTCGATATTACACATCTGAGTGCAATCTCGTGTTCCCTCATTCGCTCTGGGGCGCGAGTTGTGAGACAGCCTGCATATCGTGTTTGATTTTTTCACGAACTTTAAAAATCGTGGAAAGATCATTTCGAACTCAAACAGTTAGGAATGAGATAAAAAAATTTGATGTGGACACCACACGACTTCCTCGTACACAAGACCAATATGAAGTATAGACCCAAGTATATAATTGCACATATTTGACGTAATTTGATATTAGCATCTATTTTTTATTTTTTTGTTATTTTTTGTCCTAATCCATAGCAAGCTTCATTACAAAAACCAAAAATTATATAAGTTTTAAATATACATATCTCGCTTATACAAAGGGCTAATTTAATAATACTTGATGTGCTAGACACAGAATTTAATTCTCTAAAAATTTTATTTGAAGTATTTATTTCTAAAATCAAAATGAAACAATTTTATTGAAGAAAAACTGTTAACAACTTCAGGTAATATGTCACTTCCGGTTAGCCTGTTTTAACCAAAATCCACTATGTTATTCCAATTGACATAAAAGTCTTGAAAAGTGTTAGATTATATTTTAAGATAGTTTTTCATTAAAATCTATTATAGGCTTCAAATAAAGTACCATTTCTGGAAATTATGTAATGACCAAAAAGGGAGGTGCACAACTAGATGTTATAGCAGTCCTAAATACAAAATTTCAACTTTCTACGGCTTACCGCTTTTGAGTTATGCGAGATACATACGCACGTACAGACGTCACGACGAAATTAGTCAAAATGAATTCAGGGTTGGTCAAAATGGATATTTCCGTTGAAATCTCAAAACCGAAATTTTTCGCGATTACAATACTTCCTTTACTTCGTACAAGGAAGTAAAAAATGCACAGATATCAAATATATTATAAATTAGTAACGGCACCATTAGATAGTTTCAAAACTCTAACCAATTACATTCCAAGAGAATTGTCATCTAAGACCTCATCATCTTTTAATGCGTCTTCTATTGATCATTCCTTTACTATGTATCTATCCACTTGTATTAGTGTTTCCACTTGTACGTCTCTCTGTGTGTGTGCGTGTGTATCTCTCCTCCTAACTCTCTCCCGCTCACTCTCTCATTCTATGTGTATGCGTGTGGGGGTGTGCTACGCAGCGACATGTAAAGGGCGGATTTAGGCGCAGTCGGTAACCCGCAGACTTTTTCCCCAGCCTAATTATTTGTTGTGCGAATGCTGCAGGTTTGCAATGCGGTCACAGCGCGATTTATGTACAAAATAATCGTGCACGCAATCACAAATGAGAGCGGAGAAATATAGTTGTAATTGCGGATAATTGATAGAATTCAAAATAGTTGGACGAGAGATAGAAATGTGTGACATTATAATGGATGGAAATTTTTAGATGTTTTATACATATACCAAATAACGTTTAATCAAATTGTCGCTGGAAATAAAATATCACAATTAACTTGTTTTCATTTTGACAGTTTAGTTTTTTCGATTTGATGCATCAAAACGTAATATAAGCTAGATATTCGTAATAGTTATTTACGTATAGAGGGCCGAAAGAAAGGGTTTACGCCTGCGGACGAAATTGAAGCCCGGCCTGAGGAAAAGCGAGGCCTGCAAATACGAGATCTCGCAAAACAGTTTCTGGGCGTGTGATACACAAGATTTGTTTTGTGCTGACATCTCCATAAATTCTTCGTATGTTTCACAACACTTTATTCTATTTTACATAACCTAAAAAAATGAACATATATTTTTAACGGTTTTGCAATGCAAGTTTAAATATAATTACTTACATTTGAGCTTAAAATGCGTAATTATTTTATAGTTATTGAAAATATATCATACAAACATTAGTTATTATTATTATTATACAAGCATTAAGAATTTGTTCTCCATGAAATTCTACAGAAACATATATAAGAAATATTTATAAATATTATTATATAAAAAGTAATTAATGTTCAAAAGATACCTTACGAGTTCTTTGTATGTTTTAACATATAAAAATTCAAATAATGTGGAATCAAAAATTATGTATGTCATGTCAGCTTTTAAATTTTACAGTTTGACGTTTAAATTTTGCATTATATTGTTTTGCATTGCCTTCTATGTTGTCTTCGTCTTTTTTGTGATTTTGCTGCCCTCTGAAGAAATATGCAAGGAACTACTTTCCCCGTGCTCCGTTTGCCCCTCATCTCCAAAAAATTTGTTACAAGGCCACCCATAAGTCTGTCCAATCTCTCTTTAGATAGTTGTCTCTGATTTATACCAAATTACGTTTAATCAAATTGTCACTGGAAACAAAATACCGCAATTAACTTGTTTTCATTTTGACAGTTTAGTTTTTCGATTTGATATTCGAAGGCCTCCCTGTACGTAGTATACTATAAGACCCTCCACGAAAAATGGATAGTACAAAATCATTTATCCTCTTTTAAAAAGAACGATTTAGGGTAGATGCGTGCTACTCGGAGTTGATCTTCTTGATAAAAAGAAAACGGCTAAGATTGTGAAGAAGGTGTACCCTGTGTTAATTTGCCCAAAAGTGGTCGACGAAAAATTTTGAGTCACATGAGAGCACAAAGATTAATTGCAGCCGTTAAAGACAAAGTTGAAGTGTCACAACAACTGATCGATATTTGGAAGACCACTGGTTTAGAACAATTTTTTCAAAACAACTTGGTGTTTGAAAAATGAAAAAAGGTATCAAAATATACCGTGGCCCAATTAGAAAGAATCCCTAGATGTTGTCGTGCGTTACGGTGCATTCATTTTCCAAATTATTATAATGGATGACGAGAAATATTTTACTCTGTCCTATTCGGAGATGAAAGGAAACGATGGTTTTTATACTAATGACATGGAAAACACACCAGACAATGTCAAGTTCAAAGGTAAATCTAAATTTAAGGAGAAACTTTTAGTATGGTGTGCCATTTCTGAAGCCGGATATATCTCGCAGTCGTACATTGGTCGTGTTCGAGGAAAAGCCTAACTGCACAACTTTATATTCAAAGATGCCTCTCTAAATTACTTCAATTTTTAAATACACATGACGCCAATGATATAATGTTTTGGTCTGATGTAGCTTCATTCCATTACGCAAGAATAACTAGAGACTGGTATAACGAAAACAACGTAGACTTTGTTCCGAAATTGGACAATCCTCCCAATGTAATGTACCTCAAACTCGACCAATAGAAGAATTTTGGTCAATATTGACCAGAAAAGTGCACGACAAGGGATAGGAAGCTGCAAATGAAGAACAATTACATCGCATTTACCAAAAGATTCGAGAAATCGATCCAGATGTTATCCAGAGGATAATGGGGCAAGTCAGAAGAATATTAAGGGCCATTGAAGATAATGGTCCATTATTAATAATTTAAATGTTAAATATTAATTGTTATACTTATTGTTAATTGTTATAATAATTAGTTTAAAAATTAAAAGAGTTTTAAAAAAGTTATCAGTAGAGTAAAGTCGGTGAATGTGGAATACCATTTTCATTTCATTGAAAATAACATGCGAAAAGATGGCGGTTAATCATCAAATATTGTTTATAGGTCATTTAAAATGTACTTTACAAAATAGTAACACTTTCAGGTTGATTATCTTGAATAATTCACTTATAAGAGCAATTTTCTTCAAAATTGAAATTTTTACACCTCTTGAAAAAGGGATGGTAATGTGGAATACCATAGTGGAATATATACCACATAACCATACTTACTTTCACAGTATAAGAAAATTCGGAAAACAATGCAAATATGTTCTTTAAATTAGTTATTCCTTCTTATCAAAAATATAAAAAAAAAATGAGTATGCTATTGGAATGTAACAAAATAAACTATATTACATAATCAACTAAACGCATTTAACCCATTTGATGTTCCCGTACTGCCTTCTGCATGTTTGCTTCTTGCTAGGTATGCTTTTCTGGCACATTTTCCTAAACCAAGAACAGTTATCTAGTCATATTATAACATTTTTGCTAATTTAGAATATTCCACACTGGCATACCCCTCGGTGTTCCACATTAGCGGATTTGTTGACATTAAATTCTCGCCATCGAATTTCATTTAGGAATTAGTTAGAAAAATATTTTTTAAATCTAGCCTACATCCCCAAACCCCTATCCATACTGCAGTTGCAAAAAATCGTACTTTCTACTACACAATCAGTAATAAAACTACATATCTTCACACTTGCTTAAAAAGCTAAGCTCAGCAGGCACTTATACTATTTTTCAAGGTTTTTGATGTTATGCACAATGCAGTTAAGTTGGTGTCTCTATGTGGGTAATAACTCCCCTACACACGTGCATTTGTGCCATTAGATCACAGATGACGTGTACCATTTTTTCAAAAAGCGCCTATTCCACATTAGATGACTATTCCACATTAGATGACTATTCCACATTCACCGACTTTACTCTATCTAAAAATTTTCTCAAAACTTTAGGACCATACGTTATTGGTTATACTAGATGCTGATAGACTCAAAAAGCAACAGCAAATTATTATTATTATTATTATTATTATTATTATTATTATTATTATTATTATTATTATTATTATTATTATTATTATTATTATTATTATTATTATTATTATTATTATTATTATTATTATTATTATTATTATTATTATTATTATTATTATTATTATTATTATTATTATTATTATTATTATTATTATTATTATTATTATTATTATTATTATTATTATTATTATTATTATTATTATTATTATTATTATTATTATTATTATTATTATTATTATTATTATTATTATTATTATTATTATTATTATTATTATTATTATTATTATTATTATTATTATTATTATTATTATTATTATTATTATTATTATTATTATTATTATTATTATTATTATTATTATTATTATTATTATTATTATTATTATTATTATTATTATTATTATTATTATTATTATTATTATTATTATTATTATTATTATTATTATTATTATTATTATTATTATTATTATTATTATTATTATTATTATTATTATTATTATTATTATTATTATTATTATTATTATTATTATTATTATTATTATTATTATTATTATTATTATTATTATTATTATTATTATTATTATTATTATTATTATTATTATTATTATTATTATTATTATTATTATTATTATTATTATTATTATTATTATTATTATTATTATTATTATTATTATTATTATTATTATTATTATTATTATTATTATTATTATTATTATTATTATTATTATTATTATTATTATTATTATTATTATTATTATTATTATTATTATTATTATTATTATTATTATTATTATTATTATTATTATTATTATTATTATTATTATTATTATTATTATTATTATTATTATTATTATTATTATTATTATTATTATTATTATTATTATTATTATTATTATTATTATTATTATTATTATTATTATTATTATTATTATTATTATTATTATTATTATTATTATTATTATTATTATTATTATTATTATTATTATTATTATTATTATTATTATTATTATTATTATTATTATTATTATTATTATTATTATTATTATTATTATTATTATTATTATTATTATTATTATTATTATTATTATTATTATTATTATTATTATTATTATTATTATTATTATTATTATTATTATTATTATTATTATTATTATTATTATTATTATTATTATTATTATTATTATTATTATTATTATTATTATTATTATTATTATTATTATTATTATTATTATTATTATTATTATTATTATTATTATTATTATTATTATTATTATTATTATTATTATTATTATTATTATTATTATTATTATTATTATTATTATTATTATTATTATTATTATTATTATTATTATTATTATTATTATTATTATTATTATTATTATTATTATTATTATTATTATTATTATTATTATTATTATTATTATTATTATTATTATTATTATTATTATTATTATTATTATTATTATTATTATTATTATTATTATTATTATTATTATTATTATTATTATTATTATTATTATTATTATTATTATTATTATTATTATTATTATTATTATTATTATTATTATTATTATTATTATTATTATTATTATTATTATTATTATTATTATTATTATTATTATTATTATTATTATTATTATTATTATTATTATTATTATTATTATTATTATTATTATTATTATTATTATTATTATTATTATTATTATTATTATTATTATTATTATTATTATTATTATTATTATTATTATTATTATTATTATTATTATTATTATTATTATTATTATTATTATTATTATTATTATTATTATTATTATTATTATTATTATTATTATTATTATTATTATTATTATTATTATTATTATTATTATTATTATTATTATTATTATTATTATTATTATTATTATTATTATTATTATTATTATTATTATTATTATTATTATTATTATTATTATTATTATTATTATTATTATTATTATTATTATTATTATTATTATTATTATTATTATTATTATTATTATTATTATTATTATTATTATTATTATTATTATTATTATTATTATTATTATTATTATTATTATTATTATTATTATTATTATTATTATTATTATTATTATTATTATTATTATTATTATTATTATTATTATTATTATTATTATTATTATTATTATTATTATTATTATTATTATTATTATTATTATTATTATTATTATTATTATTATTATTATTATTATTATTATTATTATTATTATTATTATTATTATTATTATTATTATTATTATTATTATTATTATTATTATTATTATTATTATTATTATTATTATTATTATTATTATTATTATTATTATTATTATTATTATTATTATTATTATTATTATTATTATTATTATTATTATTATTATTATTATTATTATTATTATTATTATTATTATTATTATTATTATTATTATTATTATTATTATTATTATTATTATTATTATTATTATTATTATTATTATTATTATTATTATTATTATTATTATTATTATTATTATTATTATTATTATTATTATTATTATTATTATTATTATTATTATTATTATTATTATTATTATTATTATTATTATTATTATTATTATTATTATTATTATTATTATTATTATTATTATTATTATTATTATTATTATTATTATTATTATTATTATTATTATTATTATTATTATTATTATTATTATTATTATTATTATTATTATTATTATTATTATTATTATTATTATTATTATTATTATTATTATTATTATTATTATTATTATTATTATTATTATTATTATTATTATTATTATTATTATTATTATTATTATTATTATTATTATTATTATTATTATTATTATTATTATTATTATTATTATTATTATTATTATTATTATTATTATTATTATTATTATTATTATTATTATTATTATTATTATTATTATTATTATTATTATTATTATTATTATTATTATTATTATTATTATTATTATTATTATTATTATTATTATTATTATTATTATTATTATTATTATTATTATTATTATTATTATTATTATTATTATTATTATTATTATTATTATTATTATTATTATTATTATTATTATTATTATTATTATTATTATTATTATTATTATTATTATTATTATTATTATTATTATTATTATTATTATTATTATTATTATTATTATTATTATTATTATTATTATTATTATTATTATTATTATTATTATTATTATTATTATTATTATTATTATTATTATTATTATTATTATTATTATTATTATTATTATTATTATTATTATTATTATTATTATTATTATTATTATTATTATTATTATTATTATTATTATTATTATTATTATTATTATTATTATTATTATTATTATTATTATTATTATTATTATTATTATTATTATTATTATTATTATTATTATTATTATTATTATTATTATTATTATTATTATTATTATTATTATTATTATTATTATTATTATTATTATTATTATTATTATTATTATTATTATTATTATTATTATTATTATTATTATTATTATTATTATTATTATTATTATTATTATTATTATTATTATTATTATTATTATTATTATTATTATTATTATTATTATTATTATTATTATTATTATTATTATTATTATTATTATTATTATTATTATTATTATTATTATTATTATTATTATTATTATTATTATTATTATTATTATTATTATTATTATTATTATTATTATTATTATTATTATTATTATTATTATTATTATTATTATTATTATTATTATTATTATTATTATTATTATTATTATTATTATTATTATTATTATTATTATTATTATTATTATTATTATTATTATTATTATTATTATTATTATTATTATTATTATTATTATTATTATTATTATTATTATTATTATTATTATTATTATTATTATTATTATTATTATTATTATTATTATTATTATTATTATTATTATTATTATTATTATTATTATTATTATTATTATTATTATTATTATTATTATTATTATTATTATTATTATTATTATTATTATTATTATTATTATTATTATTATTATTATTATTATTATTATTATTATTATTATTATTATTATTATTATTATTATTATTATTATTATTATTATTATTATTATTATTATTATTATTATTATTATTATTATTATTATTATTATTATTATTATTATTATTATTATTATTATTATTATTATTATTATTATTATTATTATTATTATTATTATTATTATTATTATTATTATTATTATTATTATTATTATTATTATTATTATTATTATTATTATTATTATTATTATTATTATTATTATTATTATTATTATTATTATTATTATTATTATTATTATTATTATTATTATTATTATTATTATTATTATTATTATTATTATTATTATTATTATTATTATTATTATTATTATTATTATTATTATTATTATTATTATTATTATTATTATTATTATTATTATTATTATTATTATTATTATTATTATTATTATTATTATTATTATTATTATTATTATTATTATTATTATTATTATTATTATTATTATTATTATTATTATTATTATTATTATTATTATTATTATTATTATTATTATTATTATTATTATTATTATTATTATTATTATTATTATTATTATTATTATTATTATTATTATTATTATTATTATTATTATTATTATTATTATTATTATTATTATTATTATTATTATTATTATTATTATTATTATTATTATTATTATTATTATTATTATTATTATTATTATTATTATTATTATTATTATTATTATTATTATTATTATTATTATTATTATTATTATTATTATTATTATTATTATTATTATTATTATTATTATTATTATTATTATTATTATTATTATTATTATTATTATTATTATTATTATTATTATTATTATTATTATTATTATTATTATTATTATTATTATTATTATTATTATTATTATTATTATTATTATTATTATTATTATTATTATTATTATTATTATTATTATTATTATTATTATTATTATTATTATTATTATTATTATTATTATTATTATTATTATTATTATTATTATTATTATTATTATTATTATTATTATTATTATTATTATTATTATTATTATTATTATTATTATTATTATTATTATTATTATTATTATTATTATTATTATTATTATTATTATTATTATTATTATTATTATTATTATTATTATTATTATTATTATTATTATTATTATTATTATTATTATTATTATTATTATTATTATTATTATTATTATTATTATTATTATTATTATTATTATTATTATTATTATTATTATTATTATTATTATTATTATTATTATTATTATTATTATTATTATTATTATTATTATTATTATTATTATTATTATTATTATTATTATTATTATTATTATTATTATTATTATTATTATTATTATTATTATTATTATTATTATTATTATTATTATTATTATTATTATTATTATTATTATTATTATTATTATTATTATTATTATTATTATTATTATTATTATTATTATTATTATTATTATTATTATTATTATTATTATTATTATTATTATTATTATTATTATTATTATTATTATTATTATTATTATTATTATTATTATTATTATTATTATTATTATTATTATTATTATTATTATTATTATTATTATTATTATTATTATTATTATTATTATTATTATTATTATTATTATTATTATTATTATTATTATTATTATTATTATTATTATTATTATTATTATTATTATTATTATTATTATTATTATTATTATTATTATTATTATTATTATTATTATTATTATTATTATTATTATTATTATTATTATTATTATTATTATTATTATTATTATTATTATTATTATTATTATTATTATTATTATTATTATTATTATTATTATTATTATTATTATTATTATTATTATTATTATTATTATTATTATTATTATTATTATTATTATTATTATTATTATTATTATTATTATTATTATTATTATTATTATTATTATTATTATTATTATTATTATTATTATTATTATTATTATTATTATTATTATTATTATTATTATTATTATTATTATTATTATTATTATTATTATTATTATTATTATTATTATTATTATTATTATTATTATTATTATTATTATTATTATTATTATTATTATTATTATTATTATTATTATTATTATTATTATTATTATTATTATTATTATTATTATTATTATTATTATTATTATTATTATTATTATTATTATTATTATTATTATTATTATTATTATTATTATTATTATTATTATTATTATTATTATTATTATTATTATTATTATTATTATTATTATTATTATTATTATTATTATTATTATTATTATTATTATTATTATTATTATTATTATTATTATTATTATTATTATTATTATTATTATTATTATTATTATTATTATTATTATTATTATTATTATTATTATTATTATTATTATTATTATTATTATTATTATTATTATTATTATTATTATTATTATTATTATTATTATTATTATTATTATTATTATTATTATTATTATTATTATTATTATTATTATTATTATTATTATTATTATTATTATTATTATTATTATTATTATTATTATTATTATTATTATTATTATTATTATTATTATTATTATTATTATTATTATTATTATTATTATTATTATTATTATTATTATTATTATTATTATTATTATTATTATTATTATTATTATTATTATTATTATTATTATTATTATTATTATTATTATTATTATTATTATTATTATTATTATTATTATTATTATTATTATTATTATTATTATTATTATTATTATTATTATTATTATTATTATTATTATTATTATTATTATTATTATTATTATTATTATTATTATTATTATTATTATTATTATTATTATTATTATTATTATTATTATTATTATTATTATTATTATTATTATTATTATTATTATTATTATTATTATTATTATTATTATTATTATTATTATTATTATTATTATTATTATTATTATTATTATTATTATTATTATTATTATTATTATTATTATTATTATTATTATTATTATTATTATTATTATTATTATTATTATTATTATTATTATTATTATTATTATTATTATTATTATTATTATTATTATTATTATTATTATTATTATTATTATTATTATTATTATTATTATTATTATTATTATTATTATTATTATTATTATTATTATTATTATTATTATTATTATTATTATTATTATTATTATTATTATTATTATTATTATTATTATTATTATTATTATTATTATTATTATTATTATTATTATTATTATTATTATTATTATTATTATTATTATTATTATTATTATTATTATTATTATTATTATTATTATTATTATTATTATTATTATTATTATTATTATTATTATTATTATTATTATTATTATTATTATTATTATTATTATTATTATTATTATTATTATTATTATTATTATTATTATTATTATTATTATTATTATTATTATTATTATTATTATTATTATTATTATTATTATTATTATTATTATTATTATTATTATTATTATTATTATTATTATTATTATTATTATTATTATTATTATTATTATTATTATTATTATTATTATTATTATTATTATTATTATTATTATTATTATTATTATTATTATTATTATTATTATTATTATTATTATTATTATTATTATTATTATTATTATTATTATTATTATTATTATTATTATTATTATTATTATTATTATTATTATTATTATTATTATTATTATTATTATTATTATTATTATTATTATTATTATTATTATTATTATTATTATTATTATTATTATTATTATTATTATTATTATTATTATTATTATTATTATTATTATTATTATTATTATTATTATTATTATTATTATTATTATTATTATTATTATTATTATTATTATTATTATTATTATTATTATTATTATTATTATTATTATTATTATTATTATTATTATTATTATTATTATTATTATTATTATTATTATTATTATTATTATTATTATTATTATTATTATTATTATTATTATTATTATTATTATTATTATTATTATTATTATTATTATTATTATTATTATTATTATTATTATTATTATTATTATTATTATTATTATTATTATTATTATTATTATTATTATTATTATTATTATTATTATTATTATTATTATTATTATTATTATTATTATTATTATTATTATTATTATTATTATTATTATTATTATTATTATTATTATTATTATTATTATTATTATTATTATTATTATTATTATTATTATTATTATTATTATTATTATTATTATTATTATTATTATTATTATTATTATTATTATTATTATTATTATTATTATTATTATTATTATTATTATTATTATTATTATTATTATTATTATTATTATTATTATTATTATTATTATTATTATTATTATTATTATTATTATTATTATTATTATTATTATTATTATTATTATTATTATTATTATTATTATTATTATTATTATTATTATTATTATTATTATTATTATTATTATTATTATTATTATTATTATTATTATTATTATTATTATTATTATTATTATTATTATTATTATTATTATTATTATTATTATTATTATTATTATTATTATTATTATTATTATTATTATTATTATTATTATTATTATTATTATTATTATTATTATTATTATTATTATTATTATTATTATTATTATTATTATTATTATTATTATTATTATTATTATTATTATTATTATTATTATTATTATTATTATTATTATTATTATTATTATTATTATTATTATTATTATTATTATTATTATTATTATTATTATTATTATTATTATTATTATTATTATTATTATTATTATTATTATTATTATTATTATTATTATTATTATTATTATTATTATTATTATTATTATTATTATTATTATTATTATTATTATTATTATTATTATTATTATTATTATTATTATTATTATTATTATTATTATTATTATTATTATTATTATTATTATTATTATTATTATTATTATTATTATTATTATTATTATTATTATTATTATTATTATTATTATTATTATTATTATTATTATTATTATTATTATTATTATTATTATTATTATTATTATTATTATTATTATTATTATTATTATTATTATTATTATTATTATTATTATTATTATTATTATTATTATTATTATTATTATTATTATTATTATTATTATTATTATTATTATTATTATTATTATTATTATTATTATTATTATTATTATTATTATTATTATTATTATTATTATTATTATTATTATTATTATTATTATTATTATTATTATTATTATTATTATTATTATTATTATTATTATTATTATTATTATTATTATTATTATTATTATTATTATTATTATTATTATTATTATTATTATTATTATTATTATTATTATTATTATTATTATTATTATTATTATTATTATTATTATTATTATTATTATTATTATTATTATTATTATTATTATTATTATTATTATTATTATTATTATTATTATTATTATTATTATTATTATTATTATTATTATTATTAATATTATTATTATTATTATTATTATTATTATTATTATTATTATTATTATTATTATTATTATTATTATTTTATGAACCTGGGATTTGGGATCGTATATGACTCTTTTATAAACTCTTTAGAAAGTCGTGACTAAAGAGACATTTACAACACTTGTTACATACATAATACAGTATTATATAAATTTCTAATTCATCCCTTCTGTGAATTTTCCTACCCAATTATTTTGTAAGACTTGTTCACACGGTTTGTGCGAGGTGATTACCCTGGCTCACCTGAGCCCGCTAACAAGCACAGTGTGCCTTGGAAACAGCGGAACAGCTAGGCGGCTCAGCGGAAAAATAAATGGATTAGGAAGGATAAACGCCTTTCTGGATCATATGGGGATCTGCCAACCGGTTAGAGGAGTATACGAGGAAGGAAAGAGAAAGATTAGAATTAAGAAAGGCGTATGAAAATTCAGTGAAAAAATCTGATGTGGCCAGCACATTACCTTCCGTCAGTTCTATGTATTTTGTACAAATTTCATACAGAAAGTTCCTTGCTAAAGATTATATTTCCTGTACTTTACCTTCCGGCAGTTGCATGTATTTTATGCAAATTCCACACAGAAAATTTATAGCAAAAGATCCTATATTTCCAGTAAAATTATAAGACAAACACACTTATAGGTGTTTTTTACCTTCCGTCACCTTTAGGTAAGGAAGGTATTGTCTTTGGTCAAAAAATTCGGTGGTGAGTTTTTGATGAATAAGCACGTTTTAGGGTCCCTACAATACGATTTTACTATTTTTACGATGATGTCTGTATGTGTGTGTGTGTGTATGTATGTGTGTGTGTGTGTGTGTGTGTGTGTCTGTGTGTGACAAAATTTTCTAATGCGATAACTCTAATACTACAATTCCAAAAATTATAATTCCTTCGTATTCCTCTTCGTTACAGCCATGTGCAGAGCTGATTAGATTTTGGTTATAATTGGTCAACCGGAAGTACCCTCATTTGAAGATTTTAACAGTTTTTCTTGAAAAAACGATGTTAAAAATCATTTTTTCACATTTAATGTTATTATAAATATTAAAGAATTATTTATTCTCTATACAATTTGAATGTATTTTATACTTAATATTAAATGGACATAGAGTTAAAAAATTATAAAGACATTAAATATCATATATATTAGTCAGCTTTGCTATAACTCTGGAAACAGCTGCTACATTAAGAAAATAGAAAATTCTGATTGAAAGGTGTCAGTGTCAAGTGCAGTTGACAGTATGTTTATGTTATAATTTTACTGGAAATAAGGGATGTTTTGTTAGAAACTTTCTGTTTGGAATTTGTTTAAAATACATACAACTGCCTTAAGGTAATGTACAAGAAATATAATCTTTTTCAAGGAACTTTCTGTATGACATTTATACAAAATACATAGAACTGACGGAAGGTAATGTGCTGGCCACATCAGATTTTTTATTCATGTAACCGAGTTACATATTGTTAACCGAACGTAACCGGTGTGAATAAAAAATGCTAGCTTACTACAGAAGTTTCTGTCAAATTAATCATTTGACATTTGTCGAATACTTATCTTGTTCATAGTGTGATACATTTAATTTAAAACGTATTGATCTAATACCAACTAAGTTGACAAAAAAGTTACAGATTCCATTTTAACATTTGCTGAAAGTTGCCTAACTGCCAAAATGTCAACGTTTTGACAGCTAGAAAAGGATAGCAATAGTAACCTTACATGTAACCGCCCAGCATACCGCGGTTACATGTTTGACGTAACCGCAACTAAACGGTATGCTGAATGAAGAGCGGTTACCATGAATAAAAAAACGCCTTATGTGAATTCCACTTGATACTGACATCTTACAACCAGAATTTTCTTAATATAGTAGCTGTTTTCATAGCTGTCTACTTTATGAAATTTAATTTCTTTATAATTTTCAAATCAAACTACTTCAAGGCAAGAAATTCAAATGTTTATAATTGACATATAAATGCCACTGTCAAAAATATTTGTATGCCACTGTCAAAAATATTTGTACATCATTATGAAGATTATGAAAATAAAAAAAGTTAGCAATGCAAAAGAATATACGTAAAAAAGAATATAAACGGAATTTGCGAAAAAATGACGAATATAAAGAAAAAGAAAAGGAACGTAGAAAAAGAAAATTTCAGGATATTGAATATAAAGAAACTGTATGTATTGTACATAATTCATATTAAAATATCCCATAGATTTTGCAAATATATGTGAGAATTATTTTGTAGTGAGACATGAATATATGTATTTGTACTCGTATTTAAAAATATTTTTCGTTTTATGCGTACAACCAGGTAAAATATCTGGCGAGAGGTATGTGCTGGCCACATCAGATTTTTTAATTTATATTAATTTAATATTAAGTATAAAGTGCAGTCAAATCGTATAGAGAATATAATATTCTTTAATATTTATAATAACATTAAATGTGAAAAAATGATATTTTACATTTTTTTTTTCAAGAAAAACTATTAAAATCTTCAAATGAGGGTACTTCCGGTTGACCATTTGTAACCAAAATAAAATCTGCTCTTCATATGGATGTAACGAAGATGAATACGAAAGAATTATAATTTTTGAAATTGTAGTATTAGAGTTATCGCACACGAAATTTTTGTTACACATACACATACACACACACACACACACACACACACACACACACACACACACACATACGCACACACACACACGCGCACGCACACACACACACACACACACACACACACACACACACACAGACATCATCGTAAAAATAGTAAAGTCGTGTTCTAGGGACCCTAAAACGTACTTACTAATTAAAAACTCATCATCGAATTTTTTGGCCAAAGACAATACCTTCCTTACCTAAAGCTATGACGGAAGGTAAAAAGGATGAATGTCCGTTTGCTAATAATACAGGATGATTAATCCTACTAATAAATTGAAGTTGGGGCTTTAAAATGATATATTTACGTAGCCAAAACGGCAACAGTTCTAACATACAGGCTTTGGAAATGTAAAAATGACCAAAAAATATGTGTAACATTCACCTTTTTTCCCCTTGATCTTTATATATTTCTTTCGGAATGTTAGTAATTTGGAAATCATCTTAACCTAAATGTGTCCGTCAGTTCTGGTTTTACAGCGTCATGTCCATGTCTGTTAAATTGAAATAAATGAAACAAGACGATTTGCCAATTAAGAGGTCGTTAAATTTGGACTCGGGACGAACTGTGAGCCCTGCTACATTGCAATGAAGACTAATAGAACTTCAACTCGTAATGGAGATTGTAATTACACAAGTAAACAGTATAAATAGTAGAAAGAAACCAACTATAAGTATACAGAAACGTTTTATATTTTTATTTCATCCAAAAACATAGCGCTGCTAAGCTAGTAGACAATTGTTATCACTTAATCAATAGTTACTTGAAGCTTAAAAATTAAACTAAACTAAATTTGAAAATAATTGGAATATATATTGGGAACCTTCCTTGGAAATTGTTGACGAAAATTGTAGGTCTTAAGGCCCATTCAGAATGAGAAAAATTAGCGGCAGTGTAAAAATTATTGGCATCGGTAACGTAAGAAATTTATAGTAAAAATTGTTTGCGTTCACAATGAAAAATTATTGAAATTATAGTTTCTAGGAATTTTTCATTATAAATTACTAGAAAGTTTATTCAGTGCAAGATTGACAGTTATTCAATTTTTGCGTAATGAATGATAACTTATTAATATATCTTATCCACTATAAACTAAATTAATATACTGTTTTTACCTTAGTTTTAGCTATATGGCATCCTTCAATTAAAGGTTTTCTGTGGGAATTTTTTTAATGACGGTCCTACCAAGCTCAATAGTTTGTCAAAAAACTCCACATTCATTCTTGTGTAAGAAAAAAAAAACATTTCTGTATCGGTTAGTCTCATTTCGTCCAATAAATTGTGGTGATCGCCTTGATTTTGTCTATATTTAGATTTACAGTTCGAACCCACCATCTTCTTCTATTATTTTTTTAACTTTTATTTTATATAGCGCAACAGCTGATGCACACATCAAAATAATCCTTTTTCTATTGCTCATTTTATCAGATGTCAGAAGTCAATAAACGTCAGAACCGTCAAAAAAATTAAGCGGTAGCGGTAGTGGCAACGTAGAGGTTTGGAGTTTGCAAACTCCTACCGCTTCCGTTGCCACTGCGCTACTACAAATTTTCTTAATTTTTGGATGTGAACGAATACGTTTTCTATAACGCATTCAATCTTTTACCCAGGCCACTACCACTGCCACTTCTACCGCTACCTTCATTTTTTTGTTGTGAATGATACTTTAATGTTCCATACATTTATTGGGAAAAATACAGGGTGTCTCACAACTCGCGCCCCGGACGAAACTGACACTTGCCGACGACAATAGGTTGCCAACAAATAGAAGAAAATAATTTGCGGCTGCTGCATAACGAAGTTACAAGACGTTTTAATCCACCAATCCCGGAAGGATATCTTGAGGTGTGATGATATTATTACAAAATAAAACTGGTTGCTAGGTTTTAAAAATACTACTGAGTTACAAAATTTGTTTGACTTACTGTAATTATGACACTTTAGAGTTGACTTTTCACTGTCAACAAATTTAGGTTAGCAAGATTTCTATCCGGAAAACTTTCCGAATAAACTCGTGCTGCCTCTCTGGTACGTCCACAATCTCCGAAAATTATAATCATTTCTAAGTAATCAGCGGCTGAATACATGGTAAGAATTTGCCTTTTTCTATTCACCTTATCAAATTTAATTTGACACTGACATTTTTCGAAAACTACAGTCGCCCACACATTTTAAAGAAGATTTGATTTGTATAAAACCTTAGTAACGTAAAATTACGGCAAACACACGTTAAAGGTGTAGGTCTCTGATTGGTCAATTTTAAGACGTCTTTTCTCGAATATCTTTTAAGCTAGATTTTTTTTTCTTCGAAATTACATATCTGAGTGTAGTCTCGCGTTTCCTCATTCGCTCTGGGCGCGAGTTGTGAGACAGCCTATATACATTAGTTGAACGTTTCGAGTTCACATTAACCCATCATCAGCAAAAGATGAAAAGAACTTTATACAATTCACAAATCACCTGTCGCCATGGTGAACGCTTTACTTTTTCTAGTTTTCGTTCTTTCAATGGTTATCAATAGATCCTGTAAGGATTAATTTATATAAAAATTTAACTTAGAAGATATAATCAATGGATTTTGAATTGTAGAAAATTCTTTTCATCTTTTGCTGATGATGGGTTAATGTGAACCCGAAACGTTCAACTAATGTATATTTTTCCAAATAAATGTATGGGACATTAAGACCTACAATTTTTCGTCAATAAATTAGAAAATCTTGAGATTTCAAGCCAAATCCAAGCTCTTTCATTTCAAACTAAGCTACATGATATGGTAAATAACATACATAATCGGACGCAGTACGCAGTCCTAGTGATGCACGACAAGGCGAGAGTACTCTCGCATCTCGTCTCGTCTCGTTGCATTATGCGAAACAAGAACGAGAGAGAGATTGCAGTTTAAAATTCGAGGCGAGATCGATATAACAACTGCGAGAAGCGAGAAATCTCACGACATTCTCGCGAGAATCTCGCAATAAAAAGTATTTGTACCTTTATAGCTTTGATTCATAAATTCAATGAAAAATGCGCCGTACAAGGAGTAGAGTCAACGCTAATTCATGCATAGAACACGTAAATGTGAAAATTATATGAATTCAAAATATTTTTTGAGTCTATTAGTATCGGTCTCTGAGCGAGAAAATGCAAAAATAAAGACTAAATCGGTATTGCATCCAATAGAACTAGTTTTCTCTAATATTTCAGCCCCTAAATCACCCCTGAAAAATAAAGTATGTTATGTTAAGCGTTGATGAGAGCCAACAGGGAGAGAAGCGGAGTGATTGGTTGCCAGCGGGTTACCAGTGTAGCGGTATTTTATAACTTATAATCTTACTTAAATAATAGCATATATTTATTGAAAAAGTGTAGGTACTTTTAGTTACAAAAAATATTTTTTAAATGTTTAATTCGTTTTACTGATGACAGAATGTGTTCTTATTGAAATAGTTTAGAGATCACAATTTGATGATAAATTGGATATTTTAGAGGTAAATTTCGTCTCTTTATTATACAGTGTGTTCAAAAAAATTCCTAACTCGGAGTAGGCTCTGAACAAAGAAACGTGTGTCTGATCATTATTCAATTCAAAAGTTAAGTTGTCAAAATTGACCTTGAAATGTAATTTTAAGGAGAAAAGACATTTAAGAAGGATACAGTATATTGACATTCGTCGTTTTTTAATGTGTTTCCATTTCTAAAATACGATACAAGAAGAAAAGCTTTAGATATCATTTTTGACAAAATCTCATGTCAAACTGACATTTAATTAAATATTTTTAAATTGACATACGTTTCTTTGTTCACAGCCTACTCCGAGTTCGGAATTTTTTTGAACACACTGTAGTTATACGACTGCAAATACATGGAAGACGGTGCTATTGATGCGAACTTGTCTCTTGTAGTTAAATAGTTACGTAAATACGTAGTGCGCAAGCGCTTATTTTTATAGCGAGACTCTCGTACGAGAACGAGATGAGACCCAAAAAAATTTGCGAGAACGAGAGCGAGATCGAGATTATAGATCCGAACACGAGACGAGATCGATATTTGATATTTCTCATCTCGTCTCGTCTCGCCTCGCGTGCATCACTACGCAGTCCTACGAAATTAAATTGCCTCTAAGTTATTCCTAATTCTCCGTTTTTCTTTCGGAAGTAAAACTTTGCACTTTCAGGATTCTTTCTTCTGTAATTGCAACTAAATATTTCACAGTCTAATTAATGTTTCACACGCTGAAATGACGAGATTTCAGTTAGCACAAGCGCACGAACTAATGCTGACGGTGGATGCGGATGGAAGAATAAAAACGAACACGTGAAAAAAAGACGGAAAGTGAAATATAGATAGACTTACCTTGGGATGAGCGCGACGTGGGAATGCAACTTTGGGGTCAATCTAGAACAGAAAAATGGAAATTAGTTAATTGATATTAAAAATCATATCATCAGGGATTTAATCAACTGATGATTTTTATCCTAAAAGACACAAAAAATGCAGGTCGGATATATAGAATAATGGAGTGCTAGTGCCTGCTTTGATGTATGGAAGCGAATGTTGGGCATGGACGGGAAAGCATAAAAAGAGAGTGACTGCCGTGGAAATGAGGTATTTACGTGGTGTATGTGGATATGTAATACGGGATCGCGTCTGGAATAATTTGGTGTATGAAGAATGTATGGTTAGGAAGAATGTTGTTAAGAGGAATGAGCCAGTTGAGATGGTTTGGTCATGTGGAGAGAATGAAGAGTGAACGGCTTGTAAAGCGTATATATCTTGGTGAAATTGAGGGTGTTCGATTGCGTGGCCGTCCAGTGTGTAAGTGGATGGATGTGATTGATAAGGTACTAAAAGAGAGTAAGTTTTCGAGTGGGAAGAGAAGAAGAGCGTGTATGAATGCGATTATGAATGTGGCCGAGGCGAAAGAAGTGTGCTTAGACAGGAATGTATGGCGAAGGATGATTGTTTCGTAACTATTATTGTGGTCCGGTTGCGGTATTTCGCTACCGTAATTCGGTCACTTTAATATGTTGAGAGTGAGGAATATATGTTGTACCTATGATGTCAGGTTAGTAAGAATGTTGTTGAAAGAGAGACTGATTTTTTTTGGATGATGTTTTTTTTATTCTTTCGGGTTTGTGCTAACCCACTAAGTGGGAAATGCGTGATTTTATGTATGTATGTATGTATGTATGTAGATTCTAAAATATAGTTTGTTTAAACAAATTTGGATCATGACCCACAGCTGGGTAGATCGTTTTTTTTTTCGGGTAAGACAGAAAATCGGTCTCCAGGGTATTTGAAGTTAGCACCAAGGGTCTGTAGTTACAATATCATATGCCAAATGGCGGGACGTATAGTGTTGGCCACATCAGATTTTTTACATCCCGCTACTCTTGGTAAGGGAGGTATAGGGATCGTGCTAAAAATCGCATAACGAGATTTTGGTAAATGACCACGTTTTAAGGTCCCTAGAATCCAATTTTAACATTTTCACGATGATGTCTGTGTATGTATGTATGTGTGTGGATCCTCCACTCTAACTCAAATAATATAATTCAAAAAATTTTGAAACCTTGTATTTCGAAATTTTTCTGTAATGGAAAGAGCCCATTAGATTTTAGTAAAAATCGGATAACCAGAAATGGCACTTTACTAGAAGCTCATACAGATTCGCATTAATACTTTTTCTATATATTTTATGGATAAATTTATAAAATTATCTATAATTTAAATCCCGGAGCCTACGCTTTAAACAAAAAAAACTCCTTGGTTGCGCAGTTATTCAAATAACCGGAAAGGGCACTTTATTTGAAGCTCAAAATAGATTTTCTTCGAAAAATACCTTCGAATGTTACTTTTTGAAGATTTGTGTTATTATAAAAATTAAAGATTATTAATTATTTTACAGGTTTGTATAAATACTTTTTTTTATACATTTTATGGATAAATTTATAAAATATCTATAATTATAATCCCGGAGCCTACGCTTTAAGTCACTGTCAAAGAACTAATCATTTCAAATTAATAATAGTAACGTTTTAAAGAGAAAAAAGTAAATAGAACAATAGGAAAGGAAATCAATACAGTTTCCAGCATAAGTAAATATGTAGGAATGTATTTAGATTAATATAAATTAACGATTCACAAAAATGTTGAAGCTAATTCAAATTTTTGGATTAGTGAATTATATTCTACTCCAATATTTAAAATCTTCATTTTATTATGAAAAAAAGTAGTTACTTATATTTTAAGAAATGAACTGCCAAAATTATAATAAAATTCGCTAATCCAAAAATAAGGATTAACTTAATATTTTTTTGTGATTCTGGTGTAAATGGCGGCAGGTATAATGTTGGCCACACCAGATTTTTTCTTTTAAATATTGAAAAGGTAACGGTCAAGTATTTAACTTTTTCAAGTACCTTTGTTTATCTAAATAAATAAAATTTAATTTCCACTATTTTAAAAGCGTCCTTTTTCGTTATCATTGGCTTTTGAAGTTGGATAACAATCTGACAATAGCAGAATCCAGTTAGCTATGAACTGGTGAGCAGTTGAGCATCGCTGGCGTCGTGACGCGGTGACAGTTGCCGAGCGAGCATGGACTTCTGCGTCCAACAATAAATTACGTTCTGTTTGTCCCACACACGTCAAAACAAAGACAGAATCATAATGTCGACTATGTTTGTATGCAGAGTGAGAGAGAAAGAAAATGGATTATATGAAAATTACCTTGTCAGAGAGATTTAAATTCTTACAAAGGTTTAAATTTTTATTGTATCAAAGGGTTCTCGGTTTTATTAAGAGGTGAACTTGTCAACAATATATTTTTATATATTTTAAATATTCTACTTTCCGGATTGTCAGAAATATTCTTGATTGCAACTGTTGTTCTTTTTGGTATTCCTAGCCATTATTATATAAGAAATTCCCTAAAGTCTTTCATCAGTCGTTCCTGAGAAACATAAATGTAAGATTATATAAAAATTTAAAAAAATTAAATTGAAGGAGGTTTAGTGTTGGCCACATCAGATTTTTTGTTTTGTTTCGTATTATTTTCTCATTTATTAGCATTTTTATCTACCGCTACTCTTGATAAGGGAGGTATAGGGATCGTGCTAAAAATCGCATATCGAAATTTCGATAAAGAACCACGTTTTAAGGTCCTTAGAATCCAATTTTAACATTTTCACGATGATGTGTGTGTGTGTGTGTGTGAATCCTCCGCTCTAACTCAAATACTATCAATCAGAAAATTTTGAAACCTTGTATTTCTAACTTATTCTAATATAGGAAGTAGGAAGAAGCCATTAGAATTTAGTGTAAATCAGATAACCGGAAAAGGAACTTTACTTGAAGCTCAAAATAGTTTATCTTCGAAAAATACCTTGAAATGTTATTTTTTCAAGATTTGTGTTACTAATAATAAAAAATTAAAGATTATTAAATTTTCTACAGATTAATACTTTTTCTGTATATTTTTGGATAAATTTATAAAATTATCTATAATTTAAATCACGGAGCCTACGCTTTAAACAAACACAACTCCTTATGGTTACACATTTCATATCTCAAATGTATGTAACTGACAGATAAATGTCGCTGTCAAAGAATTCAACATTTCAAATTATTAATAGTAACATTTTAAAAAGAAAATTGTAATTAGAACTATGGCAATTATTAGAGTGCCATGAAAAATAGAGTGCCATGAAAAATAAGACAATTTATGTTTGTAGTTTCTCACATTACCTGACAGATTTGACATATCTTTTTATTTTATTATTATTAGAATAATAGGAAGACAATCTAGAAGTAAAATATTACAAATTCTAATAATAATAATAATAATAATAATAATAATAATAAAATCAAATGAAATGTCAAATCTATCAGATATGTCAGAAACATCAGACATAAATTATTGTTTTATTTTTCGCGGAACTCTTACAAATCAAGTATTTTCTGTTTCTTCTAACTTGTACATAAAAAACAAATTAAAAACAAACTTGGTACTAATCTATGCACATTTTCATTTTGAACATTTTTCTTCATTATACTTTTATTCTAAAATAATAGGTAAAGATATATCGCTAAATTAAAATTTTAACATTGAAATTTCCTATGTTCGCGATAAAAAGTAGACATATATATATATATATATATATATATATATATATATATATATATATATATATATATATATATATATGTCATCATCTTTACCGACGTCTGCGTACAAAGCAGATTGGCACATCCAGCAATAGTTAATATGTTGTGATGATATATTTATTTTATTTATTTATATTAATAATAATTAAATGGCGGGAGGTATTGTGTTGTCCAAATCAGATTTTTTATTTATAATTCAAGTATGTATAGTTTTTGTAGTCATATATTTGTAGTGCCATATAAATATCAAATATATACCACTGTTTTTATTTCTAATATTCGTAGCTAGTTAGCATTTTCTTATTTGAAAATCCCAACAGATTCGATAAAAACATGAGAGTCCCTAGCATTTCAACGCGCTCGGCTCGCACCACGACATACATTCACAAACTAATAAATTTGAAGTAAAAACTATGGACAATTGACAAACAAGTAAATAAATCAAACATACAAACATCGCAACTGGCCAACTCTGATGGCAACAACTTTGGTGTTGCCTGTAATTGATTCTGTTGCAGGAAGGGGATGAAGGGGGAGGAGGTGCGGGGGTGCAGGAGAAAGGGTTGGTTTATTGGACGGCCTGCGTACGAATATTGAAAAATGATGAAGTAATGAATTGAGTGAACTGTGAAAACGAGGAAATTGAAAAATAAATTATTCTGCTACATAAATTCCTGAATAGTTCTGTACCGAACTGATTTAGTACGTCCAACGACAGATAAACAGACACTCATACATACACACACAAACAATCATATAAAAGTAAATAGAGATATCTGCAGGCCCGTAGTCAGAGGGGGACCAGAGTGGGCATTGCCCACTCTGAAAGAAAAAGTTGCCCTCTTTGAAAAAAATCCTAGTGTTTTTTCACTTCCTTGTACATAATAAAGTATTGTAATCGCGAAAAATTTCGATTTTCAGATTTCAACGGAAATATCCATTTTGACCATCCCTGAATCCATTTTGACTAATTTCGTCGTGACGTCTGTACGTACATACGTACGTACGTACATATCTCGCATAACTCAAAAACGGTAAGCCGCAGAAAGTCGAAATTTTGTATTTAGGACTAATATAACATCTATAACATCGCGTGGTGTCCACATCAGATTTTTAAGTATATTTTTTTATAATATTTATTGTTATTTTCATTTTATATCTTTTGTTAAGTGTTTTTGTAAAGAAATTTCATTAAGTATATGGGGTGTTATGTAAATAATATGCCATAGTTCATGGTATAATAAACAGGATTGAAAGAAGTTATAACCTAAAACTGAAATATATTCTGCACAATCTGTGAAGTTGTAAAAGTTATGGGACTGTAAAGCCGATCAATTACGTACCAGCTACTTCATAAATTAAAATCTAAAAATCTGGTGTGGCCAACACAATACCTCCCGCCAGTTACAGCCCGAGTCACAAAAATGATTAAGTTAATCCTTATTTTTGGATTAGCGAATTTTACTCTAATTTTGACAGTTTATTACTTAAAATATAGTCTAATCTAATCCAAGTAACTACCTTTTCTTTAAACCCCTCAACAGGATTAAATTTCAATTACAGAGTGGATACACATTCACACACATCCATGCCTTAGTGGCATTCAAACCCAGAGCCCCGAGGGCACTCATGACACGAGGCGTTGCTCTAACGATTGAGCCACCGGAACTGTAATAAAATGAAGATTACATTTTAAATACCGGGATAGAATAGAATTCACTAATCCAAAAATTAGGATTAGCTTAAATATTTGTTGAATTGTTAATTTTTATTAATCTAAATACATACCTACCTATATATTTACTTATGCTGGAATCTGTATTGAATTCCTTTTCTATTGTTCTATTTACTTTTTTCTTTTTAAAACGTTACTAATATTATTTTGAAATGATTAGTTCTTTGATAGTGACATTTATCTGTCAGTTACATACATTTGAATAACTGCATTTTGTTTGTTTAAAGCGTAGACCCTGGGATTTAAATTATAGATATTTTTATAAATTTATCCATAAAATATATAGAAAAAGTATTAAAGCAAATCTATAGAAAATTTAATAATCTATAATTTTTATAATAACATTAGTCTGAAAAAATAACATTTAAAGGTATTGTTCGAAGAAAAACTATTTTGAGCTTCTAGTAAAGTGCCATTTCCGGTTATCCGATTTTCACCAAAATCTAATGGCCTCTTTCCTTTACAGAAAAAGTTCGCAATACAAGGTTTCAAAATTTCCTGAATGATTGTATTTGAGTTAGAGCGGAGCATACACACACACACACACACACACGCACACGCACACGCACACACACACACACACACACACACACACACACATACACATACACACACACACACACACATCATGAGAATGTTTAAATTGGATTCTAGGGACCTTAAAACGTAGTCGTTTACCAAAATCTCGATATGTGATTTTTAGCACGATCCCTGTACCTCCCTTACCAAGGGTAGCGGGAGCTAAAAATCAAGTTGTTCCAAAAAACAATATTCGTCGGTTAGCTCAAATTTATATATTAGAAATAAAAGTATATGGTCTCCTAAATATTCAGTTCAAATATGACACAGAAAGTATTAAATTGAGTGTACATAAAGATGAAAAATAATATATTACTCTTCCCCTACTGCTTGTCACTCAAATTTATATACCTATTGGAAATAAAAGTATATGGTTTCCTAAATATTCAATTGAAATATAAAACAGAAAGTATTTAATTGAGTGACATAAAGATGAAATATAATGTATTACTCTTACCCTACTGCTTGTCACTCAAATTTATGGATAAATTTATAAAATTATCTATAATTAAATTACAGAGCCTACGATTTAAACAAATACAACTCCTTGGTTACACAGTTCATATCTCAAATGTATGTAACTGACAGATAAATGTCACTGTCAAAGAACTAATCATTTCAAATTAATAATAGTAACGTTTTAAAAAGAAAATAGTAAGTAGAACCATAGTTATATGGAATGGATCTTAATACAGTTTCCGCAATAACTAAATAAACTATTATTCACGAAAGGCGACTAGTCAAGGTCAGTTGTGCCGTCTGATATAATATTACTTGCAGATAACTTCATTGCATTTCATATGCATAGACGTGCAACATGAAATATTTATGGACACATGTTAACTGAAAAAATAAGAATAATATATTTGAAAATTAAGTTTCTTTCTAAATAATGCCTTTCTGAAAGATTTATGTTCTTCACTTATGTTTTTGCAAAATACAAAAACATAGACTTAACTTATAAACCAAAGAATAATAATTTGATTTAAACGTCAACGCCACTGAGTAAATATTAACACAGAGGGCATTGTAGTAGATAATTAGGTATCTGTAACTCTTCGACATACGTCATTATTATTTATAGTGTGTTAGAAAGTAAAGCTACTATTTACGTATATCTGTCACACAGTGGCGTGTATTGAATATTTTTGTAGGGTAAGCAGTCATTAGGCATTTAGAAAAAAAATGGCGCCGAAGGCGATATTTTGTTTTCATTCAAGGTCAAATGCCTTATAATTGAAAGTTACATTTTTACAAGGGATGTGAATGTGAAGTTGCATGTTTTTCCCCTTTCATGTACAAAATTAAATTGCCAGATCACAGAAAATTTTAGAAATGAGAATATATTTAACGGATTGTTGATTTACCTGGATAAACTATCTACTACACAAGTTCATTGTCACGAATTGTTCATTTTACGAAAACGGGGTTCCGTTCAGAACGGGATGTATGGTCACGATAGTTATGACAAGGTAGAAGTACATATTTGTTTATATAATTTGTTTCATCAACCTGAAGAAGGTAGCGCCCCGTTAGCGAAACGTTGTTTAATTAAGAAATATAGAACTAAGACCAAAAGTAATGTTTTATTTGTAAAAAAGTACAATTTATAAATATGTATGTAAGTAAATATTATATGTAATGTAGCTGGATCCTCCTATCCTTCTTATATTGGCCAAGCAATTTCACAAGTTCAACATAATTACCTTTATTAAGGGAATCACGTGATTCTTCATGCCCTCTGAATGCCATCTCTTGCAATGACAGAAAACAAACCACATCAATTAAACGTCTCATAATGTCTCTATTTTTTCGTACGAGATTATTGTGTTGCGAATCTCGAATTTTTTTCTGCTCATTCAACATATGATCAATTCTTGTCTTACCGAAGGTTTTTTTTCTTTTATAATGGAAAGCAAATGATTTTGAGACAAGCTATGCTTTTTAATGGCTTTGTGTATATTGGTCAAGTCACAATAGCCAGTTCTGTTCCATACAGACCTTTCATTAATAAATAAGAGACATGACCAACAATACAACTTTTGCGCCCGAAGACACCCTGTCACTCGTGGATATTGTAAATTTTCGAATTGAAACGCCTTACACAAGATTTCACCTTAGTTGTTATATTTAATTCAGGTGTAAGCCTACCACCTTGTATTATACGTTTCTTTTCTTCGAAAGTGCGCGAAGCAAAGCTACATTTTAAAATACCGCAAATAATACAGTCACATTCAATTTGATTGTCCCGCACCGGCTGTGTTTCCATATTTGTAATGGTGACTACTGTAAGCAAGTAGCTCAACTGCTTACCATCAGCACTATACCAACACACATTCGTACAAGTATGTGTAAGTGCATGTGAATTAATGTTATACATCCAAGACTGCAAATCTGGATGTTGCGGGACCGGGTAGGCTGGACGCTGGGCGGGCTTACGTCTGAGCGAAAACTATCGAATGCACACGACCAAATCCGAGCGCATGTAAAAAGGGCGGAAAGCGGACGGAAGGGAAGTTCAAAGAAAAAATAATGTTACTTTGCGCAACGAACGACGAAAATTAATATAATTATTTATAAATATTGAACATATGTATTAATTAATAATAATATTGTAGTTTGTTCCTTGTTAGTCTTGGGTAAGCAATGCTTACCTTGCGTCTATTGAATACACGCCACTGCTGTCACACTATATAAATTAAATAGACATAGGTCAAATAATCTTTCTCTTTCTAATACAAAATGTTGCTAAGCTACTTCTGTAAAGTGATGTGTATTCTTTCTTCGAACAAATGACCTTGAATCTTTCGTGAATAATAGTGTATGTATGTATGTATGTTGAAATTAATAAAAATTAAATGGCGAGAGGTATTGTGTTGGCCACATCAGATTTTTAAATATATTATAATGCAGTTGTGCCCAAAAATTATTATGTCGCGCAAAACACTTGAAAAACATGAAAATGTCACTCTTATCCTTTTGAGTATAAATATTTCAATTTACATCATATATCCCCGTATTTTCTTGTTGATTTGCATGTTATTTAAGCTGGTGTATATGTCCGTACCACGGTCCGTACATTTAATACAAAGTGTTTCTCATTCCCGACCCATTATCACAGCGGTTCCTGCCGTAACGACCACCAATTCTCCGGTAACTCCGGGTCCTCCCCGGAGAATTCTCCCGGATTCCGGAATCCGGGACTCCCTTCATATATACATTACATACGGTGAGGGTTGGTGGACATGAATTTGTAGTAGAGAATTACAGAATATTAAAAGATACATACGAGCAGAGTGAGCGAATTTTTCATGTTAGTAGAAGATTGGATGGTCAATTCGTAAAATTTGATATTTCAATTTATATTTTCGTAAGAATTGTTACATCTACTAATGCACCATATAATACTTGGTGTCCAGAACGGTCAAAAAATTATGAGACTATGTTGGCATCACATGGCAATTAAACTGTTTTAAGTATGACACATATATTTACTAATCATACGGCCTAATTCACTAAGATAGTTGTTACCATAGACGTTAGGTAACAACTGAGAGTTAACAACGATTTTTAGCAACTCTTGTAACAACTGTCATTCAATTGGTATTCAGTAAATACATAATTAACGACATCGTTAAAAACGGTCGTTCTGAACAATCGTTGTTAAATATAGCAGTGAAGTTATTAACAAGTGAGTTAAAAGGCATGTCGATTCTCAATACTTGTACATATTTCTACAAAAAAAAAAAACTATTATTCACGAAAGATGACTATTCAAGGTCATTCTTTCAAAGAAAGAATACACATCACTTTACAGCAGTAGCTTAGCCACATTTTGTATTAGAAAGAGAAAGTTTATTTGACCTATGTCTATTTAATTTATGTGGTGTGACAAATATACGTAAATAGTGGCATTACTTTCTAACACACTATAAATAATAATGACATATGTCGTAGAATTACATATACCTAATTATCTACTACACTGCCCTCTGTGCTAATATTTACCCAGTGGCGTTGACGTTTAAATCAAATTATTATTCCTTGGTTTATAAGTTAAGTCTGTGTTTTTGTATTTTGCATAAACATAAGTGAAGAACATAAATCTTTCAGAAACGCATTATTTAGAAAGAAACATAATTTTAAGATAAATTACTCTTATTTTTTCAGTTAAAATATCTCCATAAATATTTCATGTTGCACGCCTATGCATATGAAATGTAGTGAAGTTATCTGCAAGTAATATTATATCAGACGGCTCTCAAATAACCTTGAATGGTCATCTTTCGTGAATAATAGTTTACTCTTTTCACAACCTAAAGTGACAGACATTAAACAATTAAATATGGTCTGTTCTCATAAGTATTTTGGGTTGCAAACGGACCTGTATATAGGGAAAGAAAAAATATTTCTCAGTCTCGGTGTAAATACTTTTCGTTATTTTGCAATTCAGAAAATCTAATTTAACTGTTTATCCTAGATAAAAAAAATATAAAAATCTTGTTTTGTATAAAATTTCGATACGGATCACCATTTTCAAGAAAAATGTCAAAAACTAAAATAATTATGTCGCCTTTTTCCAAATTGGCGAGTGCCTGTTGCATCAGTGTATTTTTCTGTACAGGATTCCGTATAAAAGCTTTTGTTGCAATTTTTTTTGATATTGCGAGTATTTTTCAGTAGATTTCTTGAACAACAATTACTTCTTCAGTACTTGATATGACAATGTTTTTAATTGATATAATCGTCAACGAATTTAACCTTTCTTGCTTCTTAAGGTGCATTCACAAATGAAAATTTATAGTTTTTGTTTAGGTTTAAGTAAGTCATTCATAAATGTAAGTTTAAATTACCTTAAAATTAGTTTCGATATGTACAGACATCTATGTAAAAACAAGGTTAAAATATCGGTAGAGCAATACTCAACAAGACACCTGTGCGCCGTGAAACTGTCATTCGCTTGGCATTATTGGTTATATTTCAGCAATTTAGTTATGACAGTCTCCATGTTCTTCTCACATTTGTTTAAAAAGCCGAATCCTCCAAGTGGATAATAAATAAAGATGGTTGTATATATCTACATCATTTCAGACTCGTTCTCATTGGTGAAGTTTGTGACGACTAAATCATAAACCTAAAGTTTGGACCTTGCAATGTTTAGCTTTATGATTTGGATTTAAAAACCCTAAATTTTAAAGTGTGAATGGAGTCATTACATAATATGCGGCCAAAGCCATTAAATCTAAAGTATAAATCTAAATCTAATTTTCATTTGTGAATGTACCTTTAGTATAACGTAAAAAAATATAAATAGGATTTAATTAATATAAGTTTGCTGCAACTGAAATTGCTAGCAATATGATTAAAGCTACACACTGGACGAGTCAATAAACTTATAATTTGATTCTTAATTTATTTTGCAAAAAATAGTCTCAAAAAATGTCGCCCTAAAACCAATTTCGCCCCAGACGATCGCCTGGCTTGCCTATAGCTTGGGCCGGCCCTGGGTCGAAATAACAAAAGTGACTAGTAACTAACGCTTGAAGCCCTGAAATTTTTCCCCCAATAATATTAGTGAGTAAAATTTCATTGTGTTTTATAACTTCTATCGTCCATTATTTTTCTGTTATTTACAGAAACTTTCCTTTCTTCTACTTTGTCGTTATAATTAGTAATAAAACAGGCGTAGCAAGTTAGTTTCTTCCGGCATATAAATCGCGTAGAGAAATATATTTTTACGATAATGAAGGGACGGATCTGGTATTCCAGAGGGGAATTAGAAATAATTGAAAGGCTTTTTATTTGCCGGCCATTCGATCTCGTAAACGGCGTTATAGGCAATCAACGTAGCAGTGAAATAAGCAAACAAATCGATACAAAACAACCAAATACCTACAGACCCAAAATATACAATAAATAAAAATATAAACGTGCTAGTAGAATGGAATCCTCCACTTTTGGTTTTTATTTTTTATTAAACTTTATCTAAATTGAAAGCGATGTAGTTCTGGAAAGTCGTAATTTATTATTTGTTAAGCCGTAATATTTTTTTTTAATATTCAATGACGGGTACAATCCCAGCCGACTCCATAATTATTTCAAATTTTAAATAGGGGACTACAGCGCAAATGAATTAAGAGAAATTAGGAAACAATATTGAAAGTATATGCTTAATAATAAATATTAATAAAGAAATAAAACGATATAATTAAAATACTTCGGAAATAAGGGAGAATTTCATATATATTATTTTGATTGGCGACTCAAAGACGGCCTATACATATATAACGAATACCAAGTTAGGGGGAGAACCCTACTACCAATGGAAGTAGATAAATTCAAATGGTGGAGGCGTGACTACCAGTCCAGTAGTGCAATTCTCAAACAGTTTTTATTTAACTATTTCACTCATAAATATATAAACCAATCCAAATTCAAGGTTGTACATAGTTACCAAGTTTCATTTCGACAAAACACCGTCACAAAAATTTTTTGCCCCCTTTAAGCCAATAAGATGTCGTATTTTTACAAGTAAGTGAATTTTGATAAGCGAAATTTTTTTGACGTTTTAGAAACATATTGTTTACATACCTATCAAAGTCTGTATATTTTCAGTGTTATCAGTTTTTATTAAAAACGAGTCGATTCGAACAGGAATCTATTTAAAACGTTAAAAAATCAAACTGAAACATAATATCACTAAACACAATAAAACTTATATAAATGATTACCTGATTTTTATTTTGGATATAGTCATCCGAATACTATTCGTGGTTAAATTTTATCCTGGAAAAATTTTCCTATTGCTTTACTCGAGCCTGTTGCCAATTTATCTCGTGACATTGATCAAATATCACTCGTTTGACAACTCGTGATTTTTTTTTTCAATGTCACTAAATAAATTGCTAGGCAACCGGCTCTCGTAACAATCGGAAATTTTTTCCGGCAAAAATTTACCACTTATGATATTATATATGAATATAAATGTTTTGCATTAAACTTAATAATTTAAATACACTTCCAATTATAAATCATATAGACTTGTAGCGTACCATAAGCAAGTTTCCTTATTTCTGGTGACGTACATTCTTCATTGCCACTTGATATTTTTCTCTAAAAAATATTATTTAGTTAAGTAATATATTATTATTTAGATAAACTTACTGCTCTAGAGATTTCCAAAAATCTGTAAAAGTTAACAGAAAACTCCAGTACTATTCAAAACTTCAGAAATAAATAAATATAAAACAAAGAGTCATAACCATAGCAACCGAACCAAGGTATTTGATATTCCGCGCTAATATACGGTTTATTGGAACAATATTGATTCCAACCTAATTTTTAGTTGTGGACTGTGTAGTTTCCAAAATAGTGTTGGAGAAATACATTTACTTGAAAGTGGATTCCGAAGTTCAAAAAGTTGATAGCAGAAGGCTTGAAAGTGGTAAGAATTTGATATAGAGTGTGGATATTTAAATACTCAAATATTTTAAAAACTTACTTTTTATAAATTTGTATAATAATGCTTGACGCCCAGTTTTAAAATAAATATAAATGACCCATGTTGAAACTACTAGGTATAGGTAGTGGAAGATCCCATTGTCAATGCTCAGATAATTTTAATATTATTTTTATGAAGAGCTTTAATACATGCATCTGTATAAAAATGCTGAGAGGTGTTTAAAGTTTATAGTTAAATATTTAAAGTTTGAAGACAAATATTTGAAAACAAACAATGTAAAAGATCAATAAGTTAGGAAACTAGCATTTACTTTCTTTTAGTTTGTAAGACAAACTATTTGTTTCAATAATAGATGAGCTCCGTTCCAAAGAAAACGATAACAACCTAACTTTAATTATCTCAGATGAACTTACATCTATTATTCAACGGAGCAATTTTATAGTTTGCGTTCACACTTTCAAATACGCAAATGAATAAATAAATAAGTTAATAAATAAATAAATCGCCAAGTCTTGAGGTATATTTGTAACAATATGTTATATTATTAATAGACGATATATTTGGGTTTTGGAATAATCGGGGCAATTCTGTAATTGAATCATTACCATTTATCAATCATTAATTATTATCATTTATTTATTTATTTATTTATTTATTTATTTATTTATTTATTTATTTATTTATTTATTTATTTATTTATTTATTTATTTATTTATTTATTTATTTATTTATTTATTTATTTATTTATTTATTTATTTATTTATTTATTTATTTATTTATTTATTTATTTATTTATTTATTTATTTATTTATTTATTTATTTATTTATTTATTTATTTATTTATTTATTTATTTATTTATTTATTTATTTATTTATTTATTTATTTATTTATTTATTTATTTATTTATTTATTTATTTATTTATTTATTTATTTATTTATTTATTTATTTATTTATTTATTTATTTATTTATTTATTTATTTATTTATTTATTTATTTATTTATTTATTTATTTATTTATTTATTTATTTATTTATTTATTTATTTATTTATTTATTTATTTATTTATTTATTTATTTATTTATTTATTTATTTATTTATTTATTTATTTATTTATTTATTTATTTATTTATTTATTTATTTATTTATTTATTTATTTATTTATTTATTTATTTATTTATTTATTTATTTATTTATTTATTTATTTATTTATTTATTTATTTATTTATTTATTTATTTATT